>JAQMRL010000008.1:69760540-71010540 GCA_035578175.1 Catonia carolina
GTGCTACTTCACAGTTTTATCATTTTCAAAAATGAGGCTGTCAAGTGTAATTTTCTATATTAATTAAACTATTTTCAATTGTTTAAATAAAAGCAAGGTGTTTTTTTATGGATTGGCCTGCAAGGATCACGACTACATAATTTAAATCTTGTTTATCTCTTCAGTCCATTCTTCTCTGTGAAAGGGAAAAAAAAAATCTTTTTGTCTGTAGGAATCTTTCATTCAAAAATTTTCTTTTTGTACAGTTTGTTTTCGGCCCTGACAGTCTGAAATATTTAACGTTTTGAGATTTTTTTCTAATCTGTTTATTAATTTTATCCATGCAATTGTCTTGACCCATGTAGTCGTAGAGTTTATCAAAGTTTGACTTGTTTAGCCTTCATTGGTTCATTCGAACCATTTGTCAATTTTCTACCTTGAGTAGGTTTTCTGTTTCTGTTTTCTTTTTTGTGGTATCCATGTACAAGATGACCAGTCTGACATCTGTTATAGTGTAATAATTTTTTGGTTTAAAAAAGTTCTGTTTATTGTTTAAATGTTTTGTGTTATAAATAGACTTCCTTTATGCCTTTTATTTGTTGAATGTTTATTTATTAACATTTATTTTATTTATTTGGGTAATAAAATATAATGTTGGTAATTTACCCTTCATATTCTTTCATTAAAACGCTGTAATGTAATAATCAGTAAAAATGGACTTTTGGTATCGTAACATTAAGTAAAACTTAAACTTTATTGTTTTTAAAGTATTTTTGTAATTTGTTTTCAGACCTGGTATTAAGGAGTTGTTAGTTCATGAATTTTTTGCCGAGGATGTTGGTTTAAAAGTTGAATTAGTATCAAGAGAAGAAGCCGTTGTCTCGGAGGCAACCCGTGTTGAATTTAGATTACGAGTAGTTGATCCTAAGAAGCGTAGTAATAAACATAAAGAAAATGAAGCTATTCAATTTGAGTTCGATATGGCCACTGATAATGCAGATGAAGTGGCTAGTGAAATGGTAAGAATTTTTTTTTATTTATAATTTTTCTCGTAAGAGTGTTTATCCATCATCATCATCACCACCTTTATTCCGCTTTCAAGTTTTTTTTGAGTTGGCCTCAACACAACTCCTTTCCACCTTTCTCTATTAATGAAACGTTTCTGCTCCACTGTTCTCTTGGCATCACATCAGTTTCCCTATTCCTTGTGTACCGCTGAACCATCCATCCACTTTTCTCTTGGTTTTCGTCTTAATTTTTCGCCTTCTCCCTCCCAAGTACGTTTAGGCAGCCTCCTCTTTTTCATCCTTTTGACATACGTCCAAACTATCAGCATATCTTGTCAGACTGTCCATCTATAATTGTTCTCTTATTACGTCATCACTCACTTACTTATATACTCCTCATGAACTTAATTTCTACTGCTTATGTATTCTGATCTCTGTCTTCCTTCCACCTGTCCATGTTTTCTGCTACATAAGATTTAGTGCTTGTGATTTGAGAACCAATGCATTGCCAGATGCAGTTAACTGTTAGGTTTTAGAACATTAACTCTTCAAACACTAATTCTGAGATCACCCCGATAGACTTGGCTTTTTTTTAGCCGTCTTTTTTTTATGCAGAAAATTTGAATTTATTTTTATTTGTTTTTATTCTGGTGTTATAGAAAAATATCTGGCAAAAAATTTGATGTATCAAACGCCCTCGCTTACCACACTATATGGCTATTCAAACGTATGTAAGAGTCAAGTGAATATGATTCTGTGGTAAAATCCAGGCAGAAAAAAGTTCTCTCTTTGAGCTGATGTCATTGACCCATTCCTGCAGTTATTTATATGACATATGTCATTTATGAGAGCACAGAATTTTGTGAAGATATAGAAGATATGAAGATATAGAAAAAAATTATAAAAGTTAATAATGGATCTGAATTATAGATTTTACAGATCACATATACTCTTATCTAAAATAAAATTGACAGTATTGAGTACAAAAAATATAATCAACTTTTAATTTCAGGCAAAATCTGGTTTAGTGCTTGAAGAGGATGCAAGAACTGTTGCAAAATTGTTACTGACTCAAATTGCTATGTTAATACGTGAACGAGAAGAACGTAAACAACTTAAAGAACGGGATCAACTGAACACTCAAGAAGAATTGGCAGGTATGAATAATTACAAAAAATTCAAACAATTTTCATGGGTTTTCTTTTTTCTCAAGCTAAAAGTCTGAACAAATAATTTTAAGTATTGATTCCCTAGTAAAGTATATGTATAATATATGCCAGGTATGGACCAATATAACAGGTGTGACTGTCCTAACTGTGGCAATGATCCTTTCACGTAGTATAAACATTTTTTACGTATACCCAAAAGAAAAAATCTTGAAGAGTTTAGTCCGGGCTTTTCGGTCCATCCACCTTCCAGGAAATTAAGTGTCAAACACTGCATGGACACAGTAACTGTAATGAGGAGGAGCGCCATCTTGTTGAAAAAGTACAAGTCCTTTTCTTCTTCAATATCATCCATCTGGGAAAAGAGATACAGTTCCAGCATATCACAATAGATGTTACCATTTATGGTCCAACTACGGGGTCAAAATCCTTTCTTGTTTTCTATTGTACTAGAATCTAAATTAACCCTTTGACTGTTAAACACCCACAAAACCATGGAGATGGAGGAGCCACTTATTCAATTCAGATGGATGCAACAGGAGCCTTTTATCCATATCAACAGGTAATGTAACGAAAGTTTTGTTCAGAAATAGCTCAAGTTGATAATATTGTATGATATTCGTTTATTATATTTTGTGGGTGTTAAACGGACTGTTATTTGTTAAACAGAAGAATTGCAAAAATCGAAACGCGCTTTCAAAACAAGTGTTTTATCTAATGTCCTTACCGACGAAAAATTCTGAAAAAATTATAGTTGATTCATATAATACCTTTTGAATATAATTACAAGAAAATCGCTTCATAATTTTTTGCCTTTAGTTGAACAAAATTTTCAACTGTGAAAATTTTTGTGTTTACTTTATATTTTTTACTATAACAGGCTTAAATTTCAGTTAGTAGCCTATTTAAATTTCTGTAAATATTTGACGAAGCACATCACAGGGAAGCATGAAGGAATGGTATTTTACATTCTTTACAGTGATGTCACAGAGCCACTATTATATTTAGGTTACAGCTGTAAGCAAAGCAATGTAGAAAATTCTTTTCCCTACAACCACAAGTTTTGAAAAATTCTGTAGGTGCGGTTAGAAGGAAGCCGTTACACACCCTTTGCAACCCGGCAAAGTGTCGAAATTTTTGCCGCTGTTATGGTAATCCCCCTCCTGAAAATTAAAATGGACTCGTCTTTCCTTTTCAAGGGCAAACATTTTAACAGAATCGTCATAGCTTCAACATAAAAACTAAAGACATGCATGTACGTTGACTTACACTAGAGCTACGCAGATTTCCATTCAAAACAAACAATTCCCAAACCATCAATGCTACCTACACACTGTAGAGGGAATAAAAAATTTCCCTGTTATGATATTCTATTTCTGAAAACACTATCAGATGGGTTGAAAAATTTTCTACAAGAAAAGTGCAATATTTACCGGTCTTCGATTTATACTGACCTTGCAAAAGCACGTTTTATCGTCCCAACCACAATCCATTCGGCATCATCTAAAATTAGATTACCAGTGTGAACAGGGTTAATGGTAGTTTGTTATCCATGAGGTAACTTAAATGATTCATTATCTTATAAAATTTTATTTTACAGCTGCTGCTGCAGCGGCAGCACAATCAGTGGCTGCTAATATTGCAACCATGATGGAGGAGCCACTTATTCAGATGGATGCAACTGGAGCATTTTATCCATATCAACAGGTAATGTAACGAAAGTTTTGTTCAGAAATAGCTCAAGTTGATGATATTGTATGATATTCATTTATTATATTTTGTGGGTGTAATGGCATGTAATGAAACTTTTCTACATGATGTCAATCAATAATTTTCACCTCACATAGTTTGTGTGTAGAAGAATCTACATTCTTTAACCCTCAAAGTGGCAGTTACATTTTATTAAATTTGCAGCCTATTTTACAGAAGGTGTAAGGCATTTTACTTTCTTTTGCCTTTATAAATGTATAGGAAGGAAAGTATTGTTTTCGTGTTGATTTTTTAAAATTGAGTTTTCACTGGATCTACACATTTTCAGACCCCCTGAACCCAAAAAACATGTTTTTAGCGATTGGTCTGTGTGTGTGAACAAAATATCTCAAGAACGGAACATCATAAAAAGTTTAAACTTGGGCTTAAGTAAGGTACCACTAGAGGACCGGACACAAACATTTTCATCAAAATTGGTCAACCAGAAGTGTTTATTCATGTCATTTTTCACGGTTTTGCAATTTTCTCAAAAACTGCTCCTAAGTTTTTTTTTTAAATCGCCTCATATACTAAATTTTATATGCTGTACTAATTTTTATGCTCTTGGAAAGGCTGTTTTCTCGTAAAAAAATTGGTTTTTAATATGCGTTTTAGCTCAAAAATGTGTGTAATAAAAGTTGTAGACAATTTAAAATCCTACAACTTTTATTTCAAACAATTTTTTCTATAATGCTTTGTTTAGCGGTAATTAGTGATTTTCTGGTTTTTTCCATTAAAATCTATAAAAAAAATTTTATTTTTTAAGATTTCAGCCGTAGTATGCATTTTACGACAAAAGTGGTAATTAAATTTGTAGGAAATAAAATCACAACTTTTATTTAGAGCATTTTTCTCTACATAGCCTAGTTTAGCGTGAAAGAGTGATTTTTTGTATTTTTAAGCCAAACTGAGGTTTATTTTCATTTTGTATTATTCACTCATGATTAAATTTTCTAAAATTGTAGATTAATTGACTGCGCCAGTTGGTAATAAAATTGACAGAATAATATCTAATATCTCTCTTCTCTTCAAATTTTCGATTCAGAGGAACAGTTTAGTTTGGTATGTTTCATTTACATTATTTTTAACGGAAGTATTAAGTATTATGAAAGAAATTTTTAAATTTCAGGTTGTTTATTCTCAACCTTCGCAACAGCAACAGCCACAAGTTATGCAGCAACAGCCTTCTATGGTAATGCAACAGCCTCAGCCCTCAGTTGTAATGCAGCATGAACTTCAGAATCAACCATCTCAGCAGACTAATGTGCAAATAGATCAGTTACAAGTATGTATCACTTCATGCTGGATTCTTTTTAGGAACAGTTTTATCTTATGAAGGTTTTATCTTTTGACAGGACAGACCTGTTATTCAAGGTGATTCATGCGTATTGAATCCTTTCGCTGCCAGGCTACATGTACTTACTAGTCCAAAGAATGCCAAGCCTGAAATCCTGTTATTTTACCAGGAAAGTTTGAAAAATTGTTAAAAATTTCAGAATTGATACAGGAGAAAGCTTTTAGTATCATTTTTGCCTTAAATTCTGCTTTTCATGCTCATATAAATAGTAATGGAAAAAAAGTTTAAATTTCTTTGAATAAATTTGAAGTTAAAAAACATTTGAACTATAAATTTTTAAAAATTCATTTTCAGAAGTAGTTAGAGAAGTCTTAGTATTGTTTTATTTCTTTTTTTAATTCATATTAAAAGAAAGGGCTTTTTTTTCTTTTTAAAGTGTGAAATTTTGATTAACCCTACAACTGGCAGGCATCAATTTTTCAACGCATGGATCGTTTTCTGTACCGGCAGCATCGATAAATCGTATCAATCAACAATGCATTAGTTTTGAAATTATGACAGTAAAAACTGTATTGCATAACCACGGCAAGTAATAAATATTTTATGTAAATGACGATAAAATGTTACTGTTGAAAATTTTTGAATCAGTTTTGAGTTGCTGTATAAAGTGCATAAAGAATCATGGTGGACATTTTGAACTCCTGCTATAATATTTTCAAGGTAGTTACTTGAGTCACGAGTTTACCCTTGTTTCCAATGAGGGGTAAAGCATCAGTGCGCATGCGTGACTGCTTTAATTTCAGTACAACAAACATAACAACTTATACTATACCAAGAGCATAATTATACAGTATATGGTGAAACCTTTGTAGGTTAACTGTACGAATATAACTGTTTGTTACTGTAAATAGAAATGTTAGTTTCTGGAAAACTTGGGCAGACTTTCACAGTGTTGAATGAAATCTAATACACAGTATAATAATGCTGTGAGGTTAAAGCTAAACAAAAATACCTTTCCCCTGCCTCTTAACAAAAGCCATGAGCAAGTGGCTAACTACTATGATGTTTTTTTCCACAATTCGAAAAATAAAGAAGAAAATTAAAGACATGAAGTAGCTATTTTTCAACAGTTTTTTTGACACCTGGTAAAAAAGAAAACGGTTAGGTGATACTAGAGAAACTGATAGTGAAGATGCCGGTGACAGCAATAGTAAAGAAGGCGATTCATTCATACAAAATTTTGTTCCAATGGAATAAGGTAGTTGGTAATAACAGTAAATCAAACATTTCTAGTCATGTAATTAAACTATTAAGTTATATTACTGGTCACATTTATTTGTTATAAGGTTTATGAAGAAAACATTTTCTCCGAATAAACCACAGCTTACAAAATGTATGTAGAAACTGCACGGTTGTGAAATGTACGAGTAGTGTTTCACTGTTGAGATTGGCAGCATATTTTCACTTCCCTTCCTCGCAGCCCATCCATACACTAAAGGCAATCTCATGACTTCAGTACTACAATATATATGTACAGTTCATACAATAATTTTTTTGTCTAGGTTTCTTATTCCATTAACCTTTCTTCCGATTTTTATAAAAATATTGGGGAACCGACATATGGGCCACTTTGTTCATAATTGACATGTCCTGTATGTCCTTGAGAGTCTCCTGAACATAATTGACAAAAAAAAACATACGGATGTAAGGTTTAATTAACTTTATTTATTTATTATTTTTTAGCATGTACAACAGCAGTCTGAACAACAACAACAACAGCAATATTATTCTGCTCCTCAGCAACAGCAATCGATAGATGTTGTACAGCAAGAACAGATTAATTCGCAGCAACAAGCGGTATGTATACTTTTTATAAATACAGCATATAATTAACAAAATCCATTTAATGTTATGCAGTTAATCGGAACAATATATGTACATAACCATATTCAGTAACATTGTATCCTTCACCAACCTGATTTCATCTTTTTTAAGTGAATTTATCATTAAAAATTATTAATTTATTTAAATCAAGTACTAAAAGCATGATCAGATATATTATTAACTGTTATAAAATTTTTATGTCATTAGTAATCTCACAAAATCCAGCAAAATTTAGGTTTGTTTTTGAATGTTTTTAAGAAAGGTTGGTGAGGGATTATGTAGTAATGTAATCCTTACTTTTATGTTCAAAATTGTTAATTAATAATGCACTCGTTAAACTTTTATGTATTTTGGCATCTTATTATAAATGTTTAGATAGTATAGTTTAATTTAATCAAACATGTTCTATAAAATTAAAATAAATTTCATCTAAAGAACAGCTGTAAACTAAAATATTTCAAAGTTTAATAAATCTTAATGTAAATTTCCAACAATTTACCTGAACCTAATAAAAATAATATACTAGTACATAATAATTTACATAATAAAATTTAGTACAACTATTATTTTGTATGTTGTCTACTATGCTTCACAAAATTATTGTGACAAGATATTTTAATATTTTTGTGTATGTTAAAACATATTTTGTGATTCAGTTATTTAAAAACATAAAATTTTTATTAACCTCTCTTGATGTTTCAATTTTCCGTTTGCGTATTATATATTTCATATTTACGTGTTTTGGAAGATCCACTATCATCAGAGTATACAAAAAAAAAAAAAACAGATTGAAACTAATAAGTTTCAAAAATTAAAAATAATAATAATTAAAAATTGTTATCTATCTTTTTGTTTTCTCCATCCGTTACACCTATATGTCAGAAACTACAACAGATAGCAATAAACAGTTTTCGAATTCGTAATCCACGCAAAAAGTTAGTGGGCCTAAATTGGGTTTAAAGTTCTGGTTTTGACCGGAAGTGGCCCAAAACTAGAAGTCAGAAACTAAAAGAGATAAAAGCAAACAGTTTTCAGATTCGTAATCTACATAAAAAGTTAGTGGGCCTGGATTTAGTTTTAAGTTCCAGTTTCGACCGAAAGTCTAGAAATCAAAGTTGGAATTCGGAAACCGAAAGTGTCATTCGATTCCTCTTAAAGAGTAGATACTGAAATCATTGGGTTTGAAGTTCCGGTATTGACCAGAAGTGATCCAAAACCAGAAGTCAAGAAATCAAAGTCGGAATTTGGAAACAAAAATAGTGTCATTTGATTCCTCTTAAATTAAGAAAATGTGTTTTATAAAAAAGTCACCTTTATTAAAGTGACTGAACATAACACATCTGTTGAAATTTTAATTAATTAGTTTTTATATTTTTGTGTGTTTTTTATATACTGTGAAAATGGTATATCCACTGAATTATGCAAGTGTGTAGAATAATAAGTGAAAGGAAAATTGAAGCAGCAACTAATAAGTTTAATAGAAAATTATGATATTCTTACATATGAATTAATTTTAAGATGCGGAATGCATTATAAAGATTTATTTTGTGAATATATATTCGTATGGTACATGAGGCAATCAACATCCAATATCATTTTTTGTGTAGTTTGTCTATCTATACTATATGTGTTCTGATTTTATTTTGTGTATTAAAACAAAAGTATTTAATAAATAATAATATACTTCATATTATTGTGAATATTAGAAATGAATTGGAAAAGTACATTAAATAATCATTTCACTGGGAATTCATTAAGTTCCTAAATTTTATACTGTTCATAAGTTGAAATTTATTTAATTATTAATAATTGTACAAGGTATGTTCATTACTGGACTTATTGCATGAAGTTAAAATTATTTTAATTGAGAAGACTTTAAACATAATAAAATCTGTGAACTACTTAATGTGTTTACCATGTTTTAAAAAAGTTGGAAGTTCAAAATTTGGGGGATCTTTGTATTAACATTCACATTTAGTTTTTCTGTGTTCAGTGAATTGAAGCGAAAACTATGTAATAACTGTAAGAAATAACCACAATGTTATAAAGCCAACATGGAAGTTCTACAGAGAATGAATAAGAAGGACCCTGATATGATTAACACTGTCAAGTGTTAATTTAATATTTTTTGAAATTTTTGTTTCATTATGGATATACCTTGTACTATTTTTCTGTAAAACAGAACCCTTATTATTATTATTATTATTAACACTTACAGTGCCAGCGTCCTAGTATTAGGACGTCAAGATTTAGATTAAAAAATGCCAGCCTACTTTTGTGCGATTCGTAGCATTTTTTAAATATCTATCCATAACATGGCTACTTTTCTAGGTACCTTAATGATTTTGTTTTGTTCATAAAAAAATTTGATCTTGTATGACATTCAACTTGGAACATATTTCTTACAATTTAAAAATAAAATGATATGTAGACATTTTTATGGAAATTTTCTTTTAATTAAAAGCAAATCACCCTAAAAAACTGTTACTCAATTTCACTTAGGCCTGTATCACTTTAATAACAATTTAATTATGCAAAATCACAAAAAAATCATTTATGTATTGTAAAAAATAAAAATACTGTTTTTTAATCAATATTAATCAATTTCATTCATTAAAAACTCTACATGTATGTTTTTCAATCTACATTTCGTACGTTGTTTATAAAAATTAAGTGAAAAATAAAAATCCTATGAATTTTTTAGTCAACGTACTAATAAAAGGACAACGCCGGCATTTTTTAGTCTAAATCTTGACGTCCTACATTAGGACGCTGGCACTGTAAGGGTTAATATTGTTTTGGTATACAAAACAAGAAATTGACAACCTTTGTCATATAATCTAATGTATACATTGAGCTTTGCATTGACTAAAACTCAAGTTTTACTACAGCACTGCTTGTTATAAATAAATCTGTGATTGTTTTTCATTATGAGCATTCTACATGTCCTAACTAATAACAGTACAATTATTTACTTATACGGAAAAGTTAAGTCACTTACATGTTGTGGGTTTAGGGTTTCAAGGTTCATTGTTATTAACAGAAACTTAATGGATTTGGGAAAATGAATTTTTATAAATGTTGGAGAAATTTCACAGATTTCAAATGTTGAAATATTTTGTGGTGTTTTGGTAACGATAATTTTTTTTAATGTAATTGGTAACTTACAAAAGTACTTGTTCAGCAAATTGTCTATGTTGCCTTGATAGTTTTTGTCAGTAATGTCGGAACAATTTTAAACTTTCTTGTAATAACAAGGATAAATCTGTTTTAACTTATCATTATTTTTCTGTTAAGTCCCGCAAGAAGTTATTGTTTATATTTGTTATAACTGGCTTATATACATGTGTTATCTATTTATTTTCTTAGTATATCTCAATAGTTAAATTAGTAAACGTTATAAAAAATAGTACTTTTCTTTCTTGTATGATAAGTATGAAGTTTTATGGAAACTTAAGTAGTTAGCAAACTTTACTTTTATATTAAATCATAATTTTTTAAATGTCATTAAACATTCTCAATTTTTCATTGCATTATTAAAGTATAACTGAGAGTTATACCACATTTAAGACGTTTTATTGGCTCTTCTTTGCGTGGATCTGTTGTATAGATTTTACAGTTACCGACTTTTTCTATATTTTGTTTTTTTTTTCATTGTGTTAATGGTGTACGCAATCTTTTGCCAACATGTTTTACTATTAGTATGGTACCTAATTTCTACACTTAATGACAATTTTGTTTTACAGCGGGCGTTAAAATTTTCCTATGTAAGGGTAACTACGAAAATGATTGATACCTAAAAAAATTCTATGAAATATTTTATTAATTATTATTATCTTTGCTGTGTGTTTTTTCTTCATCTTTGGCCTTTTTCTTATTATTTGGAAATGTTTTTGGTGTAAAAGTAATGCTGTATCAGTATTAATACATTTTTCTATACTGTAGGTTTGCATAGAATTGCAAATTTTAGGTCTGCAAATAAATTGTTGGACCAGTTTCTCTTATATATTCTTAATGTTTCCAACAGTGACTGAACATTTAATTCGGCGTGGATAGCTTCGTTACGTACTCTAACTGATACAACCTTTGACTACCTGCAAAAATCTCATTTCAGCAGCCTGGATACGAGATTCATTCCTCTGTAATGACACCCATGTTTCACTCCCATATGTTATGAGTGGTACAACTATTGCTCTATAAAATTTCATTTGGGTGTCCTTTCTCATTTTCTTTCGTATTGTTCTGCGAATAGAACCGCATACAGCGCTGAATTTTACCAGTTTTTTACTTATGTCATCATCTTTGTCATAGGAACCCTTTCTTGATACTTATGAATCTAAATTATGTCAAAGAACTCTTTTATCATGCAATTTATACATCATTGTGTTTTTAATTTTATGTTTCATAGTGTTATCCATTTATGAACTAATCAATCGTCATCTCTCATCTGTTTGTGTAATTTTGTTAATTGCATGATCTAACTTTTGTGGGTTAATGCAGTAAGAGTACTTTAAAATTGGTTAACATAATTCTTGCTTTCAGATGAATTCATGAGATTACTGAAGCATACCATTTTTAACATAAGATTAATACAAATAGAATTTTCATTCAGTGCTTATTTGCACTCATTTGCTATGTTACTCACTGCTTTTTGCTTTGTAGCTTATACATATGTTGCACAATGTCTGTCTGTCACCAGGGTGTGTTCCCCTCACAAATGCAAGGATTGCATTCACAGCAGTCCCAGACTCAACAGCCATCTCAAGTTAATCCACCAGCCGTTTCAGTTCAAACTCAGTCTGTACAACAAGAATTACCACAGCAGCAGCAACAAACTACATTTGTTGTACAGCAGCCATCAAATCAGCAGACTCCGAACACTGAATTTGTTCAGCAACATGCTCAAGTACAACCGAGTGTGGTCCAAGTGCAACAACAAATCATACAACCTTCTGTGGCTTCCTCTCATTCACAGCCTGTAAATCAGCAAACTAGTATCCAACAACAGATGGTGCAGCAGCCGCAGATTGTTCAGTCTTCTGTTGCTCCTCCTCAGATGGAAGTCCATCAACAGCCTTCAGAACCAACTGGTAATCTTCAGCAACAATCGATTCAACAACCTCAGATTGTTCAACCTTCCGCTGGTTCTGCACCTCAATTACCTGTTGTAAACCAGCAAACCATGCCGCAACAGTCTACGAACATTCAACAACAACCTGTACAGCAAACGCAGATAATTCAATCTGCTTCCATTCCACAATCTCAGCCTGTACAGCAAACGCAGATGATTCAACCATCTGCTCCTATTCCACAGTCACAGCCTGTACAGCAAACAACAAATATCTCACAGGCACCTGATTTTCAACAACCACAAATCGTACAATCGACTAATATTGCACCTCAAACACCACCTGTTCCGACACAAACATATCAAGAGACTGTAAATATCGTTCAACAGCCATCTCAACCGTCACATGTACAACAATCACAACCTACTCAAGAGTATGTTGTACAGCAGCAGACAAATATTCAACAACCACCACCACCCCAAATTTTACAGCCAAATATTGTTCCATCTCAACCACAACCAACCCTTCAGCAAAGTACTCAACAAACTACCATTCAACAACCCATACCAATACCTCAGATAGTTCAACCCACTGTTATTCAAACCCAACCACAAATGATTCATGAACAACAACCGCAACAAATTCCATATCAACAACAGTTATCAACTTCACCTCCATCGCCAACCATGCTTATAAATGCACCACAATTTCCTCCTCAACCTGTTGAACAACATATACAAATTGAACAGTCTCAACCGGTTCTGAATCAACCTGTATTGGACATGCAAAATCAGCAACCAATAAATGTCGCTCTTAATACATGTCAACAACAACACATTACCATACAGCCTCAACAACAACAGCAACAACCGCAGCAACTTCCTCAACAGCAGGTCTGTACATATCTGTTTAATTTGCATCCAGTTTTAAATTTTGATTAAGTATTTTTAAATTTAGTCAGTTTTTGCTGTTGTAGATTTTGATTTTGAAGGGTTTGTTTTTGTTTTTTTAGTTACTGCAAAAGTAGTTATTACAACGAACCGTAATTTCTTAGTGTTAAAATGCATAAAGTAGACCTATAAATTATATATTTATAATTTATATTTTTTCTTTCCTTAAGTATTGTTCTTTGTTATGGAGTATTCAAAGTAGTTGTTTTGAGTTTTGATTTTTATTGTAGTACAGGTACTTTATTATGAAGATTGCTGTCAAGAATTTGCTTGATGGCTATAAAATGGAAATCCATAAAAAGCGAATGAGAAAAGTTGCTTCAACGTTATCGTTATTTTTTCTGGTGTGATAATTTTTTTTTTTTTTAGTTTTTATTTGTTATTGGGAACTGTACTTTATTGACAACCACCCAAATGTATCGCTGCTTTTCGCTGTATTTTTTGAAGTGATTGGCATGAATTTTTAAACAGGGATCCCCAGTGGAGTTTGTTCAGGAATGGCTGTCAGCTGGTCACCTTAAAAAGTCACTTGCTTAACTAGTGTTACTTAACAAATAATAGCGACTTTGTACCAGCTGACTGACTGCGCTGGCCCGAAGGCCGTGATAAAATTGATAAGGATTTATTTTTTATAACAAAACGTACCCATCAGTATTACTGAATATCCCTCCGCCCTGAATAGAAATTTTTTATTCACTTTTATTAAAAGTATAAATTGCAATTTATTTAAATAGGTTAATGAAGTATCTTTGTTATAATTCTAAGTAAAATTGTCAGAATGCATTGATTGTTATGAGCTACTTTGAAATGGCTATCAATGGCATGACCGATCTTTGTGCCTGAAGTTTTTCATTGTTTTTTGTTTTTATTGAAAGTAAGCACGTTTTCTTGCATTTTTGGTTTTTTCTTTGAATGAAATATATTAAGTTTCATTTCATTTGTCCATAGGCGAACTTAAATTTGATTTTTCCTGTTAAGTACAAATGCAGCCAGCACTACATATTATGATATAATATGTATTTTAAATAGACCTATGTTTCATTGAAATCTTCCTATTTACTACAAATTTTCAGCTGATCAACACATACAATATATTCTTGAAATATAAAAATCATTATGATGTACTTTAACATATTATTTAAAAAAATAAGAAAATGGTGGTCTGTCTTGAAAAGAGAATTATCAAGAATTTTACTATCCTACGGAATCTAAAATTATCTGATGTTAGGCATGAAACCATTAAGTATTTTTATGTCCTCTGAATGTCTTATCAACAGAAGCTGTCATAGATTTTGTATTATTTATACATTTTTTTTAACAGCTATTGAATTTTCTATCACATCTTTTGTCATCAGTTTTCCTGTAATAGTATATTATAAAATATCTATTACTTTTTATTTTATTGGTGTACACTGTGTGTTGTTTTATTTTCGTCTTTCTGTTATTACAATATAAAAAAATTTTGTAATTTTTATTTAATGTTTGTTTTGTTGCGTTGTTACTTTGTTTATTGCTTACATTAATTTCTAGAATTTTATGCATGTAGTCATTTTGCATACTGCTAATTATTGTGCACTTAAATTAACTATCTTTTAATTATTTGGTATAAAAATTAACAATGTATCTTTTTCAGGAAGATTTATAATGATTACTTTAATTATAACTTAAATGTATTTAAAAAATGTTAACAGTTAAAAACAGGATTATGTTATTAGATTACTAAATTATTCTGATAAAGCCAAGATTATCAGATACTAGTAATTTTTTACTTTTCCCATTGTAAAATGCAGCAATGATCCACTGATTAAGCTAATTTTTGTAGAAATACAAGGTGTGGCTATTAAATAACGAGACTGATGTTGTAAAAAAATTAAATTTTAATTTTATACATATCACTTATTGTCACCTTCAATATAATACAGTCCTTCTCTATCCCTACAATGCTCCATGCGAATTTTACATTGTTGGAAACAGTGCTGGAAGTCATCTTCTGTCAGCTCCTTCAGGACACGTGCCGCTTTCTCTTTTACAGCTTCCACAGACTCAAATCTTGTCCCTTTTAATGCAGATTTCACCTTAGGGAACAGGTAGAAGTCATGTGTTGCAAGATCGGGTGAATAAGGTGGATGTTCTAACAATGAGATGCTGTACTTGGCTGGGAACCTCTTGGTAGATAAAACGGAATGAGCTGACGCATTGTCTTGGTGGAGAACCCATGGCTTGCTCTTCCACATATTGGGGCGTTTTTTCTCTACTCTTTGACGTAGTTTAGAAAGTACCTCAAGGTAGTAACATTGATTAATTGTTTGACCATCAGGAACCCAGTGAAAGTGCACAATCCCATGGATATCAAAAAAACAATCATCATTGCTATTAATTTTGACTTGCTCATTCGAGCTTTTTTGGTTCTCGGTGAAGTTCGGCTCTTCCAGGGCATGGATTGGCGTTCATTTCCGGATCATAAGTAAAAAACCAAGTTTCATCACATGTTATTATAGTTTCCAAAAAATTTGGGTCATTTTCAGTTGCGTACAAAATGTCAGTACAAACATTTTTGCGAGCTTCATTTCAAACATTTTTGAGCGGCACGTGTCCTAAAGGAGCTGACAGAAGATGACTTCCAGCACAGTTTCCAACTATGGAAAATTCGCATGGAGCGTTGTAGGGATAGAGAAGAAGTGTATATTGAAGGTGACAATAAGTGATTATTAAATGATTCTATGATTAACAAATATAAATAAGTCATCTAACCACCCATACTCACATAAAATGGCAGCTTACCATAGTATGATTCACAGAGCATATAATTATATAAAAGATAAAAAACTACTAGAAAATGAATTAAGAACAATAAAATTCATTGCACAAAAGAATGGGTATCATGAAAAAGAAATAAATAAAGTAATAAATAAAATTAAAAACAAACTACATTTTAAAAATAACTTGAGAACCACCCTTATATTAGATAATAAAATAAAACATAAACCATTTATTGCATTAAAATACAATAAAACTATTAACAATAAATTATACAGAACATTAAATACTGTCCACAAATATAATTAAAAATAATATAAATGAAACACTAAGCAATAAAAAGGGTGTATATAAAATAGATTGTGGTAATGAGGATTGTAAAAAATTTTACATTGGTATGACTAGTCGTAATTTTCAAGTGAGGTATAATGAACATAAA
Organism: Catonia carolina; assembly: GCA_035578175.1. NCBI lineage: Eukaryota > Metazoa > Arthropoda > Insecta > Hemiptera > Achilidae > Catonia > Catonia carolina. The sequence continues at coordinate 69,776,838 of JAQMRL010000008.1, forward strand.
AAAGCACTGAAATGTGACTACATTATATCTAACTATACCAATCATATAAAAGAAGAAAAACATAAATTTGGTAAAATAGATGAACATTTCAATATAATAGAACAATGTAATATAGAGAATAAAAATAAAATTGAAAAATATGAGATGTTCCATATTTATAAATATTTAAAAGAGCAAAAGCAGGACATTTTGAATGAACAGATAAAATTTAGGAATGATGAAGTGATATTGACTGCTGCTGCTATCTACAGTAAATATGAGAAGGGATAAATTAAAATAAATTAATTTTAAATCAGTTTTATACAAGTGACTGAAGATGTATCATCTTCTGTAAATTTTAAATAAATGAAAAAAATTTTTAGTTTCTATTTTTCATTTACTCTGATGATGGTGGATCCACCGAAACACGTGTAAGTAAAAATTGAAATAAAGGTGACGCAGTTTAAAAAGAAGGTTAGTGAAATTATTATATTAATTCATTATATGAAATAGAAATAAGTGATTATGTATAAAATTTAAATAAATTTTTTTATGCCAGTCTTGTTATTTAACAGCCACGCCTCATATATTAATGTTTCATTAGTTACTCAAGTTTTGAGTTCTGTTAAATATTTTTAATGATGTTTCTTCTAAACTTAATGTTATTAAACAGCAAAGGTTTGGACATGAAAAGTAAAGACTTCATCCCAAAAATTGTGCATCAGAAACCAGTATAATTTGTCTAATAAATTGTTGGGTTTCACGCCTGGTGGCTGATATATTGTACCTGTAAATTGTAAGATTTACAATAATTAAGTAATTTAATTACGTATATTATTTTTGTTCACTTCGTGGTAAAATGTTATTATGCCAAGATTTTGTTATGCATAGGCTACTGCAAACAGTTCTTATTGTTTCAATTCCATATTTCTAATGTTCAAAAATATTTTTTTTATGTTGACTGATCTTATAAAACAATTGTTGTGGGTACAATGTGTAATTGGAATGTTTAAAAAGCTCGGCAAGTTTGGTTGTAACCTGACGGATATTTTCATTTCATATATTAAATGCTTTATTATTTTTAAAAAATTTATAAATCATACTTTTTAATTATTTTGTAAAGTTTTCATGTTTTATTGAAGTTGGATTGGGAGCTGAATCTTTAATGGTTTGATATTTTAATAAAACAGAAAGAATATAAATGTGTAGTAATTTATAAACACATTCTAAGCCCAAAGTTTTATGTAATTTATTGTTGTATCACACTTGACATAATTGGTATTTGATATTATTTAATTGTATGTTTTTTTTTAATTTCTCTCACAAAGAAAATCTACTTATTTTTATGGTACATTTCAGATGTTGGCTGAGCAGCAAAAACAACAACAATATTTTAGTGGAGGATCTAATATTGAACAGAATTTAATGAATGCTGGTCAGCCAGTTCCTCAACAGCAAAATTATCAGACTGGAGCACCAGTGCAGTCACAGCCAATTCAGATTCCTCAACAGCAAGAAATCCATCCAGATCATCAAGCTATGCATCAACAGGTAAATAATGTTGTATAACCTGACGAGAACGGTGATTTTAACGATCACGCGGACTGTCATTTTACACCTAATAAAAACTCTTTTCTTTCATTCAGTTTTATTCCTAAAAATTACCATTTATGTATAAAGAATTTGTTATTAGAACAAAGTTTGAACCAAATTTTTTCGTTTTCATTTACGACCAGAATAAAAATTGAAAATTAAAAAAAATAATTTCTTTTAGAAATATCAATCTACGTATTTTTTTATTCCTAAAAATTTCTAAAAATTACCATTTATGTATAAAGAATTTGTTATTAGAACAAAGTCACTAAAAAATACAAAAAAAAATATGTTTAGATATTGCAAATTTTGATAGACGCGTTCAAAAGATATAACACTTTTTGTACAACAAAGTAACGTGCTGGATGAAAAAAATATCGCCTCAAAGTAATGTCGTCTCAATTCAATTTTTATTTACTCCTTGTCTATGAAAGTTTCTGTCTCTTTTCTGCACGTTGTTTTGTGTATTATCCTTTTCTAAACAGGATAGCATAAATCAAAATATGTTGTAGTTTATTTTGACGCTAATTGTAAGGTTTAACCGAGAGATAGGCGAGACGGGTAGTGTTAACCTTCTTCATTTGATTTTAGTCATAAAATTTCTCGCCGGCACTTCTAATTTATTAATTTAAATCATAACACTTAAAGCTAACTGATGATGTCATTCCCAAACAAATACCTTTTTTGTTGAAAAGTTTTGGACGAAAATGTTCAAATTTTAGTACTGGCTTGTCAAAAAAAATCTTTCTTTTGCGTAACACCACGTCATCAATTTTCAAATATGCAGGATACATCAAATTAAAGAGGAGAAAATTATCTATCAAATCAAACTTAACCCCGTTGAAAAATAATGAATAGTTGCGGAGAAAATTGAGTTTTAAGAAAGGCGATGAATGCATGTGTGATTTCTGCCTTCCCAGTTAGCAAGGGATAAAGCATACAATTTTTGTTTTATTAAATTAAAATGCCGATAATTTGAGGTAAGTGGGACGGAGGTTATCAAAGAATCAAGAATTCAAATTTTTTTATTGAATAACTATGAAAAACTAGACATCAATAAGAACACAATTTTTCTGTCCCTTGTTCAAGTAGGTATGAGTACTGAATGTTATGGATACAAAGTATAATTACTTATAATACTCTGCATGTATAATTCATCGTGTACTTGCATTTACACATTATTAAATAAATAATTATTTTTTGCCCTTGTCATCTACTTCTTTGAGATATGCCCTAAGATTTTTTTAGTTCCTTGCTTACAAATACCATAAGTACCTTATTTATCAGAAAATTGGTTATTAAAAAGTCAATTATTATTTCTGCCATGTAGGGTAATTATACATGTTCCATCTGGCATGTATGGTAGAATCTAGTTATCCAAAACATTAGAAAAAAGGATTTTCAGATTATAAAAAAGTGTTTAAATTAAATACAAGGGGTACCCAAAAGTAACCGTAATAGCATTGCCTTGGGCGGTGCGTGTGTAGTACGCATGTCTGTCACACAGACATGTATAGCTCAACTCATTGCGAGTTCAATATTCTGCAGTGATTGTTTTTGTTAGCGTTGTTTTGTTCTTGTTTCGTTTTTTATGATGGCAAGTTTAAGTGAACAACATGCAGCTGTAAAATATTGTTTTCTACTCGGTAAAAAGTGCTGCTGAAACTGTTTTAAATGTTGAAAACAGCTTACAAAGATGACACTATGGTAAAATATCAAGTATACGAGTGGTTTTCTCAGTTTAAAAATGGCGACATGTCAATTGATGACAAACCTCATTCTGGATGTCCATCAACTGCCCGAATCGAAGAAAATGTTTAAAAAATTTGAGAGCAATTGCTCTCAGACCGTTGACTGATAATTTGGAAGTTTTAAGAAGATTGCGCAACAGTGTTCATCAAAAAAGATCTGATTTGTAGCAGACAAGAAACTGGTTCTTCCACCACGACAATGCACCTGCACATATACCCATCTCGGTGAAAGATTTTTTTGACTAAAAACGGCATGGTTCCGCTGCCCTACGCACCTTTCTCACCTTACCTGGTTCCGTGCGACTTTTTCTTATTCCACGAATGAAAAGGGACATTAAAAAGGACAAAGATTTGACAACATTGAAGCGATCAAGAAAAAAGCAAAGGAGGAGCTGTCAGCCATTTCTAAAGATGACTACAAAAAAATGTTTCGAACAGTGGAAGCACCAGCGGGATAAATTTATTAGTTGTAATGAAGAGTATTTTGAAGGGGATAAGGTTGTTTGTAAAAATATTGAAAATAAATATCTTTTGAAAAATAATTTGGGTTTTTTTTCGGTACCTCCTCGTATTGTACTTGGAGTAATAATTTACGATAAAAATCGACAATATCTACCATGAATATTCAGACGATCTTACCATATCACTGTACACTCACTGCAGAGCAAATATTATACCTGGTTGGTCTAGCATACAGGATCAACTCTGACCAGATATTTCAGTTAATTTAATTTATTTTATAAGTTGAAAACGTTTTCAGAATTTGAATTCAGATAATAATGTATGTACAAATTCATTACAGATTATGACTGAGCAACAGCAGCAATATTATGCGAGTCCAAGCAACATGGATAATACATTAGTTAATTCTGGTCAACCTGTTATTGCTCCTCAACAAAGTTACCAACCTCAACCAACGTCAGTCCCAATGCAGCAACATCAGGAAATGCTTCAAGATCATCAGTCTATCCATCGCCAGCAGGTAATTGTTTCATAGAAATTTAGTAATGTTTTTCTGTATTAATATAAAAGGAAATTATTATGTTAGTGTGTTGTCACAGAATTGGTTTTTTAGGTGTTCCTCAATATAATTGATATTCAGTTGGCTTCTTTGGTGGCACAATAATTTAGAGCATTACATCGAATTGCCAAGAGGATATTCTAATTCACTAATCACTAATTCACGCCATCACTAATTAACAAGCAGTTCATGTGATGTTGACACATTAGTGCCAGATAGTACCAACTAGTTTTCTGTAGCTCTTATTCAAACTACAGTACATTGGCAATGTTACAGAAAATTCTACAGGTATTTAGACTTTTGTAAGAACAGAAGAACAGAATTTTGTAAGTGTCTTTTCAAACATCTTAATGTAATTAAAAATCTTAGTTATGAATATAATTTTTTAATTTAAAATTGTAGATGATCAAGTAACAAACAAAAAATTATATTTAATAGATGAATGGTGGAATAAACATTAGAAATTATTAATATGTATGTATGGATAGATAATTCTGATACTCTCTTAGGATGTCTGCTGGATTCATTGATAAATAAAAAGAAAAATCCTATTGTAAAAGTCTTTAATTTTTCATTGACCTGTTAAAACTAATTATATGAACGACTGAAGGTACAAAAAATTTTAATACATTTTTAAAAGAAATAGTTTCAATTTTGTGTACACTGATGATGATGGATCCACTAAAACATGTCAGTAGAAAGTAGGATTATATGAAAAATGTAAAAAAATGACATAGCAGCTGTAAACAGGTCATTGAAATATTAATGTTTGTACTATAGGATTGAATATAGGCTGAAGGATGCATTGTAAAAATGTATTTAAAAAATAAAAATGTTCAGTGCCATACTGGCATTGCTGTGCTTTATGATTCTTGCCTCCATGGTTAACATGTTAAATAATTAAAATAAATATATGTACAGGGTTTGTCTGTAAAGCAAGAGACTGGGTAAAAAGAATTTATTGATTCGATATGTACAGCTTGTAAAAAGTCTTCAAAATAACATCTTGAGTGTCGATACATCACTGCTAATGCAATTTTTATGCAGCAAAGGCTCCCTGGAAGTCAGCTGCCGTAACCTCTTTCAGAGGCTCTGTGACAGCACGTTGGATGGCAGGAACATCTTCGAAACTGCGATGTTTCAGGCCTCTCTTGAACTTTGGGTATAGGAAAATGTCTGTTGGACTCGGATCAGTGCTGTACAATGGGTGCAGCGAGGTTGCAACTGCTATCCTAGCCAGGTAGGCAATGACAACAAAGGCGGTGTGGGCCGCAACACTTTTGGCAACTATTTCCCACAAACCTTCCTCATGTTCAAATTTTCAGACATAATTTTGTGAATCATCTTGCACATTTTTAGGTCTTTGGCGATTAATTTTACACTCAAACGATGGTCAGAGTCCAGGAGATTTTTTACTTTAGTCACATTTTCGTCCAATCAACTCGTTAAAGGGTGTCCAGTTCGCTCTGTGTCTTCAACAATTTTTTATTCGTTCTTGAACTCGCTGAACCACCGTAAAACCTGAGCCCTTGACAGGGTGTCATCTTTGTAAGCGATTCTGAAGCGGTTTTGCCCAAGTGAAAGCAAAATTTAATCACGTACTGCTGCTCCAGCGAACCCTCCATTTTTTATGTTTTCTCGTCGTCGTCTTCATAGATTAGGCTATTCAAGCCTGTTCCGGCATCCATCTTTTCCTCGGCCTACCAATATTTCTCTTTCCGATTGGTTTATAGAGCAGCGCAGATCGAGGGAGGCGGTCTTGTGACATTCTTACAACATGATCTGACCAATTTTTTCTGTAGGTTCTCAATATGCTCAAGAGTGGCTGGGCATCACACCCTCTCCTTATCTCCTCATTTCGGATTCTATCCTCTCTTGTACAACCTTTCACCTGCCTCAGGAATTGCATTTCTGCTGCCTGAATTTTTGATTCTTGTTTCTTTGTAAGGACCCATGTCTCGCTTCCATAAGCCAATGCTGGGATCGCCATTACTTTATAAAATTTGAGCAGGGTGTTCTTTCTAGCTCTACTCCTGAGGGATCGGTTTATTGCCCCACATATCATGTTGAACCTCGATATTTTTTGTTGAGGATCCCGGTCATAATCATGCGTTTATGTTTTCTGCCGTGACAAAAACAGTTTTTGCGCAACACGTGATCCTCATTGCGTCAGAGCTCAGACGTGACGGCCATCTGGTGTGTTATTTAGCTTAGACCGCCCAGGGAGTATGCTGTTGGGACTGGAGCGCCATGCGTCGGCCAGTCTTATTACTTACGGACAAACCCTGTATTCATTTCATGCAGTTCTGTCGATTTTGTATCTTGTTTTATTTTTATGTTTAATTGTTACACACATTAAGGTTAGTGTGGGTGATAGATGAAAATGAATGAAGAAACATCAAACCTTATGGGATCGCTTACAAATTTCTGATTGACAACAATTATAAAATTAGCTAACAAAGTTTAGCTAAAGAAATCAATAGTTCTTTAGTTTAGTTTAATGGTGGCATTTAAATAGCTTATAACAGAATTACATAATTTCAATTATTTTGGATGAAAATCACATTACTTTATTAATGTTGATGTGGGAGAGTGATTTAAAAATAAATTATATAAAATTCGAAAAAAATCAGTTTTAAGTTGGTGAATCTGATTGTTAAAGTAATATAGTTTCAAAGAGAAATATTCTGATTGTAATAATATGTTTTGTGTAAATATCTTGTAGGTTCCTCCTCCGATTCAACCGCAATCAATTTCTCATATTCAGCAAATAGAACATCAACAGTATTATTCACCATCGCACTCTGTTGCTACATCAGGTGTTACCTTCACTTTCCCAAATCAACAAGATTCTGCTTCTCAAATGTATCAACAGGTAATAATTGATTAATCTCTAAATGTTGTATTGTAATTTTTTCTAGTAATTAATGTTGCAAGAATCTTTAATGTTTGGTGATATCTTAGCCTTCCCAAATACTGTTTTCAGTATTCATTTAAACATACATATTTTATTTGGATGTCCAGGATCAGTGTTGGTGATAGTTATCATTTAAATTCTTATCAAACACGTTAAATAAAAGTTAACCTATATCAGTTGGTAATTTATTTGAATTCTTGTTATAAAATTTCTTAACGTTTTGAAGCCCAAAAATTCTAAAAATGTAAATGAGGAAAAGTAAAGCATTCTGTGTAAAATATTTTTATGTTTGTGTTTAAAATGTGAAATAAGAATTTGAACATAGTTTAGAGTACCGTATAGGTACTGTACACAAAATTTAGTGTAACATTCCTTGTATTGTATTTTTCTCATAAATATCACAGAGGTCAAAGATCGATGGATTTTTGACTTCCTTTTTTTTACTTTTGTACCAACAGTAAAATATTGTTCAGGTAAAATAAACAGATTGTAATATAGCGGTAAACAAGAAAAAACTTATTAATTTTAGTGTTAGTTGTAATCATTATGATGATTTCAATGTAATTCGTTGTTTTTTTTTAGGGTTATCCAGCTGGCAGTGCACCTGGTCCTACCAATAGCATTACAAATATGACTACTACTAATGCCACTATACAGGCTCATATTCAACAACAGCAACAGCAGCAGCAACAACAGCAACAACAACAACTTCCACAGCAGTTACAACGACCAATGCAGCATCAGACTCCATATACTAACGTGACACAGGTATAAAAAATTCTGAAATAATTACTATAGTTTTTAAAAAATGTAGTACACATTTCAAAAGTGATGAAAACATCTGAAGACTCCACAGAATTGGCATAAGACACATTTTAAAAAATTTTCAGGACAACGTTTATAAAATTTCAATACTTACTTTCATATTTTTTAATCCACACCAAATCATAAAACTAATATTTATCGTTTCAAAATTTATGGATATTTCATAAGATATCCATGACTAAACAAATATTTTAAACTGATTTTAACAACTTGGTGAAATGTAAACTAACTATAACTTTTGCACAGAAATAACGTGTTTAGTATATCACGGACAGACAATTATTATAAAAGTCCTGGAATAAATTTTGTGAAAAAAGTAATTTTCAGTATATGACTTATAATACAATTAATAATTAATTAGTAATTTTTATATGACTTATAGGAAAAATTTATTCAATAAAAAAGCAATAAGTGTAACTGAAATGAAACTTGTTAAATAAGAAGTTTGTTCATTCCAGTTCCATTCCATTACCTAACAAGTTAAACTGTTTGATAATCTCTTCTCTTTCATGGGATTTTATGTTTTTGAAACACTCAAATATTTAGCATTTGCAATCACTCCCCAACATGAGACATTACCCTTAAGTCCTTACAAGCATTACTCATTCTACCATACAATATCCTTTAGGTAATTCTTTACCTGATGGCTTTTTACTTTTATCCAAAGACTCGCTCATTTTCCAGATTTTAAAGAACACTACACAAACTATACAAAATTATACCTTCCAATAAAACACTATGTAACTTTATAAAGTAGTGGTTAATTCAGATAACAAAATGCAAATAAACATCAACTTCACTTGTGGACGCTTGCACAATGGCTGACAATAAACCAAACTCTAGCCACAAGTCTGGACTTGCCCTGTTCTTACCATGAGTTGGTGCCTTTGGAATATTCTTTTATTGTTTACCAAAATTAGAAACCTTTGTATCTCGATGACATACCACGTTATTTGCAAGTAAATTTACCTAGTTTATAGTATTTTTAACAGACTACCAGAATGCGCTAAAACCTCATTTTCAGAAAAATGAACTTACCCCGTTCTTTTCGCAGAGTCTTCATCTGTGAATTTCTGAAAAATTTGTTTGATAAGTTCAGTATACATTGTTTTAAAATTGGCTTATATTTGATTTTCATTTAAAAGATTATTATAGTCACTTGAGTCACGAGCTTGCCCTTGTATGCAACGAGGTGTAAAGGGGGGAAAGCATTATTACGCATTAACTGACTGCTTTAATTTCAGTGCAACAAACACGACTTATACTATACCCAGAGCATATACAGTATATAGCGGAACCTTTTGTAGGTTAACTGTACGAATATACCTGTTTGTTACCGTAAAGAGAAATGTTAGTTTCTTGAAAACGTGGGCAGACTATTCACAGTGCTAAACAAAATACCGGGTGTCCATTAAGTCTGGAAACGGCTGAATTACAGAAAAGTGAGCGTGACTAGGTGACCAGAATAACTTTCATTGCTTGTTGCACCAAAAAAACTATTCTGGGTGATATTTGAAATTTTTGTCTGCCATCTTGGATCCGCCATATTGGATTTAACTTTCTTAATTTAAATAGGATGATGGTCATATGATACATGATTTCGATCTAAAATTTCAAAATAAATTCAATGGCGAAAACTGGAAATCAATATCTTTTTTCGTTTTTGAGATATTACCATTCAACTATCCAGATCGGGGCAGAACGGCCATTCCTCCCTCCTCCGTCTTTGAGCCTACATAGACAATTTAGGTAGCAATTGAACGACTTCACATAAGATTATTGAAAATAATAAGTTTTTTAATATCTCCAATCGTTAATAAATAGGAAATTATTGTCATTAAGAAATACGGAAAAACAATTTAACGACTGATTTATTGCATTTTTAAACTACAGTATTTAATTTGTTACCAGTTAATACTTAGGAGAGGAGCAATTGAATGGCCTTCGAGATCACGTGATTTGAGTCCATTAGACTACTTCTTTTGGGGGTACTTAAAAAACAAAGTTTACAGAATGAAACCTAACAGTCTGCATGAACTCAAACAAAAAATTCTAAATGAATCTGCTGGAATCCCAAGGGAATTCATTCGTAATGCTGTAACTAGTTTTTACGCACGTACATCATATTGTCAATAAGTAGGTGGCCACTTTGAACAACTACTCTTGAGTCAAGAAATATTTGGTAATTTTATTTTCAATTATGTAACTCATTTTCACAATTAGTTCTTTATAAACACTTACCATTTACAAAAATAACAAACAATAAGTATTAACTGGTAACAAATTAAATACTGTAGTTCAAAAATGCAATAAATCAGCCGTTAAATTGTTTTCCGTATTTCCTAATGACAATAATTTCCTATTTATTAACGAGTGGAGATATTGAAAAACTTATTATTTTCAATAATCTTATGTGTAGTCGTACAATTGCTACCTAAATTTTCTATGTAGGCTCAAATACGGAGGAGGGAGGAATGGCTGTTCTGCCCCGATCTGGATAGTTGAATGGTAATATCTAAAAAACGAAAAAAATATCAATTTCCAGTTTTCGCCATTGAATTTCTTTTGAAATTTTAGATCGAAATCATGTATCATATGACCATCATCCTATATGAATTAAGAAAGTTAAATCCAATATGGCGGATCCAAGATGGCGGATAAAAATTGCAAAAATATCACCCAGAATAGTTTTTTTGGTGCAACAAGCAATGAAAGTCATTCTGGTCACCTAGTCACGCTCACTTTTCTGTAATTCAGCCGTTTCCAGACTTAATGGACACCCGGTATAACCCGCAGTGTAATAAAATGCTAAACATAAATGCCTTTCCCTCCCTCTTAACAAAAGCCATGAGGGAGTGGCTAACTACTGCGATGTTTCTATTTCCACAATTCGAAAAATAGCGAAGGAAATTAAAGACGTGAAGAACTATTCTTCAACAGTTTTGATGACACCTGGTAAAAAAAAAGGAAATGGTTAGGTATATACCAGTGAGACTGATAGTGCAGATGCCGATGACAGCGATAGTAAAGAAGGCGATTCATTCAGAGAAAATTTTGTTCTAATGGAATAAAGTAGCTGGTAATTACAGGAAATCAAACATTTCTAGTCAAGTAATTAAGCTATAGGCAAAATTACAGGTCACATTTATTGCTTGTAAGGGTAATGAAGAAAACATTTTCTCGGAATAAACTACAGCTTGTAATATTTATGTAGAAACTGCAAGTAGTTAAATGTGCGAGTAGTGTCTCACTGTTGAGGTTGGCAGCACTGCAGATATTTTGCTTTTCTTCCTCACAGCCCATCTACAAGCAAAAGGCTCTCTTGTGACTTCAGTATCTATAATTCTCTTTAAATAGAAATGGTTATAGAAGTTTATTTTTGTGTAATTCCTGTGAAGAAGTTGTCAATAAAATCTTGAGTATGTATGTAGTAACTTTCAAATTTGCCCATAACAGACAGGTGGAGTGTCAAATTATTTACACTCAATCTGTTCGTTGCAGGGCTAAAATAAATAGTACTGTTTCTTATCACATGGTCAGCCAATTAAATGACTGAATCATTTAAGAACAGAAGAGGTAGAAATGTAAAAGACACTAATCAGAGTTATCTTCTCTGAAAGTAATGGATTTCATTATACAGCCAGACCCTGTGGTGAATGAAGTGAAAGTGTCATTTGCAGAGTGGAAAATATGTGCTTTTCAGAGGGCCCGGCATGCTGATAAGCGTACTTTTCCACTCAGTGAGGAGGGCACCTGTAAACCACCTCACTTCTCGATTTTCTTAGTAAAACCTCTACAGGTTAGGTTAAAACCAGCTTTTTTGCTAATGACCTGAACAACAGCTTTCAAATGTCAGCATGAAATATTGTTGTCCTTTGTTGTTACAGATTGAAGGTCAGCAACAACAACAACACATGCAACAATCACAACCTCCGCATCAAGTAGAAATTGTTGACACCTTAAACGGCGGAGATATTGGCAAGTTGGGTCTAATGCATAACGAGCCATCTCCAACAGTAGTTCATCAATTACAACCTCAACCACAGCCTATTATTTATACAGATACTTTACATCCAGCATCTTCTGTACCTTGTTACCAACAGCAGCAGTACGCTCCAGCCACTAACACAGGTGGAATAACCCCAGGACATATGGATCAACCTCGGCAACAAATTTGTATTGATGATGCCAATAGAAAAATATCTACTGATAGTTTCCAATCGGTTGAAGTTCAACAACCTCAGCCTCAATATGATAATTCGACAATACAACCACAGATTTCACAAGTTCAGCAAGGACAAGATATGACCCAATACATCGAACAACAACAAACCACAGTTGAAATTCCTCAATCTTTACCATTACAATGCGATCAGCAACCTTCACAGATGCAACAGACTGTTGTACAAGTCGATGAAACCATGCAACAGCAGCAGCAACAACAACAGCAACCACCACCACAATGGACAGCAACAGTTACGGTTCAATCTCAGCCGTCCACTATGCAAACCATGCCGCCTAATGTTGATCATGTTGTGGTTGATGTTACTGGTTCAACCATGACCCAGAGTATTGAAAATGTTGAGGCAGTTACTGGGGTCAATAACTTTTCCAGTTCTATCTTTTCACCTTCACCATCGGTCGAATATCCTGATAATCAAGACAGTATTCAGGTATCTAAAGAGATGGTTTTATTTTATTTTATTTCTAGAGTGCTTATACTTTTTTATTATGAATATTATAATATTTAATTGTACGAGGGTGTATTGAAAAGTAATACCTTCATCGCTATAACTATTATAATGATGGGCTAGTTATGTACTGGAACTCTTTGTTAACAAGTCAGCCTAGCAACAGTTCACAGCTGCAACCAAAAAATTTAAAACAATCCATCTGCCGAGAAAGTCATGATTACCGTTTACTGGTATTGTGATTGTATCGTTCGTATGAAGTTTTTGGATAGTGGCTGTACTGTCAACCCTGAACAATATGTTGCTACCCTATCAAATCTGAAGTGACTGCTGCATAGGGATCGTCCAGCCAAAGAGTCAATTCTGCATTTTGACAATACTAGTCAGAAAACGCGTACAGCACTAAAGAAGCTTGTGTTTCAAGATGTTTTACCTCATTCACCTTATAGTCCAGATCTCGTGCGCTGTGACTTTTCCTTTTTCTGAAGCTTAAGGAACATCGTAAAGGCATGTGTTTCTCTTTGAGTGCGGAGGTTAGGAAATGGTGCCATACAAAAAATTTATACTTCTTCCGTGACGGACTTTTCCAAAGTGCACATTGGCATAAATGTGTTGCACTGTTAATGGTGCTTATGTGTAAAAGTGATTATATTGGTGAGTAGGGAACAGTTTAATCTATTATTTTGCTTTAATATGTAAACAATATATCCGTTACTAATAAAGTTATAGTGATGGAGGCATTAATTTTTAATACACCCTCGAATAAACCGCTTGTCCTGTTGAGTTCTGGCTTACACAAGTTCTACAGTATTAGAATTACTCTAGCATATCAATAACAATTGTGTACTTACAAATATGTATATTATCTGCATATATACAGGAACAAAAATAAGGAAATACATAATTAACAGAAAAAAATGAAAGTTAAAGGAAAAATACGGAAAAATTGGAAAAGTTGATAATTTCAAAAACGTCGGGGAGATAACATTACCGAAGACCAGCAAAAAGGAAGTAAATTGCAACAGACTAGAGAAGATGGCACTTCGAAGAACTCACCACTTGAATTAGAAGAAAACATTTTAAAGACAACCCAAGCTTAAAAATTTTGATACTGTGATAAAACAAATATGTCTACACAAGCGAGTGCCTTAGTATGACCAAGAAGTTGTCTAGGAGAAGAAGAGATAGACCCTCTTTAAGATAATGGGTCCAAAGGTAGTAGATGGACAATATAGGTTCCTAAGACAAGAAGAACTGTACAAGGAAAATGAACAATTGGAAAAAGAAGGCTAAATTTGTACGGGCACTTGTATACAACGATGACAAACTGTTGATAACACATTTTTTAGACTAATTAATAGACCTAAGGTGTTGGATAAATGGTTCAAAGAAATCAGAAAGGATATAAAGAAAATTAGAATTAACTGAGAAAATTTAATGAATTGAACCAAAATTTAGACAACTTACAAACTTCAAGGGCTTCCATGAAGAGCCTAAACCAGGTAGACTGAAGAAAGGAGAAAAGCATACAGTGAACGAATGCTGAGAATGTGGGCTGCAAAAGAGCTTTCAGAAACATCTAAAGTCACTCCACACAGTCTAAAATTGACCCTATTCAGGGGAAAAAACAGGAACAATAAGATAAGTAATCACATCATTTTTATTTACATCTATTCACTATTGAAATATATTACAATACCAAATGGATCTTAACAATACAAAACAACATACAGATTAACTTAAATTTTATCCTCTATCTATGCAGTAATTCTTTTTATTTGAATAAATCCAATTCAGTTGATCAGTACAATGAATCAACTATTGTTTGATATTAATCGTGTTTAGAAAATAATAAAACTCTAGAAAGACCATTTCCAGATTAGTGCATAATATAATTTCACCATGATTTCAAAAATCATGTTTGATTTTTGTTATCCTTCCACTGTTAATAAGCAAAGTAACACATATTTAGCCGTTTTAAAGTTAAGTAAGTCATTATTGTTACCAATTTCAAAATTTTAAGTAAGGTAGAAAATAAAAAAACCCCTTTCATGAGACGATGCATCTCATGGCTAGTGCCAATTTTTAAAAAGGCTTACCTTTATTTAACTTATGGCAAAAACCATTAGTGATATCTATATCTACTCTATAAGAGGAATAGCACTATTTTTATTTCCAAATTATGACTTTGATTTTGTGGCTTCCAGTTTTGGGACACTTTCAGTAGAAACTGGAACTTCAAACCCAATGACTTCTTTATCTACTGTTTAAGAATAACACTTTATTTCCAAATTCTGACTTTGATTTCTTGACTTGCGGTTTTGGGCTACTTATGATCGAAATTGGAACTTCGAACCCAATTTAGGTCCACTACATCTTTGTGTAACTTACAGATCTGTAAACCATTTGTTGCTTCTGACATCTGGGTGTGATGGACGGACGGACAAAAGAAAATGATAGATGACAATTTTAAAAATTGCCACCAATAATCCTGATTAAACAAGTTCATAATTTTGTGAAAACAAATATTTATAATTTTTATGAAAATTCTGTTATATCATAAAAAATTGTACATGCATTAAATACAGTAAATCCTTGTGTAACGGACATTACTGGGGCAGGGTTCAGTCAGTTGTACAAGGTTGTTTGTAGTACCCAAAGGTAATATTTTTCAGTATTTTTAAACAATTTTCACTCTAAATATGGTATCAGCCACAAATAGTTTCGTCTTTATCTTGTAAACTACCAACTCGGTTATTAAATAATTAAATATTGTTTAAATTGACACTGAAGACAGGCTCCAATATGCTATTTATATAAGTTGCACATCATTAGCGCAAAGTTTAGCATAAGAATATCGGCGCAAAAATCAAAGATTATGGCATTCAAGGGAAGATGGCCGGCCGGTCCTCACTAAAATTATACTTGGTCACTAAATTATAGAACAAGTTCAAGATTTTAAATATTTAGGATGCAGGATTTGCTATAACAAAGATGTTGACGTGAGTGAGAAACTGGCAAAATTCAGCGCTGTATACGGTTCTATTCGCAGCACAATAGGAAAGAAAATGAGAAAGGATACCCAAATGAAATTTTATAGAGCAGGGGCTGTACCACTCATAACATATGGGAGTGAAACATGGGTATCATAATAGAAGAATGAATCACGTATCCAGGCTACTGAAATCAGATTTTTGTGGGTAGTCAAAGGTTGTAACTGGTTAGATAAGAGTACGTAATGAAGCTATACACGCCGAGTTAAATGTTCAGTCACTGTGTGAAAAGTTAAGAATATATAAGAGGATTAGGTCCAACCATTTACTTCGCATGCCACCATACAGGCTTCCTCTACAAGCATGGATATATAAACCTAGAGAGTAGAGAGGCTTGGGAAGACCTAAAAAGAGATAGGTGCTGGAACAGCCCATTTAGTCTAATCCTTGACTGATGATTATTATTATTTAAATTAATTTGTGTGATTATTGAAACCAAGTAATCTATAATCGCAGTACATTTTAATATTTCTGTATTGCAGACTATTGAAGGAGAGCTGGTTTCAGGGTCATCATTACCACCTGAAAATAGGTAAGATTTTACATGCTTGTATTAATAAAAAAGCCCTAGATTAATTTTCTAGTATACAAAAATTCTGTTATGTGCGCCTAGACTAGCATTCAGGTAGCTGAAGGAGCTACATAGTTCTTTCTAGAAATAATTAATAAATGAAACAAAAGATTTATTTGTTCATTAATTTTTTCTGATCATTGTTTATTAATTGTTTTGTATCTTATTTGGAATTAAATTTTTTGCTTATCATTATTTTTTTGATATACTTTATTTTCCAATTGTATTTTCTGTTCATTTTTGGCTAATCTTTTGTTATTGATTACTGGCAATGGTACTTTCCTTTTTTCTGTCGTATTGTTGAAGATCTTCTCTCACAATCAATTAAGCTCTCGCCTGTTCCAACTCACGACAGTGACAAAAATATAGCATTATTGCCATCTCTTGCATGGCCTCCCAACATCTCTCTTCCTCTCCGGTCTGTATTGCAAAACATTTGAGGGGGATCTTTCCCTCAGGGATTCTCTACACGTGCTCCCTCCATAGATTTTGATATTCTGTAATTTTCCTGTTCAGGTTGTAAACATCCAATTCCGTTCTTATGTGTCCTCATTTCTGAGTTGGTTTGTACAACTGCAGTTCTTAGTTCTTCGCAGGAATCACATCTCTGCCATTTGTATTCTACTCTCTTGTGGTCTAGTACTAATCCATGACTCGCGTCCATAGACTGAGTTACTTCATAGTCCTTCTATGTTAAAAGATTCCGTTCTTAATTTCAAAACATTTGTATGTCTAATATTATTAATACTGAAAATACATTTTCAATCAGTGATTCATGATTGCGTAATTTTATTTCAGGAGTTAATTTTTTAATAAATTTTAACATTCTACATGATCGTCAATTTTCAAGTTTCACTTTCTATGCTAGTTATCTTTTTTAAAAATATATCATATCTGTCATATATCATCTACCTATATGACAGAATTTTCCAATTTCTTTTATACAAATTAAGTGTATGTTATGTTTCTTGTTCTTTTCTCATTCAGTGATATATTCTTTCTTCATTTTTCTTATTCATATTTTTAAAGATACATTGTTTTTATGAATTATTGGAAATTCTATGTGTATGGATAATTATTGAAAGCAATGCAGTGACACAGATCCTAAAAATTATCCTGCAAGCTATGAACAATACTTTTTTGTTCATAAATTTTTATACAAGTTAATTTATCCGATTGAGATTGGAATCGCAACGTTGTCGATTTCCTTTTGTTATTTACCATACGTATTAATCTGACTGCATTAATATTAAACAATTATACCACTCCTTTCAGTGCCAGACCTACAACACTTCTTTTTACAAGCAAAAAGGCAAAATCACTGAAAAAAGAACTTTTCAGAAAATCATTTCTTATGTAAGTTTTTGGTTTTTCTTAAAATTTAATGGTTTGTTTTTTTAAAAAAAATAGACCGTTATTGTTTGTTTGAATTTGTGTTTAAAACTGCAATTGCTATACATTTTTCATTTCTAATATTAAAAGATTATGTGAAAAAACTATATTGCACTTGATCATATACTTTTACTATCTCTTGCCGTACATGAATACAAATGGAATGAAAGTGTTGTTTTCAGGCCCCCTGGACCCAAAATGTTTTTACTGATTGTTCTGTGTGTATGTCTGTTTGTTGGACAGTGGGTTTTGTTTGTGAGTGTAAACAAAATATTTCAAAAATTGAATATTTACACACAGTTAAAACTTGGGAGTTAAGTTAGGTTAAGTTAACAAGGTGACCTGATGCAAACAATTTCTTTAAAATCAGTTAACCAGAAGTAGTTCTTAATTTGTGCAACAAACGTATACACAATTATAGTTGTAGAAAATTAAAAAAACCTACAGCTTTCATTTCAAAAACTTTTTCTACAGTGATTTATTTACCGTCAATTAGTGATTTTCCGTATTTTTTTCATTGAAATCTGTGAAAAATGGATTATTTTTAAATTTTGCCTAATTATCTATTTTACGACAAGAGTATATTATACTAACATTATAGAAAATTATAGCACCTACAACTTTTTTCAAGCATTTATTTTAAAGTGCTTAATTCAGTATCAATCAGTGATTTTCCATAATTTTTAGTTGAACAGAGGTTGATTTTCATTTAGTCTCATTCACTAATGATTAAAATTAGGTTGTGTTTTTCATTTTATTTCGTCTAGAGAAAGTTTTGCGAGTGTTCACACTAGATTTTTTTATTTTACATTTATCCCCAAATCACTTCATTGTGTGGCTTCTGGCCACACAATGAATAATTTTTTTCATGCTAATTTGTAGACTATTTTAAATTACAGAAAGCTTAAAAACACTATCGGATTCATTAATTTTTTAAAAATTATTTCAGTCATTACATATTTAAATGTTCGTTAGTTATTGCTTTATGCACTAAACCAGTATTTAAAAGATTAGCAGTTTTGGTGCATAATTTTTAAATACGCTTTGACTTGGAAGAAGATCATTACTGAGTTTGGAGGCATTTGAAATGTGGTCATATCGAACGATTTTTGAGGTTGTGCTGGATGGATCGTGTCACAAATGAGAGTGTAATCAGAATGTTAGAGAAGAAGAAAGAGGTTGTAAAAACCATAAACAAACAAACTGCAATACTTAGTCCTGTGATAAGAGAGAATGGCTTACTCCATGTAATAATAATTCAGGGAAAAATTGTGGAAAAAACAGTTGGGGTAGAAAACATATATCCTGACAGAACAATTTGAGAATGTGGTTCAAATGCAACTCCACTGAATGAAGTGCTGCAGCATCCAAAGTCATTGTTGTTAAGATGCCAACGTTCTCGAAGAAGATGACACCGGAAGATAGATAATCATATAAGGATAGCTGAATTGTATTAGTTACCGTACTTTTACTTTTCAGCAAGACTTAAAGAATAAAATTGGTTTCTAGTAGAAGTAGAAATTTTTTATCTGGTTACTCCATGAATTGGTTTTTACATTAGCTGCTTTATGTCCTAGTAAAAAGTTGGGATGTTCTGCTTTTATCATGTGAAAGTCTTAAAGTTTAAAAAAATTACTAAAGTTGTTAAAAGTTAAGGCTTCAGAAGAAAGCTGTTTGTTGGCATCTTCACAGTTTTGTTGAAATTGATAATCTTTTACATTATTTTGCAAAACGATTGTCCGTGTAATCAAAAATTCTGTTAAAAAGCATTGCCCATCCATTTTAATTTGTAAAATTTATTTCTCCCTTGTTTTATAGAATTGTCTGTTGATAGAATTTCTTTTCTATGTGTAATCATAAATATTTGTTTTGATTATGTAATTGTAAAATATTTAATTATGTTCTACAGTTCTGAGGCGATAGCTGGAGATATTCGTGCTAAAAAAATTTCTAGTGGAAGTACAGGAAGTGTGAAACGTCGTAGTCGACCATCTGGTCCTAAATTAACTGTTTTAAGTGCTAATGAAGGTGCTGTCGAGTGCCAACTTGAAACAAGTAAACAAAAGACAGTTACATTCCGTTTTAATATGGATGATTTCAACCCGAATGAAATTACAAACAATTTGGTAAGGATAAATCCAGTTCTTTTTCAAGTTAAATTAATAATTTTATTTAATAATTCACTTTAGCAAATCAGAAAGGATATTGAGAAAACTGGAATAAACCGAGAAAACTTAATGAATTGAACCATATTCAGACAACTAATTATGGACTTTAAGGGCTTCCATGAAGAGTAAAAACAGAATATCTGGTGGACACACGGTTATTATACTAGACGGTAGTGGTCACGCGCAGCTGCTGTGAGATATAAGATGATGTAGTCTGGTCCCCAACAATTCGTCCGATGCATAGACGCTAGGATTTTTGCCTTGTTTTTACAAACATAGCAGTTTAGGTTTGTTTACACGGAAAATCAATTTTAATTTTAATAATTCTTCATTTTTGGCCTAAAGTTTTTCTCTGAGTAACTTGTTTTTTTTCTTTTAATTCAGTGTTTTCTCGTTTTAAGAGATCAGTTTCCTCTGACTGCACAACATTAAAATTTGGCGGTTCTTCATTAAAACGAGGCCTACCTTTCTCAACAGCTATCCCTTCATTTTGTGAACTGCCTGTGTTGTACTTTGATGATGAGTTGAAAAATATCATAAACTTCCTTACAAGCATATCGTTTCTCTGCTCGATTTTTATGTTCACTACAAGTTGGGTTTACCAGACGTATAACGGCAACACAAATTGGCAGATTTAAATGTGGGACTAAATTCGTCTTAAAGACACATTTTAATGGAAAATATAGTAACTCGGACTTTAAATTGCGTACATAATCCAGTTCGTCAAAATGTACTAAACACAAGTGACCACTATCAGCAGAACGCCGGCCGCGTTGGCGATGTTGGTAACGTGCTCGCCTCTCATCACGCGGTCTTGGGTTCGAATCCCACTCGGGCATGGCATTTTTTCATACGTTACAAAAATTCATTTCATCCTTCACCGTCTGCATTAGCAGCAATTTGCAAAACAGTCGGACGTTAAACAAAAAAAAAAAAAAAAAAAAAAAAAAAAAACTATCAGCAGAAAATGAATCAGCTCACTTGCAACCACTTACCAACTTCAATCTAGTTTCAATGGCCTGCTTCAATGGAAGACTGTAAAACTTATAAAGCCCAACTCCTTTTGGTGTTTATTGTGATTAGAACACCCAGCAATCGCACAACACACCATTATTAAAGATTAGTAAAGTATTACAGACCGTATTAAGACTAGTAAACATCACAGACCGACACGGTACGTATCATGTGCCAGCTGTCGATGGTGACGAGTGATGTCAGAGGGCGGGGCTTGTCACTGCGCATATTTTTGATGATCCTTACCATCTGGTAAAGTAGCCATAAGTGGACAGAAGGAAGGAAAAAACCATACATTCAAAGAATGTTCAGAAAATGGTCTATAAAAAGAGCTTCCAGAAATGTCTATAGTTACCTCACATAGTCTAAAATTTTCCCCTCTACAAGAGAGGAATAAATTAGCTATGACAATCTTGGCTGTTTATTTTTTGTAAGTGAATTTTATTGTCAGTTTTTTCTGGATATGAAAATTATTCTCATTTTCAATTAAAAATAATGTATTAATTATTTTTGTCGTTATTTACAGGTTAGCGAGAAATTACTTCCAGGTGCTCACGCTGAACTTTTAGTTGAATTATTAAAGGAGCTTGTACGACAGTTGAAGGAACAACCTGAACGCTTACCAGTTCTTGATCCAACTTCTAGCCCAACACACGTACGGAAACCTAGCAGAGTAAGTAATATTTTTATTTATTAAAAATAATAATATTTGTGCACCTGGTTTATCGGTATTCATATTTTTATTAATGATAAACATACACAAACATGATACATTTATGGCAAATAAGATATTGTTGTAAGAATAACAGTGCTGATTTTTATCTAGTATTTCTTAAATTAAAATAAATAACTAAAGAAATTTCATTTAAAAAATTATTTTATATCTGTACATCTTTAAATGTAAATCATAAGTTTTCAATGCAATATAATTTGGTTTAATGATTACTGGATTCAAATATAAAACACTAATTGTTCAAAAGATTTGTTTTATATATAAACTATTTCATGTATTTAGAACGTAAGTATTAATGCTATCTTTACGAAGTTTTTATAATATAATATTATTTAATGTACAATTGCATAACGTACATAATATGTATTAAACTGTCACGTTCATTCTAAAAAATTATTTTATTTATAATATTACTAAACCTTGTTACTCTTATCAATTTTTATTTTAACTTTGTTTTTAATACATTTAGTAATTCAAATCTGTAATTGTACTGAAAAAATTTCATGAAGTAACAAGGTTTGTCATTAAATTCTAACATTTTATAATTAATTATTATATTTCTGTTATAATAAAACAGTATGTACTCATATTCTCTTGAATTTTTTTTCGGTAACTATATTTATTAATATTTATTTTTTTTGTTTCATTAATTTCTTCTTATATTTAAAAGTAAATGTAACCCACTGAGTTAATAGTGGTGAAGTCATCGCTGGAAGTCAGCTGTTTAACAGCGAATGTACTGAGGCATTGATTCCTTGGTTCAAATCCTAGTAAACTTAGTTTAGGTTCTACAAGGTTTTGGAATTTTCCCATAACAGACAGGTGAAGTGTCAATTTATTTACACTTAATCTGTTCATTGCAGGGTCAAAATAAATAGTTCTGTTTCTTATCACATGGTCAGCCGATTAAATAACTGAATCATTTAAGAACAGAAGAGGTAAAGGTGTAACAGACACTAATCAGAGTTCTCTTGCTGAAAGTAATGAATTTCATTATACAGCCAGACCCAGTGGTGAATGAAGTGAAGTGCCATTTGCAGAGTGGAAATATATGCTTTTCAGAGGGCCCGGCATGCTGATACTTGTACGTAGTTTTCAACTCGGTGAGGAAGGCAATTGTAAACCACCTCGCTCCTCATTTTACTTAGTAAAACCTCTACAGGTTCAAACCAGCCTTTCGGCTGATGACCTAAACAACAACCAGGTTTTGAATACACTAGTGAATACCTTACTTTGATGGTTGGGGTTCAATTAACTATACGTCTCAGGAATGGTTGGCCTGAGTCTGTACAAGACTATACCTTATCTCATTGGGTCATAGGGTTGCTTATTGTTCTGAATGGAACAAATTGCAACGTACACACATTAAGGCCTATTTCTACAACACTAGTTTACTAGCAGTAAGTCACTAGCGCTATAACTAAACTAGCTGCTAGTTGTTCGTTCCCATGATGCTAGTTCTAGTTAGCTAGTAAACACCAAACTTTTGATTTTTGGAGGGTTTACATAACTTCCTATCAAAAATCTGGTGTGATATTATGTGGGAAATCTCTCATAAATAATTTTTTGAAATTTTTTTAAAAATCCCAAACAATCTTAAACAAACCAATGAAATAACTGATTATATCATTTACCAATAACAAATTATTTCTAATTTAAAAATAAAAATGTGATATAACCTACGTCTTGTTTATAACACGTAGGTGGAGTGTTCAGTTATTTGCACTCGATCTGCTAGTTCCAGGGCTATAAAAAATAGTTCTATCACATGGTCGCCAGTTATATAATTTAAGCATTTAAGCATTTAAGAATAAAAGAGGTAGAGGTGTATTAGACATTAGTCAGAGTTATCTCCTCTGAAAGTAATGAATTTCATTATACAGCGAGACCCTTTAGTGAATGAAGTAAAGGTGTTATTTACAGATTGGAAAGTAGATGCTTTTCAGAGGGCCTGGCATGCTGATAAGCATACTTTTCCATTCAGTGAGGAAGGCAATCATAAACCACCTGACTCCTTGTTTTACTTAGTAAACCCTCTAGAGGTTCAAACTAGCGAAATATTGTTTCTCCATTGCCTTCGAAACCAAGTAATGGCCAACCACAATGATAGTGAAAGGCAAAAATAACCAAATTCTTTTTTACGGAAATTATATTTACCATGATATGTTTTCAGTTTTAATTTTTCTAATATTACTGTTCATGAGATATTTTATTTTCAGTTATGATTAGGTCATTACATATTTTATTTAATTAGATTTGCAGGCCTGTTGTTTAAATGTTTTGTACTTATCATTCTGTTTACAGACTTAACTGTATTTGAACCTTTTATAAAAATTGGTTAAAAAATTACAATTGTTCTTCGAGTCAATTAAAAAAAATGTTTGTATAAAATGCTTGTTCAAATGAGTAAAATTACTTGTTTATAGCTCTTTTTTTTTATTATCAGACATTTCCATCCATGAAACCTTGACCTCGTCTGAGTTTACAAAGGGTTTGGTTTGTGACACTCTACTGTATTTTTTTTATGCTAGAAGCTTTAACTAATTAAATTGTAATCACCAGTCTGGTCGATTTTTCA
The DNA here is from genome assembly GCA_035578175.1 of Catonia carolina. Lineage (NCBI taxonomy): Eukaryota > Metazoa > Arthropoda > Insecta > Hemiptera > Achilidae > Catonia > Catonia carolina. The sequence continues at coordinate 69,801,124 of JAQMRL010000008.1, forward strand.
GAACTGGTTAACATGTTTGTATGTTTATTAATGTATTCAAGAGGATATGAAACATAATAGGGTTACAATAGTAAATTCCTGCATGGTGTTTTTTTAAGTTGGTTTTGCATGTAAGGTCATCTCAAAATATATTTTCTATTTTTCTCCCGTCCTAATCCTTTCTCATAATTATTTTGTTTATTTTTATTAAAAAATTCTTACCAATTCCTGATTTATTTTTAATTAATATTTGGTTATTTTGTTTTATTTTTTATTCTCTGCATCGATTATTTTTGCTTCTCTTTTTCGTTAATTCATTTACGTCGACCATAATTTATTTTTGTCCATTTCCAACTCCTTGTTATACCTTCTAACACCTTTACCTACACCATAATACCATATCACCAAATAGGTACGTCACCCATCTCTTACACGTCAGCGTTCGTCACACATCCGGACCCATCGTCGTCACCGATCGGTGAGTCTTAACTCTTACCTCCCGTAAAATGAATTTTATCATGATTGCTCCATTGCTCATATATTGTTCATTATTTGCCATTTGTTTTATTTTTGTTATTATTTTGCTTATGACATTTTTGTGCATCTTGCAGAAATAAAATATTTACCACTTCCTTTTAGTACTGTTATTCTTTTACTATTTCTAGTTATACTGAACACAATAATTAGTTTTGTATTGCCATAATTAAATATTTACATACAAGACATTTAATTATCTGTTTCATATTTTTAAAACGCTTTCAGTTTGTTTCATGTTATTGTTGTAAGTTACTTATGTGTTCTATAAATTTATGTATCTTTATAAGGTGTTTCCTGCATTGAATTTTCCATTGTTATACCCTAGCATTGTTGTTGAAAATTTTCCTAAATTTGATCTCACTTTCTTGATCTGAAATTTTGACAGGAAAGGTTTGTAAAATATTAGAAATTAGTACATGATTGAAAAAAGCAATTTAGTATTAGGGATGGACTGCTGATCAGATAATATTTTAGCTTTACAGCATATTTTTAAGTATTATAGTGTTTGGATATTTTACTATTAGCTGAATCTTTTAAGAAAAAAGCAATTTAGTATTAGGGATGGACAGCTGATCAGGTAATATTTTAGCTTTACAGCATATTTTTATTTTATAGTGTTTAAGTATTTTACTATTAGCAGATTTAACAACTTTTCAAATTATTTAGGAACTTTTAATTTTTTTTTACATACCTCACTCCAACATTACGATTAAAAGATGTTGAGCAACATGTACCTTTCCCTTTAAAAGTATTTTGTATATGTAACATTCTTCTTTGTTAATATGGATGACAATTGACAGATATTCAATTAAAAAATTTAAAGAAAAAACGTCATGCACTAATGGGTTAATCAGGCTGTGTCTGTCCAGTAGAAACAGTTTTTATTGGTGACAATTTTTAAAATTGTCATTAATCAGTTTGCTATGTCTGTCCATCACACTCAGTTATCAGAAAATACAAAAGCTAGCAAAAAACACTTTTCGGATTGTAATCTACACAAAAGAGTCTGGGCCTGGATTGGGTTTGAAGTTCCGGTTTCGTCTGGAAGTTGCCCAAAACCGGAAGTCAAGAAATCAGAGTCGGAATTTGGAAACAAAAATAGTGTAGTTCGATTCTTCTCAAGTGTTTATATAGAAATCAGTAATGGTTTTTCCATAGGTCAAGGTAAGGCTTTTTAAAAATTACCCCCAGCCATGAGATGTGTCGTCCCATGAAAGGCATTTTTCGTATTGTATAGTACATTAAATAAATCTTTATAATGCATCCTCCGGCCTAAATTACATTCCATTGTAAAAAATATTAATTTTTCCACTGATATGTTATAGCTGCCTATATCACTTGTTTTTTGTACGTTTTTGTGACGTAATCCTAGTTCTTACTGACATGTTTTGATGGATCCACCATTATCAGAGTACATAAATTTAAAAAATGAACTTGTCAGAATCTTTAGATGTTTATCTTCAGTCTTTCGCATAAAACTTTATCCCAAAATTTTATTGTAAATAACTGAAGATACATCTTCAGATTTTAATAAGTTTAGTTTCAATATTTTAAATTAACCCACCGGGTTGGTCTAGAGGTAAAGTCGTCGCCAAAATCAGCTTTTTAACAGCTGATTTTCAGAGGCAAAGGTTTCTGTTCAAATCCTGGTAAAGGTAGTTACTTTTATACGGATTTGAATGCTAGACAGTGGTTACCGGTGTACTTTGATGGTTGGGGTTCAATTAACCATACTCTCTCAGGATTGGTCGACCTGAGTCTGTACAAGACTACACCTCATTTACACGGCATACATATCATCCTCATCTCATTGGGTCATGGGGTTGCTTATTGTTCTGAATTGAACAGATTGCAACGTACACACATTAAGGATTGCAAAAAAAATATTTTAAATTTATGTACTCTCATGTGGGTAGATCCACCAAAATAAGTCAGTAAGAAGTAAGATTATGTAATGAAAAAGTAAAAATATGTGTTATTTAGCAGTTATTACAGTCAGTTGAAGAATTATTTTTACAATGTAATTAAATTAATTAAAAGTACTTATTTATTTGAAAATAATAGTTGGAAAGTTTGCTGTAGTTATTTACTTTATTAAAAAAAATTCAATTTTTTAATAAGTTTGTTATATAATTTAAATTCATGTTTGTTTCTTTCCCTTTATTTATTCATTCATTGTTATAATTCATAGGCAGGTGAGATCGTGGGATGTTCTAATCCTGCATTTTGAATCGCTTGCTCTATTTATGTTCCTTCCATGTATAATTCATTATTTCTTTTTTTTTAGTTTAGGTTTTGTGAAAATCGATGAATTTGATGTTACAGTTTATCATTAATAGTTTTTGAGGTGCTGTAGTTATTTAAGTAATGAATAATGAATCCTATATCTACAAATATGAAGTACATTAACCTAAAATTTGTAGTTTTTAAGGTAATTAAAAGTAGCTGCATTATTTTGTTTATGAAAGGAATGGGCAGTAATGTAAAGGTTTTGAGATTTTTTATTGGTAGTGTATATTTGTAATTTTAGAGTGGCTAATGTACTAGAGTATGCAAGTATAGCTAATTTTAGTAGAGTATGAATAAACAGCAGGCAGGGAAAAGTGTGTACAGTCAATCCCTTGGTATCCGTGGGTTTCGGTTATCCGCGGACTTTGTCCGTGGGCCTAAAACCTTAAAATACGTACGTTTTCTCACCTTGTGTACACCGTACTTGGTTGGGAAGTCATACAATTCTGAAAACATGTGTTTGAATAAATGTTTCGGCATCCGTATCATGTTGAGTCACAAACTAGTATGGCGACAGCCGCCATGAGCCAAAGCTAGATTTCCGCGTAATGTACGTAGTGAGCCAGTCACCGGGTATCAGGCCCCGCCAGTAACACCCCACCCTCACCACCATAGGTACGCCCTGGCACCATACTGTAATTTCTCCGTACGTTTTCCTCCATGTGTCTGTCTAACTTTCTCATACATACGTACAGTTCTTTGTGTGTTCGACGATCCTTAAACGAAGCCAAGCATTTCTTCACAAACCATCAACGAGATTCTCAGCATGGCAACGCATTGGCTGACCACGTGTTGGAGACAGATCCAGTCATGGAAAGGGCCCTTCAATTCAAAAGAAGAAGTCCACAAGGAGTTTGAAAAGAAGAAGAAGCAAAGAGACTATTTTAAAGCAACTTAAATTTTTTATGTGTACATTACTGTATTTTTTAAATTTTCATAGATTATAATAATGGTAAAATGTTCCTAAAACTATTAAACACTTAAAACGACTACAGGACTTTACCTTTAGAACCTAACCCCCATCTTTTCGTTCATATAAGGTATTATTATCTGCGGATTTACTAACTGCGGTAACCCTCCGGAATGTAACCCCCGCAGATAACAAGGGATTACTGTATAATCCGTGAAATTCAGTGGCGTTTCTGGAACATTAGTTCTATTGCAGAAAATTATATTCATTATCTGAATCAAAGCTGTTAGTTCATTGTCATATAGTTAAAATATTTTACCTTTATCATTAGATTAGATTGTTGAACGATGGATGAGGCAGAACTTTCAGTCCCTTAGGATTGCAGCTCTACAGAGCCTGTTGTATTACCCCATTCTTTTTATTCACTCAGCAAACAGACCTCTGCCTTGTATAAGTTTTGGTAGATCGCTTTCAAAGTCCTTCTGTGGAAGATTGTCCTCCAGGTTTATGTATCCAAAGATTGAATACTGAATTATCAGACAGTGCCTCATATTCCAAGATATTATAGGAGACAGTTTCTTCACCCTCCCCACACAATCTACATACAGTTCGCATCCACCATGATAGACTAATTGGGAGATTCTGATGTCCATTGTAACCGAAGTCCATTATATTCAATTACAAGTTTATTACTGTAGTGATCTATATTATTTTCCAGCACTGATGAGCTCTGAACATATGCATTGCCTCCTACCCACTTCATAGCTAGTCAGTGGCTTCCCAGCAACGTTGCCAATACTTGCTCTGTTATATATTTTGGCAGCCATATTTTTGCTCTTTCAATAATAATTATAACCTATGAACATACAACCAGCTGATTATATTATAAAGTATTGCCTGTTAACACGCTCTATAATCGACATGTTCAGAACGAGATGCTAGACACAAGTGAACTACTGTGGCTCTTATAAGCTTGCACAAGTAATGTTTGTGAGGCTGAGACATTTTTACAATTTCACAATGCTGGCAAATGTTCTGATTGGTCTAAACTTGTGGAACAGCAGAGTTCATCAACGGTGAAAAGCATTATAGTGTACATGTCTTAAGTCAGTACTGTAATAATACTTTAGTACTGTAATAATACTTTTATATGGATTCGAATTATTGACAGTGAATACCGGTGTACGTTGATAGTTTGTGTTCTACTAACCATACTCTGTCAGTAATGATCGGCCTGAGTCTGTACGAAATTACTCCTAATTTACATATCATACATACTATCCTCATCTCATTGAGTCGTGGGGTTGTTTTGTATTGCTCTTAATTGAACAGATTCCAACGTATACACATTAAGAATTAAAAAAATCTGTTACAGTTGTTAAGAAACACAACTAAATCGATATGCAAGAATTTATAATTAAATGCTGTGAAGTACGTATATGAGAAAAACAGTATCGATGAGCTGTTAGTTTTATCGCTTAATCTCACACAGGGCAATAATGGTAATGCTACTACTATAAGTTTGGTAACAACAGCTGTTATGTGGAAGCTCGTATTTCTGTGAGTCTTATAAGATTGAATTCTTTGTATCTACGGATATAATGCTGATTTCATAGGACATAATAAGAAGCAGTCATTGACCAAGCAATTGTAAATCAGGGATCTACTGTACTTTTGAAAAAATGTACGAAAGTTTTATTTTGTTTTGTGAAAAATGGAGATTTAGGTGTAAAATTGGATAGGAAAATAAAATTGTCTCATCATATTGTAAGAAAGTATCATTCACCCTTACTCCTTGGAAAATACGTTAAAAATTCCTTTCATAATTTGTACTAAATTTTGTGAAAAATTGTGTTTTGATTGTCTTAATGTTAATATCTGTATTGATGTGTGAATTCAGCTACTGGCCTTGCTCGTCAATTACTAAACATCACCTCTCAACATTTGCCTGTGACTCATTTATCATGTTATAAAATTGTTCTGTAATGTTCAGTTAATTACCTTCTGTACCACCCTTTTTCGTCTTTATTGTTTGTGCACACACCTGCATGTTTATCAAATCTACTCTAAGTAATGAATTGTACATTTTTAATCAGAAAATTTAATGAATTGGTATCAACCGAGTGTTGTTAAAAGGTAGTGCCAAGTTCTGAAGAGTAATTGTAGACATTTTTTTTCAAAACAAAGTGTCTAGTAAAGATAATCTTAAAAGATGATTCTTGTATATTTTCCATTTTATGTTTTTTACAAAATTTGTTATTTCCCACCAAAGTTGAGAAATAACTTTTTAATTGGGGGATAGAATATAGAAACTTTTCATTGCAAAATTTTTAAATGCGTGCTGCCATTAAAAATTTTTTAATTTTGTATTTCTCAGAAATTATTAGATTTATCAAAATTTTTCTAATAGTGAAATATATTCAGCGTTTTAATGTAAACAAAATGACACCTACCTCATTTGTAAAACTAATCACAAATAACCAAGTTAGTTAAACAATTTGTGTAAAATGTTATTAACCCAATGAGAACTGCGATTCTAATGATCACGGGGACTGACATTCCACAAAAAATTACCATTTTTTTATAAAGAATTTGTTAATAGAACCACGTTGGAACCAAATTTTTTTGTTTTCATTTACGACCAGAACAAAAATTGAAATTTAAAAAAAATACTTTTTTTTAGAAATGTTAATTTACATACGAAAAAGTATCACTAAATCACTAAAAAATACAAAAAATATGTTTAGCTTTATACATAACTAAAGCAATTCATTGTAAAAATAATAACATTTAGATATTGCAAATTGATAGACGTGTTCAAAAGATATCACACTTTTTATTCAACAAATAAACGTAAGGGATGAAAAAACACGCCTCAAAAATATGTCGTCTCTTTTCAATTTTTATTTACTCCTGTGTTATATAAGTTTCTATCTCTTTTCTGCACGTTGTTCTGTGTATTATCCTTTTTTAAACATGATAGCATAAATCAAAATATGTTATCGTTTATTTTGACGCTAATTGTAAGGTTTAACCGAGGGATAGGCAAGACAGGTAGTGTTAACTTTCTTTGTTTGGTTTTAATCATAAAATTTGTCTCCAACACTTCTAATTTATTGATTTCGACTGCAACAATAAGAGCTAATTGATGATATCATGTTCAAAAAAATACCTTTTTTTGTTGAAAAGTTATGGACGAAAACACTCAGTTTTAACACTGACTCGTCAAAAAAAATCTCTTTCTTTCGTGCTACACCACATTGTCAGTTGTCATCGTACAAATATGGAAGATACAACAAACCAAAGAGGAGAAAATTCTCTATCCAATGTTACTGAACCAGTTAGAAAATAATGAATAGTTGCGGAGAAAATTGAATTTAAAAAAAGTCATGATGCATGCTTGATTCTAGGCTTTCAGGTTAGCAAGGGTTAAATTATCTCAAGCTATTGTTGAAAAATAACATTTCTTTTTTTTTTTAAAAAAAACATTAAATGACACTGACACACGAGAAAAAATGTTGTGTAGAATCACATGAGTTGGATGTGATTAAGGTTAATTAATTATAGTTTGAGTTCCTAGTTTACTCTTTAGGTATTTAGAAATACTCTTAACAAATAAATAGAACTACAATAAATTTGCAATCTAATTTGTTAGCAGTTTTGTTACGTCATTGCTTGAAGAATGAATGGTACTAAGTTTTTATTTCAGTCTAAGTAAGAATAGTGTAGTGAAATAGATAGGTTAGTTATAAGATGAATCAAAGGAGCACTGTTTCAAAATGCAGCAAGTCCTAAATGTTTCATTCCTGAAAAATCGCAAAAAAACTTCCAGCACATTATTTCTCTACTTAATTGAAAATAGTCTTAGCACATATTATGTAGCTTTCGAACCTTATTCATAAATACCTGGAAAAAAAATTATATTTTCAAACTTAATTTTTTTGGGGCGTTTTAGAATGGACACGTTGTATTTTGTTCCAAATGTGTGGACAAGTTGCATTTTGAAACAGCTTTCAGTGCGTATCAAGTTGGCTTTCCAATAAAAATATTACACATGAATTCTCATACAAATCTTTTTTTTTAAATCGGAGTACACCATATTTTACACAACCATACTTTTTATAATATCAATTGTTGAATATCTTCTTTCATGCAATCACTGGCTACTTCTTCATCGATGGCATCAGCAGCTTCAATGCCCGGCAGAATCTGTTCTTTGTACTATTTTGTTCCAAACTACTACTTGACCTTATGTAAAACAACACAGATTGTGCTGCTATCTACAACTCATTTTTGAAAATTTATGGACATGTTTCGTTTTGAAACAACGCCCTCAATCATGCAGAAGCTTTCAGGATACGGGTATTCCAAAGAATGCTCCAGATTTTGTGGATCAATTGAGCAAATGAGAATAATCAAAAGAAGAAAAACTGCCAACTTCGATCATTTGCACAGGAGTGATAATATGGGCTTCTTAATGTAGACTTATTGGATTATATTATCGCAACTGACTTCTAAGCTGGGGTCTCTGGTTCAATTCCCTGTCAGGTCTGGCATTTTTTCATTTACATCTTTCTTATCGTCTGCAATAATTCCAAAACAGTCGGACGTAAAACAAAAAATAGTTCTTAATTCTTAATGGTAAAGTTAAGGGCATTTGCAGAGCTGCATGAAGGAAGTGCTTGTGGTTTAAGAATGTTAGAGACTGGACAAAAATGAGTATGGACACTCTTTTTAGGGCTGTTCATGATAGTGAATGATTTACCAAAGTTTTTGCCAATCTTCTGTGACAGAGTCTACACACTTATTAAGAAGTAATTAGATTGTTTATAATGGATGCATTTAGCATCTGGGAAGGATCTTTGCTTGTATTGTACAGCATAGTTATACTCATACAAAATTGTACTATTTTGGTTCAAATTGCTTATAGAGTTAACAATTAAATAATTTTTTTTAAATTTCATATAGTGGTTTATTTTTACTTTCTCTTGCCTATATGAATATATAGGAAGGAAAGTATTGTTTTATGTCGATTTTTCGAAATTGAGTTTCCACCAGATGTACATGTTTTCAGACCACCTGAACCCAATAAACATGTTTTTAGCAATTGGTCTGTGTGTGTGTGTGTGTGAGTGTGTGAACAAAATAACTCAAGTACATTGTACGAAGTTGAAACTTAAACTTAAGTTAGGTACTGCTAGAGGACCCGACACGAACATTTTTATCAAAACGGTCAACCAGAAGTAATAGTTCATTCGAGTGATTTTTCACTTTTTTACGATTTTCTCAAAAACGGCTCTTACAACATTTTTTTAAATTGCCTCATTTACTAAATTTTTTATGTTCTCCAATATAGGGTAGGTGCCATGTCTGCTTAAATTCTTGGGGAGGCTGTTCTCTTGTAGAAAAAAATGTTTTTTTTTTCTTGGCCTTATCATGGATTTTACGACAAAAGTGTATATAATCAAATTTTTAGGAAATTAAAAGATCTACAACCTTTATTTAGAGCATTTTTCTCTACAGAGCCTAGTTTAGCATGAAAGAGTGATGTTCCATATTATTAAGCCAAACTAAGGTTGATTTTCATTTTGCGTCATTCACTCATGATTGAAATAAAGTTATGTTTTTTGAGGTTAATTTTTTTGTTTATTTCTAATGTTTTATTATTAATGTTAGGTTATATTGTTAATTATTAGCATTAACAAGAAAAAGTTGTGTGAGTGTTTACACCAGATTTTTATTACTAGGTTTCCCTATATGCAGTTTTCTTTGATACAAGACTAATAATGTCTCAGCAAAGTATGTTAACTTTCATTTATGGATTTACAGAATTATTTGTGTATTTTTTGTTCTTGTCACTTATTGTGTTGTTAAATCGTCTTTGCAGCTCTCTATCATAGAGTACATTTGTAATATCTGGGTAGCTTTGCTGCGTATGTGATGTCCATTGCTAGTATGTTGTTTGAAAAACTTTTATCATTTGATTCTATTTACAAATAATAAATTTTAAAGGATTTTTTTACTTTAATTTTATTTTATAGTCAATTTTATCTTATTTATTCTTTAATTTTACATTCTTCTTGGAAATAATAATTATTAGAGCTTATTAGGTTGGCAGTGTATTTAGAAATTGTCAATTTTACTTACCATAAATTTTTATTATATTTTTGTAGAATATAAAAATAGTGTAAATCATGTCAAAATAAAATTATTTTAGCATGAAATTAAATATTATATTAGGCTTTATTTAGCATTAAATTCTTATTGGGTTGCAGAATTTGTATTAGTAGTTAACGTGATGAAAGCATGATATTATGACAGAACAGATTTATCTATCTATTCATATTTATTTAATCAGTAACTTTTTTTATCACAGCTACGATACTATGGTATTTATGTTTAAAAAATGATTACCTGAACTAACTTTGGAAAATACCAAAACTGACTGAATTCTGTAATTCAGCATGTCTTGAAATAGAAAACATAGAATTGTTTGTTGTTGTTTAATTAGGTATAAATATTTTACATTTTAATTTGTTTAACTAAAATTAAATTAGAAAGCATAATCAAAAAATGGAAAATGTATGTAATTTAACTGTTAAAAAAATACACTTTTAAACCTCTCAGATTTAAAAAAAAATTGAGAAAATTTTTGTTCATTAAACACATACTGCAACAACCGATATTAAGATTAAATCCATATTCTGTTCCAAAAATTTTGTATAAAATGAAGTCTCATGTTTCTGTTAGTGGTACCTTTAATTTTCATTGATTTAAATTCTTGAAAAATTTGAATGTGATCTGATAATGTCAAACAAAAGTTATCTCTCATGGATAATGAATATATTATTTTTGACAGATGTGTTGAAAATTATGATCAACATGCGGAAAACTGCAAAAAACCAAGTTACCTACCAGTATTTGAACTATAAAGCCCTAATTATCTGTTATAAACTGACAAGCCAAGTTGTCAGATAAATGGAAAAGACAAACTTAGCGAAATTTTGCTAGAAAAACTTGTTTAGGCCTAAATATTTGGTGCAAGTTTTATATTATCTGATCTTTATTTACCAACTGAAAACTGGCGATAAAATTTGAAAATGAAACATTTTTTTTATATAAAATTCATAAGCCTACTTTTGTTGTACATGCAGTTAAAATTATTCTAAATTTCAAATAAACAAATATGACTGAAAAAAATTATAAAAAATCTATTTGTATTTATTACATACCAGAATTTAGAAGCATTGTTTATTTTATATAAACTATTTACTCGTATTGAAAAAATGTGTAAAAATTACTGTATAACAAAGAAAGTAAAAGATATTATAATGGTAACCAACTACGATGGTGTGCAGGCCGCGCACATGCACAGTAAGTAGATCCCCCACCATGGCATCTTAGCCTGGTATGGATGGGCTGTGAGGAAGGAAAGTGAAAATTTGGCAGTGTTACCAACCTCAACAATCGGACACTTCTTGTACATTTAACTACCGTGCAGTTTCTACTTAACATTTTGTAAGCTGTGTTTTATTCTGAGAAAATTATTTCTTCATAAATCTTGATAAGAAATAAATGTGACCTGTAATATTGCCCATCGCTTAATTATATGACTAGAAATGTTTGATTTACTGTAATTACCAGCTACCTTATTCTATTGAAACAAAATTTTCTATGAATGATTCGCCTTCTTTACCATCGCTGTCACTGGCGTCTGCACTATCACTCTCACTGGTGTAAACCTAACCGTTTCCTTTTTTTACCAGGTGTCAACAAAACTGTTGTAGAATAGCTTCTTCACGTCTTTAATTTCCTTATTTATTTTTCGAATTGTGGAAAGAGAAACATAGCAATAGTTAGCCACTTGCTCATGACTTTTGTTAAGAGGATGGAAAAGGCATTTTTGTTCAGCTTCAACTTCACAACATTTTATTTCACCGCGTATTAGATTTCGTTCAGCACTGAATAGTCTGCCCGCGTTTTCAAGACAATAACGTTTCTGTTTACAGTAACTAACAGTTATATTCATACAGTTAACCTACAAAAGGTTCCGCAATATACTGTATATGCTCGGGGTATAGTATAAGTTGTTCTGTTTCTTGTACTAAAATTAAAGCAGTCGCGCATTTGCACTGATGCTTTTACCCCCAGCCCACATTGATCAGCAGCACATTTTAATTTGTCATTCAATCAAATTCCTTGTATTTATCTAGTGAAAAAGTTATAAATTATTTCATTTATTTTGGAAATTAAATAGTGTTACCATAAAGTCCCAAAACTTACTGGTAGCAGGAAATGCAAACTATGACACTGATGCTCCAGTTATAAGAAATCATACTTCTCAGAGTTAAAATTTGGATTATTTTTTCTGCTTAATATTTTAATAAATACTACAGAAACACCAATGATGACATGTAAAAATCTTAAAAACCTTCAGAGCATACGAGGGATACCCAAAAGAAACCGGAATTATTTTTCATGAGCTATTTATTTTCAATTTTTTTATAAAACAATCTTATCCCCTTCAAAATACTCTCTTATTACAACTAATACATTTATCCTCCTGGTGCTTCCACTGTTCGAAACATTTTTTGTAGTCATCTTTAGAAATGGCTGACAGCTTCTCCCTCGTTTTTTTCTTGAACGCTTCAATGTTGTCAAATCTGTGTCCTTTTAATGTCCCTTTTCATGCGTGGAAATAAGAAAAAATCGCACGGAGCCAGGTCAGGTGAGTAAGGTGTGTGGGGCAGCGGAACCATGCTGTTTTTATCAGAAAAATCTTTCACAGAGATAGCTATGTGTGCAGGTGCATTGTCGTGGTGGAAGAACCAGTCTCCTGTCTGCCACAAATCGGATCTTTTTTGACGAACACTGTTGCACAATCTTCTTAAAACTTCCAAATTGGTCAGTCGATGGTCTGAGAGCACAAGCTCTCTAATTTTTTAATTACTTTTGATTTTTACAACTTATATTTCAAACATTTTTTTTGTATAACGCTTAGTTTAGAGGTAATTAGCAATTTTCTGTTTTTTTCCATGAAAATGTGTAAAAAAAATTGATTTAAGTTTCAGCCTTATTATTATGCATTTTACGACAAAAGTGTATATAATCAAATTTATAGGAAATAAAAAGACCTGCAACTTTTATTTAGAGCATTTTTCTCCACAGAGCCTAGTTTAGCATGAAAGAGTGATTTTCGATATTTTTAAGCCAAACTGAGATTGATTTTCATTTTGCCTCTCACTCAGGATTTAAATTAGGTTATGTTTATTGAGATTAGTTTTTTGTTTATTTTTAATGTTTTATTACTAATGTTAGGTTATATTGTTAATTATTTGCATTTGCAAGAGAAAGTTGTGTGTTTCACACCATAATTTTTTCTATATCAAGGTTACAGTACTTCCTCGCCATAAATCAGCGCTTTATTAATATTTTCATAATCATTCACTTTTTAGCAAAATAGTTAATTTTGTCATGACAGATAATCGGTTTTTTACTATACCATTATTTAAATACACCCCCCACACAGTAATTAACAAAAATTATTAATGAATAGCACTCCAGGTTTTAAAGCATCCCTTATGTATTACACTACTTAAAATAAAATAATAACTACTACTTAAAAAAAAACTTATGCGTAATTATAAATTTCTATTAAATTTATTCTGTAATTATTCCAATAAATCTGGTTCTGGTGATTCTTTTTGTGGTTCATTGGTGAGATCTTTATTTTCCGATTCATTTTGTGGTTCTTTGGTTACATTTTTATTTTCAGATTCATTTTGTGGTTCGTTGGTTACATTTTTATTTTCCAATTCATTTTGTTATTCGTTGGTTACTTCTTTATTTTCCAATTCATTTTGTTGTTGGTTGGTTACATCTTTATTTTCAGATTCATTTTGTAGTTCGTTGGTTACATCTTTATTTTCAGATTCATTTTGTAGTTCGTTGGTTACATCTTTATTTTCAGATTCATTTTGTGGTTTGTTAGTTACATCTTTATTTTCAGATTCATTTTGTGGTTCGTTAGTTACATCTTTATTTTCTAATTCATTTTGCTGTTCGTTGGTCAGAATATTCATTTCCAATTCGTTTTGTTGTGGTTTACTTGTTAAATCTCTGTCTAATGATGTATCGTGCATTTCTTTTAGAACTAATAGATCCTCCGATTCCATTATTTTATCTTGCATTTCTTTTTGAACCATTAGATCCTTTGATTCCATTGTTTCATCATCCTTTTCTGTTCGAACTATTAGATCCTTTGATTCCATTGTTTGGCTTAATGAATCTGTTAGCCTTTGGAGATTCAAAACATTTTTTTTTATTAGTGGACTTGTTTTAGAGGTTAATGTCTCTGATGAAAATTCCCTGTGATCGAACACAATAGATGAGTCAGCTTCCCATAAATTGTCTGTTTGCGTAAACTTTAATTGAGAAGGTGGATTGTATATTAAGCTTTCAGGTATTGAATTTACTGAACTTTTAATATATCTTATTGACATACTATCTAACCGTGGTTCTTGATGAGATCCTGCTAGTCGTCTAATAAAGTAGTCACTTTGCCCTAAAATTTTTTGTGATGTCCTTACTATTGAAGTTTTATATTCTCGTATTGATTTACGTACTTTGTAACCTTTATATAATGCTTGAATTTTTTTTGCTGCTTCATGAGCTATGGGTGGAGGTAATCCATATTTATCGGTATCTAATATATTATATTTAGCTTCACGTAATATCTCATCAATAAAATCTGTCATACCTCGTGCTTTTTCGCGAGCCCTGTATTTAGCTGCCAAATATTTAGCTATAAATAACTCAAGGTTAGTTGGTTGATTATGAAGAACTTCTTTCGATATATCACTTATCAGTTCTGGTAGCCCATTTGGAATCGGCACCCTTCTTTCTCCATGGAGATTTAGTGTGTAATTCATCTTCAAATAAATTTATCTTTAAAGTTATTATTATATTATTATTGTATTATTTAAATATACACCAACCAATTATTATATAAGGATGTAAATTGATCAATTTAAATACATTTTAGTAAAAAAAAAATCCTATTTGTAAACAAATTGCTTATATTAACAGCTGTTTTAGTAACATATTTCATTAACAGGTATTAAATTGTTTGTTTCCAGTATCTGTTTGTTTTTTTTTTTATTATTATTGTTATTGATCAGCACATCTTAACAATTGTCATTCAATCGAATTCCTTGTATTTATCTAGTGAAAATTTCATTTAATTTAGGTTTTTTATGTAGGATATTTTAAAAAAATTATATAAACAAATATTACGTTCAAATAAAAAGTTATAAATTATTTCATTTATTCTGAAAATTAGTGTTACCATACAGTCCTAAAACTTACTGGTAACAGGAAATTTAAACTATGACACTGATGCTCCAGTTATAAGAAATCATACTTCTCAAAGTTAAAATTTGGATTATTTTTCCTGCTTAATATTTCAATAAATACTACAGAAACACTAATGATCACATGTAAAAAATCTTAAAAACCTTCAGAGCGTATATACGAGGTAGTGTCAAAAAGTTCCCGGCATTGGTTAATAGAAATTGATTGAAATTATGTATAACATTTAAATCCTATTTTCCTTCAAAATACTCTCCTCCTGCATCTACCTTTCGTACAATTGTTGGAAACACTCCTGAAAGCCATTTTTCAAAAGTTCTATCAGCTGTTTCGTCGGCCGGCCGCATTGGTGTAGTTGGTAACGTGCTCGCCTCTCATCATGCGGTCTTGGGTTCGAATCCCATTCAGGCACGGCATAGTTTCATACGTTACAAAAATTCATTTCATCCTTCACTGTCTGCATAGCAGTAGTTACAGAACAGTCGGATGTTAAACCCAAAAAAAAAAATGTTTCGTCGCATTTTCCATCACCTCTGATAAATCAGCAAAACGATGTCCCTTCAATGTCAATTTCAGTTGTGGAAACAGGTAAAAATCAGGTGGTGCAAGATCAAAAGAATATTTGACTGTGTTCTGGAGTGGTGACATTGTTCTTTGCAAGGTATTGTTTCACCATTAGGGATCGATGTGACAGGGCATTGTCATTCTACAAAAACGAATCATTCCCTGCACATTTGCCCATTTTTTAGGCAGTTTTCATCGAATTGCATCTTGTAACCATTTTAATTACTTTGTCTACGATTCTTTGTTGATTGTTTCCTCCCCAGTAGTCGCCTGTTAACACGGACAAGTTGTCGGAATGCGCTCAACATTCTCATCTGTGTTAGAAGTGGAAGGCAACTTAGTTTGAACGTCATCTTTAATTGTTGGGCAGCTGTTATGAAAATGCTTGTGCAACTTGTAAACTGCTGTTTTCTTCATTGCATTATTTCTGTCTGCTTCAAGAGTCTCCGAGGGTTATTTCTCCAGCAACACATAGAATTTGATATTAGCACGCTTCTCTGATGATGACATTTCACAATCCGACGAAAGAAAAAACTAAAATATCATACACCGCATGCAGGAAACCAACTGTAACTGCCTGATGAATGGCACTGCACCTTCCCTAGTAGTGATACTAACCTCCCAGATAAAAATTTCCCTTCCAGCAAACAAATGCTTGACTGCATGTGACCATTTCGGGAACTTCTGACCCTACCTCGTGTGTCTTACCTTCTTAATTTTGGAAAATTGTATCTAAAATTATTATATTTCAGCAGATATTTTAAAGAAATCAATTAGTTGGGGGCCTAAACAAACACTGTTATTTCTTAAATTTCATCATAATACTTTTGAAATATTTTTTACACTTATGTGAAACTAGAAATTTTTTTAATACAACAACCTTGTTTATCTGTACTAACTCAGACCTGTTTAGATTTTTTAATGTTCCGATTATCTGAAAAAATGTGCATTTTTGTAATAAAAATTAAGTTCTTTTCCATCAATTCAATACAACACATATATTTCAGACAGTTTTTTCCTAAAAATATTACGAAGCTTTTAGCGATATGAATGTAAAATATAACCTAACCTAAAGAATTCACTGGTAATACCATGGTTACTGTACAAGACTGTAGCGTTGCCGCGCAGCTGCTGTGAGATATAAGATGACGTAGTCTGGTCCTTAACATTTGGCCGGTGCATAATGACTGTAGGATTTTTGCATTGTTTTTACAAACATAGCGGTTTAGGTATGTTTACACAGGAAATGAATTTTAATTTTAATAATTCTTTGTTCGCGGCCTGAAGTTTTTCTCTTGAGTTACTTGTTTTTTCTTTTAATTCGGCGTTTTCACATTTTAAGAGATCAGTTTCGTCGGGCTGCGCAACTTTAAAATTTGGCGGTTCTTTGTTAAAATGAGGCTTACCTTTCTCTACGGCTATCCCTTCATTTTGTGAACTGCCTTTGTTGTAATTGGATGATGAGTTGAAAAATATCATAAACTTACTTACAAGCGTATAGTTTCTTTGCTTGATTTTTACGTTCACTTCAAGTCGGGTTTACCAGACATAGAATGGCAAAACAAATCGGCAAATGTAAATGTGGGACTGAATTCGTCTTTAAGAAAGGTTTTAATGGAAGATGTAGCAGCTCGAACGTTAAATCGCATACATAAACCGATTCGTTGAAATGTACTAAACACACGTGACTACTATCAGCAGAAAATGAATCGGCCCGCTTGCAAGCATTTATCTACTTCAATCCTAGTTTCAATGGCCTTTGGAGAAGGGTAAAACTTATAATGCCCAACTCCTTTTGGGAATCAAATCAATCTTGATTAGAACACCCGGCAATCCCACAGCACATCATTATTAAAGACTAGTAAAGTATTGTAGACCGTATTAAGACTAGTAAACATCACAGACCGACACAGTATGTATCGTGCGTCAGCTGTCACTGGCTACCAGTGACGTCAGAGGATGGGGCTTTTTACTGCGCATATTGTTGATGAACCCTATCGTCTGGTTAAGTAACCGTGGGTAATTCTACATGTATCCTTAGCGAATACATCAACAATAACCGCTCAATTACACAGTAACTTATTGTGGTCAGCGATAAGATAAAAGTATTAAACTAACAGTATTCACAAACTTTTTTCTGATATTAGACTAAAGGAAAGCACAAAATTGTAATAAGGTAGTGAATGGTAATTATTTACTTACAGGACCCCAAACTGATTTGAACAAATTTATTTGAAATCGATACTTTTTACTTTCTCATGCCTATATGCATACATAGGAAGGAAAGTATTGTTTTCATGTTGATTTTTCAGAATCGAGTTTTCACCAGATCTACATGTTTTCAGACCCCCTGAATCCAAAAAACATGTTTTTAGCGATTGGTCTGTGTGTGTTAAGTGTGTGAACAGAATATCTAAAGAACAGAACATCATATGAACTTGAAACTTAAGTTACATACTACTACCGGGCCTGACACGAACATTTTCATCAAAATCGGTCAACCGGAAGTAGTAGTTTATTCGAGTCATTTTTCACTTTTTTGCAATTTTCTCAAAAACGTCTCCTACAATTTTTTTTTTAAATTGCCTCATTTACTAAATTTTTTATGCATTACAAGAAAGGGTAGGCGCCATGTCAGCTGAAATTCTTGGAAAGGTTGTTTTCTCGTAAAAAATTGTTTCTTTAAGATTTGGATTTTAATATGCATTTTATCGTAAAAATGTATACAATAAAAGTTGTAGAGAATTTGAAATCCTACAACTTTATTTCCAACATTTTTTTGTATAACGCTTAGTTATATAGCGTATTTTCATACGTTACAAAAATCATTTCATCCTTCACCATCTATCAGTAATTGTAGAACAGTCGGATGTTAAACAAAAAAAAAATAATGTTTTTATATCGTTAATTATTTGCATTGGAAAGAGAAACCATGAAAGGGAAGTTTTTTTTTTCATTTTTTGTGTTGTACCATGTTAGTAACAAATATGTCTGTATTATAATGATTACACTGTAATTTTTTACTTGGTATACAGACATGTGAGAAGTAAGGTTATGTTCCGCTTGCGACAACACTGCTTATTCCACAGCTCTGCCCATAGCAATGCTCGTCCAGTTATTTTTGAGTTACACTTTGTCATAAACATTCAGTGAAATTTGCCTACAGTCAATAGTTCACTTAATTCGAAAATTGTCCACTTGCCTTTATCACTTGAGTGTGTACACTCATTTTATGCTATTGTGAAATTGCACTTTATTGTATTTTTTTATTATTAAAATACATGTACAATTTTTATTTAATTTGAACGTAATAAATTATTACAATATAATTAACACTAACTTCTTCATATGCTTCTGTGCAAATGCTTTAATGTTCTTTAAATTATTGTTGGCTATTTATTCTAAATATTAATTCATGTTAAATGTAATTCTTGAAAATCTTTCAACAAATTTTTTTTAACAAACAGTTTGTTTAGAAATTTAATTTCAGGTTGTACGAGTGGAAAATTTTTGTATGTATTCCATGTAGGCGCATATTAAACCTTCCACTACTATATTACTTTAGTTTAAAGGTTTCTTTTCTAATCTTTTAGTTAATATGAATAACACATGAAGAAAATTGTTTGGTAAATATATGCCTGAAAAAGTATGAGTATTTTTCTTTTGAAAAAGGTTGTTTTTTACAATATATAAAATATACAATTTTAAACCACCAGAATACAGTAAAATCTTACCACAGTTTAAAGTGCAGACATATATTCAGTAACAGCTTTTAAAATTTTTACAATAAAAATCTTTTTTGATTGTGTTGAGACGTTTTGTTTATGGAAATTTTAAAAGGCATTACTGAAGATGTGTACTAGATACATGAAAGCGCATTAAACATTGGTAAGTGTTTACTGTTTTCTGTATTCTGGTTGTTTAGAAATATATATATTTCAATTTTAAATAATATGACTGTTTATAATTCTGCATAGGATGTTTGATAAAATATATATGAGTTGAAGATTTGGCTGATTTTTTAAAGGTTATTTCTGGAATTGGTATTTTTTCGACTATACTTTATTCTCTAAAGTGTACCATTTCAATAAAATTAATTTTAAAAATATTTTGTATTGTTCATAGAGTATAGTATTTATTTTTTTGTTAGTGCATTAATCTTATAGCTGATGTTCTGCTTGTAAATTAATTTTTTGTCTTCTTTTTGTTTATGATTTTTTGAACTTGACTTGATGAAGGGTGATTAATAAAAGCAACTTGAGTGTTACTTTTAATTAAAAAATATTGAAATAAATATTATGTTAATATTAGAATTCTGTATTGCAGAAAGATGAAAGCACAATATTAGGCCAAGTTCCAGTCGGAAGCAGTACTAGTTCTACATTAAATAGTAACAGTACTACAGGCAGTAATCTCTCTGATGAAAGTACTTTGTTATGTAATATTTCTGCACCTGCTCCGACTACTGTAACTATATCTGCTCCTTCTTCTGCCAGTTCCACTACATCTGCACCATCTCCTGCACCAACTCCGGTTTGTATTTTTATTATTTCTTACGCTATGTATCTTCATTTTAATTAACTAATAAGTATTCATCTAGTTCATAGGAAAACATATTGATTGTCAGAAAATTTTGTTTAATAACCAAAAGACTTGACTTTTAACTCCAAATTGAAAGAACTGTTCCGACTATAGGTATACTGGTAGAATATTGCAGTCCCAGTGCATATGCGTCAAGAAGTTGGGGTAAATGCCCACTACAGAATAGTCCCTCTATGTTAGACTCACTCACTCTCTCTCCCTCCCTCTCCCCTCTCTCTCTCTCTCTCTGTGTGCGCGCGTGTGTGTGTCTGTTTCTGTCGCTATCTCTCCCTCCCTCCCTTCCTTTCTCCCTTCCCCTCTCTCTCTCACACACACACTCACTCTCACTCTCTCTGGCTGTGGTGTTAGTATCACACTCCAAAATACAACAATGGTGGGGGTAATGCTTCCTCACAAAGGTTGATGCTTGGAACGCTCACACTGCAATTTCCTTACGATATGCCTATACTTGGGCGCAGACTCTAAAATCTTAAATATTGCAATGCAAAGTTTCTTTTAAACCAATATGGACACAGTTTTTTAGCTCAGCTAAACTGAGTAACCTACAAAATTTTTACAACGTTATTACCTGCACACCTTTTTATGTCAATAAAAAAATCCTACATGATGACCCTAAAATTTCATTCATAACTGAAGTAGTTAAGTCCAACTACAGCGTTTTTCATGGAAAATTGAATAAATTGATCGCCAAACTATCAGATGCCTCATTACTAGGGATGCCACAAAGCAGGTTGAAACATCAATGGTCCCAAGATCTTCTATAAAGTGATTTATTATTATTATTTTTTCTTTTTATATTATTATTTATCATTCATGCATTATGAACATTATCTTATGGAACAAATACAAATGGGTATCACTCACTGTTATTTTCCTTTCATTTTCTTGACATCCTTTCTATATTTTTTTTATCATATTTCTTGGTTGTATTTTAGTGTATAGTTGAAAATAAAGTTCTTAAAGATAAAAGAAAAAATGTATCATCTGTCATGTGGTAATTGCAATAGTTAATACTTTAAACTACTAATGTCATGTATACCTAATATGAAAAATTCAAGAAAAATCATGAAATGCAACTTCGTCATGACGTGAAGAAGTGTCTTGAAATAAGCTAGTCTGTGAATACATTCTCAATAGTTCAAGAATTAAGTAGCTCAACCTTGTTTATACGTATCAATAAACAAGACTAAATTATAATCTGATTCAGAGTGCATGGTAGCACCAGTGATATAATTCTCAGATTTTGAGTTGGATGGTCAGAGCGAAAGTACTGCACATATTCTTGTCAGCAGTATTAGTTGTTCATATTCTGTGCAGGTGATGACAGCAGTCATCATTTTTAAATAGAGGTAAAACATTTTAAATGAACAGGTTAAATTATAAAATTATAGAAAGTATTGACTGCTGCTGCCATCTGCATAGAATATGAAAAAGATTGATCCAAATAATTTAACAAATTTATACGACTGAAGATTACAACATCTAAAAAAATTTGTTACTAGTTAGTTTCGGTTTTTTTTTTTTTATAAATTATACTCTGATGGTTGGTGGATCCACCGAAACATGTTAGTTAACATATAAAATTATCCAATAACAACTTAAAAATAAATAATATAGAAACTAAAAGAGGTTAGCAAAAAATTACAATATTTTTACAATAGAAATACTTAATCAAATTTACTTTATTCTCTGTACTTTCATTGTTGACCCAAAATTAATGTTAAGTTATTTTGGTTTCAGACTCGAAAGATATCAAGATTCTTAGTGAGCCCAGTTGTTGAAGCAAATAAGGTAAGAACTGATTGTTTTATTTTTTATTCATTATATTACTGATAGTGAAATTTGAGTATTAAGTTTTTAAGGAACTGAAACCCTTTTAGATAGTGATCATTAAAAATTATGAATCCTTAAGGTAAGTGCATAGTGAATGGTGGTCGCTTAATCAGACGTCTCACAGTAAACGCTGGTGGGGAAACGTGCGCGCTGGTCATCTGCGCATATCAACTCACGGGTTTGTTTTGTATAAACCTGCCGACAGGTTGCTAAGTGTATTTGGCGTCGTATAATACGTATTCATAAATAATAACAACTTGTTTATTAATTATAACATGTTGTTGTTTAGGTCATCAGCCGAAAGGCTGGTTTGAACCTCTAGAGGTTTTACTAAGTAAAACGAGGAGTGAGGTGGTTTACCATTGCCTTCCTCACTAAATGGAAAAGTATGCTTATCAGCATGCCGGGCCCTCTGAAAAGCACATATTTTCCACTCTGTAAATGACACCTTCACTTCATTCACCACAGGGTCTGGCTGTACAATGAAATTCATTACTTTCAGAGGAGATAACTCTGATTAGTGTCTTTTACACCTCTACCTCTTCTGTTCTTAAATGATTCAGTCATTTAATTGGCTGACCATGTGATAAGACAGAACTATTTATTTTTTCTATAACAGAACTATTTATTTTAGCCCAGCAACGAACAAATTGAGTGTAAATAATTTGACACTCCATCTGTCTGTTATGGGCAAAATTATAACATAGGTTTATAAAAATAACTGTAACTTATTATTACTGGCTAAACAACGCTTTATAATATTGAATATCGGTAATCAAAATGTTCAAAATATGTACTTCAAAGTAATCACAAGTCTTTCTTCCAATAATATTGGTTGCTTGTGCAAGTTGCACCATTGTTTTTGTAAACAAAGTTCTAATTTTGACAATATAAGTTTAAAAGTTTCCAGAGTCATTCTCATGTATTTAAAATCCTGTCTATATCTTTTTTTAATTGCAGAAAAAGATGATGAACTCATCGTACAATTTTCTGTTCTTATTAACGTCACTAACGGTATCGTCTTTAAATAATAATTATATTGTGTAAAGGTTTTCCATTAGAAATAATTCTTCATCACTGCTGCTACTGGAACTCATGTTGAATATCGACAACTGAATGAAGGTTAAGCCCATGGGTACATGCTCCCATTATGCGCGCACGCCAGCAAGAGTAAGCACCTGCGTCCAGCATTCACTGTGCGCTTACCCTTATGTTAGATGCTATTGAATAAGTCATGTCTGTTTTGGCAATTAATAAAAGAGAAGTTATCTATTTACGAGGGTTGGTTTTTTTATCAACCTTCAATAAGCCATAAATAAAAGGCATGTGAATATAGAAAAAAGGTTTTATTACTTTCACGTTATGTACACTTATGGCTACTTTTCAACATCACCTGATTGAGCAATTTGTTGTATCTGTGGACAAGCTCTCAAATACCATCTTATGAAATGTTGCTGCCAATGAATTTAAATGAGTCTTAAACTCCTTGTTTTATTTCTTGTGAAGTTCATGCAGCCAGGAACCACGATTAATGTAGTTTGCAGAGAGCCATTCAAAACAAAAGAAAGAGGCATACTGATTTCTGGAATTGTTCTGATCCATGATAACATCTGTCCTCACAGTGCAGCAAAGAGCTTCAAGACAATGTTCAGACTCATTTGACTTCATTGGCGACAACATTTTATTGAAGAGGTTATTGGAAAGCTTGTCCACAAGTACAACAAATGCCTCAATCGTCAAGGTCAAAAAGTAGCCGTAAGTGTATATGACTTTTAGCTGTAAAACCATTTTTTACTTTCTCTTGCCTATATGAATATATATGAAGGAACGTATTGTTTTATGTCGATTTTTCGAAATCGAGTTTTCACCGGATCTACACGTTTTCAGACCCCCTGAACCCAAAAAACATGTTTTTAACTATTGGTCTGTGGTGTGTGTGTGTATACAAAATAACTCAAGAACGAAACATCGTACGAACTTGAAACTTAAGTTAGATACTACTACCGCACCCAACACAAACATTTTCATCAAAATCGGTCAATCGGAAGTAGTAGTTTATTCATGTCATTTTTCACTTTTTTGCGGGTTCTCAAAAATGGCTTTTTTAAAAATCGCCTCATTTGCTGCATTTTTTATGCTCTACAAGATAGGGTAGGTAGGGTATGTCTGCTGAAACTCTTGGAAAGATTGTTTTCTCGTAAAAAAAATTTTCTTTTAGATTGCGACTTTAATATGCATTTTAGCACAAAATATAATAAAATATAGTACATAATAAAAGTTGTAGAGAATTTAAAATCGTAAGAGAATAAGAAAGTTGTGTGAGTGTTTCACACCAGATTTTTCTTAATTCACTTGTCTTTTATTTAAGGCCTATCGGAGGTTTAAAAATGGCCTGTTTATGTGTTTGTGTAACTTGTAGTTGTTCTAAAGGGATTGGCTTGGAAAATCTAGTTCTACTAACAAAATAGGAGTGTCTTATAAGTATCTCGTACAACTCCATCTGATAACTGTAATTACTATCTCATCTTTGATATTCTTTATTTCACTGGCTTTGAAGTATTGATTATAACTTCATTAATATGGGCCTGACTTCTAGACTAAAATTTATTACCCTGGTAATGAGTGCCACTTCACTCCACTCCATGCATACAGATTTTTACAGAAACGTTTTTTTAGCAGAATTGATACTGAATTTTGCTTATTTCTTATCTTAAAACTTTTTTTACTAGGCTAGCGGGAATATACAAAAGTTTGTGGACTGTTGAACTAGGTGCATTACGAAGGAGGGAGACTGCATTTTGAAATAATGAACACGTCTAACTGTATTTTTTATTTCAATAAATTTTTTTACAAACAGTCCAGATAATTTTTGACTCGCCATCGTAGGTTTGTTTTCTTTTGTTAAGTATGAATATATGTTTGGAGTGTAGCATTATACAGGAGTGAAATGTGGGTGATAGAGGCTGTAGAAAGGAAGAGGATAGAAGCTTTTGAAAAGTGGTGTGATAGGAAAATGTTAAAGATTAGTTGGGTGGACAAAATAAGTAATTTAGAGGTTGTTAGGCGAGTGGATGAAAGAAGTACATGGAATCATCTTATCAGAAAAAGGGATAAGCTAGTGGGTAGAGAGATCCGGATATCTAAAGAGATCCAGGTATTGGTCTATCAATAACGGAGGGTAATATTGAGCCTGTGAATTGTAGCGGAAGACAAAGGTTAGAATATTTAAAGCAAATTACAAAAGATGTAGGGTGTTACAGGTATATAGATATGAAATTACTTGCTCAAAATAGAACAGCTTGGAGAACTGCATCAAACCAGTCGAGAGACTGATGACAAAAAAGTATGAATGAAAGGTTTTTGGATTTGCCGTTTTTATATTTTTGTAAATTTTTTTTTAGGTTGTGTCTGTTGAAGGACCTCCACCATCAGCGCCAGAATTAACAGCTTCAACTGAACTAACAGTTCCTGAACAAACTAATTCTGTTGCTAATAATATTTCTATTGATGTACAACAGTCACAAAATTTGCAGTATAATATTACTACCTCAACTGTTGAAAATGATTGTAAGTTATCTTATCGCATTTTAAATTATGTGTCATATCATTGTGAGCTTCAAGATCGATGGAGTGCACCACAGTATTACCGGGTAGCATTTTCCATGTGTTACTTGTACAATTACTTCACTCATAACGAGCACATGAGCATAAAAATGGGATACTAATGGTACCCATATATACCAATGAATTATGGTTCCGGTTTTGATTTTCAGTTCATTGTGTAGTTTGCTTTGTCTATTTATTGTGTATTGTAACCTTACGTTACTTCTGTATATGCAGCAACGCTGAAAGACAAGAGGTAAGGTGAGCTGTTAGTAATGTAAGACATTGAAACTCACAATGATGTGTTGCACACGCTAGTTGAATTAAATTCTCATCAATTTTGTTTCGTTAAAGACGTTGTCTAATAGTATAAAATTTGTATATTCTCATTTTAAAAATTAATTAAGAAATGTTCTACTTATCCATACATTTGTTCTAATGATATTGTATTTGATATTGTTTAAAAAAAAATTTAATATTTTTTTAATTTTGCTTACTCTATTAAGTCACTTTGTATTTCCGTATAAGATTATATTTTATTTTTCCATGACTTGACATTGCCAATTAAATTATAGGTTACTCTTTTGCTGAAACTATTTGAAAAATTCACTTGCAAAAATGTAACTTTGTAAATTACATGATTTTTATGCTCTTGTAACTTACAATTATAAGTTTACTTATAATTTTAATCATTTAATTTTAGATTGATTAAATGTAGTTTTTTTATATTTTGTCGCCAACTGCCATACAAATATTGGCGCCTACAGATGGTCCTGGAGCCTGCTGTGAGGAGCGCTTCCAATGCGCAGCAAGCAGGGCCTCCCCTCCAACATGAAGTGGACTCGTCGGTGGGGTATTAAAACAGAGGCACTGAACTGTGAGAGGCACTCACCATCCAGCCCCCGACCAGGAAAGAACACCAAACAAGAAGAAGAAGAAGAACAGCCCAGCCAAGACCAGATGCAGCCATCCGTGGTCAACGCTACCAGTGGTGGTTGTCACATTCCTGCACCGTTCTACTGAAGGAAGCCCGTGCGTGCCTCTGGTGATACCACAGTGAAGAGTGAGTCCAGCGCAGTCCTGGAAGGAACTGCCCATGCTATTGGCCGACCTGATACTGCGGGGCTCTGGGAGCCACCACTGTCATGCTGTAGTGGGGACCCAACAGCCGCTGAGAGAAGGCTAGGCCTGAACCCGGTAGCCGAGCCATCACCCTTTGGACACCGCGCAGCACATACCAGTTTGACGTGTCTGGCCACCTACAACGCCCCTTGTCAGGACCACCACCAACACAACCCAAACCGCTAACAACAACTCAGGACCCTCAACCGAGTAAACGGCCCTTTTCAGGGCCACCCGTTTTGCAAGGCAAGGTTTTGCCACGTGACGTTCACAACAATTTATTTTATAATGATGATTTATTGTTTGAGAAGTAATGGAGGTTATGAATAGGCAATCAAAAGTTAATCCCAGTTGTGAATGTATTTCTCCTTGTAAGAATGTATGGAATAATCTAGACTTTTTTTAAGTTAAACCAAAACTAATTTTTAATATGTTGAGTCAACAAAAAAATGATGACAATGTTTTATGTTAATTTAATTTTTTGTTTTCAGTCGGTGGAGATGATCAGATGGAAATTACAATTAAATCTACGAGTAGTGGGGAACAATCTGGTAGTTCACATTTAACACCTGATAATACAATTACGGCAGGAGATGGCTTACATCCGAAATTATCTCATCAAAATTCTCTTGAAAATAAGTAAGAACATAAATATTTATTTTACTGAATATATTTTACGTAATCTTAGGGCCAGTTCTACAGTTTTAATAATTTGGCTTGATCAATCAAGTATTTGTTTAAACAAATTTGAATTACCACAACTTTTTAAAGCTTGTATTTATTGATGTGTTCTCTGTCTCCGTGAGTAGGCTTTTGTTCAAACAATTTGGTGTTGTGATAAGCAATTTAATAATCAAATTATTGAATGTAAATAAATAAATAATTTATTGAATGTATTAATTATGTTAATTAATTTGTAAGTAACAAATCTAACATAGTTAATGATTAGACTTCTCTGTTTTATTTTGATCATGTATGTCCTAAACTTCCTTTAAGGGTCTCTTGGATGTAGTTTACAAAAAACCCAATAAGAAGAATATTCTTATTTAAAAATAAATCCTTATAATGCATCCTGCAGCTTAAAATCAATTCTATTTCATATAATAAATTTATACAATAAATTTCACTAACTTTTTAAGCTGCTTTGGTTTTTATTATCTGTCACATAACACGTGTTTCAGTGGATTACCATCATCAGAGTACACAATATTATTTGAAACTAAAAAAATTTTATTTAACCCTTTTAGTGCCAGCCCTCCTAGTACTAGTTGTGCTAAGATTGCCAAGCCATTTTTCGCTGTTGTGACATGCAAAAGTATTAAATTATATTATAAAAAAACCATGCACTGTGGAGATATGAAAATTTACACTTACCATAAAAAGATATGCAGAATTTAGTATCTATTGTTGAATATTTATTTTGATATATACAAATATTAAAAATAAAATGTTTTTTTAATCACAAACTACCACATATAATTATTTTTTTCACTTTCACTCAAGTTTTTGACACTAAAATTACTTAAAAATAGTTTTATTTTATTTCTACCAGAAAGCACATTTAATTTTGATTAATTTGATATAATTTGTATTTACATATGTTAACAATTAGTTTATTTACAAAAAAAAAACAGTTCAGAACCGACACGGTGAAAACTTGGTGGGTTGACTTTATGAGTTCCTAAAATTACTTTTTACCCAAATTACTATTTATAATAATAATAATGTAACATTTATTTATTTTTAATAATTTATTTATTTGTAATAATAATGTAATAACTATTTATAATGCGTAAATTACTTATTTACGCACAAGTGGCAGACGCATGGGTAACATAAACAAACAAAATGGAAGTACACAGCACCGGCCTATTGAATCGCCAACAACTTCGTCGCTGTATATGCTAAGAGGTTAAAATTATATTCATTTTGTACACAAAAAACCACTCTTTCAATCAGTGTTAATACCAACGCTATCTGTTAGAAATTACGAGAACTAGAACCATTCAAACTTTGCGGCCGATTGGATCGGCCATGGCAATCTTCGCAGTAGTACGAATGGCCGATCATATCGGCCGCTGGCACTCTAAGGGTTAAAATCTTTAGAAGATATTACATCCTCGGTCATCTATATAAAACCCACTTTTTAAACTCTATTTTTATATAGATTGCCACGGTTACTTTACTAGACGGTAGGGATCATCAACAATATGCACAGTGACAAGCCCCGCCCTCTGATGTCACTGGTCATCAGCGACAGCCGACGCACGATACGTACCGTGTCAGTCTGTGATGTTTACTAGTCTTAGTACGGTCTGTAATACTTTACTAGTCTTTAATAATGGTGTGGTGTGCGATTGCGGTGTTCTAATCACGATAGACCCCAAAAGGAGTTGGGCGTTAAGTTTTACCGTTTTCCAAAGGGCATTGAAACTAGATTGAAGTGGATAAATGCTTGCAAGCAGGCTGATTCATTTTCTGCTGATAGTGGTCGCTTGTGTTTAGTACATTTCTACGAATCGGATTTTGTACGCGATTTAAAGTCTGAGTTGCTACATCTTCCATTAAAACATGTGTCATAAAGACGAATTCAGTCCCACATTTAAATTTGCCCATTTCTATTGCTGTTCTACGTTCGGTAAACCCAAATTGTAGTGAACGTAAAAATCGAGCTGAGAAACAATACACTTGTAAGGAAGTTTATGATATTTTAAACTCGTCATCCAATTACAACACAGGCAGTTCACAAAATGAAGGCATAGCTGTAGAGAAAGGTAGGCCTCATTTTAATGAAGAATCGCCAAATTTTAATGTTGCGCAGTCAGAGAAAACTGATCTCTTAAAATGTGAAAACGCTGAATTAAAAGAAGAAAACAAGTTACTTAGAGAAAAACTTCAGGCCACAAACAAAGAATTATTAAAATTAAAATCGATTTCCTGTGTAAACATACCTAAACCGCTATGTTTGTAAAAATAATGCACAAATCCCTCCCGTCACTACGCACCGGTTGAGTTGTTGGGGACCAGACTACGTCATCTTATATCTTACAGCAGCTCCGAGTATCCATGTAGATTACTGAAGATGTAATATTATCTAAGGATTTTATATAAAACATTTTTAGTTTCAATTGGTATTGTGTACTCTGATGGTGATGGATCCACTGAGAAACAGGTGTGACAGATAATAGAAACTAAGGCAGCTTAAAAAGGTTATTGAAATTTGTTATACAAAACAGAATTCTTGTTTAAACCTTATTATTTATAATCTTATTTAATAATTTACCTTGCATTTATTCTGTTTAAATAGTAAACAGTCAAGTGGAAGTGCAGAAATGATCCCTGGTGCTGTATCAGGTGCTGGACCACAAACTATTGCCGACTTACAACAGAAGCTAGTGCAGTTGACATCACAGCCTTCTGAATTATCAATCGGAGGAACACCACCGTCACATCCTGCTACCCCTCATGTCCAGACATCTTACGATTCGTACATGCAAACATTGCAACAGAAACTCGCATCGATATCAATGCAGGGTGGACAACAATTGGTGGGTATTTGGCTTTAGTTATATTCTTTGTTGATATACATAAATATCACAAAACATATGTTTTCAGCTGTGCAGCTGTGTCGTTACATTTAATTTAGAACGCTACAGGATTTTCATAAATCTTTAATAAAATTATTATAAAATGAGATAAAAATATGAATGTGAAGATCCTTTAATTAGAGTGAATTTTGTTTTTTATTTCCATGTGTTGTAAACTTATTGCATTAAATGTTCAATTCTTTGACAATTTGTATACTTCGACACGACTCATGGCAAGGCGACATGATGTGGTGTAAGTAGCGATCCAGCAGGCAGGTCAGCCCCCTACCCTTCTATTGTCCTTGAGTACAGTATTGTACTGAAGGGCACGTTAATTTGTTTGTATTCATGAAAATTGTGCAATTTTCATACTAAAATCGTGTTTTTAATGCTTTCTATTTACAATATGCCATATGCTCTGGATTTCGACAACCTC
Organism: Catonia carolina; assembly: GCA_035578175.1. Taxonomy (NCBI): domain Eukaryota; kingdom Metazoa; phylum Arthropoda; class Insecta; order Hemiptera; family Achilidae; genus Catonia; species Catonia carolina. Next base: position 69,831,956 of record JAQMRL010000008.1, read on the forward strand.
TGGACAATAAGTCCAAAAAATGTCGAACTATCAAAGTTCTACTGCATCTTTATTGACATATCCTATACTCCCTTCGGGAGTCCCCTTGATGCAATTAACAAAGAAAATCAATTCTTCATACCACAGTAATTATATTGGTTTTCCTTAAGTGGAATAATGTACTGTATAGCTTGTAATGTTAATTTACGTATACATATCTCTGAAACTACTTGAGATAATTCTATAAATCTAATGTAATTAAAAATTTACATCTATTAATATGTCCTTTTTAAATTTTTTATTCAATAAGTTTATAAGAATTTTAAAAATACACTGTCTGCTGAGTCGAAAAAGAACACTAAATTTTATGTTCTCAACCCATATCCTGTATCCAACATTTTTCAAGATATGATATGTTAACTCTCTAGTTTTGGTCTAAAAATTTGAAGCAAAAATCTTAAATTATTAGTCAGATATATTTCTGATTTTGAAAAAATATAGGTTTATGGGAAACAAACATTAAAGTTTAGATAGAAAAAATAGATCATAGGTTTTCTTCAAAAGAACTAAACACAAAAACCACTTAACAATAAAATATCAAATATAGTTTTTTTACAGTAGGCTACACAGCATGGGAATCAGATTGACCAACTTGTACAAAAAAATAAATGTTTTAAAAAGATTTATAAAATGCTGCGAAAAAATGTATAAACTTCAAACCCAATATTTCTGTTACTACTCTAAAAAGAATCGAATGACACTTTTTTTGTTTCCAAATTCCGACTATGATTGACCATTTTCGGTCGAAACCTAAACTTCAAACCCAATCCAGACCCACTTACTTTTCGTGTAAATTACAAATCTGAAAACCATTTGTAGTTTTTTTTAAATGTCTTGTATTTTCTGACTTTCAGTTTTGGGTCACGTTCGGTCAAATCCCAATTTCAACCCACCAACTTTTTCTGTAGATTACGAATCTGAAAACCATTTGTTGCTATCTCTTGTAGTTTATGACATCTGGGTGTGACAGAATGACAAAGGAAAATGATAGATGACAATTGAAAAAATTGCCATCAAGAAGATAACAAGGGTACATATTTTGTAATCCAAAGGATTTATCTTTTGATTTTAATTATCAAATGTAAATGTAATGGTGTATTAAGTGGTATGTGGTTGTAAAGAAAAGATTCAATTTGGTCTTTCACACCAAAGACCATCACTGGAATACATAAAATTATATGTCTAAACGTTTTGTGATGTATCAGTTAGTGTTTGTTTAGTTATAAGTTTGTACCGATATTGTGATTTTAATGTAGGGCCCTCTGTCTCCTCAGAGTACGTTACATTCTACTAGTACAGGCGAAATGTTACAGCAAGTTTCTTCATCATCGTTATTAATTGAACAAATGCAACCACCGACCACTAGTGGTGAAAACTTGATAGCTCCTAGTGTAATGACTTGCAGCAGTGCTGGAACAACACCTTTAATATTGACAGCTACATCGACACCTATAGCACCAGGTAAGTTATTACTTTTTCTCAATTAATTTTTTTTGTAAATTAATAACTCTTATGATTCTTAAGGAATGTTTAAACAGATTAGCCTATTGCTATTACCACGTATGTTATGGAAAATAAGAAAATTGATTAGAGAACATTCGAAGAAATATTAATGATGAGGATGACATGAGCAAACATTTGACATTAATTATGATCTGGTGCAGAAAGTTGGTAAAACTTTCTGCACCAGAAAGTGCACTTTTCTCAAGTTTCAAGAAGTGTTATAAAATTATTACAGAATTCTGATGGGTCACATAAAACTAATAATTTTTCTAGACTTTCCTTGATAGGTTTTTTCTCTTGCCTATTGATTTTCAGTATTGGCAATCATCCTGGCTATGATGCCTTTGTTGACAGATCCTGTCAATAGTTCAGTGGTATAGTGATGTAACGCTCATTAGTAAATCGTACAAAAGAACTTTTAACTGAATGGTGAGCTACCTGCTCTTATTTTGTACAAACAGCACACCAGCATAGGAGCACACCGAGCGTTTCTCCCCACGCTCTCCGCTCAGAGCTGACAGACGTTCAAGTACTTGACACTTGCGCAAACACAATGTGTTGTGTGCAAAGAAGTGAGTGAAAGTCATGATTCATTGTCTGGTTATTACAATAGCTCAGTGCTGTACTTGAGTCTACAAGCTTACTCACATTGTTCAGTTGTATGTCTTGCTCTGTACCATTCACTTCTGTGAGTGGAGTGGGGTGTAATAGCTCACGTATTTTACTGTGCCATCTCACGACTACAGTGGTAGTCTTAAAAATCTGGTGTGAAACACTCACACAACTTTCTCTTGCCAATGCAAATAATTAACAATAAACCTAACATTAGTATTAAGACATTAGAAATGAACAAAAAACTAACCTCAAAAAACATTAGTGAAATACGCAAAATTAAAATCTACCTCAGTTAAGCTTAAAAATACGGAAAATCGCTCATTCACGCTAAACTAGGCACTTTACAAAAAAATGCTTAAAATAAAAGTTGTAGATCTCTTAATTTCCTATAAATTTTATTATATACACTTTTGTCGTAAAATGCATTCTAAGGCCGAAATCTTTAAAAAATCGATTTTTCACACGTTTTCGTGAGAAAAAAACAGAAAATTGCTAATTACCGCTAAACTAAGCGTTATATAAAAAAATGTTTAAAATAAAAGTTGTAGAATTTTACATTCTCTACAACTTTTATTATATAACGTTTTGCGCTAAAATGCATATTAAAGCCGTAATCTTAAAAAGAAAATGTTTTTACGTAAAAACAGCCTCACACAGAATTTCAGCAAACATGGCACCTACCCTATCTTGTAGAGAATAAAAGATTGAGTAAACCAGGCGATTTTAAAAAAAATCGTATGACCAGTTTTTGAGAAAATCGCAAAAAAGTGAAAAATTATACGAATAAACTACTACTTCCGGTTGACCGATTTTGATGAAAATGTTCGTGTCGGGTCCGGTAGTGGTATGTAACTTAAGTTTCAAGTTCGTACGATGTTCCGTTCTTGAGATATTCTGTTCACACACAGACACACACACACACACACACAGACCAATCGCTAAAAACATGTTTTTTGGGTTCAGGGGATCTGAAAACGTATAGATCTGGTGAAAACTCAATTTCGAAAAATCGACATGAAAACAATTGTCTCCAAGTTGCCACAATGTTTTTACAATGTTAGTCTTTCCTTCCTATATATTCATATAGGCAAGAGAAAGTAAAAAAGCACATTTTTAGATTCTTAAATCATGAAATTCTTCTTCTGAGTCCTTGTTTCCCTTTTATTTTTCCCTGAAGTATGGATTGTAGAAGCTGGTATTTGTTCTCTTTTTTTAAGACCTAGTTACTCTAGCTTTCTTTGCTTTTACTGTTCTTATGACTTCCATCCCTTCTTCATTCTTTCCAGTACTGTTTTATTTGTCATTTTTTTCTATCCTTGATATTCTCTAGATCCTTCTTAAATATATTGTGTTGAAACAGATTAGTTTTTAATCAAAATTTTTTAGCCCAGATCTAGTGCATAGTAATTGTTATTTGTTCTTGCTCACTAAGAAACAATCTATGGTCGGCTCTACAATGATGGCTTCAAAATGACAGTGTTGGGAGGTAAGAAAAATCAGTTGGCAGATTTTAAATCAATGGAATTCAGAAGCTGGCTGTAAGATACAATAAGTAAAAAAAAAAGTTGCTTTAAAAAAAACATCCCTCATAATGAATTAGTTTCAGAAATGAGTTAGTTTCAAAAAATATTTTAATCTTGTTAGATAACAACAGAAACCTATTTATTGTTGATAATTTTGAATTGAAGATAAATAATGATTAATTTGTCTTTAAAGTTATTGTTTTATATAGAATTTCAGCTGGCATAACAAATTCCATAAATAATTTTAGCACATAACATTTAATATTGATGTTGTTTAGGTCAGCAGCTGAAAGGCTGGTTTGAACCTTTGAATAGACGTATTGAAAGGTTCGTTTGAATCCTCCTCATTTTACCAAGTAATATGAGGAGTGAGGTGGTTTACCATTACCTTCCTCAATGAGTGGAAAAGTATGCTTATCAGCTTGCTGGGCCCTCTGAAAAGCACAAATTTTCCACTCTGCAAATGATACCTTCACTTCATTCACCACAGGGTCTGGCTGTATAATGAAATTCATTACTTTCAGAGGAGATAACTCTGATTAGTGTCTTTTACACCACTGCCTCTTCTGTTCTTAAATGATTCAGTCATTTAATTGGCTTACCATATGATAAGAAACTGAACTATTTATTTTAGCCCTGCAACGAACAGATTGAGTGTAAATAATTTGACACTCCACCTATCTGTTATAGACCTATTTAACATTAAGAAAGTACAAACATTCACTTATTAAATTTTTAATTTTTGCATCATTTTTTAATTAATACCATTCCCGCATTTTATGGATCTCAAAAAAAAAATAAACAGTACTCTCAAAACGCATAGATTTTATTTGGGAAAACCAGAAAGGCGTACGGTGGAGGTTACAGATGAGTTACGGAAACAAAGATCAGACCATCTCAAAAATACTGGCAAAACCGAAAGGCTATACCACCAATACGTTGTCTGAAGAACTCTAGAAATTGATTGGCTTTGGTCCAATGTGGCCTCAAAATCAAAAAATAAAAATAAGTGACTTTTCAAGCGTGGTTAGATATTTCATGAAAAAGTTTGAATCCTTTTTAAAAATTGTTACTAATTTGGGAGAAAACTTGAGGAAATTAAAGGGGTTACCAGTGATTTTGTTTTAAGACTCCTAATTCCATGAATTTTTTTTGTCACTGGACACAACAATATGTTACAAGTTTCAGCGACTTGTTATTTTAGCTAAAAGTTTGTAATCTCTATTACAATACATTCAATTCTCATTTTTATATATTTAGTCAAATATTTTTCTAAGAAAATTTAATAAAACATGAGAGCGTATTATTAGGTAAAGGAATTTTTTTTCATTTCAATCCCAGATAATTTCTATAAGAGTTAAATTTTACTATACTACCCCTTTAAGTGAATATTTACCTGTTTATTACAGAACATGAATGAAATTATTTATGTATATATTTTTTTAATAATTGGTTTTGTTTTGTTACCAGTTTCATCTGTTGTGGTTCCACTGGCTATACCAGCTTGCACACCAGTTGATTTAACTAGCAGTCAGCAGGGTCAACCACCGCAACAACTACCACCGCTTCTTGTTTCAAATAGTGAAATGGGTCAACCTGTTGTTGTACAGACATTAACACAGCCTTTAGTTGTACAACCAATGACTGTATTATCACAGAGTCATTCACAGAATATTATCAAAACACAGGTAAATCATTGAGGGTGATTGTTTAACCCTTTATAGGTATTTATATCGCCGGCCGCGTTGGCGATGTTGGTAACGTGCTCGCCTCTCATCACGCGGTCTTGGGTTCGAATCCCACTCGGGCATGGCATTTTTTCATACGTTACAAAAAATTCATTTCATCCTTCACCGTCTGCATTAGCAGCAATTTGCAAAACAGTCGGACGTTAAACCAAAAAAAAAAAAAAAAAATAGGTATTTGGTAAGTATACTTACCTCTGGCAATAAGGTCAAGTTCATTTAAGAATAAGCTATTCAGTTGAACCCTATTGGCATTTTATGGTTTTATAGATGTTCTCTGGTAAGTAGGCTAACCACATTTTGAAATTAGTGTGCAGTGACCATTTGCTTCATGAGTTACACGAATGTGGTAAGGATTCATACCAGCGTTCGCGAACATGTTTTGTTGTTTCTTGTGTACAGTGCTTAGAAAATTTGAGTTTTTTTTTATGGGAAAGCAAGCATTTATGCTAGTATAAAGTTAAGATAAGTTATTCCACACATTTTTCTGTTGTATAGGATTACAAGTTATTTTAATAAGTATTCTTACCACTAAACATTATGTGATTCCCATTTCAATAAACGTTCCTTGGTAAGTATGCTTATTAGGGCTTAACATAAAAAAAGTAATATCTTACTGTTCTGGCACTAGAAGTACATTATTCAAGTCTCTATAAAACAAAATTTAACATTTTACAAGTTATTTTATCAAACATCCTATGTAGGCTTTTAAACAGCCGTATTATTTAAAATTAAAATGTATATTTCTAACCACCAGAATATGGTAGCATAAAAAACTTACCAATGTTTATAGCGCTTTCGTGTATCTTGGACACATCTTCAGTAAATTAAAAAAACTTTTTTACGTCAAAATTTAAAACTTCCTGCTCCTACCATGGTAGATAAGGAATCTAAGGAATATTCCTTTTCTACCATGGTAGGAGCAGGAAGTTTTAAATTTTGACGTAAAAAATTTTTAATTTACTGAAGATGTGTACAAGATACACGAAAGCGCTATAAACATTGGTAATTGTTTTATGTTACCGTATTCTGGTGGTTAGAAATATACATTTCAATTTACAAGTATATTTTTCCCTGTAGTAAAGGGTTAGGGGTAGATAAAGAAATGAGGGTTGTCTGAAAATATAAATAGTAGTTGTGGAGAAGAGTGTGGTTTTTGAGGATAACTAGAGTTATATAATTTGACTTTGTACGCATACTTTTTAAAAATAAAAAATAATGTACAGAATATAATTCTGTAAATTTGTATATTTTATTGAGTAGAAATATCAATGTAAATAAAGCTTTATTTTATTTATATTGTTTAAAGACCTGAAGCTTCTTTGTTCAAATGAATACATAATTACATTATTGAATTAGTTCAACGTGTGAAGAAATATAGTCAGTAGGTTATTAAAAAAAATATTTGTTTATATTTAAGCCCAGCCTGAGCTGAACTTGGAATTTGATATAACCTTTTTAATAACTTATTTAATGCGATATATTTCCGGAGAACCAGGGTGATTGTTTACAGTCTTCACCCAAGACCGAAGAATTCGAATTAACAAGAGGCGTGAAGCGATGCGGTAAGCGTAAATGAAAGGAAGGAAAACAAGGATAGAGACATAAAATGAGCATAGGAAACAAAACGAATAGGAAATGACAAGTAAAACCAACTTAAATAGGATGTAAAAAAAGCCACTTACCAGAATACCAGAATTTGCAGTATCAAAGAACAATGTAGCCTTTGAAGCGGAAGCATGAGCCGCCGGTTAATCGTTAAAAGCCTGGAAATCCTCACAAAGCTGCAGAAAACACTAAAGCCTTGATGCATAGAATATAACACAAGTCCAAATCATTAGGTCGAATTAAAGCCTGAATTATTGTCAATAGAATGCATATTTCAAGGTTAACCTTGAAACTCATCTAGCATTTATAGACTTTATGAAAGCGTTCGACTCTGACAATCGTAATCTCTTATGGTCTATACTTGAATCTAAAGGATACCCAAAGCATATTATTCAAGTTATGAAGGGATTATATGAGGGGACAACAGTCCATCTGCAAGTAAATGATAAGGTAACAGAAGCCATCTTGGTAAATAAGGGAGTTCGACAGGGCTGCAGTATGTCGCCGACTTTATTTAACATATATATATAGACGACATGTTGCAAACATGGAAAATAGGCATTAATTCAGGAATACAACTCTCAGAACAGATGAAGCTCAATCACATGATCTATGCAGATGACGTGGTATTAATACAACAAAGCGAAGACGAGTTACAGAAAGCGGTTTTTATGTTAGACAAAATGTCTGAGAAATATAATTTGAAAATATCGCAGACAAAAACTAAAACTATGGCATTTCAAGGAAAATACACCGTAAGAACTAAAATAGAATTAGGAGGAAGAGTGCTTTAACAAACCTCTCATTTCAAATATCTTGGTAATGATGTTTCGTATGACTTTGACAAAGATGTGCTTTACAAACTATCTAAATTTCAAAGCATTTGTGGCAATATACATAAACATCTGCAACGGAAAACAAGAAAAGATACGAGACTTAAGTTTTACGATACAATTGCTGTCCCTACTTTGATGTATGGCAGTGAGTCCTGGATACATACAAGAAAGGTAGACAGCAAAATCCAGGCTGCAGAAATGAGATTCTCACGAAGTGTATATGGATGCAGCCGAAGAGATAGGCTATGAAATGAAGAAATAAAAACACTGAATGCTTTACCGTTGCTAGACAAAATCAAGCAGAACAGGAGCAGATGGTGCAGCCATTCGCATGCCAGGCGAGAGAATACCAAAAGCCGCCAGAAACTACAAACCTACAGGAAGAAGAGATATAGGACGACCGAGGAACAGGTTCAAGAAACCTAATCCTTGGAAGTGAAGAAGAAGAAGAAGAATGCATATTCTAGGTAGAGTCCCTAGCCTGTGCATTGAGAAGCAACACTTGCACACTCATTCAAGATTAGTTCACAAGTGAGGAAAGCAGGAAAGTAATACGGTGGAATGCAAATGACACAGCAAAAATTGGAACTGGTAAATGCAATTACAAGAGGCACAGTGCATAAATTTGAATAACCGCACACAGGTAACAAAAACAGAATTACCCCAGGTGCAGTTGACTAACAATATTTATCCTCTATATATACATTTTATTCAATGCCATGGTGGTTAATCTTCTTAGTATGATTCAATTCTTCGAAATTCCACCCCTTAAGTACTAGTGATGGGAAATAAAGCTATTTTTTTTTTATAAGGTGTTACTGAAAATAACAGCCTGCTCAATCACAAGATTCTATAATCTGTTATTAAAATAACACTATTGTCATCTACCTTACAATACAGTAGAATATTAGGTAATAGCACAGCACATGTGGAAAAGTAGTGAACTAAATTATTCACTAACTGGTAAATTTTTTTTGTACGAAGGTTTATTGGTTCAGAAAATGGTAGTAATAAACAAACCATCTGGCGGCAACATCATGACTCGCTGGATGGTTTGTTTTGAGGACTTGCTTTAATCCTGCCAACGCCTTTATGGATGCATAGCTGCTGACTTCTCAGCTCAGTGTACAATGTAAAGTAACTATAGTGCCTTGCTGTGTGTGTTCGTGAAAGGTTCAGTACGACTGCCACTCTTGTGTTCGCAAAAAATTTCATTTTTTTTTTGCAGTGGTTGTATTTTATTTTAAGTTACATCAACAGTTTGGTCATAAGCGACTACAGTGGGTTATGGAACGTTGGGTTGTAACGTGTTATAATTTCCAGACCCTAGCTGGGAATCGAATCTGGGACCTCTACTTGGTAGGCCAGTGCGCTACCACTACCACTGTGACGCTATGTAGTGCGCTACCACTACCACTGAGACACTACGTAGGTGGTAGTGGTTGTATTTGGTTACAGAAAATATTGCTGTTTGTCTTACTTTGTATCTGTGAGAGATTCAGTGAGATTTGCAACCTTGTATTTGTATTAATAACAGTGTTACAACATAGTGAAACTTAAAAGTGGTGTTATTAGACGAAAAGGATATTGATAACTTCATTTAGTTTTAACAATCCTTACTGTTATAACAGTTAGACAAACATCGTTTGTATATCAGTTTATTAAACAGCTTTGAATCTTGGTGTTATAAAGTAACAGCTAACGGGGTGTTATTACAATAACAGGGTGTTTTTGGAAACCCGTTCTCACGATAACTGGCTCAATCTAGTAACCATGTTATTAATCCTCTTATGTTAAATAAGCCCAATCACTATTAAGTACCCCAAAATTACCGAAAAATTACCTCTCGTCTTGACACACATTTCGGACCTGAGATACACCCTGTTTATGCTAATGCTACTTTGTAACTAATTAACTAGTAATAAAAAATAAAACTAAAAGGCAAATTAAATTAGGATATAATGATTCAGATTGTTGTTGTTTTTTTTTTCAGATGACAACAGATTCAGGTATGTCATCTCCAGTTCCTAAAGATGACACTAAATCATCAGGTAATGATACAAAACAGAGCCGTCCAGCTCATGCACCATTGGCTGATTTCCATAATCTTGAACAGGTAATGATGCCATTTTTATTTTACAAACCCATAGAAGATCATTTTAAAATAAGTTTTTTTTTATATTTACAGTTACGTTAATACTAAAAATTTGTATCTAATCTTCTCTGTCATCTTGGAAATGCTTAAACACTCAAAAAACTTGCCCATGTAATAAACACTCATTGCCATATGCTTCTTTTAATAGATTTAATATAATACGTTTCAGTAGTGGTTTTTTCATGTTTCATATAGAATTTAACGGCAATTTGCTTGATTAAAACACTTGTTATTTGATATCCGCACCTTATATGCATAGACTTAATGTGAATAACAATCTGTCATGAAAACATGAAGGTTATTGTTTTGAATTTTATAATTTAGAATTCTTAGATGATGGATGAATAAAGAAATATATGGAAACATCTTACCAGAATAAGGGATAGGCTAGTGGGGCATATCTAAAGACATCCAGGTATTGGTTCATCTATAACGGAAAGTAGTATTGAGGAAGTGAATTGTAGGGGGAGGCAAAGGTTAGAATATTTAAAGCACATTACAAACTATGTACAGTGTTACAGGTATGCAGATAAGAAACTACTTACTTGCACAAGATAGAAAGCTTGGAGAACTGCATCAAACCAGTCGAGAGACTGACGACAAAAAAATCTAAAATATTACAGTATATAATAATTGTTACTTGGGTTTTTTATTTCCCCATTTTGTAATTGATTTTAGTTGTTTATTTATTTGCCATTAACATTTATCTAATAAAATAATTTATTTTTTTCAGGAGTTGGCTAAAATACACACTAGAAGAGATGTTCCTGCTACTATATTAATATCTCAGCCACATACTTTGACTGCTGCTGGGGCTATTCCCCATCAGGTAATCGGTTTATTAATTTTATTTTAGAAATATTTTTCACCTTGTGATTAACTTTATGTGAATCAACAAATATTTGTAGAATTTACATCTTAAATGTGTCATAAAACTGTATTTTTAATGTTGTTTTTGGGATTGTATTTTACTAAATAATTAACTTATTGAACATAAATTTGTTGTGAACATGAAAGCTAAATTACTACTTTTTTATCAATTTACCCAAATTTGTCCTAATTTCAGTGTTATTACTGCACTTGGTTTTGTGGTTCTATGATAGTAAAACATATACTGTATGATAATAGTATCACAATATGTCAAAGTGGCTTGTTTCAATGATAAATACGATTTTTAAGTTTTACATCTAGTACCATCGTTAGTGATTTCTGGCCTTGAAAGCGTATCAGTGTAGTGAATAAATTTTTGTAATAGATCTCTTATACTAGCATTATTTTTCATTTATATTCTTGGGTGGTCTTATCAACAAAATCAAGGCTTTGATTCAGTTAGCCAACATTTTGTCTTTGTTGGTATTACAAACTAGCATGGGCCGCACAGCTTCACACGTGCAACATGTTTAGGACGTAATCAATTTTTGTAATAAATATTTAACAGAAATTGTCTAGCTGCTAGATCAACGTATATTATACTCCAACATACACACACATAACGTTTTGATAAATTCCCCCGCGTACACCTCTCGTTCATCTCCCCTTTTAATTATCTACTTCAACAATTATACAGACACACATACGACGTTTTGATCATTTCCCCCGCATACCTCTTTCATCTTCATCGACATCAATAGCAATACCTACTTACATATACACACACACATACATATTTATGAAAATCTTCATTAGGGCCCTTAGGGTTATTATTTTTGAAAATTTAAAAAGAAAACGCTGTGAATATAAATACGAATATGCTGTCAAAATTTCATGAAAATCCGTCAAGTAGTTATGGAAATTAGCCTGCACAAAGAAACAAGCTTTGTCTTTGTATTAGTTCAGTTAAAGAAACACCATTAAAATTTAAGGATTATGATTTGGTTGTACAATATCTTTTAATTTTTTCAGGTTCCATTATTAGCCACAGTCCAACAATTCACTCCTGTAGATAAAAATCATTATCAAAATAAGGTATGTTTTAATTTTTATTATTTTGAATATTTTCTTTCTTCTGTATTTTTTTACAAATATTACTGATTAGTTATTTTTGTTAATATGAGAAACAGTTTTGATTGCATTCTTCTGTATGGTTTTTACTTTTGAGTAGATTTCTTGGTAGTTAACTTGGAATACGGGACAATTTTATGTTAAGCTAAGACCATAAGCTTTAGACAGGATGTGGATTTCAAAAACAGTCTGTTAAAATTTGTTTTGAGTTAAGGACTGGTTAACAGTTAGTGGGCTTGATGATGGGTCAAATGTTTGTATTAATTTCTTTATTTTCCAGTTCATTTTTTAGTTTCATAAGCGCAATATGGTATCACCTCTAAAACATTACTTTTTTGATATTTGTTGTAAAAAATCTGCCTGGTTAGTTATGAACTTGGCTATAACCAGTATTTCATAATATATTTTTTACTACAATGTAATATCGATTGAACCATTTTTAGCTCACTTGTAAAATAATGTAAATGTTAAGCTGTATAAATTAAACAGATTTTCTTTGGCATTTTTTCATTAAGTTTATTTAATACACAGTTTCATGAGTGATTTTTTGGGATACAGAATATTATCTGGTTCCTTAGACCTTTCAATTTGCAGTTCAGCATAATCTATCTTTAAACCACTGCATTACAGAGACAGCTACTGTAAAAATATTTGTTTACATTTATGTGCATCAATGATTCAAGCCAATAGAGTTCGTGGGGTCTTCAAAATTGCTTCTCTCAATTTATAGAAAATCATAAAAATCTCTTATTCCTATGCATCATGCACAATTTTTTTAGAATTTAAATGGAAGTAAACTGTAGTATTTATGGCTTCAGTTATATATGTTATTTCACTAGGGCTAATATTAATGGAAATGTTTGTATGTTTACATTTCCACCTCATCCCATGTACCAATTTTGCCCATTAATGAATTCATCCTTTCATTCCTAAAGGGTAATACCCTTTAACCTAATACTTAATTGGTCCTTATCAGATAAAAAGTAGACATTAACAGACAGATAGATATAAATAAATTTACATAAATTTTTAAAGGAATGGAAAATCGTGTTTTGAAGGTGATCTCCTTAACACTTAGCCAGCTGAGTCATTATGTACTATTCTATTCACTCCGACGTACCCTAGTTCTGTAAAATGTCAAGTTTTTAAAATCATGCAATGTTGGATTAGAGTTATAAATTTGGTACTTACATTGTTTTATTCTATGGAATTTTTTCTTTAAAATGGTGTAATGCACCATAAATTAAATTAGTATATGGAATCACAGTTAGATCACGACAGCAACGCAAGATGTACTAACAATCCGGACACACTACAATGTAAACAAACAGACATAATCTAAAACTCTACCACATTCTACATGAAATCTAAAGAAATTAAAAGTTAAACAGAGACATCTAACGGTAGAAATAAGCAAATATCTAAACTATTTGTTCAAAACGATGTGTCATCATCACATAGCAACGTAGTCCATTTATAAACAACTAGTAATGGTCATCGTCATATGACGATACTCGCAGGCAAAGTATTAACAAATTGCTATAAAAAAATTTTGTCATTTTTGAAATGATTGATTTAATAATATTATGTTCATATTGATTATTTTAAAGGTATCACCTCAGCAACCGTCTAACCCAGATACAGCTGACGGGCAGCAACAAGATCAGCAGTCTCAACCTGTTGCAAATGATAGTAATGCCAACAAAACTACTAACAGTGGAAATGGGACACCTGCTACTCGTAAAATTTCAAGATTCCAAGTTACAACCGTGCCTGAATCAGTCTCAGATACGAATACATCTACCGGTTCAGCCACTCCTCTTCCAACTGCGACTACTTCAACTGCTGCTTTCTTTTATACTCCTGCTACTACCGATAACAGTGCTGGAGGTAAACTTAAATAACACTTCAAAATTATTTATATTTTTAAGAAATTTTTAATACTACCCAATTTGGAAATAGCATTAAGTGACAAAAAATTTAAATAAAGAAATAAATGTTTAACGCCATGCCAGTCTCTGACGTAATATTACATCACTCTGAAAACACACAAAAGAGGCTGCTGATGGTATTAGTCTACAAATATTTTATGGGTGTGAACGTATATTTTGGGTATATGATTGTATCCTATCGAGATCTGGCTTATTTTTCCTAATATTCTTGTATAATATGTATCTATTTCACACTATTAAAGTTTTTAAGTAATTTTAATTGAAAATTACAGTCTTGGGTGTATAAATAGATTAGGTGAATTATAATAGGTACTGTAAGTTAAAAAGACAACGCTTTAAGCTAGAAACTTCCATTTTTTAAATGTAATAAAATTTGTTTTCCATTCTTAAATATTTTTTCACCACATATTATTTACCTATAGTGGGTCATAACATACATATTTAAATCAAAAACAAAATTGGATCAACTTTGACAAATTTTTTACTCCTCCAAGCCAAAATTACCCAACTGTATTAATATTTAATATCTTTTAAACAGGCAGTTGGAGTGATAATTTATTTGAACTTGATCTGTTAGTTCTAGGGCTACAAAAAAAGAGTTCTGTTTCTCACCACATGTTCAGCCAATTTTATGACTGAAGTATTTAAGAACAGAAGAGGTAGGGGTGTAAAAGACACTTATCAGAGTTATCTCCTCTGAGAGCAATGAATTTCATCATTATACAGCCAAACCCTGTGGGGAATGAAATGAAGGTGTCATTTGCAGGGTGGAAAGTAAATACTTTTCAGAGGACCTGGCACGCTGATAAGTGTACTTTTTCTCTCAGTTAGGTAGGCAATAGTAAACCACCTTACTCCTCATTTTACGTAGTGAAGCCTCTAGGAGTTCAAACCAGCCTTTCGGCTGATGACCTAAATAAACAACAAACATCTTTTATCGAATTACGGCATCTTTGCCAATGATCAAAAACTAGAGAATTTGTATTGAGGATTGACTTTTGGAATAGCTCTGAAAAGAGCTGTTAAAAACAAAAGCAAAATATAGCAGAACTCTGTATACCACTCAAAGTAACAACATTCACGTTGGAATGTCCAAAGCGATGTACCACTACCATTGCATTGGTATAATTTAGTTCGTTAAACTTGCCCCTTCCAACCTGAAATAGCTATGCGAGATGTGGGAGGGATAGATAGAGAAAGAGAGAGACGTATGCCTAGGGTAGTGCTGCATTCGGTACCCAGACGCGTCGCTTATTTTATTCTTGTTCTTAACTTCACGTATTATTATTTTTATTTTAGACCTCCTATTTTACGGTCATAAATTAAAATATATGATTTTGGTTAGTTTTCTGCAAAGCTACTCAAACTGTCAATTCATTTAAGCCCACTTCGGGGAAAATCGGCGAAGGTTTAGGTGGTTAAAATCGTGTTGATAAAATCCTGCTCACTATTAATAAATATAGAGATAATGAAAAAATAAATATCCATTTTGTTCAGAATAATGTGCTCTATGAAAATAGCAAAAAATTAGCAAATTTCCAAAAAGATTATTTGTAAAGGTAGCAAGGTTAGCAAGTAAATAAATTTTATTAACTTGTTTGACGTTTTATCTGTATTTTTTCAGGGGAATTAAAACCAGGGTCATTAACATGTGTACGCTTAGATCCTTCTCCTAGTCTACAATTGCTTCATATGGATGCCGAAGCGTTTCACTCAACTCACAGTTCACTCTCACCACCTACCCCCTCATCATCCCAGGTAACTTGTTTTGAGAGTTTATATTTTATACAAATGTGTGCTTTTATGTGGGTGAAGTGAATGAATGTGGTTTAATTTGTTTTTTTTTTATAACCAGAAACCATCTTTATAAATAAGATATTATTATTTTTAATATTTGTGTTTTTATAAATACAGGATATTAAAAATATTTTATTGAACGTAATGTGCTGAAAATATTATTTCTTCCTTTGTAAATTAATAAATAATGGGTCAATTTGTAATTTTTCTTTCGATCTTCTGTTTCTTTTAGGGTTTTTGGAAAAAAGTCCAGTTTGCTTTATAAATATAACTGAATGAAAAGTTACGGGTGTTAAAAATAAATGTTTAACTCTTTCTTTGTTGTAAAAATTAAATATTAATTACTTCAATTTCTGATTGATTGGTAATTATTATTTTATTCCGAATCCAATATTTTCTGTACTTGGTTGTTAATTTTGAATCTACAAGCAATGTGCAATGACAAGAAACAGTGGATAATATTTATGTTTAACATGGGTTTACATATTTTTATTCCTCATCGAAGGAGTTAATAACAGTATTTTACCTGCATTAAAAATTTGTATTTAATAGCATGTTGCATTCCATAATGTTTATTCTGTTATTGAATGAGTATGTATTTGTGTGGCAGAGCAAGTATCTGCAATTTTTTTTTATATGTATAATTTTAGTACGAAACTTTAGCATTGATGCTGTTTCGGTGCTATGACCACAAACAGGCACTGTTCTTGAACAGAGGTAGGCCTGTGTGTTTTTATGTCTATATTTAAAAAGTTAAACTTTTACTGAGGTTTTTAAACTACATTATTATTTTGTTCAAAAAAGAATATTATTTCATTTTTTCAATTGCTACCTTGTTCATATCTTCAGAACCAATTGTAAATAATTTTACATTATTTTCATAATTAGGTAGGTTTTCTGTTTATAAAAACTATAAGTCTGTCAAAAATTATTTCCATGATAAAAGAACATAAAAAAATTATTACGAATTATTGATAACTCCTTATATTTTTTAGTATTAGCATATTATAGAGATGCATTAACATATAGAGATGTATTAGCATAATGTTTTAACATTATTAAAATTAGATTGTGTCAGTAAATTTTTGTTGTCATGCATTGGCAATCATCAAAGGTTTTGCAAAAACCATAAATTTCTAAATAAAAAAAATGTAATACTCCAGGCTGTTAATTTTTAACATTCAGCGTTGTATAAATTGAGACGGGTATAAATCTACTCATGAATAACATCTTTTTTTTTGATGATGTTTAGATTAGCATGGATCTGAATTATTATAAGATAATATTGCAATATAACCTACAATTTTGATTATTTTTTGTAGATTATTTTCTCAAAAAAAAAACTTAAAAAACATGCAAATATTTTAAAATAGTAATCAAATAGAATTTCTATTAGCTAATGCCAAATATTTAAATAATATAAACAATTTCTGCACTGTATTTATGATGACACAATATTATTTTGAACAAAATTGATGTGTTGTAAATTAGATTTAGACCTGCTTATATGTTAGCTTGCAGCTTTATAAGTAATAGTTTTTAATAATACGCACATCTTAGTAGTATATTTGTGTCAATATTAGTTTGCTAATTATGTATATATTATATTATATAAATGGGATACGTTGCACAGCTCATGAATTTTCATAATTTTACAATTTGTAAATGCTAAAGTTGCACATTTTAAATACATTGAGTAATTATATAAAAAATTTAATTTTTCTATTTAGGAAAACGAGTATTTAAAAATACTTCAATACATGTTCTTATGGATCTTACTAACTTCAAACATTAGCAATTCTGCATGTTCTTTGGTGTTTAATTTTAAAAGTGATCTGTTTTTGGAAATGATCCTGAAAACATTAGCAGTTTTGCATTCCATAGCTCATGTACCTCATTACATGTTACATTTATTAACTATTTTTACTTCAGTCAGATAATAAACGTACTTATCAGATAATGTAGATCTTATTTAAATTATGACATTTTTGTAGTACCTTAATGCAAATAAGTTTTTTAAATCATCTTTCTTTATCCTTCTTCCAAGTTTTTTTGGGTCAGTCCCAACACAAATCTTCTCCACCTCCCTATCACTGAACAATCTCTTCTCCATTAATCTCTGGCATTGCATTTTTTTTGCAATTCATCCACAACTGAACCCATCTTGGTCTGTCCCATGGGCATTTTCCCTCTCTCCTAATACAGCATCCATTTAGTCAGTTTACGTTCCTCAATCCTATTGATATGACAAACTGAATTGTATTCTCTACCTTCTTTCCATGTCACTTGCTGCCATAAATCTATATTGGCACAAAGTATGCATTATTCATAAATATCTTTCAATTAAATTTCTTGATTCTTGATAAAGCTTCTCACACTTTAAAAGAAACTACCTTGTTTTTACACTTTTTTTTTGCGTAGTGGTTAGCGCAACTGGCTTCTACGCCGGGGTCCCGGGTTTGATTCCCGGTAAGGTCTGGCATTTTTTCATCGCTCATTTTCATTATCATCATTATCCACCACCGTCTGCATTAGCAGAAATTGCAGAACAGTCAGACGTAAAACAAAAAATACATCTTGAACTTATTTTTCAATTTTCTATCTGATGAGAAAACATACCATTAGTACATGAATTATTTAACTTTTTTCAGCACCTTACCATTTATTTCCAGTACTATTCCATGACCCTACCTAACCTCTTCACATCTTTTTTGCACCAGTAGAATACTGGAAAGATAATTTGATTGTTGGTTCACGCGTGCGCAGTTAACACATTCCCCCGCACCTCAACAACAACGTGTGATTGTACACAACTAAACTAAAGGTTTGCATCGTACAGTCATACAATCACACAGTCACCGTACGTGTCTAGTTTTGTAAAAATAATTTAAAATAAATTAAAGAAAATGCCCACGATTAATTAAATAAAGTTTATAAAATGATGAGATTGTGTTGGGATCCAGTACAACTATACAGTAAGACCTCGACTTACGTGAATTCATGTTTACATTATGGTACATCAGGTACATTATGACCGCTGTTTTGCTAATTCCTCTCAAAAGCATTACCATAGTTGCCCTCCCCATTTTCACTCTGGAATTTTATCTTGATTTGCTTTTGTTCTAAACATTAGTATTGTTAGTGCGTTAAAAATACTTCATTTATGGTTACGTAGATTTAATCGTGATTTTAATTATGCTACAATTTGCAGGTCTCTTATTTTCTTGTTTTGTTTTTACTTTGCGCACAATATGAGCTCAAATAAAGGTTATAAATGTGGAAAGTGATTATTTTAAATGAAGATTTAGATGTCGTTGAAAGATACAAAAGAGGTGAAAAAACAAAGAGCATTAAAGGAATGACTGGGTTAAGTGAATATTACGGACACTCAGTGGATTTGAACTGTACGGACAAATAGCGAATGTTTTTAAGTTTAAACCAAACAATCCAAGTTAATTGAATTTCATGTTACATGATGATTTTGCGGAACGCATCCCTTGCGTAAGTCGGGATCTTACTGTACGCACATTAGGCTAATGAATGTAGGCCTAATTGAATGGAAACAAGTGCGCACTCGTACACTTATAACAAGAAACGACTGTACAGCTGCATTTGTATCCCCACTGTCAGCGCTCAATTTATCTTGCCAGTATTCTACTTGACATTTTTCCACTGAATTTCAAACTACACGATACAATCACTAATTATTTTTATAAAAAAAAATTTGAAATAAGATGAAATAATACATCCTTTTTTTATTAGGTTTTAATTAAGAAAATTAATTATTATAAAATTAATGAAGATTTAACTTAAAACCACCATAATTAATGAACTGAATAAATCTTAAAATTTAAAATAATAGTAATATTTTAAAACGTATTAATACATATTTGTTTTTATTATTTGGTATGATGGTTTAGATGTCAACGTTTTCATCAAGTGGTTACTTGCATCAAAACCAGATTATACCTAACATTCAACTACAACAGCAACCACAACAACAATATTCTCCTTATAATGTGCCATATCAGTTTAATCAATATAATAATAATAATAGCAATATTTATGGAGTGCCATTTACGTCTCAATCGCCAGGAGTAATTAACGCATATGGATCAACAAATTTTAATGTTAACCAATCTGTTATGCATCCAGTAAATAATAAAAGACTAAGAAAAGTTGGGATAACTACACCGCCGATGCCAAATACAATGCAACCAGTATTTAAACCACCGCAATCACAACCACAATACCTTACGCCATTATCGCAACAGATTTCATCCCCAAATGTCATCTCTTCTTTAACACCAAACAATAATTACGTTGAAAACAAACAACAGATTTTAAATAGATGGCCAAGCGATGGATTTTTAGCTGAGAAAAAGAAAATCGAAAAAAATGATAGTAATAAAAGAAAAATAAGCTGTGGACCGAGAGCTTTTACATCTCGTTCATATAGCACCGAACCGAAAGATCTATTAAAAGAAAGATTAAAACATGCACAAAGTATGTTAGAATTCGGTATCGATGCACGTCCATATCATATTGTCGATAATAAAAAATGTTGCTGTTGTAGTAAATGTAAATTAATTGATAACTCTACAATGGATGCTAAAATGCGAACGTCTAGTTGGTCTGATTTAACGGCGCATCAACGTCTCTATAGACCTTGGTTCGATTCACCTTCGGTAAGAATATTGTATTGAGTGCATGAAATTTTAGGTCATGGTTGGTGTTTGTTTCGGGGGTTTGCTTTTCTTCACGAAATAAAAGTCTTGGTTTGGGTCACAAATGAATTGAGGTGATGGTGATGGGAATCACTACTAATATGATTTTTAAATTTTAGATAAAAAGTTGATTTTATCAAACATCCTATGTAAGATTATCTACAGCCGTATTATTTTAAATAGAAACACATATTTCTAACCACCAGAATACGGTAACAAAAAACACTTACCAATGTTTATAGCACTTTTGTGTACCTTGTACACATCTTCAGTAAATTAAAATTTTTTAAAAATATTTTTCACATCAAATTTTTCAGTTAAGAATACCTGCCATGGTAGGAGTAGGAAGTTTTAAATTTTGATGTACTGAAGATGTGTACAAGATACACGAAAGCGCTATAAACATTCGTGTTTTCTGTTACCATATTCTGGTGGTTAGAAATATGTGTTTCAATTCAAAAGGTTGATTGTCTCTGGTATTTTATCATATGGGTTTTATTGTATTAATTGTTTAAACTCAATCACTATGCTAATTAGATATTCTGGTAAATGGAAATTGTAAATATATGTTCCTTCATGTTGTATGTACGAGGTATTTCACAGTGTAATTTTTTGTAAGCTTCTTTATTTTTAATTTTTTATGATTACCATTGTTTTCATAAACATGTTCAAAAAGGTTTATTTTTGTTTTGGTCAATGTTGTCAGTGCTATTTATGAATAGAATCAAATGTACAGTAAACTCTTGGTTATCCACAGTAATGAATGGAAAAGTATTTGCAGATAATCTGCCAATACTGAAGGAAGATCATAATAAAAAGGCATATCCTTTATTTAGACACCTTGTTAAATTTATGATAGAATTTTATTCATTTAAGAATACAATAAAACATTATAAACGGTAATTGAACTAAAAATAGTGACCTTTAAAATCGTGTAAATTAAATTAGAAAACTTTATTTCAAAACAATTTGTCTTTAGTTTATTTAAAGTTCCATTGGCAGCTTGGTCATTAGTGACTACTATGGGTTTTGGTACTGTAACAGAGTTTTAATGTGTTAAAATTTCCAGTCCCTAGTCAGGAATCGAAGCCAGGACCTTTCGCTTCGTAGGCTAGCGCGCTAGTCACTTATTTTAGTCAAAAATAAAATTAATAAATGGCACCTGTTTAAAAAAAAAATCCACATTAATAATGTTTTCTTTAGTTTTGATAACAATTTGCAAAGCATTAGTTTGCTGGCCAGCGATAAATCATCGTTTTCTACATAGTCTAGCATTCCATCGACATGTAGGGTAGTTTTGTATGTCAACTTCAGCCACCCCTTTCATTCTGTTAATGATTTTTTTCATCAGTGAAGTGTTGAAATGTTAGTTTGTTTAAAGGTTAGTATTACCTGTATTTAATTTCAATTATTTACAGTTTGTAAAAAGTCTGAATTTTTTTATGAAGCCGCTGTACTGCAGCAGTATCACACCTTCATTTATTTGAAGCATCTGTTATTGCCTAGGTCAGTAGTATTGGGGTTGAATTCCTAAAAAATACATAGTGACCATTCTATATGGTACACAGTAGATATTTTTGTCACAATAAATAAACAACAGTTCAATGTACGGATTAGTGAACAAATTCTCAAAATAGGTGTGGCTATTGAATAACGAGACTGAAGTAAAATATTTATTTTTATTTTATACATAATCACTTATTGTCACCTTCAATATACACTCCTTCTCTATCCCTACAATGTTCTATGGAAATTTTCCATTGTTGGAAACAGTGCTGGAAGTCATCTTCTGTCAGCTCCTTCAAGACATGTGCCGCTTTCTCTTTTACAGCTACCACAGACTCAAATCTTGTCCCTTTTAATGCAGATTTTACCTTAGGGAACAGGTAGAAGATAATAACATGTGATGAAACGTGGTTTTTTTACTTATGATCTGGAAAAGAAGCACCAATCCATGCACTGGAAGAGCCAAACTTCACAGAGAGCCAAAAAAGCTTGAATGAGCAAGTCAAAATTTAAAGCAATGATGATGGTTTTTTTTTATATCAATGGGATTGTGTACCTTCACTGGGTTCCTGAAGGTCAAACAATTAATCAGTATTACTACCTTGAGGTACTTTCTAAACTATGTCATAGAGTAAGGAAAAAACGCCCCGAAATGTGGAAGGACAAATCATGGGTTCTCCACCAAGACAATGCACCAGCTCATTCCGCGTTATCTGTCAAGAGGTTCCTAGCCAAGTACAGCATTTCAGTGTTAGAACATCCACCTTATTCACCAGATCTTCCAACATGTGACTTCTACCTGTTCCCTAAGGTGAAATCTGCATTAAAAGGGACAAGATTTGAGTCTGTGGAAGCTGTAAAAGAGAAAGCGGCACATGTCTTGAAGGAGCTGACAGAAGATGACTTCCAGCACTGTTTCCCACAATGGAAAATTTCCATGGAACATTGTAGGGATAAAGAAGGAGTGTATATTGAAAGTGAAAATAAGTGATTATGTATAAAATTAAAATTAAATTTTTTTACAACGTCAGTCTCGTTACTTAATAGCCACACCTCGTATAAGTGCTGTATGTACATATATACAGTAATGAGATTAAGTAATCGCCAAATTAAAAATGAGTTTTTTGAATTTATTTCGGTTAATCAGGTTTACATTTGAGCAAGGTTCGGATAAGCAGGTTTTTACTGTATTTTCTAACCTTACATAAATTTTCATTTTCCGAAACCTGTCGCTGAAACTCACTTGTGGATAATCGAGAGTTTACTGTATATGTTCCTCATCATGTAATTATTGTAACGCAAAAACATGTTTTTAATTTTAAAGTCATTATGGATTTTGAAGTCTAAATTTTACATCTTACAACATAAGTAACTAAAATTATATTAACTAAATATATACTTCATGTAAAATATATACATATTTTATCGTATTCTTTGTTATAATCCTTCTAAACTGTGTGTGTTGAATGTTATATTATTTTGGTCTTCTTGACCTAGCTTTGCTTTCAAATTTTTTGTTTTAGGATAAGTTTATATCTTATTACACTTTAATTTTAACTTGTTTTGTGTGCCACTTTTTCTGGAAAGTCGTGAAAAACACAGTTGGGTGTCAGTTATGTGTCTTGTTTTTAAGTAACATAATGAGTAATTATTGTAGATATTATTGGTTGTGAATCATTATTGGAGTAACAGCTTTTTACATAGTATGATTTTTTCAATATCTTTTTTCATGTGCATCTTAACTGTATATATGAAAATCACTTTTCAAAATTTTTAACGCTATCTTTTGATGTTATAGTGTTATAGTGACTCGGTAATGTTTTATATGTCTTGTTTTGAAGACATCTTGAATCTTTTATCATTTTGCTAAAATTGATAACTTTTGCAAATTATCAATTAGTGAAATTTTTTCTTGATTTTTTCCTGAGGCCTACTCAGAACTGATAGGTGGTTCATGATAAGCATTTTGCTTACATAGTTATTCAAAATAATATTTTGTTTTTGTTTTTTAGTATAATAGTTTTTGTGATTTTTCTGTAGTTTTGGTTTTTATATATACGAGGCGTATTTTTAAAGTAAGTACCGTTTGAAAATAAAAAAAAAATAAAAGGAAATTTGCAAAAACTAATTTTATTTTCGGAATCTACATACTTTTATCTATTTTTCTACATAGTTTCCAAGTTTTTGTAAACACTTATCATATCGCACAACTAAATTTTGGAAACCTTCTTCATAAAAACTTGCCGCCTGCTGTGATAACCAAGAATTCACGGCCGTTTTCAAATCGTCATCATCGTCATAACGGTTGCCGCCCAAGTGATGTTTCAGATGACGAATTTCCCGACGTTTCGAGGTCTGTGATTTACAAAATTGTTAATGAAAAATTAAACTTTAAGAAACTGTGCTCGCGTTGGGTCCCTAAACTCTTGACGGAGGAGCACAAACACAAAAGACTCGAGAGTTCCTTGAATTTTCTGACACGTTATGACGAAAATGGTGACGACATCCTGAGTCGGATCGTAACTGGAGACGAAACATGGATTTCGCATTTCACTCCCGAATCGAAACAACAAAGCATGGAATGGAGACACACGCACTCTCCCGTAAAGGTCAAAGCCTAACAGACTTTGTCACAGCGCAAGATCATGGCGTCCGTGTTTTGGGATAGGCATGGTGTTTTGCTGGTCGACTTTATAGAACGAGGAACGACAATAAATGCAGAAGCCTACTGCCAAATCCTGAGGAAGCTGCGCAGAGCAATTCAAAACAAGAGACGTGGCATGCTCACAAAAGGAATTTTGTTTCTGCACGATAATGCAAGCCCTCACACTGCCGCTCAGACCCGAGCTGCATTGGACTCTTTTGGCTGGGAAGTTTTGGACCACCCACCCTACAACCCTGACCTTGCGCCGAGCAACTTTCATCTCTTCCGTCATCTAAAACATCACGTGGGCGGCAGCCGTTATGACGATGACGACGAATTGAAAACGGCCATGAATTCTTGGTTATCACAGCAGGCGGCAAGTTTTTATGAAGAAGGTTTCCAAAATTTAGTTGTGCGATATGATAAGTGTTTACAAAAACTTGGAAACTATGTAGAAAAATAGATAAAAGTATGAAGATTCCGAAAATAAAATTAGTTTTTGCAAATTTCCTTTTATTTTTTTTTTATTTTCAAACGGTACTTACTTTAAAAATACGCCTCGTACATTGCTACGTTGAATTTTTATGATGTTCATTTATGTAAATCCAATACTACTTTTTTATTGTTATAATGTATTTTTTTGTGTGTAATGGATTTTACATATTTTTTTCATCTTTAATCTTGAATTTTATATTAATGTTATTTTATTATAACATTATTTCCTATTCTCAGATTCAACATTATTTTCGTGGTATTTGTTATGGCTAATTTTTTTTCATGGTGTATTTAACTTGAAACCAATAACTCGTAGTGATTTCAAATACCATCGATTAATCATTATGTTTATCAAATCACTAACATCTAATATATATTTTTTTAATAATATAAAAAATAATTATCTAAATCCTAAAGAACCAAATAATGATAAAACAAACTTAATTTCTGTTGATATTAGATCTCACTAATTAATTAAAATTGAAATAAGTCAATTTCATTGGTGGAGGTTAACAAATCCGTGAATAATAATAGTAGTATTAAAATTATCAACCGTTTATAACAAAAAAAAAAACTAAATTATTGATAAGTAATAATTTAATCTAATTTTCTTAGAATTAAATTAATTTAATTAATTAATGAATGTACTAATAATATAACAATTAACTCATTTCATCTTAAAATTTAACAATAAGTTATCAGAAAGAAATACTATAGGGTGATTCAAAAAGACCGCCGGTTTTGATATATCAAATTAAGAGATTTATTTTATTGAAAAACTGAAAATAAATACATCAACAAGTTCATCTTACCTTCCGATTTCATGTATGAAAAATGATGTCATGCATGTGTCCTCCTCTACTGCGCTGGCACGCATCAACTCTGTCCATGAAATTGGATATTACTGCACGACAAGTTTCGACTTCCATTTGCCTGATAACCCGTCGAATTTCCTCCTTCAAGTCATTGATGTTTCGGGGTTTATTGGCATACACCAATGACTTCAGATGACCCCAAAGATGAAAGTCACAAGGCGTCAAGTCACACGACCTTGGTGGCCATTGATGGTCGGAATTACGAGAAATGATGCGATCCTGGAACTGTTCACGGAGCAACAACATTGTTTCTCGTGCCGAAACTGAATTTTATACGGGTGATATTGGAGATCGTACCGAAGAATTCTCCGTACAGAAGAACATCGTTAACCCAATTGTTGAGAACGGCGACGTATTGATTTTGCTGGGCTAACAGCCACACTGTCACGAACCAACGCAACGTTCTGCTCAGTTCGGCCAGAACGACGACGTGCAGAACTTTTAAGGTCGACTGTTGAACCCGTCTCAAAAAACTTTTTCATGAGCCTGCGAACTGTTGATTCATTCGGTGCTTCATTACGTCCTAGAGTACCGCGAAGTCGCCTGACAGTAGCCGCATAACTCTCTCCACTCTGGTAAAATGTTTTGACGATTAATACTCGTTGTGCAATAGTAAACTTCTCCATGGTTAGACACAGACTGCGAGAGTACTACACTGCGAACAAGAGAAACTACAACTGAATCGTCAATCGGAATGTTCTCCGAAATAGAAATGGGGTCTAACAATGTTGCCAACCGATAAACAAAAATTTACCAGCCGTTTAAAAACCGGCGCTCTTTTTGAATCACCCGTTAATTTATTTAAATAACAAGACCACCATCTTATAAAAAAGGAACTGTGTATACATCAATGCAAAATTTTGTAGACTTTTTTAATAAAAATTGAACTCTTTCACAGTTCAAGAAGCTTAAGAGTTGATCATAAATAAATGATCTGAGTATATATTTTTCTGTTTTAAACACTTTTGTTATTGGAAAACAAACTGATCATCTAATTTGAAGGGCTCACATGTCTTAGCAATCTTGTTTGTTTAATATAAATTTTAGTCGTTTATAGAGTTGTCAACACAAGTGGTATCTATGCCAGGGGTTCTGAGTTTAATTCTTATTTAGGTCTGACATGTTTTCGTCACTCATTTTCATCTATAACCCTTTATCGTCTGCATTAAAGTTAAATTTGCAAACAATCTTACTTTCTATTTTATATAATAAATTTCAAATTGCAGGATGCATTATAAAGATTTATTTTTGAATCTTATTTTCACTTCAGGTCACTTAAGAATTTTTTTTCTCATTTCCATTAAGGAAGTAATTTTTTGCAGATATCTGTTTTTTCTCTATAGTTAAGTCGAATGTTTCGGGTTTTTGTTATTTTTCAAAATTAAATTTTTTTTGTGTATTTCATGTAAAATTGTTTTAATGAATTTTCTTAATGTATTATTAATTTTCAAACGATGTTATTTTTAAAGGACCTGTGATATTTATTTGTTTCATTGTGTTACTTTTAGCATTTTGAATGAATGTACTTTAGTGGGAATACATACCTGTACTACAAATAAATTTTTATTTTGGGGTGTTTTGTTTATATTTTAAATTTTGGTTCAATGTTGGTCCATTTTGTGTTAAAAAATTAATAATTGTTTTTACAACCAGACCTTGTGGTGAATGAAGTGAAGATGTCATTTGCAGGGTGAAAAGTAGATGCTCTTCAGAGGGCCTCGTATGCTGATAAGAATACTTTTTTTCTCTTGGTAAGGAAGGCAATTGTAAACTACTCAATCTTCGTTTTATTAGGTAAAGCCTCTGGAGGTTCAAACCAGCCTTTAGGCTGATGACCTAAACAACAACAATAATTGTTTGTCCTTATCTTCTTGTGCCTTTCAAGGATTAGGCATCTCTGCTTGTTCCGAACCTCTCAAATCTGCCCATCTCTTTCTTGGACGTCCTCGTTCTCTCCTGCCCTCCGGCTTATAGCCCAGTGTCTGCTTAGGTATCCTATCCTCCCGCATTCTGTTTTGGGATACCTTGTTGTTTATAGAGAAGATGTTGAGTTCTTTCCTTATCTCGGTATTCCTGTAACGATCTTCTTTACTGCACCCATATGTATGTCGAAGAAATTTCATTTCAGATGCTTGCAATCTACTCTCCTCTCACTTTGATAGCACCCAAGTTTCACTGCCATAGAGTAGAATGGGCACTGCTAATATTTTATAAAATCTCACCCTCGTGTTTTTGCTGGTGCTATTTTTTAAAGTACGGTGGATAGTTCCGCATATTTACTGAAATCGGTGCAAATTATTGTAAACATCTTTATCCTGTTGGTATGTAATGTTGCAACCTAGATACTGAAAGTGGGAGATCTGTTCCAAAATATTATTATCCATAATAATTTTACTTCTAACTGGCTCCTTCCCCCTAAATGCCATTACCCTTATCTTCTTCGTCGAAACTGTCAACTTATATTCTTTGCAGAGTTTGTTCAGCGTGAAAACTACTCTCTGCAGGTCATCTTCATTCTCCTGTAGCACTATCAGGTCATCGGCAAATAATAGGTAGTTTGTCCTTATAATATAAAAAATGTGTTATTTCTGTATTTTTCGTAATGAACCTTATAAATTTTTCATTAATCTCTGTCGTACTTCAATTTCAGTTTTTAATTTTGTGTTGTAGACAAGTAATTAATTTTATGGTTTTTAATGAATCGAAGTTATTGTAGTCTTTGAAGGGTTCCATTTTGAGTATATTTGTTGCATGTCCCATTCAGGATTCTAAATATCATTTTATATGAAAAAGTAAAATATTTGTCTTGTGGTTGTACCGAACGAGATAAGCTACAAAGGTGCATTTTTATGACACTTCATTTGGCTATTCCTTCAAATATTTTTTGTTAACTGTTTTCGTTGATTTTTTTTTTGTTGGGCCTGTTGGAGTTTTAAAGCACCTGGTGTAATAATTATAATTGATCTGACTTTTCACCAGTTTTTTTTGGGTATGATAGTTTTAAACTTAAATTTCTATTAAAATTGTATTTTAATAATTTTGATTATTTTTCAGTGTGCGAATGATAACCAGTCTTTAAGTGGCAATAATACATCTAGTAGAACAAATAGTTCTAGTACAGTTGTGGAAACAGCAAGCGAAGAGCTTCGACTGCTATTAAGGAGGTAAGTTCTTCAACTGTAAATGTAGTTCTTTTTTTAAGTTATATTCTAAAAATGTGCTTCATTTCAAGTTGGTTTAATTTTGTGATGCTTCTTCAATCATTCATCACTTTTAATGAGTTTCTTCAGGTCAAGCCTAACATATCTCCTCTCCCTATCACAAAACCTACTTTTCCTCTATTGTTCTCGTGGCATTGCATCTTTTCCCACTATGCATCCGTAACTAAACCCATCCATTTCAGTGTTGGTCTACTCCTTGATTTTTTCCACTCTATTTTCAAGTACAGCTTTTTTTTGGCATTCTACCATCTTTAACAGGTTGTCCGTTTTTCATCATCTGCATAACTTTTTTTTAATTAGTTCTTGATCCCAGCTAATAAGCATCTCACACTTTGGAGGAAACCATTTTTGCGTTCTTGTTCAATTATTTATCATTATATAATGTATGCAGTGGACGACCGAGATATTAAGAAGGAATTGTGCTGTGCTTTTGTGATCCGAGAATGGTTTTTTTTTTTTAAGATTGCGGCATTAATATGAATTTTATGGCAAAACTGTATATAATTAAAGTTATACAAAATTTTAAAACCCACATAGTTATTTCAAGTAATTTTTATACAGAGCTTAGTTTTATGTTAATTGACTGACTCGGTCATTTCAGAAAACCCATAAGTCAAAATTTTACATTTTTTCTTTATTGCATTTTAGGACTAAATAAGGACTGAATAACACACCATCCCTAGAAAAATCACATAAGTCTAGCTTTTCTTAAGTTTTATATAACACTAAAAAAAGACTTTTCTTAAGGATGTAAAGTGCTTCCTTCTAATTAAAAATAATTTTTGAAGCATGAGCTCTACTTCGTAGTGGAAGAGGCTATACAAAGTTTCTATGCAAAAATAATTTAAAGAGAGATAACTGCTGTTTGTGACATCGATGAAAAACGTGAATAGTCCTGAAAACCAACATTTTTCTTTCTTAAAGTTATGAATTTCAATTTTTATTATTGCATAAAGCTATTTTAAGTCACTAATGTAAATTAGTGAAATAAACAAATGAATACTACTGTACAACACAATTTTCTTCTGGTCTAACAACATATTGTACAGAAAACAACAAAAGTTAGCATTTTACTTAACACTTTGAAGCCTGAGCTATAAGAACATGGTATGTCACAGTATCCTGGGTATTTTAGAGTAAACTTCAAAAAAATTCTAAAAGATTTAATTTCTATCATATGTTAATGATTTTGGCATCAAATTAATTAAAAAATCAGAAAGTTTATTACTATTAATTTACATCGAAATTATTATACTTACTGACTTTATGAGAGTTATTTAAATATACACCAAAAAATTATGAAAAACGAAATTGTTACGTGCTACACACTACCTAATTTTAGAGTTTTACAATCCTAAACACTACTAAAAAAACAGTTTATATAAATTCTACAGAAAGGCAATGAAATAAACTACACACTAAACATGTTTGAGTACTAAAATTTAAAATATTTTACACATAATTAGCCTTCGTACGAAACACTCGGAAACACACCAGTAAGCACAATGCAACATTACAGTCAGGGCAGTACCAAGTAGTTTCTTTCAATCCAGCCTTTTCAGTTGCAGTTTTGCTCTTTTCTGAGCAAACTTCACAGCAACACATGAAAATCATAAAATGAAAAAGAAATTATAAATATTACTGTCAAATAACCGCACAAACAAAGCGATCTAGAAGACAAAATAGTACAACGTATACAACCGAACAATTTACCGAGCAAAAACGATTACCGACAAAATACGAAAGGAAAACAATTATTACAAAGTAGAAATAACTATATTATTTACAAATATCAAGTACAGAATAACTACAAACCTCGTATAACTACGAAAAATCACAACAAAGTACACATATACATCAACAAAAACATAACCTCAAACACGGCTCAATGTTTTTCTACATAGTTCACAAAATATTCGGTAGATTTCGCTGCAAGCATAGAAAATTAAACTAAATAAAATATAGAGTGAATCTGTGCAGCCGAAGCCCGGTATAATCTCGTCTGAATCTTACTACAGAATTTAATGTGGCGGCCCGAGGTATACTCGGGCTTCGGAACAGCGATTTACACTCACCCTGAGCTATACTCGGGCTTAGGTTTCAAAGTGTTAACTTTATTTCAGAAAAACCTTTAGTCAAAATTTTTAATTTTTTTTTAAACAATAGGCTTATCTTTAAAAAGAGAAAAGTATACATTTTATATTAAGGGGGCAGACCTCTAAACAAATTATATTTTTTAACATTGCTTTTTTATTGAAACGTAGTAAATTACCAGTTTTTAAATTTTTTCAAAAGTTAGTTTTTTTGACTTAAGGGCTTTCTGAAATGATCGATTCAGTTAGTGATTTTCCATATTTTGTTCATTGAAATTAAGTCCAACTGAGGTTGGCTTTCACTTAGCGTCATCTACTCATGATTGTAATTAGGTTATGTTTGTCGTTATTTATATTGGTAAGAGAAAGTCGTATAAGTGTTTCACACCAGATTTGTTACTGTTATTTTAGTAAAATTTGTTTTCTTTCTCATTTTGCAGACAGCAGCAAGAATTGGAAGCAATGCAACGTAGGCATAGAGAAGAAGTTGAAAGTTTATGTAGGCAATTACAGCTTGCGGCTACTACAACTACTGCACTTATTTGCCAACCAGTCTGCCCCGCCGCAGGTATGAATTTTAATCCATACTAACCCTAACTTGCACAGTGTGATATGAATGTAATCACAGCGTACGTTGAGCACGTCAATTTACTTAACAAACTTTTTGGAAGAATTTTCTTAACTTTCTTAACTGTCAGTTGATTAAGCAAAGGAAAAACCATTTGACACATCAGAAGTAATTTTTTGTTTTCCATGTTAATCAAGTTTTTATTACTATACACAAAGTATGAAATATGTTTTAATTTATATAACTTGATTAAATAATTTCAATTTGCCTTGAATATTTATTATCAGTAAGAAAAACAAAATTAGTTTATTGAAATTGTTTTAACTAAAACTTCTTCAGTCCCTGAAGTCAAGAAATGATTATTTATAAACCAGTTTGAATCCCATAACTTTAACCCTTCATTACTAGGAGACCCCCAAATAGGTCACCAGACGTTACCAGCTTCGGACAGCAGTAGCTGGCGTATTTATAAAGCTTTCAGTACGATTCTCAAATTATGTGTCTTAAAATGTAATATTATTTGATATACAATACTATGGGAATTGCTATTAGGAAGAACTTTAAAACGGCTTGCAAAGTTGCCAACCAAATATCTTTGTTTTGTCGCTATCAAACTTGGGAATAAATCAATTTTGAGTTGGTAATACGATATGTCCTCTCCTGTTCGATATCTGTTTATAGTTATCAAGGACATACCTTATAGAAACCAACTCTCATGTGTTTTAAATGAGAAGATATGTTCGCCTTTGTCCGCGTTATTCATTCCATCCTTTCCTTCTCTACTTATACCCCTACATCTTTTTACTACCATTATTTTTTTGCCTGTTGTCACTCTAAACTAAATATGAGTGTAATAACCTTCATTGATAATGGGTATGGAGGGAGAGCACTAGTTTTTTCAAAACAAGTGAGCCGTTCGGAAAAATAGTATAAATTTCAAACTACTGTAACTCTGCTAAATTTTACCCAAAATAGTAGTGAGATACATCGTTTTGTTCAGGAAACTGTCTTTGAAAAAATGTGGTATGTATAATTTTATGCTGAATTACAATTTCAGCAAGTTATAGCATAAAATATCCAGACCCGGCGAGCTGGAACGGGCACTGGATGTACATAGCATAAAATATGAACTTTTTTGTGCTTTTCTTGTGCCTCCAAATGGAAAGTGAAATCGATTTTTATATTTGTATCTTCAAAATATCCGTACTTATTATAAAAAACAACTATAATTATTACATAATTTTGTATCAATAATGAAATTATAGATAACTTATTTGGGAGCGTGCTTTGATATTTGAACTTTTACAGTAGCGTGGAGCCAATTACACAGAGGCATCTTTGGATTTAAAGGTTAGAACAATAATTTATGTAAGGATACTTGATATTCAGTAGAGAATTTGGTAAAGAAAATTTTAAATGCTGTTTTGTATTATAAATAGTTCTCTAGCATTTTATAACATTTTCTAAAGTTGGACTTGGCACTTAATTTACCATCAGCTGACAAATTTACAGTAAAACTCAACTAAATATAACCATTTATTTCTGTGTATGAATTTTACTTCAAATAACTAGTTTTACAACGATCTGAATCAAGGGTATGACAGGTTAATGCATTATTTATGTCGTGACTTTTTTAAAGAATTTTTTTTTCATATGCACTCATATGAGAAATCCTATGAACTCGGTATAAATTTATTATTTTTTTTTATCCCTAATGTGTGTACATTGCAATCGTTCAATTCAGAACAATAAGCAACCCCATGACCCAATGAGATGAGGATGATGTGTATGACATAAATGAAGTGTTTTAGACCCAGGCCGACCATTCCTGAGAGAGTATGGTTAATTGAACCCCAACCATCAAAAAACACCGGTAATCACTGTCTAGTGTTCACATCCGTATAAAAGTAACTATACTTTCAGGAACCTTTGTCTCCTAAAATCAGCTGTTAAACAGCTGACTCGCAGCAATGACTTTATCTCTAGATCAACGCGGTGCGTCCAGTGTAAAATTAAATATGAAAGCAAGCATTTAGGTTTGTGGTTTTTTGAGCTCATGTCTAAAAAGTATAAGGGCACTTTCATTAATTTTTTATTTTGTATACGATTCTACCGAAACATACAATATGCACTAGTTTTGTGTCAATGGTTTTTTTGTTGCTTCAGTTAAATTTCTTCAACTTACTTTTCTTCTACTATAACCTTAATTATTAACTGATTCTAGTAGTAATGTTTTATTTACAAATTGGTAAGTTTGTGATAACACTTAAAATAATTATTTTGTGTCTTTCTTCGTGTGATTAGTGAGGTTGTTTATGAACATATGATTTTTTAATGTTGTTTATGGTTTTCCAAGTAACTTGTTAAAAACTTTTTGTATTAAGTAATTACTAATAAAATTTTTAAGGCTACATATCGGTTATTCGGCCACAATTTACTGTTTAATTGTTGTGTATTAATGAATTTTTTTAATACTATAATTGATTTAACTTACCTTAAATGTATTATTTAGGCAACCAAGTTTACTTAATTGCTACAATTATAGAATTAAACACAATAACCAGTAACTTGAGAATTCCAGAAAGATGAAAGGATCAAATATTTATAAATAAACAATGACCGATAGAAATATCTGCTGGTTATGTATAATGTCATTTCATAAACATTGCGATATGTAAAACTACTTTGTTAATAAATGTTGTAAATACTAACAAGTATCAAATTGTAATTATAATTATTGAAAATATATACTGCATAAAGAGAATAATTAGTAATTAACCCTTTCAGTACCAACGTTCGGAAAACAAAATGTCGTTATATTATAGGTAGTGACAACATCCGGTTTAATGGATGTCCAGGTCACCCAACGTTTACAAAAAAAAAACTTTAAAACAAAAATTAATGGAATGATATATTTTGATTCTGCCTCCGTGGCGTAGTGACTAGCACGCTAGTCTACAAATTAAAAGGTCCTGGGTTTGCTTCCTGGCTAGGGTCTGGACATTTTAACACGTTAAAACCACATTTAAGGTAACAAAACCCATATTACGAGTAGTTGCTAATGACCAAGCTGTCGGTGCGACTAAATAAATGAAAACTATTTAGAATATTTTTAGTGTTGGAACGATTTGTTTTATTATGAACACAATAAAAATTAATTTTTAACAGGAAATTTTATTTTTCTATAACGTTGAAATTGTAGTTGGCAATGGCAGGCTTACGCCTGCAAGTTTTCAAAATAGGGCTTGCAATTTTTGTACACCCTTGTACAAATTAAATGGCACTTTAGGATCAAACTTTTAAATACTGTTTCGGCACTGAAAGGGTTAACATAGAAATAAATTACTACTTAGGCTGCTTCTGTAGCATAGTGGTAGCGTATTAGCCTATCACGTGGAGGTCTCAGGTTCGATTCCTGGCCAGGGTCTGGAAATTTTAACAAATTTAAACTCACTGTTACATATCCCACTGTAGTCGCTAATAACCGAGCTGTTGATGCGACTTTAAATAAACTAAAAAAGAGGAATGAGTACTTAGTGATTACACACAGATTTGGAGTTGTGACTGGATAACCAATAAATACCAATTTAAGCTCTTTTATATATTTTTAACTAAAAAAATGACAATAAAAATTTAATTTATTTACTTTTTTGATTTAGTTATGCAGTATAAATTACCTTACAATTAATACTTTAATTATTAAATTCTTTCTGCGTTTATTTTTAAAATTGAATTATTTTACTAGAACATTTTTCCTAAAAAATTTCTTTGTTTCTCAATGGAAAACTTAAATTTTAGTTGTATGCTGTTAAGTAAATTAATTTTGTTCAAAATCCAAACAAATTTTTAATATTTATAGAGAATGGCTTCTGTATGTAATTCAGTTCTGAATAAATTGTTTGTGGTGTAGTTTAAAGACACCTAAGAAACTTCTAGAAACAAATTTACATGGAAGAGCTGAATACGAACATGATAAAAATTTTGTGAGTAGCCTGCTGTACTGTATGTGCAATCTTATTATACGAATGTAAAAAATTATTTAAGAAACAGAAAAATGAAATGATGTAACAGTTCAGAAAGACATAAGTAATCTAGTGCCAAAGGATGGTTTAGCTCATTGTGTTACATAGCCTTTAATAATGATAATGCATTTTTTATAATCAAGATATAAATACAAAAATAAAACAATTTCCAAGATGATATTTTGGTAAACTTGCAGTGTACATTGAAATAACCATACAGATCACAATTCTTTGGTGACTGTTACACATGAAGAATGAAAACACTTGGTGTAAATTCTGACTGACGTAATATTGCATATGTAATCTTTTGGAGCAATAGACATGACATAACTTATAATGAAAGAGCTACGGGTTGTGTTTTGATTGTACTTAAAGATCTACGGGTTGTTTTGATTTGTTTGAATTTTTTTATTGTAACTATTACATTAAGGCTGATGCAGACAGTGGAGGGTGATAAATGAAAATGCGTAATAAAGAAACGCCTGAACTGACTGGAAATAAACCAAGGCCTCATGGTACAGAAGCCAGTTGTGCTGACCACTACACAAAAGGGAGTTAACATTTGACTTAGAGTTGAAATTAATATGGAAATCTGAAGAGATGTACAGTGCAGTACCATTAAGTAAGGTATGTTTAATACAAAAGTCACGGGTGCTTTCCAGACAGATATCTTATTTTATAATTTACATGTATGTCTTTTACTTCAACAATTTGGTGAAACATTGAAGTGAGAAACAGAATTTATTTTCATTATTGCATTTACTTAAAACCAAAATAACTCAAGATGTGGATTTGAAAGTCAAAGTTTTACGAGCGTTATTTTTTAAACAAGGTCTGTTTGTGAATGAGATTGAGAATGACGTGCGATCGCTGCAGTGCACATGCTGCTTTGTGCAGTTGTAGATGCTATTTAAAGCCATATCGACTGTGAGATACGATTCTTGAGTGCAAGAAACTGGTCACAGCAGTGAAAATTCACTGTTAAAATTGTGAAGTTTACGGTGATCATGCACAGTAACAGTTAAGTTTGAAAGTGGAAGAGAATGTTCAAGGCTGTTCTTGGCTGACCTCTGATTTCTGAAGATCTGGTTCGTTGTGATATGGAGAATAAAACTCAAGAGGCCTGACGATTCACGATTTCAGAGTTATCAATTGAATTTCCACAGGTTTCAAAGCCAGTTTTGTACACCATTGTTTTGGAAAAAATGAATTATTGTGAAAAGTGCTCTCATTGGGTTCCAGCACTGGTTTTTGACTATATAATTAGGAAGGAGATAAATGGACCACATTTTCACAGGAGGTGAGGCATGGATGGCTCACATGACTCGTGAGTCCAATAAAATTGTGACTTATCATTGCCAACCACAGTGAAACCCAAACAAACATTTCAGCATGAAAGATCATAGCAACTGTCTTTTGGGATAGGAAAGTTTATGCCAACAACTGGATCATCCATCTTACATTCTAGATCTTGCACCCAGTGATTTCACATGTTTCGGTACTTAAAGGAGTTCCTTGATTTAACGATAACAAAGAAGTAAAAACTGCCGTCATGGATTGGGCTTCTTCACAGCTGGCAGGTATCTTTGACGTTGAAACTCAAAAACTTGTTGAGTGGTATGACAAATGTTTGGACAAAATGGAAATCATGTAGAAAAGTAGATAAAAGCATGTAGAATATGGGAAAAATTTTTTTTTATCTTTACAGTATTTTTCCTTCTTATTAAAAACTGGAGCTTATTCTCGTAAAATAGGGGTTTTAAATATAAACTCTAATGTAATTATTTTCTTATTTTTGCTGTTTTACTAAATATTATTACATACAGTATAACCCTTCAGTATTGTGATTAAAGCGTGCTTTTAAAAAGCTCGTAAAGACATCTCTGTTTTTAATTCGCTTATTGTATAGAAATTAAGGGGAGCAGTCCGCCTAAAATTTAAAAAATATCGATTTTTTGATTTTATGCTAAATCGATAGTTCATTCTTTTCTCTTTAAATCGATATGTAACATAACCTAATTCGTTGATTTTTTATTCAGATAAAAACATATTTTCGTTGGCGTGTCCGTGCATTGTTTGCTATAGCTAACCTAACCCAAACCTGGTATACAGCTACTGTACTTTGTTTTGTCTAACAAGAACAGTGTTTACTTATTTTGTTGTTTTATTTATTGAATTATAGACTTATTTCTTTACTGAATTGATGTTTATGTTACTATTATTGTGCTTTAGGTTATATTGCTGTTAGTGTAAACGAGAGTGATAGTATTAGTGAGTGTGACTTGTGAGTGTTTGTAGCGTATTGTGTTTGTAATTTTTATTATTTTGTGTACTGTTTTATAAAATGCCGAGATTAGGAAAAATCTTTAAAAAAAGAAAGAATGTAGGATGGCATAATCAAAATGTCAAACCTAACCTCCAAGTTACTTCTGAACCTACTCCTAATACAAGTGAGGAAATTCCAGTGACCTCTTCCAGCGTTAGTTCTAACAGAGTTAGTACTTCTAAAAAGAAGTTGGAAAACGAATCAACTTATAAAGAATTTGAAAATCCAGGTATTCCATTTTGTAATGATATATTCAATGTAAATTCATTAGGTCCACTGATCAATGAAGTTACTTCATGTAAAAACTGTCGTGGTCCAGTGAAAATCTTTGCAAGCCGCAGAGTTGGTTTAGCCTGTTCAGTGAACATAGAATGCATAAATCCACTCTGCAATCTAAAGGCCAGTAAAGATAGCAGTGCTAAAATTAAATTACAAAATGGAAATACAGTGTTTGATATAAATATTCGATTTGTTTATGCACTACGTTCAATAGGGATTGGTCAAGAAACTGGAGAAATGTTTACAAGAATTATGAATTTACATCGGCCATCTAAATTTTCCTTTTACAATAAAATTTTGTTGTCAGCAGCAGAACAAGTGTGTAAAGATTCAATGAAAGAGGCTGTAGAAAGAGCCGTTGAAGAGAATGATGGCATTCGAGATATTGCAGTTGCTTTCGACGGCAGCTGGCAAAAACGTGGCTACTCATCGCTCAACGGTGTTGTCACTGCCACAAGTATTACCACTGGTCAGGTAATTGATGCTGTTGTTTTATCCAAATTTTGTCAGTGCAGAAACAGGCTACAAGATGTACATGATGCTGATTGTATTGCAAATTATTCGGGTACTAGTGGTGGGATGGAGGTTCAGGGTGTGAAGCAAATGTTTAGTAGGTCTGAGGTACTGTACAATGTCCGGTATCAGCATTACTTAGGTGATGGTGACTCTAAAGCCTATGTTAATGTATGCAATGAGCAACCATATGGCCCTGACTTCCAAATAAAGAAAATGGAGTGTGTGGGCCATGTGCAGAAGAGAATGGGAAGTCGTCTCAGGAGTTACAAAAGAAATAACTCAAAGAAAGTACTGAGTGATGGGAAAACAATTGGTGGTCACGGAAGACTGACTGATGCTGCAATCAATGCAATTCAAATCTATTATGGCCTTGCAATAAGGAGGAATGCTCTAAAAGGGACAGAGGAAATGAAACGAGCTATTTGGTCTGAATATTTCCATCTCGGTTCTACAGATAAGGATCCCAAACATAATTTATGCCCAACCGATGAAAACACATGGTGCAAGTATCAGAAATCAAAACAAGATGGTACTGTATACAAGCATAATGAGCACACTCATCTTCCTGCTGCTGTCTTACAAGAGGTGAAGTCAATATTTCAAGACTTGGCTAATCCAGTTCTTTTGAGCAAATGTGTTCACGGTAAAACGCAGAATATAAGTGAATCTTTAAATAATATCATCTGGAGCCGTATTCCTAAAAAAGTTTTTGTGAGAATAAATACATTGCAACTAGGAGTTTTTGATGCTATTGCAAGTTACAATAAAGGTAGTGTAATTAAATGCCTAACATTAAAACAATTGGGAATAGAACCTGGTGATAACTGTTTACAAACTATGAAGTTCATCGATAATCGTAGAGTTAGACGAGCTGAAAAATCCATACGAGAAATTGAGAAAAAGTGTCGACAGGACATCAGCTTGGCAAGAAGAAGGCTAGAGGATAAGTTTGAAGAAGATGAAGATAAAGACAACCCCTCATATGCCCCAGGACAGTACTAAGATTAAATGTATGTGCACTAATCAATACAATTTTATTTTCAATCGCGTTTTTCCGAAAACAATGTTTTTTTAAATTTAGGTACATTTTTCTCAGTAACCGTTAAAGTTACAAACCTGAAATTTTGCATAGCCCTTCACAACAGTACATTATTTAATTAGACCAGAGATTGAAGAGAAATATTTTGTTGTTTTAATTTTTTGCAAGGTTTTTTAATAAAAATTATTTATTTCCGTACACCTATTTTGGCCTAGTAGTAAAAAATTTATATATTTTAGAAGAATTGATATAAATTTATGATCTCTGGTTAATGTTTTTATAAAGAGCTAATTAATAAGTGTGCCAAATCTCAGAATTCTAGCATCTACCGTTTTGCTAAAAAATGTACCTACATTAACATTACGGGCATAGGGAGGACTGCTCCCCTTAATTGTAGAATGTATTGTTGTGTTATTTGTGCTGTGTTATACATTGATTTGTTGAATATTTCAATATTTATTATACAGTAAAGTCTCGTAAACTTGGTGTGTGGACTGAGAGGGTATAAGATTTCTAGAATGTTGATTTTTTTATGAAAATGAATAAGAATCATTAACAACTCTTTCTTTAATTATATATATATATATATGTCAATTAGCAGATAAAAGTAATATTAAAATACTAGATATATACGAGGTGTGGCTATTAAATAACGAAACTGACGTTGTAAAAAAATTTAATTTTAATTTTATACATAATCACTTATTATCAACTTCAATATACACTCCTTCTCTATCCGTACAACGATCCATGTGATTTTTGCATTGTGGGGAACAGTGCTGGAAGTCATCTGTCAGCTCCTTCAAGACACAGGCCACTTTCTCTTTTACAGCTTTCACACTCAAATCTTGTCCCTTTTAATGCAGATTTCACCTTGGGGAACAGGTAGAAGATAATAACATGTGATGAAACTTGGTTTTTTACTTATGATCCGGAAACAAAGCGCCAATCCATGCACTGGAAGAGCGAAAAAAGCTTGAGTGAGCAAGTCAAAATTTAAAGCAATGATGATTGTTTTTTTTATATCCATGGTATTGTGTACATTCACTGGGTTCTTGAAGGTCAAGCAATTAATCAATATTACTACCTTGAGGTACTTTCTAAACTATGTCATAGAGTAAGGAAAAAACGCCCCGAAATGTGGAAGGACAAATCATGGGTTCTCCATAAAGACAATGTGCCAGCTCATTCCGCGTTATCTGTCAAGAGGTTCCTAGCCAAGTACAGCATTTCAGTGTTAGAACATCCACCTTATTCACTAGATCTTGCAACATGTGACTTCTACCTGTTCCCTAAGGTGAAATCTGCATTAAAAGGGACAAGATTTGAGTCTGTGGAAGCTGTAAAAGAGAAAGCGGCACGTGTCTTGAAGGAGCTGACAGAAGATGACGTCCAGCACCGTTTCCAACGATGGAAAATTTGTATGGAGCATTGTAGGGATAGTCAAGGAGTGTGTATTGAAGGTGACAATAAGTGATTTTTTATAAAATTAAAATTAATTTTTTTACAACATCAGTCTCATTATTTAATAGCCACACCTCGTAGGCTGTGAAGAACGTTGGAAAATGAAGATATTAAACGTCTACTTCTGGGTAATAAAACATTTATGAATTTTTATTGTTTTTCACTTCTGTTTCTATGCTTAGCTGCTTCATCACAAAGCCGATATAGATGTAAAAAATTCATTGCAGTTGTCCCATATTGTTCAAAGTAATGCAGCACTCATTTGACTGCTTTTTTGAAATTCACTATGGTGTATCTTCTCACATTTTTCACTGTTCTTGACATCTTCATCAGTCCTCCTTCTCATCCTATTTTCCTTTCACAGTTGGTATGATCTCATCTGCCAAAGGTGTATTTTGACAACATCATGACAACATCATGATGACAACATCATGACTTATGTCATATTTTTTTATGTAACTGCACTCACTCACTTTAATGTTTGTACTGTTTTAGCTGATTGGAAGGTTCTACAACATTCTGCTTCATACTTTCTAAAAGGGTAGCTTCGTAATTCACATAAATAGGTGTGCAGTAATGAATTGTAGATGAGTTTTTCGAGATCTTGTGCCGTTAAATTGAATAATTTGTTCTTTCAAAGTTTGAAATCTAGTTGTTTTTTTATTAATGAATCGAACTGCCATGATTTTAATAAATGTCCTGCCAATTTATTAGTCACAGCAATTCGATTTGTTATTAAAAAATATCAATATAACACGGACAGCAAAACTTTATTGAATGTAACACCACAAAATCTTGAATTAGACTCATTTACGATTCATTAGTGTACACTTATTTATATATTATGTTGCTAAGCTAGCCTTCTAGAAGGTTGTAAATAGAGTGAGTAGAACCTTTCAAACAGCACGATCAATGAAGTTTGTGAGCACACTTATGTATAAAAAATATACGTCAATTATGATCCGTACCTACTTCACTTGCTGGAATTCTCTTGGGCAGATCAATAAACTGCTTCAGAAATGTTTTTCGCTTTCGTTTTATCCAAAAACTCTTTTCCTGAATCATCGAGTAGCTTTCTCTAAGAACAAACAAGATTTATTGGTTGAAGTTTTTCCCAGAAATCACCAAGAAGACGTATGTGCTCCACCTACCTCTGATTAGCTAATTCTGGCGTAATGTCAAGTTTGTGAGACTATACTGTGTTGTGAGTGATATTGGTAATAATACTTTATTCATGAAAACATTCCATAATTTACTGTTTTTATTTAGCACCAGCACAAGTCGGTATCAGTTACGGTGTTGTAAATGGAAGTGGTAATGGACCACAAACAAGTCTTGATGGTTATAGTACGGCACCGCAGTCACCTGACACTCAGTCACGCCCATCAACACCTCCTCCTCCTTTATCTTCTTCCTCTCAAACAAACCAGCTCCAACAAGTCCCTCTTCATCCTCCTGGTACTAGTCAGATATTTCAAATTGCACCAGCCGGCTTCTATTTCCAACCGACTGCATTTCATGCTGGTGTACACGTACTGTATGATCCGAATTTACCACCTCAAACTCAGCAGGCTACCACTCAACCTCAGCCTGATCCGAGGTAATTAGTGATTTGTCATTCATTACTTTAAAACCAAATTTGATAGTTAATTCCATATTAATAAATACCTTTTCTTATTGTATGTTTTGTTGAATTTTATTTAAAATAATTATTTATAGGTGTAATTGTGAATGAGCCAACTTGTATAATCTTAAAAAATTTCAGAGAATGGCCCTAGAACTGTTTTTTAATAATTTGTATTTTATGGGATTTTTTTGGTATATTTAACATGTTGATGCCATAGTTCATAATTTTTCCATTGTTTTTATTTAAACAGCAGAACATTAGCAATCTCATCAAATTTTCGGACAAATCCTATAAGTGATGCGTGGAAGATCGTCTTAAGTTAACATATTTTGTCGAGAATTTTTAAATTAATTTTGTAATGTTCATTCGGATAGTATAAAGTAATTATGAATAGAATTTTTGAATTCTAAAATTAATAGATAAATAGATAAAAAATAAAGAAATATATTTACCCAATAGATTGCTGAATAAATAAAGATTCTGCACGAATAAGGTTTATTCTGATCAGCATCAACATTATTTTTAAAGCATTTTAAAACTTATTTATTTTATATTTTAAAATGTATCAGTGGTTTTTTTTACAACTTGAATAGCATATTTGTAGGGAAAAGTGGATTTGACTTGATGATTTCCTAGAACTTGAACAAGAATGAAATAAAATCATTTGCTTGCAGTGTAGCGTGCTAATTATTGCATTAAAGATGCCATCAAATTAAAAATTATTAAGTTAATTATTATTTATTATTATATTTTTGAATAGTTTTTAAACTCATTAAGCAAATGAAATTTTTTAACAAGATGTATTTTAACTAAATACTTTAAAATTACACCTAGATTTACTTAGGTTTTAAGTTGTACGCAATACATAGTTTTAGGGTTTTCTGATTATAATTTGATAATATTGACTGCTATACCAACCATAGGCACAAAGTACATTTTGTAGTTGGTACGAAAATTTCTCACTTCGTTTACACTGTGGTAGGTGATATAAGTTACTTTAATCGTATTTTTTGACATGATGCTGATGATTTTTGTCGGTTGAAACCATTACAGTTGGCTCACTCAATCACACCTCTTGGTATGGTAGTTTGATTTCTTTTTTACTTTGTTCGTACTATTAGGATAAAATTGGTGGTTTGATGACTTAATAAATTATTTTTGTATTTTTAAAGGTTTTGTTTTAGAAAGTCCTTGTACCAGCTTTTGTTATTTTAATTCTGTGGAAATGTTACAACTATTTAAGTTTGTAAAATTTTAAGTTTTTGTTTGTTTATTTGTGCTGAATTGTATGTACTAATTGCTTGACAGAATTTATTTCTGTAATTTTAATCATTTATATATTATTTTTTGTATGCTCTATTTTGTTTTCGCGTAAAGTTTTGTGTTTTTGCTTTTAATGTTTATAACAGTTATAAAGAAAAATATTTATAACCATCATTTGTTTTTT
Organism: Catonia carolina; assembly: GCA_035578175.1. Classification (NCBI taxonomy): domain Eukaryota; kingdom Metazoa; phylum Arthropoda; class Insecta; order Hemiptera; family Achilidae; genus Catonia; species Catonia carolina. Next base: position 69,876,579 of record JAQMRL010000008.1, read on the forward strand.
ATTAAGCGAGCTTTAGCTCTGTCCAGCATGTTTCTATTTTTTTAAGAGGTTAAGGAAGTTTGGTTTGAAACTAATATGCAAACAAACAAATTTATGCATGGGTCATGCAGAATAATTAAACTGAACATGTTGTCTGTATTGATGTAACAGTTATTTATCGGATTTTGAGAAAAAATTTAATTGCAGCTTAACATTTATTCTGAGAAAATGTGAATTTAAAAATTCCAACCCCAATTTGGGGATGATGGTGAATTTTCCTTGTAGGAGAGATTGAGAGTTGGATTATTCTGACCAGTGTTTGTTGACATGATTTCATGTTTATATATTCATCTTAACTACAATTAAATGATAAATATGTAATATAACACACAATGGTATTGTGTGTATAGTATAATGAAAACAAGGTAAATATATCAGACTTATGAACCCTTTTAGTCAGACAAAAAAAATGTTAGCCTATCGCAAAAAATCACCATAGGTATAAATTACATAACTTGTTAATAATATTTTCAAAAATAGGGTTTTGGTAAAAAAATTTCTGTTAGCCTATTTTGTTCCCTTGTAAACTGGATTGCACAAGTTCAACATTTTTGTAATTTCCAAAACTATTATGTTCACTTCTTAATAGATAAAATCAGAATTATATTTTGTACCAATGTATAATGGCCGGCCCGTTGGTGTAGTGGTTAGTGCAACCAGCTTCTACGCCAGGTTCCCGGTCAGGTCTGGAATTTTTTCATCACTCATTTTCGTATATTATCCTTCTTACCATCTGCATTAGCAGAAATTGCCAAACAGTCAGATGTTAAACCAAAAAAAGTATAAATTGAAAATAAACAAAATCTAACATATCTTGATAAAATACAATTATTATTACAAGTCTCTCAGTTGATCAACAAGCCATTGCCCACTTAATTTTCATTACACTTATCGATGTAACAAATATGTTAGTAATTGACAAAGAAAAATGGTGCGGATATTTCGGTTCATGGCTGTTTAACCATAACATTCACCATGACAGAATGACTGTAGTTATGCTCGAACCACTGCTGAATTTGATTCAATTCGTACAAACTACATCACTCATGCAAGCTTGTCTACCTTTAATAATCATGTTACTATCAAATATTGAACAGGCAGACATTTTTTAGCTAGGTTCAGTAACTGATTATGAGAACTATGTCACCTGCGATTGGAACCACAGAAAAATTTTAAAGAAGCTTGATACTGTACTATTTTTACGCCGGTCCATCGTTCGTGTTTTGCCCTCTGTTGGCACTGTAACGTGGTTGCTGCTGCCGGTAGATAGCGCAGCGGTCAAACCTCTCGCAGTGCGTGTGTCAATGGTAAGACATACCCGAACGACCAGTGAAAGTGATAGAAGGTGAACAGTCAATATCGATCCGATCATTAGAGAAGGTCGATACTAAGAAAGATGTAGCACTCAACATTGAGTATTTCTTGCATCATTTCCCTTCCCTACCCTTTGCTTCACCAGCGACTACACCTCTTGCAAACCGAGCTCGCTGCATCAGCGACCGCTCCTATTCCTTAGACAGCGATATAGACAATCTCCCTACTTGCTTGCCAGTGGTCGCTCCTCTTGAGGCAGCGGCGAAGGTCTTTCCTCCCCAACCATTTTTCCCTTTTGAACTATGCCGCCGGAGGCCCTGGCCGCTCCAGCTGATCCTATGAATTTACCGATTTGACTACTACAGCTGGTGGCGACAAGCTGTAAAATATTTACAAACATGCCTATAATTGAACATAACAGAAAAATAAAATGGCAGAGCTATGCAAAGAGATGAAAGTGACCTGAAGTTCTGTTATGGTAATTTTTTTTTTTAACGTCCGACTGTTCTGCAATTACTGCTAATGCAGACTGTGAAGGATGAAATGAATTTGTGTAATGTATGAAAATATGTTATGGTGAGATAACAAAGATAACAAACATGTAATGTATGAAAATATGTTATGGTGAGGGAACAATTTTCATAGTGATATTGCAGCAACATGCACATTGACACATCCATGTATTCTTCCAACATGAACATTCCTGGAGCCAATATATCGGCTCGTGACCTTATTAGGAGTAACAATGTACAGGGGAGACAAAGACCTACTCAAAAACAATTCAAAACAATAAGCAACCCAATGACCCAATGAGATAAGGATGATGTGTATGACGTGTCAATGAGGTATAGTCTTGTACAGACTCAGGCCGACCATTCCTTAGAGAGTATGGTTAGTTGAACCAAAACCATCAAAGTACACCGGTAACTACTGTCCTAGTATTCAAATCCATATAAAAGTAAATATATTTACTAGAATTTGAACCATAAACCTTCGTCTTCAACAATCAGCTGATTCGCAGCGACGACTTTACCTCTAGACAAACCTGGTGGGTCTTATTTAAATTATAATTAAAAGTATTTAAAATTTACAATTAATTTTTGTTTTTTTCTTTATTTTACAGATAGACTGCAACTTTAAATGTGTGATAATGAATTAATTATTAGTAATGTATTTATAATGATCGTCCTCTTCCACTATTGCCTGTATGATTTAGTATATTTATTCTTATCTTTCGTCAGTCATCTGCTACAAAACAAAAAGAAGATATAATTTTCACATTAAAACAATGATATACTTATTACATGTAAAACACAATATTATTGCTAATAATTGTTAAATATTATTATAATTGTATGCCCTTCATCTCCACTGATTAAAAAAACGATTCGGCTTTTATTATTTTTATCTTATTACAGCTTAGACTGGATGTATTTATTATTATTATATTATGAATGTATTACATAATATATAATTTTTGAACTCTTGATTAATTATATCTTATACATATACTTAATCTTGTAATCATTAGTTTTTTTTATCATTTTATATAATAAATTTGTAATATATAATTACTATGATTATTTATTTATTTATTTACTTCTATTTATTTAATCTTGATTGTATTATTTATATTTATATATTATGTTTATTTATTTCAGTAGGAACTCAATAGTTAATTTTGTTATTTATTTATTTAATTTATGCTTGTAAAAATTTACTGCCAACAATTTTTTTTTTCATTATATTCATCCATGTTTAGTTAATCGTAATTAAATTATCTTCAGTATAGATATTTATGCTTAGCTGGTAAGATGGAAGTAATAGTAAATTTTTTACTTAAATTTTAATGCTGTTTAAATATTTTTTTAACTCTTGTAGATAAATTTTTTCGTGTTTTTTAATTATTCATTTTTATATCAGAATAGTATATTAACACAGTGGTTAAAACTTGAGGGGCAAAAGATAACTACTAGGCGAAGCAAATCAATGTAGATTTTTTTTACCGTAGTCATTTTGTTATAGTGTACTCAAAGTCAAGCTGATGGTCCTAAATTTGATTCTCAATTAGATTTAGAAGTGTTATCTTGTTTCAAAAAAAAAATGAATTGTTTAGTGAGGTGACATTTGAACTATATAAACAGTGGTATTAATAGGAAGTAAAGTGGAATAGAGGGAAGTGAAGGCGCCTGTATGTCAGTCGCTATTATCCCCAATTCACATTAATAACTAAAAATCAAAAAAGTACTGGATCATAATGTAATTTAAATTTTAGAAATATAAAACAAACAGTAGAAAATTGATTGTAACCAAAAAAATATTATACTTCATGAACAGATTGACTAATGTTTTCACAAATTACAATATTGCATGATATTTACTGTCTGGCTTCCAATACCAAACTGGTTTTTGTCAAACTCCCACTATTCGAACCACTACAGATCCAGAAAGCAGAAGCCATGTCTCATCTCACAAGGCATAATTTGTGTAATTTTCTAGTAATCATTTTTTACATTTCAACAACATTAAAGCAGGAATGTCAGTATAATAAATTAAAAATGTCAAACTTGAAATAAATATATGACAGATTATTAAACAAAAAATGTAAAAATAAACTTCAAATAATTTATTTTATTTTGAAACACTATGATTTTCAATTTCGTTAGAATTCTCTTATCTTTAAATGACTGGTCAAGAATTACATTATCATTTTTTAAGAATTTATTCCACGTAATTAAGTAATCAGTGATTTTTGTTCGGTTCCCAAATAATCTTTTTATTACACCTCTTTTTATATTCCCTTTACTGCCTCTTTTTGATGAATATATAATCAAAAAGTTGGGAAAGTATTCATGAAATGTTTTTAACATTAACTACCTGTTCTTTGTCCATTCACAGACTGCTGTTTTTTTTTTTGCTATATCAAAATTTTGTGGTGAACATTTAGTAAGTAAAATTTAAAATTTAATGAATTACTTAACGAGATGCATGCTCCATCAAATGATGTATTTAGCAATGGAAAAGCTTGGAAATGCTTGGTGGAATTCCTGAAGATGTTATGAAAAATTTCCACACTTTCCCTTAAGTAAAATTTTCTATTAAATTGCTTTCAGTCATCTCTAAGAACCAAGAAGCTGTTTGACTAATTATTCTAAAACTCCCAAAATATTTGGTAAATTTTTATTATTATTTTTTGTACTGCTAACACACGAAGCTGTCAGCAGTCCTGTATAAATTTAATTATTTATTTCTCTTGGGTTTTTAATTCTTTTTTTTTTTAATTTTGTTAATATTTGAGTTGCAAGGTATTCTTAGATATGGCTTATTGTAATAAGTATTGAAAAAGATTTAACAATTGGGAACTGGATTATTAAATATTTAATTATTATTTTTATTATCGTGGTCATAACATTTACTTAATCAATTTTTTTTTAATATTGAGTTTCTACATTTATATTGTTATTTTTAACATCAATAAAATGCTACTGTAATTTTTAATTCACAAATGCAATTGCTTTTTAATTTTACATCAGATTTATTTATTTAAATAAATTAAGTTTGTACGATTACATTTTAAGGAACATAAAATAATCAAATTTGTAAAATTTTCATTAAAATAAAATTTTTATAGTAAAAAAAACCATCAGTAATTAATATACAGTACAGTATAGTAAGTTATTTCATTTAGATAAAATATAGTAATAATAATTGTAAATTTAATGATGTAATTATTTTTAATAGTATATTTCATGTACGGGTGTATTAAATTACAGGAATACATTTATGATCGTAAATTTATTAAAAATAGTACATTATTGAACATTAATATTATTATTATTGTTATATATTATTAACATTTATTACTAATACATTTCATATTGTTTCACTTCTAATTATTTATTTTAGTTATTGTAAATATGTTACAGTGTATGTCTGTTAAAATAACACAGATTCTGTTTTATGCGACTAAGTATATTGGAATGTCTTCCTTTCACTTTAATAAATTTGTAATTACTGATTATTTGTAAGGTAATTAATTGTTTGGCGTTTAACAAAATTTTATAATTATTATGCAGTAAGATACCTTGATTATCTGAGTGTTTTTTATTTATTTAAAATACGTTAACAGCATTCATTTGCTTTAGTTCTTGTTCATTAATATTCTTCTTGAATATACAATTCCTGCAATATTAGTCAAATGAATGAAGTGATTATGATGCAATTTTATCATGGTTTTTTGCAGAAATTTTAAATTATCGATTAACTACATTTTGGAAGAAAAATATCAATGCATACATTAATAAGGTTTTTTAATAAGGTTTTTTTATTTATTATTATTATTGAAGGTTGAAAAAGTAATTTTGCATAGCAATATATGTTTTTCTATTTTCTTCCAGTAAATTTTTTAAAATCTTTTATTATCATGCTCCTATAATCTAATTGAATATCACCAAATTTCAAGTTTCTATGCCTTGTAGTTCTGGAGATTTTGTAACAAATGAATAAGTCTCTAAATAAGCAATATTATGTTTTTCTAATTTTTTTTTTTTTTTAAATTCATTTATTTAACCTTGCATCAACTACAACGGTCATTAGCGACCATGGTTGGGGTGTTAACTATCGATGGAGGATGAAATGATATTGAGTAATGTATGAAAATATGCCTTGCCTGAGTGGGATTCGAACCCAGGACCGCATGATGAGAGGCGAGCACATTACCTACTGCGCCAATGCGACCGGCTAATTTTTGTCTTAAAGAAGTAACACTTTTTATGAAGCTTCTACTATCAATTAAAGCCCAGGTGCTAAATTTTAAGTTTTTAGGTTTTGTTTGTTCTGAATAAGTGAATCAGTGAAACGTGATTAATTTTACAATAAGGCCTGACATGTGATAACATAAACTTCGTTGTGCAATCAATACATTAAAATATAACATCTTTGTAGTCTGTGAACTTATAAAATCTCTTATAAGTCTCTTGAAAAAATAAACAATCATGTATCTCAATTACATTTTTATGATGAAACCTTTATTTCAATCATGAACAAAAAATGTTTTTACTTCCAAAAATAACTTGCTACAATAATAAATAATATTGACAGGTCAGATTTTAATGTAATGAAACATTTTTAAAATTATCAACAATTTATCTTTGCAAATAAATTACTAAAATTTCATTCTTGATACCACGGGTTGTTTAGATATTTTAATCTCCTTTAGTAATTTTGTACATGGAGTGTTAAAAAATTAATTATTTTTTTTGCTAGGTGATGATTTGAGATAACCCGATGGCATTGAGATGCTTGGATAAACAAGGTTTAAACTGCATTTTAATCTATTTATATCTATTTCTTGATAATGTATTTGATTTTGAATTTTGAACTTGTGTGTTGCTTTTGCTGGAGCGTATTGTAATTGTTTGTAAAAGCGTGTACAGATGATATTGTATTTTTATAGATATATATATAAATATATTCTTGTAGAGTATTGTAGGTATATATACATCATGAATTTGTTAATATTAAATTAAACTGCTTTTTTTACAAAATAAAATATTGTATATATTATAAATATTTATATTATATACTTAAATTTAATTTTATTATTTAAATTTTTTTATTTTTGTTTTTTCGTAGTAGAAATTGTAAATTTTTAATTAGTACGATGGTGACATTTGCCTTTAAGTGGCTTATGAAGAATTTGGGAGGTAGGAATTTAATAAAATTTGATACGAATGATTGATTCAAAGTAGATTGTAATATTGTATATTGTTTGTAGTATCCCTGCTTGTGATAAAAAATTCGACTGAGGTTATTACAGTAGAAATTCGCCAATTCGTCATGTTCTTTCATTTATCAGCTCCAAAATTATGAAGCAGTGAACATGTTTGTAACTCAAATTATAAATATTTTGTTACAATATTATTGTCATAAGTAATGAACAACACATTTAGCCCTCCGTGGTTAAAGCATTAATTAGATTCAGCAATGTACTGAAAAGTGGAATGTCCTGGATTCAATTCCTGGCTAAGGGTTGAAAATTATTACATGTTAAAACCTATTGATTATGTATTATAACTCACAGTAGTTGCTAATAACCAAAACAGTTGATCCAATGGTAATAAAATTTAAAAACACATTTAATTGATGACTATTTTAGTCATAAATTTGTCTAAAATGAATTTTTTCTCCTGCACGTAAAGTACTAAAAAGTACTAGAAACTAACTTCCATGAACTAATTATTATGTAACGATACCTTAAGAAACTAGAGACTACAGATGAAGGCGGAGCGTAGTGACCTAGATCACAGCACAGAGCCAATTGACTTTCGTTAATTGTATCCTGCGATATCATGTTCTGGTCCTGTTATGGATGACAGCCCAACACAGTCGGCTGGAGTTCGGTGGAACATAGTGTGATTTAGCGAAGTGGCAATTTCACATCCGACCTTGGCTGTTACTGGTTAGATCTTATCTGCAGTCTTTAGTTCGTTGGGGTATAGTGAGCAAACTGTAAAGAAGTTAAACAAACAAATACTAAAACAATCTAGGTATAGGCCGCGCCGTGAATTTCCAGGCTTGCCATCCGATCGGTATTACGGTGCATACTATCTAAAGCAAAAACATTCCCTCATGTTTATTTCATATGACCATATAAGCTTAGGTGACTAGTAACTTTTTACTTTGTTTAGCAAACATAATGAATTATTACATTAGTTAATTTCTATAAATAAACCATAAAAAAATGTAGAAAGGCCTAATGTATATGTTTATGTAAATAAAGACAAACAATTTGTAATTGTTATTATAATTAATAACAATGTTAGTCATTGTTTGAAGGGCAGGTACAGACGGATGGCACGTTACCGTTGGGCAGTAAGTTATATATATATGATTCAGATGTTAAAACTGTGACACGACGTCGGCTGACGGTGGATTATTCAACGGTTGGCAGTACACACTGTCGTTCATGTTCACTACTGCTCAATGTTGGCTGCGCAGTAATAGCGCGTCAACGCGCCGTCCATCTGTTATTACTTTAATTTTTCATTGTTTATGATAGAAACATTATTTATATTTTCAACAAAATAAAATAATTTATACTAAAAGGGTAGTAGAATCATGGCTGGCAGATGACTCCGCATTTCAACACCAAGCTTGGAAATTCATGGCATGACCTCTACTATATTTATAAAACATAAAAAATAGTGTTTGAATTTGGCCAGCCTGTTAACACTTTCACTTCTGATCACTTATGTAGTGTAGATGAAAGGCTTCTACTTCTACCAAAAAAAAAAAAAATAGCTTAGCACAGGGTATACTTTGTTTGTGCTATTCAGCTGTAAAAATTTGATTAAATGTATCCTTTCATTCTCTAAAAGAAAACCTAAATACTAAGTTTGGTTGTAAATTAAAATATGAAATTTTATCTGACCTGACTTTTTGTCTCTATGATATAGGAGATTGAGATTTTGTACTTTTTTGGGAAATCAAAAACAATATTGTGTGTACCTTATTTTTGAAAACCATTATTTTACAAGATTTTCCTTTGTAAAATTATAAAAATCAACATTTTGAATCAGTTCAGTTAGTCATCACACATATACCTATTTTTCTAATACAATTTATACATGCTTGTGTTTTTTTTTGTAACTGTAATACTGTAAATGTGTGTTTGAGCTTATGTACCCTGAATTTTCTAGTTTTCTATACTTTTTCTCCAGCCAAGAATGTAACTAATTGGTTAGTTTTTACTGTATTATATTTATATGCTCAATTTTTTTTATTAATAATATATTTGTTATCTCTTATATCAGTCGGCTAACAATTTACTTAAATAATCAAAATTTTAATATGTAACTTTCAAGTTTGACAATAATTTTTGTCAGTATACACAAAGCGGTTTATTTCCTACTTATTAATTATTGAACTAGAGGTTAATAGTTAAAACATTAGAAATTGTTTTAGTCATCTGTGTCCATTTTCAACAAATTTTGAAATATATATCAACCTTTTCATTGCAGTTTTCAGTTTCACCATTGTAGTTAAGTGTCATTAGTATAAATCATAAAATGTCATTATAACATTGGTTTGTTTGTGCATGACACTTGACTAAAATTGAATCTGGTATCTTCATCTTGAAGACTTTTCACTACCTATTACCACTAACGCAATTCACTTCAGTATTTTGTGTACAATTACACATAGTTAACAGAATTCAGATAGTTATTGATCATATTTTTTGTAAACTTTTAAGAACTACAGCAAATTGTTATTTACTAATTAGTTTAAATTTGTTAAGGAGGGTAATGTAAAAAATTAACACGTTGAATGCTGCTGTATGGTTATTTAAGAACTGTTGAACATTTTCTTGTCAATTACAAGGCCTGGTGCCTGTCAGGCACTGTGCATCACCAAGAAACTTACACAATTATATGAAAACTATTACACAATTATATGGAATCTTTATTAATTGAATTGAATTTAAATGTTTTTGTTACTTATAAATTACCAATTGTGTATTTCCACGATCTCTGTGGAATAACTTCGAAATTAATAAAGAAATATTTCAATGTATTTTCATTCTTTTGTTGAAACAGAAATTTAAGATTTCAGATTAATTGTCAATAAAATACCCTAATATAAAACTGGTAACAAGTATTAAAAACTGACATTTTCGAAATTGCTAAATAATAATTAAGAGTCTGTATTTAAGACAATCTTTAGAGCCAATAGTTCTGATGCACTGTACCACAAAAAGAAACACTGACTGGCCAGCTGCTGGAAAAGAAATAACACCTAAAGAAATACAAAAGAACCTTGACACCTTAAGAGGGGTAATCCACCCCTCAGCGTGTTAAGAGAAACCTGTATGAAATTGATCTGATAGTTGACAGAAATTAAATGTAGTGAAAACAGTTCAGTTAATTTTGAGAGAAAATACTTGTTTTAAATATGGTTTGTATTTTTAAAATAATATGTACTTTTCATGCAGTGTTATTAGTTTACTGGTCATTTTAAGAAAATTGTTAGCTTCCGGCTTTATGTAACAAGATCAGATCAAAGAAATTGGAATCGGGATGAGTGAAAATGGGAAAAATTGTATATTATCAACCATTTTAATAGATTATGGCTTACTTTTCCTTTGAACATTTTGTTTGTTCATATGTCCAACCTTTTTACAAAAACTAATTTTTGTAGAAAGTTACGAATGTAGTAACATTGCATTTTAATTTTGCCTCAGAAATAACTAGTTCTAAGATTGTCACATTTTTATAAATTTTTTATAGAGGTACCAATTATTGAAATAATCTAGTCATCCTTTACATGTCAAACTAATTTAATTGATGCTCCGCTTGAATGTTAAAATTAACTTTAAGTAACCCTTCATGTTAAAGTGAGTATTTATTTAGATATCTAAATTGTGAAAGAAATTTTTATTATCTACTATTTTCTTTTAATATGAAGCTAAAAAGGTCTGCATCAGTAAGAGCAGTTTTATGACTGGCAAATATTGCTTTTGAAAGCAACGTAATATTAATACATGCAGTTCACAGTAATCTCTCGCTATTTGTGGAAATTTATGTTACATGAATATCCAAACTAAACCTTGGAAGTAAAAAGGGTGTTTGTGTAGTCGTTGAATACAAAATTAAATTAAATAGAACTTAGAAGTTTTTTCGTGTGTATTATTTTGAATTCAAATATTCACAGCTTTCTTCATTTTTTCAATGGTATATCATGCCCATAACAGACAGGTGGAGTGTTAAATTATTTGCACTCAATCTGTTAGGTCTTGGGCTACAAAAAAAATAGTTTTGTTTCTTATCACATGGTCAGTTAATTAAATATCTGAATAATTTAAGAACGGAAGAGGTAAAGGTGTAAAAGACATAAGTCAGAGATATCTCCTCTGAATGTAATGAATTTCATTATACAACCAGACCCTGTAGTAAATGAAGTGAAGGTGTCATTTGCAGGGTGGAAAATATGTGCTTTTCAGAAGGCCTGGCATGCTGATGATCATACTTTTCCACTCAATGAGGAAGGTAATTGTAAACCAACTTGCTCCTCGTTTTACTTAGTAAAACCTCTAGAGGTTCATATCAGCCTTTCGGTTGATGATCTAAATAACGTCATACAAACATAAATTTTTCTGATTGAAAAGTTTTTTTTTTATGCTTCTCTGAAGAGTTTTTATGTAACATACTATCAACTCAAAAACCTTCCCGCTGAGGTTACACTTCCACCAATTTTAAGCCAATCAATAAATTCAATTTTTCTAATGTAAGTTATGACTTTTAGTGTTTATACAAGAAAATAAATTGCTCTTGTAATGAAATGACAGGCTAATCAGTTGAAGAAACAGCATGATAAATAACTTACTGAATTAATCCGCAATGATCCTTACAGATTTATATTGAGATATGCCACAGACTACAACAAGTTCAATTCATGCAGGGATGCAGCAGTCTTATGTCTTTACATTTTTTAGCAGATTTTCAACAATGTTTTGTAAACGGTATTCTGCACACACGGTATTTACTGAATACGCCTCTGTGAGTATTGTGTTGAATTAACACTGGAAAAACAATGTTTCACTTTTAATAATGTGATAGTCGATAAAAGCAACCACAAATGGCAAGGGATTACTCTACTAATTCCGAACATGTTTAAGAAATAACTAACAAATTTATATTAAACTAAAACTTTATTTGGTTGTTTTATTGTGCAGGAATCTTTAGCAGTTTTCACAAAGATATTTTATGGACTGGTTAAAAGGTTTTTTCAAATAATTAACATGAAATTGCTAATTATTTTTAGTCTAGCATTATTAAGATTGTCAGCAAAAGACACTACAAACTACATAATTCTAGTAGAGAGAAACAATGTTGACTAGTCAAAAGCTGAAGACGGAATACCTAAAGTATACCCACCAACCTATAGTGTCGTTCTTATGTACCCATTTTCCGTCAGTATGTACCATATTTGGGAAATTTTTCTATTCAAAAAACCTAAATATCCCTTACCTTTATTATTTCACAAATTGTTGCTTTCATTCTGTTCAAGCCATCCGATGCATCTATACCAGACCGCACCCACTAGCGAAGATCCATCAACTGCCATTCCATGACTTTCTGTAGTAACGCGTCTTTCAGTGTAAGTTGAACATAAAATTGTTTTATCAACGTTAATGTCCCCGCCCAGCCAGATTTTTTGTGATATTGATTTATATTAATATTATGAAAAATCTTGTAATTGTTCTGTAATATATATGTTGATATTATTGATGTATATATTGGTATTTAGTCCCACTCTTTATTCTGATTCTGAAACTAAATTTTTTTACTTCCAACGACCCTTCCGTAATGTTTAATTGAAGAAACCTAGCCCTGTCATTTATCTTTGATTGATCAGGTGGTATTTCCCATGACATCATCTAAATTATCTTCTGTCAGTTTCAGAAATCTGCTATTCGGCGTAAGGTTATACTTTTTATGCCCTGTATTTCCAGTAAAACTCAGTAGATGGCGTGGCATACTTTACTAACAAATTTATATTAAAGTAAAACTTTATTTGGTTTGATTGTGCAGGAATCTTTAGCAGTTTTCATAAAGATATTCTTATGGACTGATTAAAAGGTTTTTTCAAATAATGTAACATGAAATTGCAAATTATTTTTAGTCGTTAAATTTATTAAAAACCAGTAGTCGACTTCCCTTTTGAATTCAAATGTTTAATAATTTCATTATTACACCATGTACATAGTTACAAAGATTATTTCCCTTTAGATGTATGAACAAATGAAATTGTAAATATTTTAAATTTTTATTTTATTATACTCATCCCATCTGTCAACTTGTATTTTTGTTAATTAGATGAAGTGTTATTTTAGCTGTTATATTTTGTAAGCTATCATTTGTTAATGTATTATTTACTTTGAATAATATGTATTTATAATATAATTAACTCATTTATTTATTATTTATTTTAGGATTATTTACTATAATTAATTGTATAACGTATACGCTTGGTTTCTTTTTTTATTGTAAAATTTAAAACAAATATAAAGAAAACATTCTACCAAATAATTTTAAATATCAGAATTGATATTAAAATATAATATTTATCAAAATTAATTTTTTTGAAAGTTTTTTGTACCCAGTTTTTTTTCTAGGTTATCCTTGCAAGAGGTAGAGGTCATACGAAATTCCTAACACGACTTTAATTTGTTGAAGAAAGAACAAAAATGATTAAAAAATACCGTAAAGATTTAGAGCGAAAATTAATTTACCTGAAGATGTAAAAATTAATAAATAACAATTGTAGAGCACAGTGGTTATCATACCACCAGACTGCAAAACAAGTTCCCACGTCAGGGTCTGGAAAATTATTCGTCTTTTTTAGGTTCCTAACCATTCAGATGTTGGCACCATACCAGCAGTCTGAACTTTATCCACTGCTGCTTGAAATAGCTGTGTTGTCATTTTTGAGTACCACATTCTCAGATTTTTCAACCAGGAAATACATCTTCTACCGACACTACGTTGTCCAGCTATTCTTCCTTCCAATATAGATTGCAGCAACACACATATTTTCTTGTTGCGCATTATATTTCCCAAATACGCAAGCTGCCTAATCTTTATCATATTTATGACATTTTTTGATTTCTGCATCCTTCTGTAAAGTCATGAAATCATTAAGCATCCAAGACTCCACTTTATTATTAAATAATATTAATTCTACTTCTGCATAAATATTACAAATTTCACTAACCTTTTTAGCTGCCTTGATTCTTATCATCTTCTTGCATGTATTTCAGTGAATCAAGGATTTACGATCAAGGCATGTTAGTGAAGTGTGTTTATTTAAACAGTAGAATTGATTTCAAGGTACAGGATGCATTATAAAGATTTATTTTTAAATTATATTAAGCTAAGTCGTCGCCAAATCATCAGCTGTGATTTTCGGAGACGAAGGTTCCTGGTTCAAATCCTAGTAAAGGTAGTTACTTTTATACGGATTTGAATACTAGATAGTGGTTACCGGTGTACTTTGATGGTTGGGGTTTAATTAACCATACTCTCTCAGGAATGGTCGGCCTGGGTCTGTACAAGACTACACCTCATTTACACGTCATACACATCATCCTCATCTCATTGGGTCATGGGGTTGCTTATTGTTCTAAATTGAACTGATTGCAACGTACATAAATTAGGAATATAAAAAAAAATTATATTAAAACCCACCATTACTAGAACTCACTGTTGTTATAATAATCATACTACTACAACATTAAATATTGAAAAAATGAATGTACTCTATTCTCTATTGTTGTTACAGTCTTCCTTCAGAGTTTTCGGTTAGTGATGGATGGTATGATATAACAGAAAATCAATTTGTATTTGTTCTGAAACGTTTGCAGTATATTGTTTGTAATAACTTCAGCTCAACAATAATGTAGATTATAAATAAATCTGGTGATCAACTTGGTGTTGCTGATTAAATCTTCATTGAGACCCCTGGTACTGCATAGAAAAATTTTTATTTTCTAAAAAAAGTTTTTAGGTACTATTACTTGGATGGAAACTTCCAAACCACATATGTAAGTACATGAAATTCTTAATTACCGAAACCTGGATTAAGCAAACCAAATAGTAAGTTACATTCTTATAGGCTGTATGACTGTGTGGTATACACACTTGTGGTGTGTAAGTAATGTAGTGTTGTTCTGAACCTGGGAAATTAGTTAAAAACACATTGTTGTGTCTACAGGTCATTTGTTCTAGCTAGAAACTCTCCCACCAACGCACTGTGCCGCTGAGCTGTTCTGTTTAGTGGTGGGGGAAGCACCTCGAAGGGAAGTGATCAGTCTCTCCATAGTGCTAGCAGCGTTAACAGCCTAAGTGTACTATAAATCCTAAAAACATAGACTGTATGTTGTAATTTTATAGTTTTGTTGTTCTATTCCCTTCATAAGCCTTCAACTCGTGCATTCAGTAGTAGGCCTACTGTTTTATGTACCTATTGTTTTTACTCTTTTGCTGTTTGGTTTTGTTTATATTAATTTTTCACGTAACTGATCAATTTTACTGACCGATGTGCAAAATCGTGTAGCCAGAGCTATGGGGATTTCGCGTAGTACAGTTCAAAGAATTTTGAAAGAAAAAATCCTGATGTGCTAATTAGAACACCAAATTTGAAAAGAATGAGAAGTAAAGTGAAGAGTGAAGTGGTCGATTTTAATAAGTGTGTTGTGAGAAGAACAATATATAATTTTCATAAAACAAACGCTGAATGGCCAATTTTGAATTTGTTACTCCCTGTTTTGCAGGAGAAAATTAATTTCAAAAGAAGTAAATGGTCGCTGTGAAAAATTATTAAAGATACGGGACTC
Source organism: Catonia carolina (assembly GCA_035578175.1). Taxonomy (NCBI): domain Eukaryota; kingdom Metazoa; phylum Arthropoda; class Insecta; order Hemiptera; family Achilidae; genus Catonia; species Catonia carolina. The sequence continues at coordinate 69,892,327 of JAQMRL010000008.1, forward strand.
AGATGGAGAAAGGCAAAAGACAACAGAAAATATAAAGTTTTTAACTAGTTTTTAGTCTAGCGTAGTAGTTGTAACAGAGTAGTTTACAGTTAGAAAGAGAGGGAATGATCATTAAGTGAGAAGGAGACAACACTTGCCTCTTTGAAACTATCCCTACCCTACCTACTCACACTCCCTGTACAAGCTTCTTCCAAAAACAAATGCACTATACGTCATTATATATATATAAAGTGACAAATTCATTTTCAAATAACCAGATTATTTCTGCTAATTTACTCGTACCATTCTGTTTTCAATAAACAAATTCGTTAAACTTGAGCAACAAAATCAAATAAGAATTTAAATAGATAAGGGAACCACTTGTCAATCTTTTCTTCAAAAAAATTATTCAAGTAGATATCTAATAATTATGTAAATTCAGTTGTATTATCAATATATTACACTCCTTAAAAATACATAAAAAAAGAAAAATGGTGTATTGTCCTCCACTGTTACATTTGTTTTCGATTCTTCGATGCCGATTATCTAATTTTCAGGCTGGGAAAAATGCCGTCATTCTCCGATAAAAGATTTTAAATATTAATACAGTTGGGTAATTTTGACTTGGAGTAAAAACATTATCGCATGAAATAACCGATTCAACGATTCTTATTCGTTTACCGGAGTCGGACGGCTAACCTAAAATGAATCGCTTATAGGTTAACAATATTGCCGACCAATACGCAAAGATTGTGTATGGGTTTGATTGATTTGAAAGAATGTTAGATAGAATATGCACAACAGATTATCTACCAGCGATCATGTAGTTTAATCAGATTTTGTTGAGGACGCAGTACTTTCAAATAGTAACATGTTGAATTTCATTGAATACAAATGATTTATTAAGCACAGACCACGCTATCTACCGGATGGTTGTAGAAAACGTAAATATTTTCAACTGAATCTAAGGAACTTTACCGACATGAACAGAAAAAGTAAGGGAAACGTAGGTAATTTTATTAATAAAAATTGGTAAAACTGCCCAAAAAAAGGTATTTAAGTAAAACAAAAAAGGGGTTTGCGTGGGTGGGGCATTTCATTCCGTCTACGACCTCCGACGTGTGAACATCTATCTTTGCTTTCAATCCAGTTGACAATATTATTAACTTGCTCGTGCAGTTTGCCGACAATCTTAATATTGTTGGAAGTTTGAAATCGTAAAATACTGTGTTTTTGGGAATTTTTAAATACATCGTACGTTTTCAAAGAATGTTAGTTTTTCCGCCATCCGTTAGATGGCGTAAGAATCACTTTTACAAACTGTAGTTCCAACGACATTCAATAGATAGCGTGAGATTTCACTTTTACCCATTATAAGTTCCGACGACGTTCAATAGATAGCGTGATATGATACTGCACTCTTTAAAATTAAGTTATATTATTTTTTTCTCACGTTCGTACCATATCTGTCCTGTAGGACAACATGTCCAATTACGGGATTGCAATAAACTTACTTCATATTTTATTAAACATTTTTCATTATTTTGGCTGATGCTAAATAAATAAATTTTGTCACTTAAATATAATACAATATAGGAGACTAACCTTTTACTTAAATTGGCCAAGGAAAACCTTGATCAAATTCTTAATTTAAAAGCAAAATCTGATCTCATGAAAAACTGAATGGAAATTAGTTTGTCCAAGATTATTTACTTTTATAAACTTGAAATGCAGTTAATAGCAATGTTGCAACATAAAAAAAACTTTTATTTTCCTAATTTTCGAATTTTTTAAAAAAATCCTTTGACAAGATTATCTCATTCAAGGTATCTCACATTGCTTAATTTATTTTTTTGTTTTTATTTTTACAATATTGTCTGATTTTTGGTATTGAGAAACGAAAAACATTGCTATTGACACATCACTAATTTATTCATTTGCAGAAGTATACATTTATTGAACTGGTTATTGGATGCTGCACTAGTTTGATGAATTTTTTTAAACAAATTGTTTTGTTAAAAGAGTGTTTAAACAACATTTCTTGAGATTCGTACTCTTCTTACAGTCCACCAATTCTTTGTTTACATGAAATCTTTTATAAAAGATCCCCTATTACACCATAAATTAAAAATATTTTGTAAAACACCTTACTCAAAAATCTTTTTAGTGCATTACAGGCCTGAAAGGAAGATTTACAAGGTACAGACTTTATTTGCAATAATTTCTTGTAGCCATTATAGAATTACATTTGAAGGTTGCAGGAAGTATAAGGTAATTAAAATAAAATAAAATAGACAACAAGGCTTTCTTATTTCTTTTTATATATACTTAAAAATAAAACAATAACATTACAATATACAAACATTAAATAAAAAATAAAAGATATTTAATTGATATTATACCCAAAGCTAAATCAACAAGAATTTCCGCAATAATATATTTAAAATAATAACTCAAACATGATACGCATTTTTTATAAACACGTCTTAACAGTAATAAAAAAAATAAAAATTGTTCATCACTTACGTATAATATTTAATTACAAAACAATATTATTTTTATCTAACACACTGCTCATAATGCAAAGAAAATGACATGAGATTCATTTAAAGTTAACGAATTACTGTATTATTTTATTTAAATGTATAACTTCAGTCTTTAAATTACTTAATTGACAATATTAATAAAAAACCACTATTCTAAAAAAAATAAACACCATTTGCCAAATTCTGATACAACAAATATTACACTTTAAAGCTTAATTTTATTTAACAATATCTTATTTTTAATACCTTAAGTTATGTAACGATGAAAACACTGAAAATGGAATTTTAAGATTTATGTACTAAAGTAAAATATTTTAATCAGATTTAAGGCATAACTGATATTACATTGAAATCAGAATATTTGATAAATTAAAATTTTCTTTAATTTCAGAAGTACTTTAAAGACGTGGATGGTTTTAGGTAGGATATTTAACTTGCGTTAAAGAAACCAATTGAGAGAAATTTGTTTTATAAAACACATAAAATTCCATAATTTTTTATCCGAAAGAATACAGGCCTGGAAGATTAGTTCATGTGTCACGAGAACACTACTCCACTTAAGAGTTTTGTACGGTATTATTAAAAATCATGTTTATTTGGACTCATCCAGTCTACAATCTCTGCATATTAACCATTTACTCAATAAGGCACAATGGAATCTATAATTATTTTGATGCAACAGAGATAACATAAATTATAGTAGTTAATAATTCTTAACTATGCTGCCCCACCAGTGGTGTAGTGGTTAGCACGCTAGCCTACCAAGTGGAAGTTCTCAGTTTCGATTCCTGACTAGGGTCTGGAATGCTGCCCCACCAGTGGTGTAGTGGTTAGCACGCTAGCCTACCAAGCGGAAGTTCTCAGTTTCGATTCCTGACTAGGGTCTGGAAATGATTATGTGTCAAAACAAATTGTTTTATACCCAAAGATAGCCGCTAATACCAAAGATGTTGATGCGACTTAAAATAAACTAAAAAAAGTACTTTATCAAATCATTTTAACATAAACTGAATATAGGTACCATTTCAAAATCTCTATTACCAGAAGATTTCAGACAACTTGCTTCATCATGATGTTTTAATGATGTTTTAATAAGGCACACTTCAAGTCTGAGAATTAAATTATATTTTTTATTACCATAAAATATCCAATTTGAAAAACAGTAGTTATTTAATAATACATTAACGACGTACACTATAATGATTTTTACCGTTGATAAACTTTGTTGTTCCACACGTTTAGATCAATCAGAACATTTGTCAGATTGTACAATGTATCAGCCTGACAAACATTATCAGTGTATGCGTATAAGAACCACAACAGTTCGTTCACTTATGTCTTGCATCTCTTAGTGAACACATCGATTATAATTGTTATTAAAAGACCAAAAAATTAGCTGATGAAATATATAACGGAGATACGAAAGCTCACAAATCATTGACTAGCTATGAAGTGGGTAGGGAGCAATACGTACATTCAGAATTATTAACAATGAAAAATAGTATAACTTATATGAATGTTCACAGTTGTAGTTAGTTCAACAATGGTTGAATTTATCTAAAAAATAAAAAGAATTGCATGGACAGAGTTACACAGCAAAGAAGTAGATATATATACAACATTTTAATTATCTTTACAGTAAAAGTTCAACGTTTTAAATATTTTACAAAGAGTATTAAAATGTATGCAATACTCCATAACATACTAGTAAGATGATAATTTTATGAATTTATAATATATTGTTAGTCTTTTGCCAGAAAATAAAAATACTTAACAATACCAAAAATTATTGTAATAATGATAAAATAGATAATTATTACCAATTAACTAATTTTAAAATTAAAAACTAAAATGGAATAATTTTAATAAAAGTAATATTTACAATTTTTTTAATTTGATTATTAGTCTATTAATATAATAATATTAACAATAGAGTCAAATATTACGTTAAGGCACTAAAATTTATAATGCCATATTTTATAATAAAAGTATACACAAAATACACTAAGGCAAATGATGTATGAAAACGGTATTTTTTTTATGGTATTATGCAATAAATAATTTATAATTCATAATCTTATTAAAACTCCATAAAATTTAAATTTATAAATTAAGTTAGCCTATGTGATTTCAAAGTTATATTTCTAATGTTTTCAGAGAATATATTAAATTAAAAAATTTTAAAAGCCGTAGTTCATAACTTTAAAAAGTTAACTTTGGTTCAGTTTTTTTGCAGTACTTTTATTAGTTTTTTGTATTTTTTTTCAGTCTTGTCAAATGAAAACTACAAATATTTTTTTTAAATTTTGTTATTGAATATTCTATATTCTACTATGTTTGGAGTGTAGCATTATACGGGAGTACGGTAGTGAAACGTGGGTGATAGAGGCTATAGAAAGGAAGAGGATAGAAGCTTTTGAAATGTGGTGTTATAGGAAAATGTTAAAGATTAAGTGGGTGGACAAAATAAGTAATTTAGAGGTTTCTTGATGATTGGATGAAAGAAGAAGTATATGGAAATATCTAAACCAGAAGAAGGGATAGGCTAGTGAGGCATATCTTAAAGACATCCAGGTGTTGGTCTATCAATAATGGAGGGTAATATTGAGGGAGTGAACTGTACGAGGAGGCAAAGGTTAGAATATTTTAAGCAAATGACAAAAAATTTAGGGTGTTCAAGTAAGTGTATGAAACGAATTGCGCAATACAGAACAGCATCAAACCAGTCGAGACGGATGACAAAAAAAATACTAAATTCAAATTACTTTTAACTTTTCATAATAACTTTAAAAAATGTCTCTTGTTGGCTAGATTTCTTACTTCCAACCTTTAAACTAATGGAATATTATAAGTCATAATTTATGGTAATTCATTTACTCTGATAATTCCCTGAACCATAGATAGATTTGTTTTATTAAATATAGTATTTAAAATTTTATTACCAGCAACAATATTAATATTAAATAAAATGTAAAAGACTGTTTCTAACAAAAACACATTTTTATGAAACCAAAAATAAATTCATATGATAATTTAAAAGTATAAACTATTATTAAGAATAATATTTATGTATAAATAATGTACAATTATACCTATAATGTTTCATGATTCTGCCGATCTTGGATTTAAATTTAGGTAGCCAAAATTTTTAATTTTGGAATATCTTTATATAAATTACTTGTAATTTATGCTAACAATTCATTAAAAACAATATTAACTACACAGAAAACAAAAATATTTTACATTGGCATATCACCTAGAATTTGAAAAAAATTCTGCCATTAACAAACTTGAATTTATGATTCATGTTAGAATTTATCTTCGGATGTTGAATTTATGACCCCTCAACACAAAATTTTAAAAATCTTTCTTTCATTATTTCACAGAAATTAATTTTATTCATAGTTTTTTAAAAATACTCTTTGATATTGAGAAATATATTAACAAAAAAATCAAAGTACAATTGTACACAAAATAATTAAATTTTACATTAACTTTAATTAATACATTATTACAATATATTCTAAATTATAACTATATAACAATTATAATTAATTAATTAATCTTTAAAGAATAAACCCATAAATAAACAAAAATATTGTTCATTAACATAAAAATCACATTTCATGATCCTCACAGGCTAATTCTTAAACAAATACGAATGTCCTTAAATGTAACAAAAAGAATTCTAAAACACTTTTACATAGCACCAAACATATTGATTATCTATGCAAGATACAGTATGTTCGAACACTTATAACAAATTCTTCAATTTAGACGTTCACAGTACAAAAAATAGCTTTCCTTATTACTAGGTACATAAATACAATTTTTAAATTAATTATTTATCAATAAAATTACAATATCTTCTATAAACAAACTGCATTGCTGACTATAACTGTTATAAAATGGAGTAAATTATAATTATTAACTTTTATTTTATATTATACAAAATTATGTGGCTTACTCAATCCATTATAAATTTTCTGTGTATAACTGACATCAGATCACAACTGTTAAATGACACAAAAATCTTTGAGGGAAAATGGCAGTGAGATTAAGATTATGCAGGAAATTAAGTGATATATTTAATCACTTTCACAGACAACACAGCTGAATTATCATCGACATTATACTAGCTTAAAATAAGTCATTAAACAAGTAAGTCAAATCTATAACATTCTTGCCTTTACCAAAAATGAACAACCGATTATTACAGTTAATATTCAGTACAATGAAAAATGATTACTTTCATTTAATTATCAATGATTTCTTTTTAACCAATAATTTGAATAAAATCTGTGAATTAACTGAACAAAAAGAAGGTTTTAATTCAAATAAATAACTGAAAATTACAAATTTATTTACAACACAATAATTTTAACAAATTAAATATTTTCCTTTATCTTTTACTGTTGAGCATCAGGTTCTGATAACCATCTAAAAATACATTCCTCCCTGCCTCATTTCTTGCATCACCTTCCTCCTTATGCACTCTTCCCATTTCTCTCAGCCTCCGAACAGAATAATTGAATTTATTTATTTAAATATTTCTCCTTAATTCTTTTTACCATTAACAATCATCTAACAACCATCTTTCTAAATGCATTCCTGCCTGCCTTACTTCTTGCACCACCTTCCCCTCAACCTATATATCCCCGCTATGTACTCTTCCTGTTTCATTCTTAGCCTCCCTTTACCATACACTTTCCAAACTTGCCTGCATCTTCATCTTTGGTCTCCTCTCCCTAGGGCCCTGAAGAGTAACCCAGGAGGAGATTTAACTCTGGCAAATACATGTGTGATGCACAGATGTAGAGAAATCACACGATAAACAGGAGTCTTCTCTCAAATCAAACTCCCTGTCTTTAACCCGCAAGAGGTGTCTCTACAAAGCCAAATATGACCCATGAAAGGTTAGGTAAAATCCAAATGGGAAACTCAGACATTGAACAGATATACATGGTACAGAGTTGTATAAGAACTTATAATTCTGATAAAAAAGAATTTCATTCTTAGTGTTTATGTTGAGAATTCTCAGACACTAAAGACCACAAATCTATAGTCTACTCATCAAGAGAGCATTCTGGGAAACCCATAAGATAGCCCTTGATTTGTTATTAAAGGGCCAATAACCGATGCAATAAAATGAACTGCTATTCAAATATAAAATGATTTTAAAATATCCATTTAAAAACAAATCATTATATTATAAAAAAAGGGTATCTCTGAACAATTTATATACAAAGTAGAAATAAAATTTTCAAATACAAGCTTAACAGAAAAATTTATAATAAAATAACATATCTTCGCCAAAATATTCATTTAGTATATAGTTAGAATAATTATTTTACATGTAACAAGAGTCATTTGAATTTTCAAAGTACAGTACTTACCATTAAATCTATAAAATAGTTCTATGATAAATACACACATTATTAAAAGTATATCACATTTTGTACTCTTAAATATAAAAAAATGTATCCTATTCATAAAATAAATTAATTCTACCTACTGCACTTCTTCTGGACCAATTGTTAGATCAAATACGGTTGCATTTTCAATCAGTGTACCGTTTATAACCCCAGCAACGATTGGTAGCGCATTACTATCTGAACCAAGCTCCATGATTTCTAAAATGCTGCTATATGATCCAAAGATTAAAGCTAGAACACCGAATATAAGTACAAGAATATTCTTCCATACGACCCAGTTACATGGACCGAATCCAACATCCCAAAATGTAACAAATTCTATAAAAACAGGAATGATAAGTCCAAGAAAAGAGAAACATAATGCACCTATAAGACCAATAAATGGCCCAATCGTAGGAACAGCAACAGCCAAGAGTACTGCAACAAAATTAATGAATACAGGAATCAATATAAAATTAATTTTTCTTTTTAATTTTTAACTTAAGTAAAGTTAATACTATGTCCAGGATTGAAATGTTTCATTGTTCTCCAGTTAACCCTTTTGAATACTGAGTAGTGATTGGAAAGAATGCCAGCATGCATAGACTAGGTTTTTCGCGACTTTTTTTTTAAGTTTTTTCACAATTGTTATGTGTTGTTTAGGTCATCAGCCAAAAGGCTGGTTTGAACCTGTAGAGGTTTTACTAAGTAAAGCGAGGAGTGAGGTAGTTCACCTTCCTCACTGAATGGAAAAGTACGCTTATCAGCATGCGGACCCTCTGAAAAGCACATATTTTGTACTCTGCAAATGACACCTTCACTTCTTTCACCACAGGGTCTGGCTGTATAATTTTTTTTTTTTTGGTTTAAAGTCCAACTGTTCTGAAATTACTGCTAATGCAGATGGTGAAGAATGAAATGATTTTTTGTAACATATGAAAAATATACCGTGCCTGAATGGGATTCAAACCCAAGACCGCATGTTGAGAGCCGAGCACGTTACCAATTATGCCAATGCGGCTGGCATTATACTGGGTATGCAATGAGAAATTCATTACTTTCAGAGGAAATAACTCTGACTAGTGCCTTTTACACCTCTACCTCTTCTGTTCTTAAATGATTCAGTCATTTAATTGGCTGACCATGTGATAAGAAACAGAACTATTCATTTTAGCCCTGCAACGAACACATTGAGTGTAAATAATTCAATACTCCATCTCTATGTTATGGGCAGAATTTTCATATCTAACATTTTTATTACCATTACACAGCTAGATTCTACGATGAATGAAGTGAACGTGTCATTTGCAGGGTAAAAAGTAGGTGCTTTTCGAAGGGCCTGGTATCCTGAAAAGCATACCTTTCCACTCAGTGAGGAAGGCAAATGTAAACCATCTCACTCCAAGTTTTATTTAGTAAAGCATCTAGAAGTTCAAATAAGCTTTTCAGCTGATGACCTAAACAACAACAATATTTTCTGTTTGTAACAAAGAAAAGTTGTTATCTAAAATCTATTTCGAGTAATGTAACAGCAATTATTTTTGTTGGTCTTTCTGCCTAAATCTGCTGACAGTGACAGAATTCATGTTCATCCTCATTATCCATACTGCTATCATTCTTTGCAACTTCATCAGATTCTGCATTCAACAAATATTTATAGATTTTGTTATCATCTATGTACATCCAAATGACAGGGAGAATCCAGACAGCAGAGAGGAAATTTCTGCCATGGACTAATGGATGAACACGCTTGGACACAATAAGGAATGAGGAAATATGGTCAGAATTGGGTATTTACAACTTGAATGAAAAAATGAAGGATTTTCGCCAAAGTTGGGGGCAGCAAACAGAAAGGATGTCAGATCACAGAATACCTAATAGGTGCACTAGTATGCTCCAAAGTAAATGGGATGTCGACAGACCTAGGAAAAGGCGGAGATAGATGATATAGTGGGCGAGTTTGGAACAGGCACGCCCTAATCCTTGGTTGGAAGAACAAGAAGAAGATCTATGTACATTTTAGAAATAAACTTCGAACACAAAAAAAGAGGTACCTGCCATAACCCTTTATGTGCAGTAGCACCACGTTGTTCTTTTTTGTTTTGTTAAGATTGCTTGTAACGAATAGTTCTTCAGTTGGTTGTTTTCTGATTTAGATTGTCCAGATTCGGTATATTAATAAAGCTCATTTTAAAAATAGAGTGCAGCACATGATGATAAAAAAATCAAATTGGTCAGATTAACATGACGATAGTACTTATCCTGCAAGGTGCAGTTAGATTTCAAATGGGTTAAATAGGCTGCAGCCTTTTTGGGAGATTTCAGAAAATGCACCTTTTGAGAATAGAAAATATTATCAGCCCACTTTTGAGTTTTGACGTTTCAGTGTATTTATGTTATTTGGTAGCCTTAATAAGATTTCTGAGGGTAAGTTAAACCACTTTATTTTCCTACATATAAAATCTATAATAGTAATAAATAAGACTGATAAAATAATCTCAAACAGAATCTGAACATCTATAAAAAATTTAATAGTGCTTGATCTTGTTTGTAGCCACTTAAAATCAAGTCCTGAATGACTACATTTAATATGGACCAATTAAAAAAACATAACACTACAGACCCCAGCTAAGAATCAGATCTAAGACTTGTTGCAGCGGGCGTAGCTCAAAAGCAGCGGGCGTAGGTCGGTTGAGATAGGTGGCTAGAGCATCTGGGCATCCAGCAACGTAGTAGAGTTAAAAAAAAAAGAAAGGGTTGGGGGAAGCCTTTGCTGCTGCTTCAAAGAGGAGCGATCGCTAGCTAGCAAGTATCGTCTCTACCGCTGCATCACCTTTTGCAGCTACCTTGGTGAGAAGGAGCGGTCGCTGGTGAGGCGAGTATGTTTACACCTCTACCTAACGAATAGGAGCGGTCACCGACGTGGCGAACACAGTTTACCGCTGCCTTAAGGACAAGCAGTTGCTGGTGAAGCGAAGGGGTCAGTGGAGCAAAGAATGTACTCAATGTTGAGTGTTCAATCTCTCTTCATCTCGACCTTCTTAAAGAGACGACCGATACCGACTGATTTCCTTCAACTAGTGGAGTGTTGGTGTAGGTGTTAGCTACCCGCCGTCGTACAAGTGCTGTGAGAAGTTTGCTGTCTGCGCTATCAACCAGCAGCAGAAGCAACTACCTCACAGCATTTACAATGCCTAACGGCAAAACCAACAATGGACCGGGGTACAAATAGTACAGTATCAAACTGTTAGCTTAGAAGTCCATTATTTTACCAACTAAGCTACTGTGCTGGTAAAAATAATGTTAACGAAATTAAATAATCTGATAATTTAATCCCTTTTGAAGATTAAAAATATATTTAACACTTGTCGAAATGCACTATTATAGAGCCCAATACTATGAACTACACATGACTAGAGATAAAAGAAAACTTCTTCTACAAGAATGAAAATTAACTAACCTGTTGAACTAGTTAATACAGTTCTAACAAAGTAGTCTCCAAATTTAACATTTTTCTTAAAATGGTCCTTGACACCATTCCAAACGATTTCTAAACATACAAAATACTGAAGACCATATGTACAATAAACAGCAGAACCAACAAACACTTTCACTACTTGGGCAGCTCTGAAAATAAATCACAAAAAATTCAATTTAATCAAGCTCATTGTGAAAAATTATAAATAAATTACATATAGATAAATGTTGAATGTTTGAAAATTTGAGTCATCATCCATACTTGAGTAGTTCATTAAAATTAAACATTACGTATACACTTTTCGAGCAACCCACCAGGTTGGTGTAGAGGTAAAGTCAGCTGTTTAACAGTTTGAAGGTTCCTGGTTCAAATCCTAGTAAAGGTACTTATATACCGATTTGAATACTAGAGACAGGTGTACTTTGATGGTTGGGTTCAATTAACCATACTCTCTCACGAATGGTCGACCTGGGTATGTACAAGACTATATCTCATTTACACGTCACCATATCATCCTCAACTCATGGGGTTGCTTATTCTGAATTGAATAGATTGCAACATACACACATTAGAAAAACAAACTTTTTGAGCAATTTGCATAGATGGAATATAATTTCAGCCGTATAGTCGCATGTGGAACGGTTGCATGCAACAAATTAAATTAATTGACGTGGTCTGTGACCATATGTGTTTTATATGTAATATGTGTTTTGTGCGATTCGTGTAGTGTGTATTTGTGCCATGGTTGTATTTCGTTACAGGAAATAGTGCTGTTTGTCTGTTTATGAGAGATTCAGCGAGATTTAACACCATAGTGTTTGTATTAATAACAGTATTATTACATAGTTAAACCTAAAATTGGTGTTATTAGATGAAAAGATTATTGATAACTTCATTTAGTTTTAACAGTCTTATACTGTAATAACAGTCAGACAAGCGTCATTTGTACATCAGTTTATTAAACGACTATGAATCACGGTGTTACAAAGTAACAGCTAACAGGGTGTTATTAAAATAACGTTATTAATCCTGTTACGTTAAATAATGCCCATCACTAATACACACAGACATATGCACAATCTACTTTTTAAATTGTCACACCAATAAGAGTGTCTCCAATGTACCTAGAAAACAAAACAGAATCCATTCCAGTATTTGGATATGAAGAATAAGTAATAAGATACTTCCAAAAAGAATAAAGTGTTACAAAATTTAAATTATAAAATTTTTTAACAAATCAAATACTTACATTGATTCTGTAGGAAGATTTAAAGTAATGCTGCCGAGTGTTGCATCTCCATACTTAAGGTATCCTAAGAAACCTAATAAAATATAAATAAGTGTAACACCTCCCATTCCTTGATTTAATACACCACATATTCCAATAAAATGCTGAGGTGTTTTCATGGCATTTTCTAATGGCATGACCTGTGAAAATACAAAAACTTGACCTTAATACACTTACATAAAAAATAAGAATAATTTTTTTGTTTTTAGTTGTGACACAAAGTCTGATGATCAATAAAAACTAACATCTGTGGATAAGTTTATCATTAACAAATCCGCTAATCTGAACATGCTAATTTTTTACAATTCTTTAAATATAATAAAACATGTTTAAGGGGAGTAAATATAACTTCCTATGGAAATTAATGTAAACTTTTTGTAATATTTCTCAAGACCTTTAGTAAACAATAACAAAGTATGAAAGTGAAATCATAAAAGTTGTTAATAAAAATGTATTGGGCATTTCCACAAAACATTGTAAATCCCATTTTGGATGACAAAATCACTTTGTAAATACTATATTTAACAATCATACAGTAGAATGAATGCGTACTACTGATCCTAGTGCAAAAATGTTAACTCGTGAAACATCTGTCAAGGTCAAAACATTGTAATGCAAATGTGTTTATTTCTTCCGTAAAATTTTGTTTTGGGCAATTACAACATTTTGGAAATGCACAATTTAATGTACCAACAGGAGATGTTGGGTTAATTACCTAAACATCTATATCCAAAAATTTTGACTTCTATGAAAAACTGAATTGTTCACCAACCACAACATTGATTTGAACCTAAAGGAGGTTAACACATGTAAATAAGGATAAAAGTTCCAAAACAAGTGATCAAGTTTGAAAAGTAACATTGTACACCACAACAGACCAAATAAAAATTCCCACTCATTTTTCCTAATAAATAATACCTTTGATTCGATCACTACTTATGTAGAAAATCAATAATTAATGTCATTTGAACCTGTTACATGCCTAAGCCATTAGTTTGATTGGACACAAATATAACTTCACCCAGAATTAAGAAAAAGATAATCTGACAAATTAAACCCCCAACTAAACAATAAATGAGAAATGAATGCACACAAATATAGATTAAAGATATTCTTTATTTTTCAGATACATGAATAACTGGCAACATTATTACAACTGGTTTTCCTGTAACTGTTACCACTACCTGAACAGTATTTTAAGTGTATCTCCCAAGTTTTTTCACAGTTTTTAAGAAAAACCTGTAAACTAATCCAACAGAAATTAGAATCTAAGAAAAAATCAAAAACTCACAAAAGCAACTTCTGTGTGTTAAGGCCGATCGCACCCCCGTTAAGTAATTCGTATTTCCCCGCTTTTGTTATCGTCGTTAAATACACTGATTTTGTATTAATAACCTTGTTCCCGCCTCTTCCTGCATACTTGTCTTGATTTCCGATGGTGATCTCAGTTCATGACGTAATTTTTCTCCCACCCACTCACATTCCATTCTTCCCGGTTAGCACACTCACTGATTGGATTCTGCGGCATGTAGACTGTTCGTGCTTCCGCTGCGCCGGCCATCCTATGGCGTCGCTTCTGCAATTGTCGTTTTGCTTCGTTCGTTTCTGATGTACCATACATCATTTCAAGTGTGATTTTGCTCATGTGTGTAATTTATAATCATTTACAATTGTTCTTGTTTTCGTATCAAACATTAAAGTTACAGTGTGAATCGAACCCCGGACACGTGTCGCGTGGACGCCTTTTCTACACTTCAGGCCATTCAACAGGTAAGCGAATTAGTCTATTTTGTCGTACGCTTTCTAATTTTGTGTTTGTGTTAACCAGTGATGTCCTGCTGTTCCTGCAGTTACTTATCGTTTTACCTTTGTCTCCCTCAGTGTATTTTCCATCGTTGTATCTTGCTTATTCAGTCGTTTCGCCGTTGGTTTCTGGCGCCATTAAATGAAACTAGGTCCTCCGGAATTAGTCGTTTATGCTTCAGTTTACATTAATCTGCCATGTGTCGTGCATAGTGGGTTGATGTCCTACAGTTACAAGTCGGCTTACCGCTTAACTCGTTTTATCCAATTTATTTTGGGTTATTTGCAAATCTCCTGCCATCAAGGCGCTAACATTTTGGTCCGTTCCGGGCAGGATATTTATCAGTGCATATTTGGAAATACAGTCTATTGTCTTAATTTTTTCAATCGTCAACAATTTCAGTATTTTGTTTAATTCGTTGTTGCATGGTGTTACATACATTCATCGTGTCATTTATTGTGTTTCGTGTCTTACATGTGTTCAATATATTAATAAAAACATTAATAAAAATATTAATATTAAAAACAATTTCATTTATTCAGTTAAAAAATACGGGGTTAAGTTGCATAACAAATGCAACGCATTATCAGTCTTGTGACGCTTTCATTCAATACAAGTTGCAACCAACGCTTTGCTGACGTCACAGTAGTTCGGTTTAGTGCTATATCTTTCGACACGGCCAGAATTTGGCTAGAGTCGCCATTTTTTCTTTCGTTCTTGTTAACTGGTTCGCGCAGCTTACAGCGCATGCGTGCCCTCTCTCTCATTCGCTCTCTCTCGTGCTGTCCGTCGATACTGGTAGCGCTGAGAGAGTCACTTCACTTGCGTCGTCTGCAACGTATACATCTTAGTTGCAACTAACCTAGATTCAATAAACAGCTGTGTTTTGTTTACATTCTATTATTTGTTTTCACTCGTTGTTTTCGTTCATTATTTTCAACATGGACGATTTACAATCTTTAATCAAAAAACGCAACGTTGTTAATAATCATCTTTCTCGTTTTAATAATTTTCTTCAATCTGACGTTGAAGTTAACCAAGTCAAATTACGACTTGACAAATTCTTAGATCTCTGGTGTGACTTTGAACAGATACAAACGAACATCGAATTACTTCAGCCCGAAGCAGATTTCGAATCAGAACGCACTGCTTTCGAAACTCATTATTTCCAGTTAATTGATCGTGCCCAGAAATTAATTGAATCTCTGGACAATACAATCGTTTTACCAAATCAAGTCAAGTCTTCTAATTCGCAATTAATACAATTACCTCGAATTCGCCTACCTTCATTTGACGGGGATGTTGCGAAATTCCAGAACTTCATCAGCTTGTTCAATGATTTAATTCACAATAATTCTGAGTTATCATTTGTTCAAAAACTTCATTATTTGAGGTGCTCATTAGTCGGTGAACCACTGCGTCTAATAGAACACCTGCCTCTCTCGCTTGAAAATTATACGTTAGCGTACAATTTAATTGTTGAGCGCTACTCCAACTCAAGGCGCATAGCAAATGTTCACTTAAATCAGATATTCAATTTCGTTAAATCTGACACTCCGTCCTATCAATCGTTAAAAGGTTTTCTTAATATCCATGAATCATCAATCGGAGCCTTACGTCTGCTAAATATAAATTTACTTGAATATTTACTTTTTGAGATAGCCTATTCTAATTTGGATCCTGTAACAAAGCAAGCGTTCGAGGATTCAAATCCTAATTCTACCGTGCCTACATACGAGGCCTTAATGTCATTCGTTACCGCTAAGATGCATGCTTTCGAGCTCTCGAATTCATCTCAACCTACAGATAACGCTAGTTCTTCTTATACTAGCAAATCCAACGTCGATAAACCGGCTAGTCACAGACCGGTGTTTCGTAAACAACCAATGTCTCCTACAACGCCTAAAAAACAGCATTCGGTTTTATTAGGTAGTAATCTTGCTAATTCAAATAGTGAACCGCTATACAAATGTCCGTTTTGTGGCTCTATTAATCACAACATTTTCAATTGTACCGAGTTTCTCGCCATGTCCGTTGAAGAACGGCACAAACAAGTGTTTCAGCTTCGTAAATGTTTTGCCTGCTTAGGAAAACACTCTCGCAAAGACTGTAAATCTATCAAGTCTTGTCGTTTATGTGGTTCTACTAATCATCACACACTGTTGCACGAATCCTCTACTCCAGTCGATTCTACCACTCGTAATTCTGCGTCAAGTAATTTTAATTACAAATCAATTACTACCAACTCTAATCGTAATACATCTTCTCCCGTTGTTAATTCTTCTGGTTGCGATTCCTCTAACAATAACGTCGTTAGTAGACATCCTTCTGTAGGACTATCTACACCCAGTAGCGCGCATTTAAATACCGCTGCTGAAAATACCGTGCCTATTTCTGATTCTTCCAACAGCAATTCGCTATCGTGTCGCACTGGTTCACAAAAGGTTTTGCTAGGTACTGCTACAGTGCTGTTGCAAACTCAATTTGGCAACTTTCACGCTTTCCGCGCTGTACTTGACTGCGGTTCTGAAGTGAACTTAATAACATCTCGCGCCGCAGAACAAATTGGCGCAAAAACAATTCCGTGTCGCCAAAACTTGTTAGGCATATCAGCTGCCACTACTCAAATACAAGGTACTTCTCAGATTACCATCGCTTCTAAACA
Organism: Catonia carolina; assembly: GCA_035578175.1. Classification (NCBI taxonomy): domain Eukaryota; kingdom Metazoa; phylum Arthropoda; class Insecta; order Hemiptera; family Achilidae; genus Catonia; species Catonia carolina. The sequence goes on from JAQMRL010000008.1 coordinate 69,909,501, forward strand.
AAACAGCGATTTTCGTCTCGATACCACTGCGCTAGTAATTCCTAAAATTACTAACAATTTACCATCTGTCTGCATTTCTCACGAAGTTTTACAGCTGCACTCCGGCAAAATTCTTGCTGATCCTGAATTTATCCACTCCGCCCCTGTAGACATTTTACTGGGCGCCGAAGTGTTTCCTGATCTAATTATTCAACACAATAATTCCATAATCAACGGCAGTCCTTCTGCCATTTCTACAGTTTTCGGTTGGGTAATTTTTGGTAAATTACCAGCACTTTCTATGGTTTCAAATAACCAACCACTTAGCTCGTTGCTCACTTCAGTCGATACGCTGTCTCAAACTATGCAGCGCTTCTGGGAGTCGGAAGAAATCTTCACTCCCCCTGCTACCAACCCGGACGATGACTACTGTGAAAAGTTATTCTCCGAAACCACCACTCGTGATAGTAACGGACGTTATATTGTTGCGCTTCCGTTCAAAACCAATTCTGTATCGTTGTCTTCTAATCGTCATGTCGCAAGTCGTGCTGCTACAAAATTTACTGTTAAAATTTCTCAGCAGCCTGCAGTTCAACAAAAATACCACGATTTCATGCGTGAGTATCTTACTCTCAACCACATGTCGCCTGCTTCTTCTATCGCTGAATACATAATTCCGCATCACGGCGTATTTAAAACAGCCGACCCTAATGGGAAAATTCGTGTCGTATTTAATGCTTCTTTCTCTGATCTTCACGGCAATTCACTTAATAGTCAACTGTTACCTGGTCCTAAGTTACAAAAGGACATCTGTAATATTTTAACAACTTTTCGTAAACATCCAATCGTCGTCTGCTCGGACATCAAGATGATGTATCGGCAAATTCTCGTGCGTCCTGAAGATCGTTTTCATCAACATATTTTCTATTGTTCCGATTCAAACTCCACACCGCAAGAATTCGAACTGAATACGGTAACCTACGGAGTTAAACCTTCTGCCTATTTAGCACAACGTACTTTACTTCAGTTAGTAGAAGATGAAGGCTCTTCGTTTCCTCTTGCATCCGAGGCTGTTCGTTCCAGTACTTACGTCGACGACATACTGACCGGTGCTTCCGATTTCAAGGAAGCTGAACTTCTAGTCGATCAACTCATCGAGTTACTCGCCTTGGGAGGTTTTCAATTACGGAAATGGTCTTCCAATCATCCTGACCTTCTGCAACGATTTCCGCACGATCATCTAGAAAATCCTATCTGTTTCTCAGATGAAACTTCATCGATTAAAATCTTAGGGCTTCAGTGGAACCCCACCTCCGATTCTTTTTCGTATCACGTAACTCCTTTCGATTCTACGGTCACCAAGCGTACTGTGCTCTCCTATCTCGCAAAAATCTTCGATCCTCTCGGATTTCTAACTCCAGTCACCTTCTGGGTAAAACACTTTCTAAAACAATTATGGAACAACAATTTACAGTGGGACGACCAGTTACCGCCGATTTTCGACCACGCCTGGCGTAAATTTAGTACTGATCTCTCTGCTCTACAAGATTTTCGTCTTCCTCGATTAATTTCTGTTAACGGCGCTGAATACCGAATTCTTGGATTCTGCGACGCCTCCGAAAAGGGCTACGCCGCTTGTGTATACCTTCATGTACAAACCAATACATTTTCTGATATGTTTTTGCTCAAAGCCAAAAGTCGAGTCTCTCCGCTAAAAAACGTTACAATTCCTCGTCTTGAACTGTGCGCTGCACTCTTGTTATCTCGTTTAATTTCTTCTGTTTCTGATTTTGCGAATTCTATTTCTTGTTGTGACATGCGATTATTCACCGACGCTAGTATCGTATTAGCCTGGCTGCAAACGCCGCAACACCGCTTAAAAATGTTTATTGCCAACCGTGTGCAACAAATTCTTTCATTAACCGATCTTGACTCTTGGTCTCATATCTCTACTGACCAAAACCCTGCTGATGTTGCATCTCGTGGTGCCAATTGTACCGATTTGATCAATCACTCGTTGTGGTGGCAAGGGCCGCCTGTTTATCGTGCGCTATCTACAGAATGGCCTACGATTAATATTCCTTCCGTTTCTACTGACAAGCTCGATCTCCGGCAAGAAAAAATTTGTCTCGCCGTCTCAACTGATCCTTCGTTTCCCGACGAAATTTTATTAAAATTTTCATCGTTTTCTCGCCTAACACGAATCCTGGCTTATGTTCTGCGCTTCGTGAAAAAACTCAAAACGCCTTCCGTAGTCTTTTCTTCGTTCCTGACTTCAAGCGAAATCTGCGCCGCTACCAATGTCTGCGTAAAATTGACTCAACTGCGCTACTTCTCCGACGACATCAATGCTGTCTCCAAGGGAAAAATACCGTCTAAATCACTCGTTTCTTTGTCACCGTTGCTTAACGACCACGGCATTCTAACTGTAGGCGGTCGTCTATGCCGCTCTGCGCTTAGTACTACTGCACAGCATCCCATACTGCTGCCAAAGCATAGCCACTTAACCAACTTAATATGTGACTATTACCATCAACTGTCGCTCCATTCGGGACCTCGTACAACACAGGCGTTGATCGTTCAACAATTCTGGATTTTATCTGCTAGAACGGTCATCCGACAAAGAATTCATCGCTGCGTTCGCTGCATTAGATACAACGGACGACCTTCTCAACCTATGATGTCTACGCTTCCATCTTCTCGTGTCACCGCTTCCCGTGCATTCTCATCTACTGGTGTTGATTATGCCGGCCCGTTCTTCGTCAAAACCAGTCGTCTTCGTAAATCTTCCTTATCTAAAGGTTATCTGTGCGTCTTCGTGTGCATGTCCACCAAGGCTGTTCATCTCGAATTTGTGTCTGATCTTTCTACTGATGCTTTCCTTGCTGCACTCGATCGTTTTGTGTCTCGTCGAGGTCTGCCTTCGGACATCTACTCCGACAACGGCACCAACTTCGTTGGCGCCAAAAATAAATTTGTCGAAATTTATAATCTGCTTCGTCGATCGTCCCCTGCTATTGGAAGTCATCTCGCTGCATTAAAAATTACTTGGCATTTCAATCCACCTTCTGCGCCAAACTTCGGCGGATTATGGGAAGCCGCCGTCAAATCGGCCAAACATTGTCTACTTCGGCTCATCGGAGACAAACCACTGCTCTTCGAGGAGTACATAACTTTATTCGCTCGTATCGAGGCCGTATTAAACAGCCGACCTCTGTTTCAATTCTCGTCCGAACCCAATGAGGAGAGATGTATGCTGACTCCTGGGCATTTCCTCATCGGATCGTCTCTGTTACAACCACCTGAACATAGCACAATTGATCAACTCCAGCCGGCCTCGCGCTGGCATCAAGTCAAAGTTCTAGTTAAGTCGTTCTGGAAACAATGGTCCCTGAACTACTTGCACACGCTAACTCAGCGCAATAAATGGACTCGTGCTCGTGACAACCTACAAATTGGTCGCGTTGTCATCGTGCAAAACCTCGACACTGCTCCTGCATCATGGCCATTAGGCACAGTTACCGATGTCTTTCCTGGCAGAGACCACACAGTTCGTACCGCCGAGGTAAGAACTATTCATGGTACTTACATTCGACCCGTTTCAAAGCTAATTGTCCTGCCTGACAATTAGGCTTTACCTTCGTTCTCAACTATACGTCTTCTTCTCACCGCCGTCTGCTCCGCATATGTCGTCTTATTTCTCTCCTAGAGATTCAATTTTCTGAGTAGGCTGCTGATCATCCGCTGCATATATTGTATGTATTGATTCATACAATCTTTTAACAAAAGTTTCCTTTAACAACTTAAAGAATTCACTCCTGGCACATACAAATACACATTCATGTATTCGTCTTTTCATTCGTCTGTTCCCTTGCTGGAACTCTACCTTGCTCCGTTGTTCTTCGATTCTTCTTCTGCGTCGCTTCTGGTTGTCAACCCTTGTTGGCAATCACCTCAAGATCGTTCCGTTACTCGTTGGCTTCCGCGCAAGCCGTGGAAGATGTTCCGTTCGTCGTTGGCCGGGCAAACCCGTGCGTTTGTCACGCCACCTCAAGATGCTCCGTTCTTCGCTTCATTCGATTCTTCTTCGTCGTCTTCTTTGCTTCGTACTCTTCGTTTGCTACGTTTTCCGCTCCCTGGTTGGTTCAGGGCGGGCGGCTTCATTCTTCGACCTCTTCCTGCGTTTTCCGCTCCCTGGTTGGTTCAGGGCGGGCGGCTTCGTTCTTCGATCTTCTCTGCTAGTTTTGTTTCTGTAAATCGCTTTCATCGATTTAGGCGGGCGGTATGTTAAGGCCGATCGCACCCCCGTTAAGTAATTCGTATTTCCCCGCTTTTGTTATCGTCGTTAAATACACTGATTTTGTATTAATAACCTTGTTCCCGCCTCTTCCTGCATACTTGTCTTGATTTCCGATGGTGATCTCAGTTCATGACGTAATTTTTCTCCCACCCACTCACATTCCATTCTTCCCGGTTAGCACACTCACTGATTGGATTCTGCGGCATGTAGACTGTTCGTGCTTCCGCTGCGCCGGCCATCCTATGGCGTCGCTTCTGCAATTGTCGTTTTGCTTCGTTCGTTTCTGATGTACCATACATCATTTCAAGTGTGATTTTGCTCATGTGTGTAATTTATAATCATTTACAATTGTTCTTGTTTTCGTATCAAACATTAAAGTTACAGTGTGAATCGAACCCCGGACACGTGTCGCGTGGACGCCTTTTCTACACTTCAGGCCATTCAACAGGTAAGCGAATTAGTCTATTTTGTCGTACGCTTTCTAATTTTGTGTTTGTGTTAACCAGTGATGTCCTGCTGTTCCTGCAGTTACTTATCGTTTTACCTTTGTCTCCCTCAGTGTATTTTCCATCGTTGTATCTTGCTTATTCAGTCGTTTCGCCGTTGGTTTCTGGCGCCATTAAATGAAACTAGGTCCTCCGGAATTAGTCGTTTATGCTTCAGTTTACATTAATCTGCCATGTGTCGTGCATAGTGGGTTGATGTCCTACAGTTACAAGTCGGCTTACCGCTTAACTCGTTTTATCCAATTTATTTTGGGTTATTTGCAAATCTCCTGCCATCAAGGCGCTAACACTGTGTGTTACAGAAAGGTGAGTTTCAATGAGTCAAAATTTCCTCTATTCCTAGAATCAAACCTTTTGCTTTATAATCTAACACAATGACTACAATTTCAAAGAGGAGCTCAAAATAGTTAACCTCTTATACACACCAAATTATGTAGTCAATGCTCGATTTAACGGACTTTGATTTAACATACTTCCAATTTAACGGACAAGCTTCCTAAATAAATAAAACTTGAAAATTAAAAAAAATCTAAGGAATGTTAATTTTTGTGAAGATAAATTACCAACAACAGTTTTTGATATTCGCAACTAATTGCATAAGCATGATAGATATTTTTTGAAGTGTTAGTACCACTTATATCAATGTAAACACTTCCAGTTGTAGTTGCTCCGAAAACTAGAGATGGGTAAAAGTGCGTCATGTTTGTGTGAAGAGTATGGAGTAAAAAACCAAAACAGTTTCACATATTTGCAAATCAAAATAAAAGCTTGTTAAATTTTCATTAGATGTAAGTCCTAGAAATAAAATTTAGATAATGAATGAAAGTGGGAACAAATAAAGATTTGGAAGATTGCATTCTCAAATGGTTTATCCAAAAATGTTTACAAGGCAGTAATAACCGAGGAGTAGAAATGCAAAGTGCAGCAAAATATTTTTCTCTTCCTGTAAGGTAAGTTCTTCCTAAAAGGTAGTTTATTGAATGTTATGATAAGAATAAGGCTATAAGCAAATCCAATGTTTACTCTAAAGATACGTGACCGATTGTGTCATAACTGAATGATTTTCAATTTAACGCACTTTCACAACAATGGACATTGCTATCCCCCAATTAGTCTGTTAAACCAAACATTGACTGTACTATAATTTACAATCCTTTTGTAGTATGACAGAGGACATGTTTACTATTTAATTTTACACTAACCACCATTGATACTTAACATAAAACATTACTAAAAAACTACACAGAAATAAATTGTAAACTTACCACACCAATAGCTTCCATAGCAAAAATTGTGATACTAAAAAACTGAGGTAATGTTTTTAATGAACCAACTTGAGGAAGTTCAGATACTGGACGAAGATCCCATACTAGATAATAGAATGTAATTAAAAGACCAACTCCCATAAATATATTAGCAACCATTGAAATTGGTGCCAACTTCTTCAGATTAGGAACATAGGTTAACAAAACGAGTGGTATTAATAAGGCAGCTATGTAGACACGTTCGTTTAATTCTATACCGAAGTTATATTCTATAACCTGTAAAGAAAACAAAACAAATTTGTAAATAATTATAGTAATTTAATACATAAATATTACCTCGATACAAAAATTAAAAACACCACTTCATTAAATGTTGCCAGTGTCCTTTACCTTGTCAAAATAACAAGAATTATTTCCATATTTTGTGTTGTAAATAAACAGCCAATCAAATAAATCTTGGCATCAAAATGGAGACTTGAGTTTCTTACCGAGGTAAGACATTTTTTCTCTCTTTGGACCTTTAAAATGAATACAATTAATATCATCTTGCGATGAGTTAAGGGATGCTATTGATTGGATAGAGTGCGTAATGTGGATATAAGGAAGGAGCTCCAAGTCTACTGCCTGAATGAGAAGATTGAGGGTATCGCGAGCGATTAAGGGTACACCTGGACAGAATGCCGGACCACAGAATATCTCTCGAAGTACATTGTTATGCACCGGTTGGACGGAGAGATGTGGGACGACCTCGGAAAACATGGATATAGGCTAAGAGTTTCAAGTTTGCGAGTTCAGAACAGGCGACTGCCTAAGCCTTGAAAGAAGAAGAAGATTAACCCTCTTCACACTAGTGACCTAATTTTAGATGATGACAAATGGATTGTGGTTGGGGCGATAAACGTGCTTCTGCAAGGTCGGTATAAATCAGAGACTGGTAAATATTGCACTTTACTTGTAGGGAATTCTTTAACACATCTCATAGTGTTTTTAGAAATTTGAACTATTTAGAAATAGAATCTCATAAAAGGGAAATTTATTCTTTGTTTAGTGTGTTGGGGGCATTGATCGTTACGGAATCAGTATGTTTTGATGGAATTTTTTGTGCAGCTCGTGCGTCAATCAACGTACATTCAATATCTTTAGTTTGTATTGAAGCTCTGTATTTTCTATGACGACGTTTGCCCTTGATTTAGTTCAAAGAGTTAATTTTATTGTTCCAGAGAGGTTTTACCACACTCAGGTCAAAAATATAGCTCGTTGTAGCATTGCAGGGGAAATGCAACAGCTTCCCTCCCACCCAACCTACAGAATTGTTTGAAACAAATCATTGTAGGCCAAAAGGTTTTCTGCATACGTTTGCTTATGCCTTTTGCCTGAGTATGATAGTGGCTCTGTGACATCACCATTAAAGAATGTAAAATACTTCCCCTCGCGTTCTTCGCCTGCATGATATCTACATTTTTCGCTTTGTTCGACCTGTTTTCTCTGAACTGCGTAGCAGTTAGGTATGCTTCTTTACTGTACTAACTTTTATTTATTATTTTACTGACTTTTACTTTATTTTACTTTTGCCTTTTACTTTGACTAGGTACTATTTTGACAACAAATTTTTTATTATTACCTTATTTTATAACCATTTTTACTATTTTTTTTTAAATAAAATACGGACATGGACAAATTTTATAACTCCGTCAAATATTACAGAAAATTAAATGAAAAATATACATTTACTCAGTCAACTCTTGTCTACAAAGCATGTTTTATAAATTTCCTAAACTGAAATTTAAGCCTGTTATATGTAGTAAAAAATATAAAATAAACACAAAAATTTTCGCGGTTTAAAATTTCGCTCGCCTGAACGCACAGAATTATGAAGCGATTTTCTTGTAATTATATTCAACAGGCGCATTCATATTATATGAATCAACTGTAATTTTTTCAAAATTTTTCATCGGTAAGGATGTTAGATAAAACAGTTGTTTTGAGAGCGCGTTATGATTTTTGCAATTCTTCTCTTTTATGACAAACAGTCCGTTTCCAAAGGGTTAATATCATCAAAAATAAATAACTGTTCATAACATTTGAGAAATAGTGATATTTGTAAAATAATTTTATCGTGTAGTACATCTGCATCATTCTAAATACTTGTCCCTATGAAAGAATATAAGAGAACTTTTTTATGAAATACAATCAATAATAATTTTATTTGGTCAACAATGTCAAACAATAAGAAACTGACCAAATTCTAATGTATTTTTAAAAATAAAATATCACATTGTTGCTAAATACGTGTTGGACAAAAAATACTCAAACAATATTCAGACCCAGGGCTACTGGCTAATCATTTTACTTTTTAGTTATGTTTTGAGTCATCACCTAGCATACATTGATATTATACAAAAATATAAAATATAAAACTGTAAAGAGAATACTAAGGAAAAATAGTTTACCTGCTCGAAATTGTTTGCAATGAGGACAGCGTACACACTGCATGTGCCAAAGTAAGCAGAAAATAATCCTCCCTGAATTAATACCCTAGAAAACAAAAAAATCATTAACATGAACAAATTTTAACTGTATACAATATCCAACAAAAAATTTATAAATTTTTTTAAATTTTTAAAATTTTTGTATTGTAGTTAATTTTAATTGCACATATAGTATAATTTAACTGTACATATTGAGCAGTCTTATGGTCTTTATTTTTACTTTCTCTTGCACCATACGATTATGGGTGTATGGGGAAGGAAAGTATTATTTTCACGTCCATTTTTCAAAATTAAATTTTCATATATACATTTTCAGGTCCCTGAATCAAAAAAAAAACATCTTTTTAGTGATTGGTCTGTGCGCGCACGCGCGCGCATGGGTGCGTGCGCGCGCGCGCGTGTTTGTGTGTGTGTGTGAACAAAATATCTCAAGAACGGAATAGCGTACGAAGTTGAAATTTGGAATTTAAGTTAAGAGACTGCAACAGAACCATACACAAACATTTTCATCAAAATTGGTCAACCAGAAATAGTAGTTTATTCGTGAAATTTTTCACTTTTTTGTGATTTTCTCAAAAACAGCTCATACGATTTTTTAAATCACTTTATTTACATTTCATTTCGTAGAAAAAAAATTTTTTTTAAGACTGAGTGTCAGTCATTAGTGAAGAAATGACCAATTTTTTTAATACCACTACTGTATCTAATCGAATGAAGATATGTTAAAAAGCATAAAAGTGCTTTCAATGTAAATTCTTTATTAATATACAATAACCACAATATATAAAAGTATCAATAAAATGGAATGAACAAATAAATAAGACCAAGTATAAGATACTAAGTAGACATAAATTATGAAGTAAGTTAAGAGATATAGTAACTACTTACCTTGCTAATTTACTAAATCTTCTACCCCAAGGAGGTCCACTAGCAAATGCTTGTTCACCAACATCAGCAAAGCTCATTGATGATACCCTGGTCCGATGATACAACACATGTGCACATTTTACCTAAAAAAAAGATCTTAAATAAGCTGAAATTGTAAAAAAAAATTTGTCTATTGGAAATTAAGGCGCATTTACACGTGCAATGATTTACTGACACCAGTGAGAACTGGCGCGTCATTAAAACAATGTATGCGTGTGTAAACTATTGTTGGTGCGCAAGTTTGAACATGCATGCACAGAAAGAAACTTGCATGGAATTTTTTGCCGCCTTCTGAAATTTTGTTTGCCAGTAAGTGACTGGCGCGCCACTAAATAACATTTGCATATATAAACCTTCATCTCACCAGTAGGCTATTGTCATACAATAGGTGGTTTAATTTCAAATTGATTTTTCACTAACATCCATTATCTACTATTATATTATATTTTCATATAGAAAGCTTTTTATTTTGCTGTATCTTTAAACAGTAACTAAAATGAGCTAAGTTCTGAAAAATACGAAGTGAAGTAGTGATGAAAACATTAAATTTTTGGGAAAAATATGAACAACTTCCTTATTTGTGGGATGTACACTGTTCATCTTATAAAAACAGACCTCCGAACTATCAATACCTGTAACAAATCACTGTTCTGGAAGCTTTCACGAACTTGACAATACACAACAGCAAAATAAAATGGATTTGGCGCGACAAAAAGCGTTTAATGTGTAAACCTCTACCAGTATGCAAATTAAACTGGTATCATACTGGCGCCAGTAAATCATTGCACGTGTAATTGCACCTTTAAATCAAATGCTTGGTGATTAGCAACTACAGTGGCTTGTGGTACATTATCAGTGTGTTTTAACATGTCACATTTTTTCAGATCCTAGCTGAGAATCAAACCCAGGGTTAGGATGAAAACGAGGAAAAAGTGAAGTAGCACAGATAAAATAAAATTTCTTCTGCTACAATTCTCAGTTAACTAATACTGTTTTATTATTTAAATTCTATTACTGTATAATATTTTCCTAACGACACAATTGAAACAGGTATTACATGCCATGTGAAATTGCAATGCCAATGAAGGTTGGGAACTCAAACAAACAAAACAGCTGTCCAACAGATATCATACAGTGTTGTCATTGCACTACTGCAGGTCGGTACCCTTTGTTCCTTAAGGGGGTAGTCAACCCAAAAAATGAAAATCAAAACTTCTGGCTATAATTTATCATTATTTATTTTAAATGAAAGAATAATTTAATAGTAATGATCTACCATTTGAACCAAGCCAAAAAATTAATTACAACCTCTAATATAAGGCTGAGGTTAGAAAAGTGGGCTTTTACGGGGAATCAAATATCTCAGGAACCAAGAAAGATATCAACACGATTCTTATGCTACAAAATACAGAAATTTGCTGTCTATTATCTGTTGTACGCACTTTTATGTATTTTTGCTTACAAGAAATTTATTGAAGAAAAACCAGATTTTCAAAAACATTTATTTTATGTTTTCACAGATTATTTTTTAACTAACCCACCGGGTTGGTCTAGAGGTAAAGTCGTCGCCAAAATCAGCTGTTTAACAGCTGATTTTCGGAGACGAAGGTTCCTGGTTCAAATCCTAGTAAAGGTAGTTACTTTTATACGGATTTGAATACTAGACAGTGGTTACCGGTGTACTTTGATGGTTGGGGTTTAATTAACCATACTCTCTCAGGAATGGTTGGCCTGGGTCTGTACAAAACTACACCTCATTTACACGTCATACACATCATCCTCATCTCATTGGGTCATGGGGTTGCTTATTGTTCTAAATTGAACAGATTGCAACGTACACAAATTAGGAATGAAAAAAAAAATTTTTAACTAAATCCCTATTAAGGCTTTTGTAATATTCATTCCACAAATAATAGAGCAAGAAATTATGAACATTTGAAAAAACCATCATCCAAGTATCTCCAATACAAAGGAAAATATTTAATTCCCAAGAAAGTAGAATCATGCAAAAACCACATTTCCGGAAAACTTAAAGTTGAAGGAATAATTTCACTCGCCTTGCTAGTGAGCTTATTTGAAACAGATGTTTTATAACTTTCTGCCAAACTTTCTTTACAAACAAAGTAAACAAATGTTGTGATTCAGAAAATGTTAAACTTTAAATAAATGCAAAAAATAATCAAAATTTTAAAAAATCATCTTCTTGAGTTGACTACCCCGTTAAATCCCTATTACATTTATTTTGGTTTAGTTCTAAAAAATTACTGACTTTATGATTATTAATAACTCTCATTATTAAAAAGTAAGTTACATATAAGGTTTACAATGATTCAAATATATTTTTACATCGCACCCTCGACAGAAGTTCCGGATTACATAAATACTGATTATAATAAAGTATACATTTTTCTAGCAGATTGAAATGTAATACACTACAAACACCACAAAATTATTACAACATATTAATTAATTTGTTTACTGGAAACAAATATCATAATTTTTTTTAGTTTATTGAAAGTTGCATTAACAGCTCAGTTATTAGCAACTACAATAGGTTTAAACTTGAGAAAATTTCCAGTTCAGGAATCAAACTCAGGACCGCCATGTTGAAGGCTAGCGTGCTACCACTTTGCTACGGAGGCCACCATGTCATAATTTATTGATTATGTTTCAAAAAATCTAGAATAAATTTATTTTGGTTTCAAAACAATACTGTATTATGAAAAGATTAAACAAATTATTGTTGCCAAATGAGGTAATTTTTGGAAATGTAATGTCTAGGTGGTTAGCTACTCATTTTCTATGTATTATTTAATTGTGAATAAAAAGTTACTGGTTTTTACATAATCCTATCATGTTTGCCAACATGATATAAGTTTTTGAACGTGTATTTAGATGGTTGTACTAAAAGCGAAGCATTAGCAAAAGACTTCTCCATCCCTATTGACTTAATACATAGTGTAGTCACTACAGATGCAAAGTACTTCGACAGTCAGTATAAAATATTGTGTACGGTGAGTTTCTAGTTGCTTAAAAATCATTCAAAAAAATTAAATGAACAAATAAAAGTAGTTTCTATTGATTCAATATAAAAATAAAGTAAATTATATCGTAATAAACAATACTTACTAAAACGTATGAACAATGTGTACACACTAACGATACAAGAATCGTAGAAAATATTCCTACAGTCATACCAGCATTTTTGAAAGCTACTGGCATTGCTAAAATTCCAGTACCAAGGGCTGCTTTCAGCAAATGAGTTAAAGTATCACAGTCACTAAAACAAAAACATATTTTTTACATTTTACAATAAAATATTGATTTTACCATATTTTTTTATAAATTACTTATTATCTATGCCTAAATAACTAAGTTATTTGACCATAACAGGTATGAATAACTTGTGGTTATTATGGTTATAATACCATATGGTTTTGAATGGTTGTGGGGGTTTAGCGAATACATCTGGAACTTTACAAATTAAATCAAAAAAGATTTAGAATAAAATTTGTTATCAACATTATGCAAAAATATCTAAATATTCTACGAAATTTGCACCTGCAGAAGCTGGGTTGACAGCATGGCCCGCCAGTTTTACCTGGCATGAGATCTGTAGTCAATATCAGTCGTGCTTCCTCTGTTTGTTAATATACACTCGTACATGTATAACGTTTGCCTAAATCAATCATAATAATATTCCTTTAAAGAGGTACAGACATTTAAAAAATTTAAAAAAATCATTTTTTTAAATTTTATTTCATTATTCTCTAGTTTTCTGATTAATAAGGTATATAAATTGTAGCAATAATGTAATTGACAACCCTTCAAAATTAATAACGGAAATGATCGTAACCACCAACTTTTGGGACTGTTGACTTGTTTGCTGCTTACTTTTTGTTTCATTTGAATTCTATTAGTATTACAGTTATTTTCCTTACAGATGGAATCGTGAGCAAAAATTAGCTGTAATGTTGTGAATGTTTTGTTTATTGGAAAGACACCTAGAAATTCGTACTGTACTGATTGCGTTTAACGTTTAGATTTTACTGTTGCTTAGTACTTAAACGTGTCGCTTTGTATTATTTTGAAAAACAGTGGTTTTTCAGAAATTGTGTTTTTTCCACTTCAGTACCATTTACTCAATCACTAATTAAGATATCTCCTTCAATTTTTGGCTAGAGTATCTTCATTTTTTTACCTTCATTTTTGGCCAGAGTATCTTTCTTTATCTGGTGTACCAAATAATTTGCCATTATATTCTTAATTTTTAGAGCTAGATGAGTAAATACCAGGTGGCCCATATGTCGATTTCCCCATGTGAAGGGACATTTCATTTTGATAAGTTGGTAATAGTGTAATGTTAGCAGCATCAAGTAAAACATTCATTAGTTGTCTGGAATAGTGGCTAGTGTGAGGTACATCTCCGTGTAGTTACTATTTCCGTAACACATTTAGGTATAAAAGTTCTTGAATTTTTAAATTCCAAAGTTGATGAATGGATTGGTCGTCGTGGTACAATCAAATGGCCTGTGCACTCGCCAGACTTAATGCCATGTGATTTTTCACTGTGGGACATTGTAAAGGAACTAGTGTATTCTTCCAAGCCACAAAACCTGCACGAACTAAAAAGTTCAATTGAAATTGCATTTGACTATGTAAATGACGACAAAATCTTACTGTTGAAAATTTGTGAATTATTTTTAAGCCACCGTATAAAGTGTATACTCTATAGAAAATCGTGATGGACATTTTGAACACCTGCTATAACATTTTCAAGGTAATTATATAAGTATAGTTCATATAATAAATTTATGTTTTTTTTGTCTATAGGTTTCTTATTCCAGTAACCTTTCTTCCAATTTCTGTAAATATTGGGGAAACCGACATACAGGCCATCCTGTACTCAAAATTTGGCCAATCTTAGAAAAAGTCGAAAAAGTATTGTTTAAAAAATTCAGAATTAAATAAAGCAAAGTATTATTGGATACAGTATAAATCACAATACAATAAATAAAATGGTTCTTGTTTGAAATCTCTATCTGTAGTAATAACTTACAAAATGGAATAATAAAATTATTATTAAATTAACATACGTGGAATACAAACATTTGTACCCCCTTAAGCAATATTTTAATTCGTAGATTTGTTTTCTCCTTTTATCCTGTAACTTTGAATACACAAATAATTTTTTTGTCAATTCTATTTACCGATATATCCGCATAAGTCATGTCACTCAGGACTAAAATGGATATATCCGCATCCTTTATTATTGAGTAAAAGTGAAGAGAAAATATAAGATGAAATTTGCATGAATTCTGAGCCTTTAAAAGAATTTTTAACTCAACCAGTGATTAAATGCATCTGTGACATGAAACTAATGACATCCACGAAGGGTTAAATTTAATTACCAATGAAAATCACCGAGTATAAAAATAATAGGGTTTTTAAGATACTCAAATTATACTTAACAATTCAATTCAGAAAAGTAATATAATAAAAACACATAATAATTCACTTACGTAGTAGCATTAGGAAGTGTATGACGCTCCTTAAATGGATCCCAGTATCCTTTACCGTCATGGTTTAAAGCTTCAACATCTTGTTTCTTTGTTGGTGATAATGTAACTTTGTATCTAAAAAAAAGGAAAAGATTTTATTGTTAACAGAAGAACTAAATTGAACTTAACTAACAAAAGCGTTAATTACTGAAATATTGTCTGGAGTATAATAAAGATTATTGAACTTCATTCCCGTGTTCATAATAAATTTAACAATGGAGCTCTACATTTTGTGAAAGACACACCACAAATAAATACAGCAGAATGCCGAATATCCAAATCCTGATTATCAATTATCCAAATCACTTTTAGAAAAAATTAAATTTTTTTGAATTAATTTAGTTTCCATTACTTGGTGAATATATTTTGTACTCTATGATCTACAATATTAAAAAATACCCAGAGAAAATGAATCGACTCTAGGCTGCCTCTTTAGCATAGTGGTTAGCTTGAGCCTACAATGCAGAGGTCCCAGGTTTGATTCCCAGCTAGGGTCTGGAAATTATGACAGGTCAAAACCCACTGTAGTCGCGAATAACCACCAAGCTGTTTACTCGACTTTAAATAAACTAAAAAAAAGTAGTCTACTCATAACATCATTTTTCTGGTTTTACGTCCGACTGTTTTGCAATTTTTTGCTGCTAATGTAGACGATGAGAAGGATGATACATGAAAAAATGCCAGACCTGACCGGGAATCGAACCCAGGACCCGGCATAGAAGCCAGTTGCGCTAACCACTCCACGTTGAATAAGGGATTCAATGGCCCTGCTAACCACTACCTCACTGACCACTAACCACTTATAAAGTTAATTAATTTGTTAATAAAATAGTTGTTATAAATTTAAAAGAAATTTTTCTTTATTAATTAATAACCAGATCCCGATAGAATCTGGCATAATCATTACGTTATATGATTCAATGCCCAAAACGGGCAGGTGGAGTGTTATTTTAATTGCACTCTATCTGTTTGGTCCAGGGCAAAAAAAATAGTTCTCTTTCTTATCACATAGTCAGCCACTTATATGACTGAACTATTTAAGAACAGAAGAGGTAGAGGTCTAAAAGACACTAGTCAGAACTATCTCCTCTGAGAGTAATGAATTTCACTATGCAGCCAGACCCTGTGGTGAATGAAGTGAAGGTGTCATTTGCAGGGTGGAAAGTGAGTGCTTTTCGGAGGGCCTGGCATGCTGATAAGCATACTCTTTCAACTCAGTGAGGAAGGCAATGGTAAACCACCTTACTCTTCGTTTTTACTTAGTAAAACCTCTAGAGGTTCAAACCAGCCTTTTGGCTGTTGACCTAAACAACAATATATGATTCAAGTAAGGAGAAATGAGGCATTACATAAATTATGATACTGTACAGAATTACATTAATTCAACAATGAATAAACTTGTGCACTTAATGAAATTCTGCACAATTCATTAATGCACAATCATTTCTGCATAAATTATATTCCGATATAATACAGTATAAATAAATTAAAATAAATTTTCAATAAAATATAAAATACAATATTAGTAATACAAGAAAGAATAATAATACAATCAATAAACAAGGATATAAAGCAGTTAGAACGACAGAAAGTGCCAACAAAAATAGATCTATACTTCTAACGATTAAAGAAAAACTGTGATTCCACCTGTTAATTTACTTACTCAATTTTAAAACTCTATTTGTGAGATTGCCAAAAAGGTATAGAACTATTTAACTGTTACTACACTTAATTCCAGACACGTTATTTAAACAACTGAGATTGTCCTTGATAAACTATTTTTTCTATGTAATTTTTCAAGACTAAAAAATTTTATTTATTTTGTGTACTTAAAATTTTAATGCAATCAACC
This sequence comes from Catonia carolina, assembly GCA_035578175.1. NCBI lineage: Eukaryota > Metazoa > Arthropoda > Insecta > Hemiptera > Achilidae > Catonia > Catonia carolina. The sequence goes on from JAQMRL010000008.1 coordinate 69,926,380, forward strand.
TTCTATCAAGCAACCAATGAACTTTAAGCCAATAATAGTCTCTTTGAAGGGTGGTCTTTCCGATATTCTTAATGCAATACTGTGAGGATACAACAGAAACTTAAGTATGTTTGTGATAGTAGATTATTAGAAATAAATTTCTCGGTTAGAAATGTTTTTTATATACACAACTTTTTTTATAAATGAAATATATTTTAGATTATAAAAATAAATAAAAATTTGTAAGTAAACTATTTTGTAACTGTTGCTCAGTATACATAACTTTAAAAAAAACACTACATATTAAAATTTAAAAAAAACTAAAATTTTTAAAATAAATATTACTAATTAGGTTTGGAAAAATTGTACTAATTTTTAACAGCTTTTATTCGAAACGCAAAATCTGATCCACTGTATTTTAAATGGAGATTTATATTTGACTAAATACAGAGTTCTACTGAACAGATTTTTTTAAAATTTTTACATGGTTATAGAGAGGAGAACACTTCCAGGATTTTGGAAAAAAATTAAAATTTGTCTTCGTCTTTCAAGAGCAAAGGTAAGACAAAGGTAATTGCATTCAGGGGAAAGAAGCCAGTCAGAAGCAAAATTATTATAGATAATAATATTTTGGAACAGACATCCCACTCTTCAGCATCTAGGTTGCAACATTACATACCAACGGGATAAAGATGCTTACAATAAGATGCACCGATTACAGCAAATATGCGGAACTATCCACCGCACCTTAAAAATTTACGAGGGTGAGACTTTATAAAACAATAGCAGTGCCGACCCTACTTTATGGCAGTGAAACTTGGGTGCATTCAAAGCAAGAAGAGAGCAGATTGCAACCATCTAAAATGAAATTTCTTCGACATATGTATCAGTGTAGTAGAGAAGATCATTACAAGAATACCAAGATAAGGAAAGAACTCAACATCTTCTCTATAAACGACAAGGTATCTCAGAACAGAATGCAGTGGTTAGAGCATGTGAACAGAATGAGGGAGGATAGGATACCTTAACAGACACTATAAGCCGGAGAGCAGGAGAGAACAAGGATGCCTGAGAAAGAGATGGGCAGATTTGAGAGGTTCGGAACAGGCAGAGATGCCTAATCCTTGAAAGGCAAAAGAAGAAGAAGAAGATTAAAATTAGTAAAAGCCATAATGAGATTTTGAGAAGTAATTAACAATAACTGAATTGAATTTTTGATGGTGTTACGATTTAGAAGTTGTGAAGTTCAGTCTGTTTTAAAGGGTTGTTATGGTGATGAAAATAGTTTAAGTGAATATCTTATTTCATTGAAAACGCATATAAAATATAGCGAAATAAGACAAGTATTAATGTAATTATGAAACAGGTAGTTACAAATAAATTATTATTTTTGGGTGAATTAGTTAGCACAATTAATGATGTAAATGATAAGTGTGCTTCTGTAGTTTACTAAAATAATCACGAATATTACTATGGAGTTATCAATTTTTTTTAAACAAGAAACATCAGTTTTAAAATACAGAGCCAGGATTAAATTGAAAATATTCTAATGAAGAATAACCCAGGCTTTGAAATAAAAAAATCAGGTCAAAATATCTCAACTTCAACGAAAGTAAGTTTTAATGTCGCAGGAAACATCTAAACTACAAAAAAAGGTTTAAATTTGAATACCACAGATTTTCAAGAAGAAAATCATGGGAATTACCATGGTAATGCTTTAATTATTATTTTTTTAATATTTCCAAACCTTGGCCTTCGGGCCAGGCCAATCCAGTCAACTGATAGAAAGTCGCTATTATTTGTTACATAACACCGGTTGGACAAGCAACTTTATGTGGTGACCAGCTGACAGCCAGTAGTGAACAAACTCTACAGGTGGTTCTTTCTCAAATTCATGCCTAATCCACGTCAAAAATACAGTGAAAATTAGTAATAAAATTGGGTGGCTGTCAATATAGTACAGTTCCCAATAACAAATAAAAGCAAAACAGCATTAGAAGAATTTGGACTACGTATTCAGTTAAAAAATAAAATTTACAGGATTAAGAAGGGTTAAGAAATATTTTGGGAAAATAAAATTCATACTTAAAAAGTTTATTTGTAAATAGGTTTAATAACTGGATAGAGGAAGTGGTAAAGAAAAGTTTACGTAATAACGTAGTGAGATAGCAGACATTTGCATTAATGAAATAAGATATCGGTAATGTATTTTACAAGATATTTTATTCTATAAATACCTAGACCACGAAGATTATAGATGATATGTTTATCCCATAATCTAACATTGGAAATATTAATTTCACCTATCATATTAATATTATGCAATCAATTTGATACGCAGTGAAGCACAAACAGATGCAATAAACTGAATAAAATTATCAACACGTGTGATATTGAAATGGATTACAACAGGTCAGTAAATTTACCACAATATTTTTCTACCATTTAATACCAGCATTTACAAGGTACATCAAGTGACTTTAAAGAACAAAACATATTGTGACATTAACAAATGGTGCTTATGGCGTCTACTATATTATCACATCGTGTGTTTTAACAATAGAGACTTTATTTATGAAGTATTGACAGGTGTGGATTGTTACCTGTAATGCGATTAATTAAATCTTTCTCTATTCATTGGGTGATTTCTTTAACATTGAGTATAAGTTTTCAATAAATCTCTTGTTTTTTTGTCCTTCTTGAAAGGTATTTGATTGGTTTTATATAAGGCCACTTAGCTGTTGTGGATCAGTTGTGAAGTAGTGAACTGGTCCAGTTTTAATGTAATTGATTATTGAAAACCAGTTTTGTACATCATAACTTTGTGTGTATCGAAAACAGGTCTGCATATAGAAAAGATTGAGCAGAATTTTTTTATTTTGTTAGTAAGAGCAATGGTTAATTTATTATTAATTGTAAATAGTCATATTTTTTTAGTTAGATGTAGTTTAGGGTTCTAGTTTTTAATAAAATTGTTTAATAAATTTAGTCTATTAAGCAGTTAAAATGATTTTCTAGTTTAAATAATTTATTGTAATTAATTCATTAATAAATAATTTTTATATATATTTAAAAGGAAGTTTCATCATTTATTAATAACTAGATCCTTAAAAGAACATGGAATAAACGTCACAATATCAAACCTGATAATATCTACACTTTCCTAGGCTATATAAGTTATCTCGATTGCACGGTATTTTTACTTTCTCTTGGCTATATGAATATATACGAAGGAAAGTATTGTTTTCATGTCGTTTTTTCGAAATCGAGTTTTCACCGGATATACTACACATTTTCTGACCCCCTGAACCCAAAAAACATGTTTTTAGCGATCGGTCTGTGTGTGTTTGCGCGCGCGCGTGTGTGTGTGTGTGTGAATAAAATATCTCAAGAACGAAACATCGTAAGAAGTTGAAACCTGAAACTCAAGTTAGATACCACTACCGGACCCGACACGAACATTTTCATTAAAATCGGTCAACCGAAAGTAGTAGCTTATACGAGTAATTTTTCAGTTCTTTGCGATTTTCTCAAAAACGGCTCCTACGATTTTTTTAAAAATCGCCTCATTTACTACATTTTTTATGCACAAGATAAGGTAAGCGCTATGTCTGCTGAAATTATTGGGGAGGCTGTTCCCTTGTAGAAAAAATGTCTTTTTTAAGATTGCAGCCTTAATATGCATTTTAGGGCCAAAGTGAATATAATAAAAATTGCAGACAATTTAAAAATCTACAACTCTTATTTCAAACGGTTTTTTGTATAATGCTTAGTTTAGCGGTAATTATTGTTTTTATTGATTTCGGTTGTAGTATCCATTTTACGACAAAAATGTCTAATCAAATTTTTAGGAAATTAAAAGATCTATAACTTTAATTTTAAGCATTTTTCTCTTTAGAGCCAAGTTTAGCGTCAAAAAGTGATTTTCCATATAATTAAGCCAAACTAAGGTTGGTTTTCATTTTGGATCATTCACTCATGATTAAAATAAGGTGTTTTTTTTTGTTTATTTCTAATGTTTTATTACTGATGTTAGGTTATATTGTTCATTATTGGCATTGGCAAGAGAAAGTCGTGTGTTTCACACCAAATTTTTTTTTTTATATTTTACGAGTAATAACAAATCCAGCAATGCCAACAACAGGGTAGTTTTCCCAATTAAGAATTATTTAAAGGGCAGAGGGATTTCGTTGCCAGGAGAAGAGGCACCCACCCAGTGACACATTCTACAGTAAGAATTATAAATATGATATGGTATTCAGGTTGGAGATATTGTGAGATTCATAAATGTTAGGAGACTTAATTAGTTGGGGCAATCCCTGACAGTTGAAATTTTTTTATAAAACTGGATCTTTGTACCGAAAGTTCCGAGTTAATTATAAAAAACCTTTAGGTGACAAGGAAAAATTTTCTTTTTCAAATTTCGGCTCATAGTAATAGTTTTTCTCCATGGTGAATAACACATCGGCCCAAATTCATGTATACAAGCAGATAGATCTCCTTCCAAATAACACACATTTAGCATCACGAGTTCAGTACAAATAGAGCAGCTACTGTTTAAATTACAGATTGAGAAATATTAAATTACAAATGGGTTTTTATAATTTTATAAAACATGCTCAATAAAACATATACATAAAGAAAAGAAAAAAAATTAATTGGGAATAAACATTCATACAATTTCACGCTTTTTAACATGACAATAAAATTAAAGAATCAATTTTTAAATGAGTAATATTACAGATAAAAATATAGACCATTTATTATTGTGATAATCACAAAAACGATGTTTTAATACAGCGTAACTAATTGGTAATGATCATAATATAATGAATCAATCTAAGAACAATAAACTTATCAATTCATTGTAAAAATAAGTGTTTCAACCAAAAATACATGTCACACGTCAAAAACAACGTGCTCTAAACCTTACACTATCAATATTAGTACCGGGTAATAACTTATTTTGAGTTAAAAGTTCAATTTATTTCTATCAAGCATGAAAATCAAATCCAAATAAAAAATCATAAATTTATCCTCAGAACTTCAAATAATAGTAGCTAACTCAAAAATATTTCAGTCTTAAATGATGTAGAAAAAAATCTCTTCGAATTTTATGATCATTAAAAGCAACTAAAGACTCCTTGTACGAACATTTTTATAGAATAAAAATAACTAAAAGTAGGTACCCTAAAATATTTTTAATCTTATATTTTCAGCTCTCGGTACTGAAAGCTACTGATATATTCTCTACATTCATTTTATATTTTTAAAATAGTTTAAATTTTTTTTTTTGAATTCAAGGAGGTTTTGCTTTTGGTTCACTTTACCACCTCCCCAGGGTTTTATGTCTAATTAATATAATATCAAAACTCTGGTGTAAAACGTTCATACGACTTTTTAACCAATGTAAATAAGTAATAAAATAAACTATATTTTTAATCATAAGTAGAGTGCCAAATAAGCTTGCCGGTGCAGCTGCGCGAACAGTTCGGATTTAGTCGGTAAATTTTGTGTCTTAAAACCGAACTGCCTATTAAATCACATGTTTTAAACGATGTAAATTATCATCTATTAGCGACGTTAAAAACATTCAATTGTAAACATTGTATACAACAACTAACACCTACGACTGTCATACAACACATTACAACAGGCTAATGTTTTCAGGTTAGCTAATATATAACGTTGCGAAAACGACGTGACTCTGATCACAGCTAGTACAGCACTGACCCCCACCACTCACTAAAGCAACCGAGCGGGTCATTAACAAAATAAACCTTCTGCGCACTCAATAAAACCGGTTATCTTATTTGGCGTCCGCTCTAAACAATGTAAAATAAAAAAAAATAATATATAACCTAATTTCAATAATGAATGAATGACGCAAAATGAAAATCAACCTCTCATGAGCTCAAAATTTAAAAGTACGTAAACTCACTAACTGACGCTAAAGTAGGATCTGTAGCAAACCATGCTTGAAGGAGAGCTATCTTGTAGAGAATAAAAAATTTAGTAAAATAGGCGATTTGAAAAAAAAGTCGTAGGAACTATTTCTGAGAAAATTGTAAATAAAAATCGCATGAATAAACTACTACTTTCAGTAGACCGATTTTGATGAAAATTTTCATGTCGGGTTCCGTTGTGGTCTCCAACTTAAGTCCCCAAGTTTTAACTTCACACAGTATTCCGTCCTTGAAATAGTTTATTCACACATCAATACACCAACTCACACACACACAGGCCAATCGCTAAAATCATTTTCTTGAGATTCAAAAGAAGCCTTAAACTTGTAGGCCTGTCCAATAAAACTCGATTTCGAAAAATTTACATGAAAACACTACTTTTCTTCCCTATTCATATAGGGCAAAAGAAAGTAAAAAACACTATGAGAGAGAAAGCTATGAAAAAGAAAGAATGCAAAAGACGGTAGCAGTACAGCACAGTAGCAGTACTGTCCTGTATGGTGTGAATCGACTTTAGGCGACACTGTTCAAATCGTGCCAAAAAAAAACCAGCAACAAGCATTGATTAAAACTGGGTTTGTTATTTGAAAATAAAAATTCCCGTACAAAATAAAATACTAATGAATAAAAAGCAACGCCTCTGACACAATAAAATATCCCGTATTAATCAACATTAAGGTTTTTTTTTATGGAAATTAGGCTTATTGTAAATACGTAGAATGTTAGGCGTAGGAGGATAACTGAGTAAAATACAGTTACTGAAAAGGTAAATTATTCAACAAAAAAATATAAATAAAATAAAAATGTCCAAAGTTATTGCTAGAAGAAATTTTCAGCGCAGACGTGATCCATGTTTTAATATTTTTGCAATATCAGTACAAAAACCATATGGTTAAAAGGTCAAAGAACAAACCTCTACATTTTTATCCTGTCATTATTTCTCATCATTATTAGTATAAAGAAATATCATAATTGTATAGCTAACTAAACCCACTAATTTTTTAAACAATGATAGTATCTTTGGCATGGTACATCCATTACTGGAATAATTTAACTAAAATTACATGGTTTCTTTTCTAACAAAACAAAAGACGTGATCAAATAATGATGTCGTGTACCTACTTCAAATTATTAAAGAAATACAAAATCGCATGAAATTTTGCCGTTGTGAATTGGCTCTTGTTAAATACACCCATTAAATGAGCACTTGAATATCATTAACATCTATAAAAAAAAATGAAATAGGAAGAAGTTTATTTAGAAATTCATGTTAACTAAAAAGTTGATTCATATCGTCACAAATTTCGCTACGATTAGACTGAAAAGCAAAAAAAGGAGGTACGTTGTTTCAAAAAGAATAATGGGACATTACTAATTGATGTTCATCTACAAAAATCTGGTATGAAACACACAACTTTCTCTTGCCAATGCAAAAATAAACAATATAACCTATTATCATTAATAATAAAACAATAGAAATAAACAAAAAAACTAACCTAAATAAACATAAACTTTTAATCATGAGTGAATGATGCAAAATAAAAATCAACCTCGATTTGGCTTAATAATACGGAAAATCAGTCTTTCACGCTTAACTAGGCTCAGTAGAGAAAAATTCTCAAGATAAAAGTTGTAGATCTTATAATTCCCTATAAATTTGATCATTACACTTTTGTCGTAAAATGCGTACTAAGACTGAAATCTTAAAAAAAATCCTTTTTTTACAGATTTTCATTAAAAAAAAGGAAACTACTAATTACAGCTAAACTAAGCGTTATACAAAAAAATGTTTGAAATAAAAGTTGTAGGTTTTTAAATTATCTACAACTTTTATTACTTATAACATTTAAAAAAAATAACATTCATTAAAAAATAAAATAAAAACAATAAAAAAATGCCTGCAGTTCTCTTTTGGATGCTTTCGCGCCGGAGTGTTGGCGTGCTAAAATTCAAATACGAATGTCCAGTGTTCGATTCCCGGTTAGGGTCTGGAAATGTTTACGTAAAAAACCTTCGATTTCATAGCCCAAACTGCTAAAGATGAAGCTTTACAGCTTAACGACTTTTTTCAGATATTAATTTTGTTATCAAGAAAATAACATGTGCATTGTTGACTACAAATACATTTATTCACGTTTTTCACTGTATTGTTTCATTTTTTCATTAAAATTAGACTGTTTTATTACAAAAGAAGAATTTTTGTGTTTTATTTTGTTTACCTCTGACTGTCACTTATTAGGATAATAAGTCACCTACAGATACTAATCCAGACGAAGAAGGGTGGTAAATGGAAATGAGCAATGAAAAATTGTAGACCTGAACGGAAATCGAAATCAGGATCGTTGACATAGATATCAGTTGTGGTGACCACTACATCTAACAAGAATGTTAGTGATCTTATGCGAGATTATAGCCTACATAGTCCGAAGGAGAACTCAGGACAACTATCGAAAAGTCATCTTGTTTTCACGACCTACCAGTACCAACTAACATATGTTCAGTTGAATAATTTATTTCTGCCTACATGCTTACACTGCGTTTACATTACAATGCGCTAAATTTGTCTAACAAAGGAGACTTCACCTTTATAATATGACACAAGACGCCAAATAGTTATGCGACCTACCATTATCCGTGGTCTGAACGCATTGTTGGTTTAAATGAATCTTTATTTCAGCCTACGCTGTGGTTGTCTCACTTGTATTTTTTCAATAAAAATTTTAGAAGTTAAAAAAACTATTTTTTTTGTTAATATTTCGATACAAAGGAAGAGTTTTTTTTAACGATGTAAAGTACAGATATTACAAACTCTTGTTAAATATGTATTGAGTCGTTATGGTTTACAAACTTATAATATACAATAAAAAGTATATATTCGTACAATTTTTCCAAGATAAAACATAACAAAGTAAAGGACTAATTATTATTGGATACACAAATTCGTATGAAGGACTGCAATACCGTGCAAAGGCCAACAATAGAGTATAATTTAACCCAACAACATATTGAATAGAAATAAAATGAACTTCGTACTCAATTTGACGCGAGAAGCACTAGAAACGTATTCAATTACGCGTGCTGTACACCAACTAGATAGTAAAAACAATAATTTCATAAAAAGTATTTATATAAAGTATTACATTATTTTTAGTACAAATAAAAAAAATAAAATGAACAAAATAAATTCCTTCTTTGTAACACGCATGAAAATAATCTTGACTCTTCCTGTAAATAAATCTAACGTATCGTTGATTAGGTCATTAGCCGAAATACTGGTTTAAACCTCTAGCGACTTTACCAAGTAAAACGAGAAGTGAGGTGGTTTACCAGTCCTTACTGGGTGGAAAAGTATGCTTATGCATGCCAGATCCTCCTGAAGCACCTATTTTCAAAACAGCAAATGACACCTTCACTTCATTCATCCATAATTCGTCTGGCTGTATAATGAAATTCATTATTCTCAGAGGACATAACTGTGATTAGTGTCTTTTACACCTATACCTCTACAGTTCTTAAATGTTTCAATCATACTGATCAATTGGCTGACCATATGATAAGAAACAGAACTATCTTTTGTAGCCCTAGAATTAGTAGATCGAGTGCAAATAATTTAACGCTCCACCTGCCTGTTATGGCGATAAATTCATCATATAAGATTTATTTGTAAAAAATAACTGGTTTTTATCATCTCTTACATAAACAGGCCACCAAATTTTCCATCATTCAGTCTGCTCAGAAAGAAATCTTACGTTACTTCAAATTCGTCAATAATTTAGAGGTTATACGTAATCTGTATCCATAAATGGGAACGCCCTCACAGTCTTACCAACACAAAAACTCACTGCACTAATCTCTTAACTTTACGATCACATAATATAAAATTCGGCGCATTTGTTCCTTAAAGGTAGAACAGATAAATTACAGCATTTGTATTTCGACCAACTGCATCTAAGGAGTAAAAAAGGAATTAGTACCCTAAAGCAACACATATTATCTATACATTATGGATAGCTCAGGGTTAGTCCTGAGCTTTGGCCTCCGAGGAGTCCAGATTTAACCCTACTTGATTTTGTCTTCTGGGGTTATGTTAAAAACTATGTCTATAGTGAGAAGATTCGAAATGTAGATCATTTACGACAAATAATTGCTACTGCTATTGCTTCAGTCACGCTCGATATGACACAGCGCACCTGGACAGAGGTCGACTATCGTTAGATGTGTGCAGAGCAACCAACAGTGCTCATATACAAACCTAATACTGTCTGTCTATAACTTCATGGCCTCCCGCAGAGAGGAGCAGAATCGGCCCGCTACTAGCCTTCTTAATAACGCTTCATTATGTATCAATTCCAGTGTACTAGTTAGTAGTAGTAGTACATAATGAAATGTTATTGAGAACGCTAGTAGCGGGCCGATTTTGCTCCTCTCTGCGGGAGGCCATCAAGTTATAGACAGACAGTAGTTATGTCCACATTCGTGTGCTTTCTTTTTCAACTTGCGATTCGACTTGCGATGTCGCATCCGCTTAGAGCTCCATAATTTACGCAAAAAAGTACTCAGTTTTTAGCCGGTTTTCCGTTAATGTGGTTTTTAAACGACCGTTACTCCGTCCAGGCTATTCATAAAAATCGGCGTTTAAGTACGTTGACGATCTGTATTATGTCAAGCAAAGCGTTTATTTTTTCAATAAAAACATCGTTAAATAATTCAAAATGAGCTACGGAATGAGTTGCAGCAGGAAAACACAGAAGTTTGTTTTTCTAAACGACTATACTCGGAGCGAATACCGTTGTAGAGCTCAGTTTCCTCTCAAGAAGTTTAGAGGCTAATAGAATTTTCTATTAACACCACACATCTATTTCTAATTATAACAAATTCAAAATACGACACATAACACAATACTGCTGTAAAAATGCATGGTTCAGTCCAAAATAATTTCCCTATCTTTACGTGAGCCTAAATACACTTTTTTAAAAAAAATGGCCGGCATTTTAAAATGGAACATCAGACTTCTATTTTAAAATGTTCATATAGAGAAAACTCGTATCTTCAACGTACTTAAACGCCATTCTTTTATGAAAAATCTAAAAATCTAAAAGCCTGGACGGAGTAACGGACATTTAAAAACCACATTAACGGAAAACCGGCTAAAATCTGAGTACTCTTAATGCGTAAATTGCTGCATCTCTGACTAGTTTCAAAATTAAATAATCTAAGTCAAACCAATCAACGCAGGAAAGAACAGGCTTTAATTTAGTGAAGTATTCAAAAATGTTCGTTATGCTTTTTTTAAGATAAAGCTCTTCAAACGAGCGCGGACAGATGAAATGGCATGCCTCTAAGCACATGCTATATTCCATCAGACATCGCACGAGTGTGGACATAGCTAATAAATTGTAAAAAAATTTAATGTTTCTTTTTATAACAAAAAGAATCATGACTTTATCCCCAGTAGTTTCTAAACTGTATTTTTTATAAATGCAACCTTTCCCGATGACCCGGTATAAGTGATATCTAAAAAAAAGTAAACTGTGCAGTGTAATCGGGAAAAGAAACAGATTAATTTAATATACCCTTTTAAAGCTAGCGATAAATCAGCACGCAATTTTGAGTATAATATAAATGCTAATGAATAGACAAAGCGTGCATCACAATGCGAAATTTTTACAATTTAAATTCAAGATTTTTAAACGCAATTTATAAACTTTTACTTATTGCTTTAGTTGCTTCATGGTAACGTTTTAAACGATAAACGTTTTTATAATAGACTACTAAAAAAAATGAACAACAATATCAAAGTATTTGCCTGTACTGCTGCATTACTTATTCTTATTCTACCTTTTCTTTTATAATAGTAAATAAATTTAACAAAATTGAAGTACATTATACAGTAGTAACGATCATATTTTAGTGTCAATCATAAAACTGTCATACACTGCACCAACAAATTAAGTCTACCTACTTTAATGACATTTTTCTAAATAATAATTCAATATTTTATGGTAATTTTATGAAGCAAAGCTTGGAAAGAGTAAGGCAGTATGTACAACTGATGTCCTTGTACAAAAGAATATATTTTTATAAATAGGTCTACAGGCCACGTGGTCTGAAACAAACCCTGGAACCAATATACAATAACTACCAACACATAAATGCGCAATTATGACAACTTATGTCACGATATTGGCAAGTTACTAACTTCTATACATGTACTTATTATATAACATTATGAATAATTAATATTATAACACCAATTAACAGAAATTCTATAAAACAAAAATTAATGCAATAGGGAGACAAAGTTCATTAATCACGTGAATATTTTCATAGATAATTTATCTGAGAAAAATTCCTTATAATACGCAAGATGTTAAAGCAAATCTGTGAGTCGAGAAAAAACTATCCTTAAAAAAACAAAGAGACTAAATTATCACACAATACTTTACATTCCTCTAGTAAGGATTCTGTTTAATAACTCCGTTTGATAATTTGATGTTATTTCAGATGAACAAGTGATTTCAAAAGAACAATAAAAGGGGCCAGAACCATTCCTTGGGTGATCAATGATTAACACATCAGTTCGTGTTAATAATTATCAATAAGGTATACAGTAAAATCTCTCTATTGCGGAACTCTATATAGCGGAAATCTCTCTTTAGCGGCATTATTTGCCGAACCCGACCCTTTCGTATACTACGATAATGTATTTAACTCTCGTTATAGCGGCAAAACAATATCTTCAGGATATGGATTTAGACGCCTATGTAGGGGCAGACAATGACTTAGCCACTTCAGCAGATGTTGGCGATGATGCAATAATCGAAAATGTCTTAGCCCAAAACAACGAGCAAGAAAGTGATGATGACGATGAAATGGAAACAGAAATGTTGTCCCTTCAAGTAAACAAGCACTAGACGCTATTCTTGTTGTTTCAACGTACTGTCATTGCCAATATATAAATGAAAATTTACAGGTTTTAAACATTGAAAATGAGATTGAAGACATGTTTTATGAATTGAAAACGAAACAAAATTTACAACTTATTTTACGAAATGAAATGTACTTCACAGTCATTGTTTCCTTAATAACAAAAAATATATACTGTACTGTGTATTTTTTGTGTTTGTGTAGCCTATGTTTTAGGAGATTTTAATTGTATGTATCCTATGTTTATTACTGTTCAGTAAAAACCGAGTTTCAGTGCTAATTAATTTTAGGCTATCTATTACGGTATGTACTGTATGAATGATTATTGAAAAAAGTTCAATACGAAAAATGAAATTCTATTGTTAAACATTAGTAACACAACATCTAATAAAACCAGTTTGTATCCAAATTTCTTGTTAAGTTATAACCTACACTTTATGTAGGTAATTAATTTAAATATCTCACTGTATTGAAGTAATCTACTGTATTAAACATTCGTCATAAAGTTATCTATTCAGTAGTTTTTCAAAAACTTATTCCATGCACCATTTACATACGTATATAAGTTATTTTGTACAGAAAAATTAGTACTCCAACTTCCCTCCCACCGTTAATTACTCGCTCTCTCTATAACGGAACTCTCTTTATAGCGGCGGTATCTCATTGTCCCTTCAATTCCGCTATAGAGAGATTTTACTGTATTTCTGAAATTTCTTTCATACCATTTAGATTTCTAGTTGCTTCTGGACGTTTAAAAAATATGTAATCTGGAATTAATTTCACAATTTAATTGACAATCCTGGTACTTTTTTGTGATTCAAATCAAGTACCAGGAGTGACTAATGATAAGCACGAAATAAATGTATATAGAAGAGATAAAATACTTCAGAGACAAATAAATATTGTAAAAGGATGTACATGACAAGACTTTTTAGGAACAAGTGACTTGAGTTTGAACATGTATACTTAGAATCAATAACGGATTATGCAAATCACATACGTACATATGCAAATAAGTAAAAAAGTAACAAGTTTTGCGATGCAAAATACCATTACTTGAATTACACAAAATTCTGGAAGAACACAAGGCACTGGACTTTAAAAAAACCAAGTGGAATAATATAATAAAAAAAATTCAACGACAGCAAATGCAGTAAACTTGAATCTTTTTTTTAATTTATTTTATTTAAAGTCGCATCAACTGTTTGGTTATTAGCGACTACGGTGGGTTATGAAACTTTAACTGTGGGTGGGATCTGACACGTGAAAATTTCCAGACCCTGGCCGGGAATCGAACTCGGGACCTCCGCGTAGCAGGCTAACACGCTAACCACTACGCTACGGAGGCGGTCTTGAATCTTGTAACGTCAACTTAAAGTGACCCAAAAAATTGGAAAAATTATAATTCTGATGAACAACTAGTAATGCCACTAAATAGAAATATCCAGAATGAAACTTAATTTAACTTTCAGTTTATGTGTATGCTACCAGACAATATTCCAAGTGCCCTGACTTCAGAACATACAAAATAGTAGCTCATGTAAAATTTTCTGTAAATCCTTAAATTCTGTTAACCAAAGTTTACAGTAATGCTGTCAACATTTTAGTATATTCTACTGCTAGTAAATTTAGATTCAATTTCCGACTACGTCAGGAAAACTTTTACATTCATTATGGTCACTAATAACTAATCATTTGAAGCAACTTTAAGAATTATTAATTAACTTCGTAAATCATTAAATGTTCTTGTAAAGGAACATTAGAAGACTACTATCAAAAAACAACTTCATTCACAAAAGTAGAAAGAAACCTAAATAAAATTTGAATGAAGTGATTCGATCGATAACTCGACTATTATTAAAATATGAAAGTCTTACTTAAATATTTATCAATATCTAATTTAGGATAAAACATACACAACGTACGGAAAAAATGAAAGCAATATTATCAAGACCTTGACGTTTTATTGAAGGAGAAAGCAAGCCGCTGACAAAAAATCTATATCCTTAACTCTGTTTTAATCCTATTTGTTTTTTCCATTTCACTCAATTTGACAGTAACATTTGCAGCTCGTAAACTAGCAAAACAAACGTAATTTACGAGCATAATAATTTTAAATGAAGGCTACATCAATAGTCTACAACAAAAATGGTGAATATACCGACAGCGTATAAAAGTATCTGGTGTGAAACACTCACACGACTTTCTCTTACAAATGCAAAAAATTAACAATATAACCTAACAATAGTAAAAAAAATTAGAAATAAACTAACCTTAAAAATATATAACCTAATTTTAATCATGAGTGAATGATGCAAAATGAAAACCAAACTTAGTTTAGCTTAATAATACGGAAAATCACTCTTTCACGCTAAACTAGGTTCTGTAGAGAAAAATGCAAATACATAAAAGTTGCAAATCTTTTAATTTCCTATAAATTTGATTATACTATAAATACGCTTTGTCGTAAAATGCATACTAAGGCTGAAATTTTAAAAAATCGATTTTTTACATGTTTTCGTGAGAAAAAAAACAGAAAATCACTAATTACCGCTAAACTAAGCGTTATACAAAAAATGTTTAAAAAACTTTTTTTACGAGAAAGCAACCTCCCTAAGAATTTCAGCAGACATGACACCCACCCTATCTTGCAGAGCATAAAAAATTTAGTAAACGAGGTATTTTTTTTTAAAATCGTAGGAGCCGTTTTTGAGAAAATCACAAAAAATTGAAAAATGACACGAATAAACCACTACTTCCGGTTGACCGATTTTCATGAAACGATTATTTTTTAAATTGCCTCATTTACTAAATGTTTTATCATAGGGTAGGGAGGCTATGTCTGTTGAAATTCTTGGAAAGCCTGATTTATTGTAAAAAGATATTAAAAGATCTACAACTTTTATTATAAGCATTTTCCTTTACAGAGCCTAGTTTAGAGTGAAAGAGTGATTTTCCATATTTCAAAGCCAAAATGAGGTTGATTTTCATTTTGCATCATTCACTCATGATTAAAATAAGGTTATGTTTTTTGAGGCTAATTTTTTGTTTATTTCTAATGTTAGGTTATATTGTTAATTACTTACATTGGCAAGAGAAAGTTCTGTGAGTGTTTCACACTAGATTTTTTTTTTGTTCTTATATTAGCTGCCTAATTAGAGGCCTCCAATTTTGGATTCGATTCATAACGGCACATTAAGGCTTTTGCTGTTCTGCCGTGAAACTCCCCATCGACCTGCCATTCCAATCCCCCACTTAAGGTATGCGGATGGAGTTGGCTATGAGGGGAATTCGGAGGCCAACAAAAAAGAAATTATTGTAATAATGTATGAAAGGTTAACTTACTTTCCATGGTTAACTCCATCCTTCATGTCCGATCCATCCGGAGGAAGGAAAGTATCCAATTCAGTCATATTCTGTTGACCGTTCGCAGTCTGAAAAAAGAAAACGAGCATTTAGTTAAATTAATAAAATACTAGCTCATTAGTTAACTTAGGTAAAACTAAGAATCTACTTCAACTAAGAAAGCAGAAAACCCGAAGATTAAGATCTATGAGTTCTTTTTTTTTAACGTCCGACTGTTCTGCAATTAGCCTACTGCTAATGCAGACGGTGAAGGATGAAATGATTTTTTGTAACGTATGAAAATATGCCGGGCCTGAATGGGATTCGAACCCATGCACCACCCTAAAGGTTATGGGTACCAACAAACAAAATTAGTAAGAAACACGTTTCAAAAATGCTGTTTCTTTTCTAGCGACACATTGCGGTGAACTACTGATACATGAATAAAAACCTAAAATTATAGAATCTGTATTTCATAAATTGATTTTTTCCAATCCCAAAAAAGTGGAGCCATAGGTGTAAAAAGCCTAGGGTATTGGATTCCAATGAATAACATTTTTTAATTGAAATTTTAGTAGAAACCTTAGTGTTCATTATGATTCTTTCAACCACCTTACAGTCAAGCGGAGAATTATCTGAGAAACTACCAGACCGCAGGTATAAAAAAAACAGTTAGCGCCTTTGTAGTTATAATTTTAAGTTATATTAGTCAGTTAGTACTTGAACTGTGTATGGAATTAGTGTTGTCGGGCCGTTTCGAAATAGTGTCGTTAAGGGACCGGTACTGATTTACGTTAATAGTGCGTGTGCAGACGGGTGGTACCAAGTGGTTGTGGACCGGTAAATCATTGTTTTGAAAGTTAAATGACAGTATATTATTTCATAGTCAATTTATTTTAAGCTTTGAGTTTAGTAATTAATTTAATTTAGTAATCTGATTGTGATCTAGTCTTGCAAATAAATAATTGTTATAAGTTTAAAGAAAGTCTGTTTGTTATTTATTATAATACCCAGATCCCGAAAAAACCTAGGCTTAGGTGTTATAGTATTTAAAGTAATAAATACGCAAGTAATTATTAAGCCAAAAATCGTAAATATAAAATCGAAAATATGGCATTAAGGTGTTTAGTATCGATTTCAGGCGGGAAAATGTTCAACCTCTAAAAAAATAGGACAATACTTAATCTTTAAGGACAGAAAGAAACCCTAGTAATGACGTAAAAGATCGAACAGAGTCATAGTACTTTATAAAAACGTCAACAACACGCAGAAATTAAAAAAACAATGAAATCTGTTTTTCAAGAGGGATTATTGGACTTTAATCTCAACGAAAGATGACTTTAATCTCAACGAAATTTCATCGAAAGATGAAAGCTGTTAATTTACAAAGCGCAGGTGGTAAACCATTGTTGAATGGCCAAGAGAGAGCTGAAAGATGGAAGGAATACGTAAATCAACTCTACATGGGAAAAGAATTAGAATATGATGCGATAGAACAAGAAACTGATGTTGAAGAAGATCAAAAAGGGGACCCTATACTACGAGAAGAATTCGATCGGGCACTTAAGGATATGAATATGAATAAGACACCAGGAATAGATAACATACCATCGGAATTATTATTACGATGTGGCAAAGTTGCTCAAAACAAATTATACAAACTTGTGTGCAGAATGTATGAGAGTGGAGAGGTACCATCGGACTTTAAAAAAAATATTATGATTCCAATACCAAAAAAGTCAGGAGCGGAGAAGTGTGAACATTACAGAACCATCAGCCTAACATGCCATGCATCTAAGATACTGACAAGAATTATATACAGGAGAATAGAACACCGAGTAGAAGAAGTATTGGACGATGACCAATTTGGATTTAGAAGGAGAATGGGAACTCGAGATGCAATATTGGCTCTGAGACTGATTATTGAGAAAAGGATACAGAAAAATAAAACTACTTTTATGGCATTTGTAGATTTAGAGAAAGCATTTGACAATCTGGACTGGAGTAAAATGTTTAAAACTTTGAAAAGGCTAGAAATTAAATACAAAGAAAGGAAAGTTATCTACAGTCTGTATAAGAATCAAACGGCTGTTTTGAGAATTGAGGGGTACGAAAAAGAGGCTGCTGTAAGAAAAGGTGTACGACAAGGTTGTTCTTTGTCACCACTACTTTTTAACTTGTATATAGAAGAGGCTATAAATGAAGTGAAGGAGAAATTTGACGCAGGAATAAAAATTCAAGGAGAAACAATAAAAATGTTGAGATTCGCCGATGATATAGTAGTATTAGCCGAGGCAAAGAATGAACTAGAGGATGCCTTAAATGGAATGGATGAGATCTTGAGGAAGGATTACTTCATGAAAATTAATAAGAACAAAAAAGTGTTGTGCAGCAGCAAGAGTGGTTTAGAAGAGATGGGAAATTTAAAAGTAGGCAACGAAAACATACAGGAAGTTGGGGAATTCTGCTATCTAGGGAGTAAAATAACAAAGGATGGTAGAAGCACGAGTGATATCAAGAGTAGAATTGCTCAAGCTAGAAAAGCCTTTGAAATGAAAAACAGCTTACTGACTACAAACATTGATTTACAGATTAGGAAAAATTTCTTAAAACATTATGTTTGGAGTGTAGCATTATACGGAAGTGAAACGTGGGTGATAGGGGCTGTAGAACGGAAGAGGATAGAAGCTTTTGAAATGTGGTGTTATAGGAAAATGTTAAAGATTAGGTGGGTGGACAAAATAAGTAATTTAGAGGTTCATAGGCGAGTGGATGAAAAAAGAAGTATATGGAAGCATCTTACCAAAAGAAGGGATAGGCTAGTGGGGCATATCCTAAGACATCCAGGTATTGGGCTATCAATAATGGAGGGTAACATTGAGGGAGTAAATTGTAGAGGGAGGCAAAGATTAGAATATATAAAGCAAATTACAAAAGATGTAGGGTGTTACAGGTATGTAGATATGAAACGACTTGCGCAAGATAGAACAGGTTGGAGAACTGCATCAAACCAGTCGAGAGACTGATGACAAAAAAAAATCTCAACTATTCATAATCGTTTTTTTTTAACTTTCATAATATCATCGTATTTGTACTTAAATAAATACATAAATGTAACGAATTGAAATTCATGTAATAAAAATGATCGAATGTAATTGTTTTTTATAAATTAGTTAATCTTAGGTCGCACCAACATTTCAATTTTATTAACCACTACTTTATTATAATAGTTTTACATCTAAAAGTTTTAAATTATAAAAGATTACAAGAATTTTTACACTTAAAACTAAAAATTTAAAATGATATTCAAGACGATAAAAATAATAGGTGATACTATTTTATAATATTAAGTTAAGATTTAGATTTTGATAAACACAAAATTGAAAGAAATCAGGGTTCAGGGTGAATCCCCAGAACGTGGAGGTCTCTTTGGAAATAAAAGTTACGTTGATCAATAAAATGTAATGTACGGTACAAAATCGGGTTATAATGACTAGTTCCCTCCTCCTTTAGCTAGCTACTAGTTTAGTTCAATAGCGCGCAGGTAACTTAACATGTTTGATTTTACAAGCGCTAGTAGGGGAGAAAAGGTCACGATTGACTAGCGTTAGTAAACGTTGCTAGTTGCTAGTAAGCTGCATTTTGTACAGTAATACACAACACAACTGACATATGTCTTCAGAGCACTGGTAAAACTTTTTTTTTTATTCCTAATTTGTGTACGTTGCAATCTGTTTAATTTAGAACAATAACCAACCCCATGACTCAATGAGATGAGGATGATATGTATGACGTGTGAATGAGGTGTAGTCTTGTACAGACCCAGGCCGACCATTCCTGAGAGAGTATGGTTAATTAAACCCCAACCATCAAAGTACACCGGTAACCACTGTCTAGTATTCAAATCCGTATAAAAGTAACTACCTTTACTAGGATTTGAACCAGGAACCTTCGTCTCCGAAAATCAGCTGTTAAAAAGCTGATTTTGGCGACAACTTTACCTCTAGACCAACCCGGTGGGTTATTGGTAAAACTATACAAAAAACAATATTAAAACTTTATGACTATCTCCGTGGGAACAGTCACCAACGCGCTAGTAGGTCCTGCTATATTTGTTTGCACGTTCAGTTGACACAATGAAGCAGTATAGTACAGTGTATTTCTTATTGGGCTCTCACCGCTACTAGGACATACACAAACATCGGCTTTGTAGATCAATCAATGCCATCATAACCAATAACACTCCCCTCCTCCGCGCCCCAACGATAACAAACATTTATAATGTAGAGTTGTCTATATGACTATTAATTAATAATTAACACTATAAGTTTATAATACTCGACTTCATATGCAGATTACAAATGCGAAATATTTATCCGATATCTGTACTGTCCGACGTTTTGTGCAGCTGCGGGATGAAGGGGTAAGACGAAGTACCAGACTGCTGTTACGTCATAACGCTGTACTAATCATCTCATTGCTCTTCGCTGGGCAGTAGGCTGCCTAGTGCGGTGACATACGTGGGTGTTGTTTTGACTATTCGCTGTAGACGGCGACACAGAATATATGAAGTTTGGATAGTACCCTTGACTACTACAAACATAATACAAGTAAAACGTTACTACTACTACCGCAATCTCTCACAGTAGTAGTGACGTAATGTACACCTCTCAGCTGCACAAAGCTTGGGGACGGGCAGTTCTACGAAAGATTTTTAGATTTTGTAATAACCGATTGCGTCATTTGTTTACATTTATCACGCAGTGTTTAGAAAGAGTGGCGAGGGAATGTGGAGAAGGCATTAGTAGGTCTACAGTAAAATAGGTAAGATATTCATTTTAACCCCCCTAATAGAAGAAAATGTTTTTACAGTTTTTTTTTATTTTTTACAATTCATTAAACATTCTACATAATACACTGTTTTTCCTGTTAAGCAAAACTTGAATTGTAGTTCTACCTTAAAAAGTAAGTATTCTACAGAGGTTTAAAAAATGTATTTATACGCATCCAGATGCCTTTAATATTGATGTTTTTAGTGTCGCTAATAGCATTGACGATTCCTATAAAATCCACTGTGTCAACTGAACGTGCAAACAATTATAGTAAATAAGATCGTGAGAATAGGGCATGAGATTATAGTAGTACAGTATCTTTACTTTAAATTTTAGTTGATTCATTAGATATTTATGAGATACTGGATAACAATTTTCTACGTATTCTAAGTTTTGTTGCTTTTTATCTAAGTCAAGAAATTAGTTTCCTTTTATTTTTGTATAAGATGGTATAATTATACCTAAAATTTTAATAAATAAACAAATACATTACATTTACATTTAAATTACATTGTTATATTTTAATACTATTAATAAACCCATCGGATTGATCTACAGTCCAGCCTCTCTTAGTTTGCTCCTAATGTAAACAAATAATGACGTCACTGAGCATGCGCATTATATAAAAATGTGTACACGCTGATAAAAAAGTAACAAAATACTGTCAAAAGTATTTAAATACTAAATACTTTTAAAAGTATTTTTATAAATGAAATTGTTAGGCCTACATCATTTATAATGACTGATGTTTTAAGTAGTTATAATTTAAAAAATAGTTAACTTAATAGGAATACGACATCCGTAAAGTAGCAGACTCTAGCGTGCACCCTGTAGTAGGTGGCTTTTGTTTGTTGACTGTAGGAGCAAACTAACAGAGGCTGGACTATAGTAAAGTTGTCAAAGTAAAATACAGTTGTCGCCGCGAATCAGCTGTTTAACAGCTGATTATCAGATAGTGTTTACCAAGGAAATTTAATGGTTGAGGTTCAATTAACCACACTCTCTCAGAAATGGTCGGTCTTAGTCTGTACAAGTCAACACGTCATACGCATCATACTCATCTCATTGGGTCATGAGGTTTATTTTCTAAAACAGGAAGTTGATATATTTTACGTAGTAACAAAATCCGGTTTACCGGACGTCCGTAAGTCGTGCATGAAGTGCTAACGTCCGGATAACCGAACAGTTCCAAAAAAACTTTAAAATAAAAATTAATGGAATAATGCATTTTGAAACCGCTTCCATGACGTAGTGACTAGCGCACTAACCTACAAAGCGAAAGGTCTCGGGTTCAATTCCCGGCTAGGGTCTGGAAATTATAACATGTTAAAACCACCAATAAGGTACCAAAACCCACAGTAGTTGCTAATGAACAAGCTGTCGATGCGACTTTAATAAATTAAAAAAAAACTATTTGAGTATTTTTAGTGTTAGAACGATTTCTTTTTTTATGAACACAATGAAAATTAATTTTTAACAGGAAATTTTATTTTTCTGTAACGTTGAAATTTTCGTTGGCAATTGGAGGCTTACGCCTGCAAGTTTCCGAAATAAGGGCTGGCACTTTTTGTACACCTTTATTCAAATTAAATGGCACTTAAGATCAAACTTTAAAATATTGTTTCGGCACTTAAAAGGGTTAAAATACGGATACTGCCTCCGGGCTAGCCCAGTCAATCAGATGCTAGACCGGCATATTTAATAGTTCAGTAAAATCGGTCGGTCGAGTGGCTAAGCATGATAACCAGATGCTCAACTAGATTATTACTCAGTTAATGCTCACATTAAAATTTATACGGAAAGAGAAATATTCACCAAAAGCAGCAATAAAATTGAAACGTTGTTTACTAAATAAACTAGCTCAAGAAAAAAATTTAAAAAAAAATCTGTAAACAACCCATTCATTGTATAAAAATTAATTACTGTAACAATTTTACAGTAACATCGTTTACATGAGATCGCGTCATAACTCCGAATGCTACATTGTAATATGATTAGGTTCAAAGGATTTACATCAAAATCGATACGTATAAAATAAAAAAATTAACACAACTATCACAAATACATAAAAATATAATATAAATAAGTACATCTTAGAAAAAAATAAAAAAACAACAAACCTTACAAAGAAGATGTGTAGTAGAATCAACTCTAGTTAACGATGGAGCCATTTTACAAAATAAAAATATAAACACGTACTAATATATAGCCTTAACATGTACAGGAACTAAGAAAAACACAATGTTTTTTTATAGCTACAACGATAATATTAGGAGAACTAAAACCATAATTCACTGCAATGTGCAAATCTATTATTCGTAATCAATTAACAATAAAAAAAAGTTAAAGATACCACTGAACTTAAGACAGATTTTTTACCAACACAAAAATAAATAAATAAACATAAAACAAAAAAGAATAACATCACAAAAAGCAGATAATGACATGTAAAGAAAAGAATCAATATTTTATAAGACAAAAAGGCCTAATTACGTATAATAAATTGTTCTAAAAATAAAAGATTAATTAAATTAAAAGACCAGACGATTTAATTAAGATAATTAATTTATTACATAGCATTCTATTTATAACATTGTCGCCGTTATGGTGTTTTGAATTATATATTTATCATTTCATTGATAAGTTTTACGAAATTTTACTTTTATCTTATATGATTATAAATACAAAACAAACGTGAGCAATGAACGTTTGTCAAATAAAAAACAAAACAAAATTCTAAAATCAGTTTTAAGTTCTACAATTAATTAATAAGACGGAATACGGAGTATTGAATGAATTCAAAAGAAGACCCTGCGAAAGATTATAAATTTGAAAGGTTTCTATAACGAACAAAAGCAGAAAAGTACAGGAAAGAAAACTGAGATGCCTACATTAAACAAAACACACTGAGACAGAAAAACATTAAAAATTTATTGAAATAATCTAAAAAATGGTTTGGAATAGGTTAAAGGACAAGAAAATTATAATTATTTAATAATATAATTACTGTACAGCAAAACCTCCAGAAGTAAATACCTCTCCAAGGTAACCTCTTCCTAACAGACAAGTATTTTTGGAAGACAAGTATTTTTGGAAACTATTTACATGATTGTATATTTTTACTTCCGCAAAGCGAATACTGGAAAAGGAAATTATACCAAAACAAAATTATTTAAAAATACAGTTTATACGAGGGTAGGCTGATAAGTAATGCACACATGCTTGTAGAAGACAACTAAATAAACTTCAGTAGCGCGCCTGGTGGCATGTGGAAGTACTATTTCTCCTCTACAAGCCTGCGCAGTTTGAAGGCGTTGCTTTCATTCAGTTTGTTTTGAGTAGTGGAAGTATGGCGTCGTGTTCTGGTGCTATGTCAACGAGAATTAAACAACGCGCTGTTATCGAATTTTTAACTGCTGAGAAAGTGAATCCTAGTGAGATTTATCGTCGTTTAAAGGCTGTTTATTGTGACGATACTGTTGATAGGTCTACTGTGAATCGTTGGGTAATAAAATTTCGTGATTGCCAACCTGGAAAAGCCTTAATTGTTGACAAAACACGCAGTGGACGACCAATCACTGCCTCAGACGATAATCGTCGCAAACTCATCGATGATTTGATTCAAAATGACCGGCGAATCACTCAACAGCGTATCGCAAACCAAATTGGAATATCTAAGGAACGTGTTGGCTTCATTATTGAACAATTGGGATACCGTAAAATCTGTGCACGATGGGTACCACGCCGTCTGACAGACGAGAATAAACAGCGTCGATTGGAATGCTGTGAACAACTTTTGAAGCGCTACCGTGACGAAGGAGACGACTTTCTTTTGAATATTGTGACAGGGGACGAGTCATGG
Source organism: Catonia carolina (assembly GCA_035578175.1). Taxonomy (NCBI): domain Eukaryota; kingdom Metazoa; phylum Arthropoda; class Insecta; order Hemiptera; family Achilidae; genus Catonia; species Catonia carolina. The sequence continues at coordinate 69,951,291 of JAQMRL010000008.1, forward strand.
GTTCATCATTACGATCCCGAAGAAAAAAGGCAGAGCGCTGAATATCGTCATCCACATTCTCCTGTTGTGAAAAAGTTCAAAACACAACCGTCCGCAAAAAAAATTCTTTTGACTGTGTTTTGGGATGCTCGCCGAGTTTATGTGACTGATTATCTGGAACGAGGGGCAACGGTAAATTCTGCTCAGTATATACAGACTCTGAAACACCTCCGACGTCGAGTTTGTCGTGTTAGAGGCAACCTGGCGCCAATAATTTTGCAACACGACAATGCTCGTCCACACACTTCGCGTGCAACTGGAGAGGCTCTGAGAAACCTGAAGTTTCAACCAATTTTACACCCTCCGTATTCTCCCGACCTTGCGCCTTGCGATTTTTATTTTTTTCCTCTACTGAAGAGAGACCTTAAGGGTAATCATTACAGCTCGGACAATGAGGTGAAGGCAGCTATTGCGTCCTGGGTTCGAGGAAAGTCGGAAGAATTTTTCAGTGACGGAATGAAAAAACTTGTTAAACGTTGGGAGAAATGTGTAATGCTTAACGGTGACTATATTGAAAAATAAATAGATAATTTGGTAGGTTAAGATTTGTACTTTAATTTGTTATTTACCCCATCTTGCTATTTCTTTTTGTTCGTCTTCTACAAGCATGTGTGCATTACTTATCAGCCTACCCTCGTATTTTACACAAATCAGGGTTTTTGGTAAAAAATAACGGTGCTGTAAAACCCTACTCTAATATGGTCTCATTTACTATGACATGAATAACGAAAAATTTAGATAAATAAATGGTTATTTATTTATTTTAAATAACTGCTTTGGTAATTAGCAAGTACAATGGGTTATAGTACAGAACGGGCAGATTTTAACGTGTAATTCCAGACTGGCAATCGAACTACCCTTCCGCTTTTAGTCTGTAGCGCAGTCTAGCACTTTAACCGCTGAGCCAATGGGGTTGTCTGTTTGGGTCTTTTCTGTTATCCCCCCCCCCCAGCATAATTTTTCACATTTTGTGGATACTTCGTATGTAGGTATTCTTACAGTATTTTTAACGATAAAACGGGAAAAATATTTAAAAAAAATCATACATCAATATTTTTCAAGTTAGCGTTAAAGCTTTTTTCCTTTTTCAAGTTAACCTTAAACTATTGACAATTACTAAATTATTTACTAATATTTAATTTAATTATGTTAAATTAATTTAATGATAATTTATTTCATGATGTCATGTACTCGATGAGTTAATATTTCATTATTACATGCAGTAACAATATTGAGAAAAAGCAATGTATTTACCCTACCTATATTTAACTTTAACTTGAAGAATATTGGTGTACGTTTTTTAAAATATTTTCCCGTTTTTATAGTTAAAAATACTGTAAGATTGCATACGAATATTCACATAATGTTAAAAATTTATGCTGGGGAGGGATAACAGAAAAGGACCGTCAGTTTTAATAATTGTTTTATTTTACTTGCAGGTATTTTTGGTAAATTATAAAACTTAAAAAACTTTTTTATCAACTGTAAGTACAATCACAACAATAATTTTAAGTGTTTTCTAAAGTTAAGTGCCGGTGGTAAGGGATCCCATTGCGTGTAAGGTCACAAAAAATTACATAATGGTAAAATTTTAATAAATCACAGTGCAAATTTTAAATACGGCCTAATCTCAATATAAATAAATTTGAAAGTCCGAACTCACTTATCAATAAAATTCTCAAACTTCCTATTATCTGGGGAGCTACAATTTGGTATTTTTTTCCTTAGGTATTGAACAGAAAAACTAAAGAACTCGCAATTCAATCACTAACGCGTAAGAGGTAAAAAGAGGTGACTTCCTAAAACAAAACATTATTTCGATACTTTTCCAAAAATCTAGGAAATCGGTATGTGTCTCTTAGTGGTACTTAAGAAAAAATACCTAAAGATTTTGCATTGATGGGTAAAAATAGGCAACTACCGAACAGAAATAAATATTATTTCCAAAAATTTCAAAGAGATACAATTCTACAACTCAGATGTATTTTTTTAAAATACTAGTAACTTTAATTCACCCACTAGAATTTGCTAACCCAATTTCAATGCAACCCCTCCCAGGTTTTAATGTATACTAGTGTTTACTAGAACTTTATTTTAAAAATTCTGGTCAAGATTTCCCACAAATTTACCAGCTCCCAAAGCTACGTAGTATACTATCAGCAGTATTTTTTTTGAGAAAAGTTACCCAGTAATTATTTACGTATTTTAATGTTATCATTTAATCAATTTTATTACGCGGCAATAATTTAAATTATTACAAAACCTAAAAATTATTAAACATATAAATTCATAGATAAATATAAAATAAATTTTCAACAATATCTACACACTAAAAAAAAACACAACAAACATGCACTTCTATTTTTTTCGATTTTCTTATGCACTGTCTCATAACTAATAAAGTTGTAAATATTGCACTATGTACTTTAAAAAAAAAACTTTTAAAACAATGCTATCTAAAATTGGCCACAGACAAACATAAATGAACATAAAACAACAAATCTGTCACATTTTGGTTAAGTATACAATAATAACCAGTTCAATAACAAGGCAATTTCACTTAAAATCGTCGCAGACAAAATGGATGTTACAATATTCTTATGAACTAATCATGTAGACACCTCGAGCAATAGTTACTTTGTTACAAATTTAAAAAAAAATTAAATAAGATATTCGAAAAAACCTAAAACTTGTTATTATGGTGATGAAACGACAAAATTTGTTACAATTCCTTTATTTTTATTTATCCAATTTATAAGATATTATTTTACTTACATAAGTTTTATATCCGTAAATTTATTATCCGTCAGAAAAGTGCAGAATAATTAACTAAGTACTTTTTAAGTACAGTATAACATTCCCGATAACGTCAACAAAATAGATTTACAATTCATTCAAAAGTTTTAAGAGTAAAGTATTATTACGATTTTCTGTCTTAAAGGGTCTTAAATAAAGTAGTTTTTTAATACTTTAATAAAAAAAATTCTTATTTAATTTGATAAAGAAATACATTTTACTTATTACTTTATAAAGGCCTAAAAAACCAATAAGTAAATATTCGATAAGGAATAAAATTCAAGGTCTAAGTAGGTTTTTATCTGAAATAAACATAAATATAAATTACAGGTTGGAATTGTAATTTGTTATATAAAAATTATGCCCGTAACAGGCTGTTAGAGTATTTCATTATTTGCACTCGATCTGCTAGTTATAGGGTTACAAAAAAAAAGTTATGTTTATCACATGGTCAGCCAATTATATGACTGAAGCATTTAAGAACACAAGAGGTAGAGGTGTAAAAGACACTAGTCAGAGATATCTCCTCAGAGAGTAATGAATTTCATTATACAGCCAAACCCTGTGGTGAATGAAGTGAAGGTGTCATTTGCAGGATGGAAAGTAGATGCTTTTCAGAGCGCCTGGGGCATGGCGAAAAGAATACTTTTCCACTCAGTGAGGAAGGCAATGGTTAACCACCTTACTCCTCGTTTTACTTAGTAACGACTCTAAAGGTTCAAACCAGCCTTTCGGCTGATGACCTAAACAAGAACATATAAAAGTTATAAATATTAATATATCCTGTGTTAATTTTTCCAAAATTACAAGAGACAAGAACGGGTGAAAATCCGTAAAATAATTTACAAAGGTTGTAGGACTACGAACCACTTCGTTTTAAGTTCTAGATCATACAAGTAAAAGCGAAAAGAAATTTAACAAATTTCGAGTTAACTATAACGTCTACACAGTTTTCATCTCTATGACAAATGCAGAAAATTAAAATCTCAGATTATTACAACCAAAAATAAAAATCGTCTAAAGTAACCAGATGTTTTTAGTTTTTGACTAACAACCATTTAAATCTAGCCTAATTTTGTGGTTTTGAAGTAAATACTTAAAATCCTAAAGGAGATAACGGACTAGGATACCATATTGTTTTTCTGCAAACTTAAGACTTAGAAAACCCAGGAAACCCCTAAAAGAACGCAGAAACATACGCTACAAAAGATTTTTCGCAATGGAATGTTAATGATCATACGTAATTAGTAATTAATGAATACAGGTAATATTAATTTTCAAAATTTGGACAAACTGATTTTTTAACAAGACACTTCTTTTTAAATTATATAACATAGTTCTTTTAGTATAAAAAATATGGAAAAAAGAACACACACACAACGTTAAACATTTACTGCACTATGGTAATCATCTATGATAATGAATGCACAGGCAAGTTTTTTAAATGAAGGGTCTTGAGGGGGGAACGGGAAATCCGAATTTTGTACCTATTTACGCCGCGGGACCCGAGTTAGATTTCCGGTCAAATTTTGCAGTGTTTAATCAGTCGTTTTCATCAAATATTACCATTTACTATCCTTAATATGTATAATATGCATACGCCGCATTGGCGTATTTGGTAACGTGCTCGCCTCTCATCATGCGGTCTAGGGTTCGAATCCCATTCAGGTACGGCATATTTTCATACGTTACAAAAAATCATTTCATCCTTCACCGTCTGCATTAGCAGTAATTGCAGAACAGTCGGACGTTAAACAAAAAAAAATTGTCGGACGGAAAAAAACTCTCCAGATTCACCCCCACCCAAATCAAAATCCTGGCTACGTGCCTGCGAATGACCTATACACTATTATAATGTATGAAAACAACAACGCAAACTTTCCAAACAAGTCATAGTTTACCTTATTTGCGTTGCAGTAAACGAACTTTCTCGCAACATAATGTTTCAGCAGAAACCGAAATCCCGGACGGTTTTACACCCACGATAATTCCCGAACAGACTGAAAAGACCAGGACGTATAGTAATCCAATTAGAGAAACAATTAATTTTCCAATCACAGTCGAATCGAAGTATAGTGATTTTTACCAACGACAAATAATAAAAACATTTGGTCTTAATAAACAAAATTCATTCCGGTTTCTAATAATTACAGAATGTAAAAATCTGGTGTGAAACACTCACACGACATTCTCTAGCCAATGCTAATAATTTACAATATAACCTAACATTCGTAATAAAACAAAAGAAACAAACAAAAAACTAACCTCAAACAACATGACCTTATTTTAATCATGAGTGAAAGACGCAAAATGAAAATCAACCTCAGTTTGGTTTAAAAATACGGAGAATTACTCTTTCACGCTAAAATAGGCACTGTATAGAAATATGCTTAGAATGAAAGTTGTTGATCATTTAATTTCCAATAAATTTGATTATACACTTTTATCGTAAAATGTATTATAAGGCTGAAATCTTAGAAAAATCGATTTTTTACACGTTTTCGTGAGAAAAAAACCAGAAAATCGCTAATTACCGCTAAACTAAGCGCTATATAAAAACAATAGTGTTTGTGATAAATGTTGTAGAATTTAAAATTTTCTACAACTTTGATTATACCATACATTTTTACGCTAAAATTCATATTAAAGTCACAATCTTAAAAACACTTTTTTACGAGAAAACAACCTCCCCAAGAATTTCAACAGAAATGGCGCCTACCTTATATTGTAGAGAATAAAAAAATTTAGTAATGAGACGATTTTTAAAAAAAAAATCGTAAGAGCCGTTTTTGAGAAAATCGCAAAAAAGTGAAAAATGACACGAATAAACTACTCCGGTTGACCGATTTTGATGAAAATGTTCGTGTCAGGTCCGGCAGTGGTATCTTAACTTAATTTTCAAGTTCGTACGATGTTCCGTTCTTGAGATATTCTGTTCACACACACACACACAGACCAATCGCTAAAAAGATTTTTGGGTTCGGGGGGTCTGAAAACGCGTAGATCCGGTAAAACTTGATTTCGAAAAATCGACATGAAAACAATACTTTCCTTCTTATATATTCATATAGGCAAAATAAAGTAAAAAAAATAAAAACGACAGCAAAAATATTTTTTTTAAATATGGCTTACATTTCCAATTAAGAAAATCGATTAAAAAATTAAATAAATTTTTTATCAAGTTGCAAAGATATATTTTATTTTCAATACAATATTTTGTTACGGAGACAACTAAAAATTGCGGGTGGTCACATTTTAAATTACCCGATGGGCGTTTACTATTAACTGAATGAAATAACGAGCATAATATTCATCGAGTGGGTTTTAAATGATTTAAGTACTTGGCATACACTAAATAATAATTATATAACAAAATAAATAACACTTTCTAATTACGGTATTGTTTTTCTAAAACAAAAGCCGTTAAATCATAAATAAATAAATGAAGAAACTATAAAAATAATTAACAGTATTCCTAATAAAGATTTGCGATAATTATTTACAATAAAATTGCAAACGCAGTTTTACTACAAACTTAAATTACATTACGACAATTACTTTAATAAATTACAATCAAAATAGGTTTCACTATTCACAATTGACATCAGAAGTTAGAGAAAATTATTGGAATATTATTAACACAAACGATTTTTGAACACTAGTATAAAACATCATAAAACAGAACTACACTCAGTTAATTACAAATTACATCTGATCCAATTGTTTTGACAATTTTAAACGAATAATTTCAAAGTAGGTCATTTAAATAAGTATATGAATTACTAAATAGCTTAATAAAATTATGAACAAAATTATCTTTTAAATCAATGTTAAGGTTTTATAGAAAAAAATGAATGAAATATATAAGAAAATTAATAGAAACAAAGATATTATGATTGTCTCTATAGTTAGATTAACATTTTAAGCCTAAATAATGTAATAAAAAGTCGTCAACCTAGTTACAAAGTTCACGACCTAATTAATTCAAAAATATTAAAAAACGTTTTTTAGTTTGTCGTATCAACATCTTTGTTATTAGTGGCTATCTTGGGGGATGAAACATTAAGGTTTTGGAACATAATAATTGCCAAATCTAGCCGGGAATCGAATCCGGGACCTTCCGCTTGGTAGGGTAGCGTGGTTGTATTAAGAGTATTTTTTCTACTTTTCCATAATTCTTTCAATATTATAGAATATTTGTCGAGATCCAAAATTTCTTAAATTCGATTAACTCCGATTTTATGACTGATTTCCATCTTAGGTACTATTTGTCTGTGCAAAATGAGAGTTGGCAGAGAGGCGCAAAACTGGGTGTATACTGCCATTTCAAAAAAATCTTTTTCTTTTTTTTTAAGAAAAATTAATTTTCAGAAATACGCGAATAAATTTTTAACGGTTCGATGTACCTGAAAATTTCACTGGACAAAAATATACGCCTCCACTTTTTTTCTATTATTTATAAGTACATTTACAATAAATTTTATGAATTAAAAAACAGAAAATGATTTTTGAAATGGTAATATACACCCAGTTTTGCGCCTCTCCGCAAACTCTCTTTTTCCCACCGACAAATAGTATGTAGTATTTTCCAGCAGAACATACCATACCGATTATATAGTGAATTTTTAAATTTCAGATTTCCTCTATCAATACCTCAAGGTTTTTTTTAAATTAGCCATGTAGACCCAAAACCCAGAGTATTTCACTCCGATGGAAAAACACAAAACCCTACTTTTTTAAAAACGGCCCTAACGATTTTTATTAAACTTTCCTCATTTGTTCAATTATCTGGATTCATTAAAACGGCATAATTGGTATCTCCGCGGAAATTCGTAAGGAACCTCTTTTCTCGTTCAAAAAACAGATTTTTTCGAAAATACAGGTACCTTTAGGTATATTTTTAGAGCAGAAAGACATTTAACAAAATTAGAGATAATTAAGATTATATAACTTCTATATTGACTATTTATTTTAAGTAGGTAACGTATAGTTTGTAATTTTGAGTAAAACCCCCATCAAAATCGGGTTTTTCTGAAATTATAGTATAAATTTCAATTTACCGTAAAATTGCCAAAAAAAATAAAAATAATAAAAATAGCTTTTCTTTTCACGTTTTATTTCAGTCCGACATTTCGTTTAGCCACCCACCCACCCGGTTTGTCTATCGATAAGATCGTCGCCGCGAGTCACCTGTTTAACAGCTGATTTGCGGATACGAAGGTTCCGTAGTTCAAATCCCAGTAAAGGAATTTTATAAATATTTGAATAATAGACAGAGGTTACCGGTGTACTTTAATGGTTGGGGTTCAATTAACTATACTCTTTAAAGAATTACTTTTTCTCTAAACACACATTCAGTAATTCTCAGGTCGTATTTTTCCCCTTCCACTCACCAATGGAATCAATATGAATTATATTTTTGCTTATAACGTATGCGAGAAGTTAAACGTTTTAACTTCAATTTAACCCGTGAATCACAGGAAATGGAGAATTGCTACACGCAATAATCGGCAAAAAAGGAATAGTTCACGGATTAAAAAAGAATACTACATAAATCACGTATATGAAAAAGTATTTTAAATTCAAACTTATCCTCCGTCAAATATTAAGTACAATAAAGAAATTTAATTTTCAATTAAGACTATATTAGGGAACCTCAATGCCAAATATTTATAGACAGAATAAAATGATCATCACTTTAAAGTAATATCAAAAGAATGTGATTTGATTATTTAACATAAAATATTGTTTTATTTATTCATTTCTGTACATGAAAAAACCAGAATATGTTACATAACTAACTGGTTTTAAAATTATTTAAGAAAAAAAAGAATGTTAAAACTGTCTTCAGAATAAAAAAAGTGCACATCCAGAATCCAACCAATTATGACATTTTAAAAAAAACTATTATGTAAATGATATAGTATTTAAGTACAACAGATCTTACAAAAGAAAGAATACTAGCCTGTAGGATAAAAATACACACACTGAAATTGAACTACTACAATGAGTCATACGAAGGAACATGTACACATGAAAGAAACGTATCCACTAAAACATGTGCCAGTACAAAGTGATAGAAATTTTGATGAAGGATTTTTTTTAAATTTTCCAATTTTTATGACGATCCACAACACAAAATAACATTAACAAAAAATGGACAATTTTTTCGTTTAAAATTGCATGAACTGCTTGGTCATTAGTGACTACTTTGAATTAAGGAACGGTGGATTTCAATTTGTAATAATATTTCGGACAACCCGGGAATTGAACCCCGGATTTTTTTGGACAAGTTTCTATGCGGTTTTTTTACCGAAATAACCAATCGTCGCTTAACTAATCGTTGGACAAAATAATACTACTACAGTTACAATTAATAGAACTTTTAAATGTTGTGTTTAGATCATTAGCCGAAAGGCTGGTTTGAACCTCTACAGGCTTTACTTTTCCACTTACTGAGTGGTAAAGTATGCTTAACAGAATGAGATACTCTCCGAAAAGCATCTTTTCCACCCTGTAAATGACACCATTTCATTCACCAAAGGGTCTGGCAGTATAATTATTAAATTCGTAAATCTCAGAAGAGATAACACTGACTAGTGTCTTTTAGCCTACACCTCTACCTCTTCTGTTATTACATGCTTCGTCATATAATTGGCTGATCATGTGATACAGAACTTTTTTTATAACCCTGGAACTAGCAGATCAAATGCTTAACACTCACATGCCTGTTATTAGCAGAACTTTTAAATATGTATCTTTAATTTTGGTATTTATGACCAAAATACAAATTTTGGTTTGACCGTACATTAAGCCCCTAGGCCAATATAATTCAGAAAAAAATTTTATGCGGTTTTCATACAAAATTACAAGTAACATAAATTCTACGTTGGACACAAAATAAGCTAATATAAAAGTTTTAGAATTTTTAATTATCTGTAATTTTTGTTATGTACAGTTTCTGCTCTAAAATGCACCTGAAGATGAAATTTTTAAAAAATCGAGTTTTCGAACGAATGAAAAGGTTCCCCGCGAATTTTCCCAGTGAAGCTACTTATGCCGTTTTACCGGACTATGCAGTAAATATAAATCATTTGAGCCGTTTTTGAGAAAATTGGATTTCAGTATTTTTGCACCGGAGTAAAGCACCCTTAATTTTAGGGCTACGTAGAAATAAGACTTTAATTTTGAAATTTGAGTGTAATCAGTCCAATAATTTTTGCTCCATTACAAATAATACACGCACGCAAACGGACATCTTTTTAAAATAATAAAGTTTTTATTTCAAGTATAAAATAATATTTATCAGTACTGAGTACAAGTCAACTAATCATCCTAACGGCAAATAATTCATATGTTCTAACAAATACATAACAGTTTAACGTTTACCAAAACTATAGATGGACATACTTTTGGTAAGCGTATTAAGTACAAAATATATTACACTGAAGCCTTGTAGTTACCAAGAGAAACTGACCTACATTAGGGTGAATTGTTAAAAAATTACAAACCCGAACACAGATAATATTCTTAAAGTAAACTACAACAAATAGACTGCGAGTACATAACAAAATAATAGTATTATTTTCCTCCCACTGAGCTCAGTAAGAGCTTTATTTATACAAGCGTTCTCACAAGGATCTCCGTACGCTCAGCTGTAATCGAAACTGTTTGATACATTTATGTATTTCAGCCACGTATTGAGTTGCTTCAAGTTTTTCTTAAAACAGAAATTTAATGGCAGTTTGTTACTCTAAAATTTTGTAAAAATCTATTACATTCAGAAAAGCTCATCGTTTTCTTTTGATTTTCGAATCCTTACGCATAAGAAGTAAAAAGGTAGTTACTAACCTAAAACAACAATAATATAATTTCTACACCTTGCCGAAAATCGACTAAATACTGTGCTGGCGCATTTACTAATGTATAGTATAAACTGTACATACCTAAACAGTTTTTTCAATTAGTTTTAACCATTTTATAGTCTCCACCTTAAAAATATTTTATAAAGTTATTATTAAAGTACTGTGTCAAGAACATGTAAAATAATATACTTATATATAAAATATAGTCACAGTAGTTATCAAATTTTTGTTATATAAATAACAAGAACTTTCTTTGTTATCGGTAACTGTTCGCTATTCACAACTACCCAATTTTATCGCTATACTTGCTGTATTGGCTTGGAGTGGACATACATTTTAACACGATCGCTAGTGAATGTTTGTTCATTCGTGGTTGTCAGCTGGTCACCAAACTAAGTTGTTTGCTATAGTTACATGTTTTACCTCTAAAAACAGTCTGTTTGTCACAGTACATTGTCATAACGTGACTACCATTCGAAGGACTTACAATGTATTTTAAGCCAGAAGAATAATTACAAAAGCTGTGCAAAATATTCATTTTTTTAAAAGAAGGACTTTTAAATTTTATTTAAGGTATTCATTTTTTGTTTTTGTTTTACGTCCGAATGTTCTGCTTCTAAAGCAGACGATAAAAGGTAATCGATGAATGAGTGAAGATAAAATGACATACCTGATCGGGAATTGAACCTGGGACCCCTGGTGCAGAAGCCAGTTGCGCTAACCACAACACCACGGGCCGGCCGAAGGATTCAATGGTTTACATTGAAACTGTATCTTGATCTTATATGATACAGAGTATTTAAGACAGTTTAATACAGTAAATTCTCTGGACTGTACATATATGAGAAATTATTTTATTTAACATTATTTCCTTTGTTTGCATACACGACATATATAATATAAAAAGAACAGCCAAACAAAACAAATTACATGTTATACTCACCTCAGTATCTTTCGTCTCTCTCGGAGACATCTTCAGGAACACACTACAGCTACACGAATCACACAAAACACACATATGGTTGAAGATCACGTCAATTAATTTAATTTGACGTGATTTTCGACCGTATTTGTTTTATATGTAATATGTGTTTGTGTGATTCGCGTAGCGTGTTCCTGAAGATGTCTCCGAGAGAGACGAAAGATATCAAGAATAGCATGTAATACTCTGAGGTGAGTATTATATATAATTTGATTTGTTTGGCTGTTCTTTGTATATTATATGTTTATGAGAAATTATATTTTAACATCTGTTACATACAAAGGATGGTCAATAATAATAACCCTGCTTTGCAATGACAGTTTCTCTCAACACAAAAGATAATGAAAGTGGGTCAATAACCCACGTTCGTGTAGGTCTACTAATAATGAGATAACATATCACTTTAAAAAAAGCACGTTGATGTATTAGTTTACAATAAACAAAGTTTTTCTACTTATATTTTTCTAGATAGGTAGCTTAATTATATCATTTTCATGTCAATCTGTGAAAAAGTACACAAATTGTTAGGTACGCGTTCAACAGTTAACTCTACAGTTCCTGATTCGATTACCAGCAAGGTTCTAGAACATTCTCAAAATTGTTTACACATAATTCTTTTTACGAAATCAGTTTATGCGAATTTAATTAAATTAAAATATAAATAAACACAGGAAACTGTTTATTAAATCTTTACGGACAAGGAAATTTTCAAATACTTCGGAAATTTAAACGGTAATATAAGGGAGATATGATAATTCAAAACCGTAGCAGTATTTACTAAAAAAACAGATTTACGGGAAAATCATGAGACAAACAGACCCATAGAAATTTTCCAAGGGGTTTTCCGATATTATTAAACATACTTCAAATATGAAAAATGAAATGTAATTAACGATAGAAAATTAGAACATGTGCTTTTTTAATTTATTTATTTTTATTTATAATGATTGTGTGCACGTTGCGATCTGTTCAATTCACAATAATAAGCAACCCCATGACCTAATACGACCAGAATGACATGACATGAAAATGTGGTCTTGCACAGAAGCAGGCCGACCATTCCTGAGAGAGTATGGTTAATTAAATCCAAACCATCAAAGTACACCGGTAAACACTGTATTGTATTCACATTGTATTAAAGTAACTACCTTTACTAAGATTTGAACTAGGAACCTTCACAAGCATTTTTACACGATAAACATTTGAGATAATAAATATTTAAGACCATTCACACTAATGACAGCCGCTGCTCAAGACAATGCAACTAACGTGAGAAATAATCTTGTCTAATCCTTCCCGGTAATCACTTTCTTGAGCCTACATAAATATTTTTGATAAAATGGGATATATTCAAGTAAAGAAGGAGGCGTCATCTGTCATGAAATCAAGATATCAATTTCTTGTCACAACCTCCTACTATGAAACCTCAGTGAACCATAAATTGGGTAATTATTGCGATTCTTCTAAATATTTTGAAAATAAAATATAATTTCTTAAACATACCGGATGTTTTACATATAAAGAAGGCATCACATGGCAAAAGGCTGAGACACCATATACTGTGGTCAAAATCTGCTAACTGGAGGCCTCACGGATTTCTTGTTTGACTTTTTTGTTTAATGTCTGACTTTCGTACATATGCAGCTACTAATGGAAATGGAGGAAAATTACAGAAGAAAATCACTAATAAAATATGAAAAATCTTACCGGGAATCGAATCAGGGACTCCTGATACAGAAGTTGGTTGCGCTGACAACTGTAACAACGGCCGGCATCTTTGTATGAATTGAATCACTTACTTTTATTATAAACTTATTTGAATTTTTGAACATCTACCTATTTGAAAATGAAGGTGTTAAAAATGTCTGATTCTAAAGTTAAAAAAAATTATTTTAGAGAGTTTGTCTAAATAAACGGTTATAGCTTGGTAGAAGGCGTAATTTTTGGTTATTTTTTTAAATTTTGGGGTTTAACCAATTGGGTCAGAGTAAAATTATGTGTCGAAACTCACGTAGTTATTAGTGTTGGAAGTTTCTTGGTACAAACCACAAATCTAATACGTATTTAAAAAAATTGAGTTATAGTTTCTCACTATTATTAGCCTACGTACTAACCGAATAAGGAAAAACTTTTCATTTGCATACAACTAATAATAGGCACATTTGTCAAATTAGTATAATGATTTGTGAACATTTGAACATTTGACAGAAACTATAACATTATTGTATGGTTAATAACAGTGTAAGGGAACTACTTATCCATCTTGTGCAATGTGGATTCTATTAAAATTAGTGTAACACAACACAAATTTAACGAAACAAAGCAAAAAAGTAGAGTAATTAGGTTTACAATAAGTAGACATAAGTCATTAGTTATATGACTTATTGTATTACTGCTTAAACATTACTTAAAAACTGTACATAACTTATTCAAAAACTATATTCGGTTTCTTAATGTAATTGTAAGCTAGTTACAGTATGCAGATGAAGATTTTTAAACAAAATACGAATTCTGTCGCCTTCGTGCCATAATGGTTTACGTGCTAGCGGAAAGGCCTGGGTTCAAATCCGGACTAAAGTTAAGGGCCCTAATGAAGATTTTCATATATATATATATATATATATATATATATATATATATATGTGTGTGTGTGTGTGTGTGTGTACATGTGAGTACATATTGCTCTTGAAGTAGATGAAGGGGTTTGATGAAGGCGAGAGACGTACGCGGAGGAAATATTAAAACATTGTTTTGTGTGTGTGTGTCGGGGGGGGGGGGTGTACTGTTGTTGAAGTACAGTACTAAGTACGTATAAAGACTACCGACAGACGTTCGCGGGAGAATTTATCAAAACGTTGTATGTGTTGTGTGCGCACGCGTGCGTGTGTGTACGTTGGGGGTATACAATCGGCCAGCTACACGATTTCCGTTACATATTTATTTAAAAAATATTGATAATACATGTTTCGCGTGCGAAGCCGCGCGGGGTATGCTAGTTATACAATAATTTCACTAATGGCTTCATTTATGAATTTGTGACTAATGGTATCTACCTATATGAACTATATGCGCCTATTTTATGTGACTAGGGTATTGCCCATACATAACAGGTAGGTGGAGTGTTAAATTATTTGCACTCAATCTCCCATTTACAGGGCTACAAAAAATAGTTCTGTTTCTTATCACATAGTCACCCGATTTTATGACTGAAGCATTTAACAACAGGAGAAGTAGAGTTGTAAAAGGGACTAGTCAGAGTTATCTCCTTTGAGAGTAATGAATTCCATTATACAGCCAGATCTTGTGGTAAATAAAGTGAAGGTGTCATTTGCACGGTGGAAAGTAGATGCTTTTCAGACGGCCTGGCATGCTGATAAGTTTACTTTTCCACTCAGTGAGGAAGGCAATCGTAAACCACCTGACTCCTCGTTTTACTAGTAAAGCATCTGGAAGTTCGAACCAGCCTTTCGGGTGATGACATAAACAACAACAACACGGTACAAGGAAAACTGATCTTTGAGTAATGACGTTAGCAAGTGATATTTTACTCCATCAGAATAACCAAAAATTGTCAACTTACCATGGTTCTGATTTTCGTGTCACTTTCTCTTCACGACCGTCACAAAATTTCATCCACCTGTAACATCCAAAGAAAAACAAATTAAGTAGCCTAATCTTTCATATATTTGGAATAGTTTTGGGAAAGGGTTTGCTCTCATTCAGGAATTATTGAAGTTCAGTAAGCACTTCAATTATTCTCTATGCACAGATAAATTAATTATACCTCAACGAACTAAAGACTGCAAATGAGCTCTAGCCAATAGCAGCCAAGGTCGGATGTGAGGTTGCCCCTCGCTAAGTCACACTCTGTTGAAAAAAAATGTATAGGCACAGCCCATAGATAAACTTCTGGACACTCATTCCTAAGTTAAGTATAAATCCAACCGGAAAATTTTTCTATTCATAACCTAGATATTTAATAAAAATATCAGGATTAAGCATTGCTAAGCCAAACAACAATAGAAAAATGTCCACAATAAAAAATTGAGAGGAAATTTGCAAACCACATGATGTGACTAACGTCAATGATGTGACTGCGTGGCGTAACCATTTAATCTCTTTAAGAAAACACAAGGAGAGGAAGGCAAGAGGAGTGTCATCCTTAAGTGGATAAATCCTCGATTTTTCTCTGTTAGGTCAACTGCTTAACCGAAAGTTCCAGTTCCAACGGCTTCTGGTTAGCTGTAAAATATTTAAAAAATCCGAAAAGAAATCGATGTGCTAAAGCACATAAATGTCTGATAGAATTAATCACTGTTTAATCAACTACTAACCGGGTTTCATTTTTGACTAGTTTAGCGAAAATTTCAAACTGTTCCGTTCAGTATAACACGAGTTTAACAGCTTCTGATTAGCTGTGAAATAGCTGATTAGCAGGGAATTTGATAGCTTCTAACTAGCTGTGAAAGAACGGCTTCTTATTAAATATGCAATTTTTATCAAATCCGGACACATTAGCTCATTAATATCTGATATAACTACTCATAACTAGAACTACTAATGAACAATGTATTATTAACTACTAACTGGGTTCGATTTCTGACTATTTTCTCGAAAATTTCACGTTGTTCCGTTCAGTATATAGAAATTTCATAGCTCACCTGAAAGACTATTAGGAGTCTACAAAAATCTGTAAATAACCCGAACGCGTTCCGCTAGATGTATGTTTAATGTTACGATCGTATTATCAAAAGTCGAATGATCATTTTCATACCGCTACAAAAAAACGAAACGAGCAAGCAATTTTTAATTTGTGGGAAAACATTGATTTTACGCCAAATGACACAAGTACCTACCGTAAAGAACCCAAACAATTAGGAGATAGTACGCCGAACTATGACAGAGTTGGTTAATTAATTATACCCTCACACACCTATTGAATTCATACGGATTGTAGACATACCTTCTACAGGTAAACAAACCTCTAATGTCACAAAAAAGTCGTTACTTAAATAGAGTACACAACTGAAAAATACGAACAACGCACTCGTCAACCACCCATTAGTTAAAATCATCGATATTTTACAATATTTACTATAATTAATTCACGTGTCACCACTCAATATGAATTGATAAAGTTATTTTTATTATACTTTGTAGAAACTTTGATAAGTAGATCTCTCCGACAAAAATTAAATCAATCATTTAACAGACATCGACGTAATAAAACAATTTATATATTTAAATAAAAACATATAAAGTACATTACGTAATAGAGAAATAACTAACATACACCTACAGATCAAATAAAAAAAAAACTGAAGTGCCATTAAAAATAAATAAATTAAAATATATATTACTCGGTAGCAAAAACCACTTCTCATGGTGTTATATCAAGTACTACATTAGATGACAGTAGGTTATAAAAAAGTCAAGCCTACATAGTTTTGAGGGACATTAAGAAGAATCAATCTTGAGATTTAGGCTTCCAATTTATAATGTGGCCTACAGGGATTGTAAGGTATTTCCAAACACTTACAAACTTCGTAAATTAACGTAGCGAATCAATCAATCAAACAGCAAAGTAAACTCAATTAAAAATATGCAGCCAGATATTACAGATATATAAGTGTAGCTATATTAAAAACTCAACCTTGAAAAATAATATTTAAATGTAGGTTTTTAAAGTTAAAAAAAAAATCGTATGAAGATTTAAATTTATCAGTTAATGACAGTTTCTCGTCTATTTAACAAAATAAGATTATTGATATTTTTCAGAATTACATCAAGTGTTTAGCCATTGGCGACTACAGCGGGTAATGTAACAATTACAGTAAATTTTAATGTGATAAAATTTTTCAAAACTAAAAAGATTCGAACCAGGTACCGCCAGCAATTTTACTGACAGAGCCACAGAACAATGATTGATGATGTTTGTTTTGTTGTTTAGGTTAACAGCGTAAAAGGCTGGTTTGAACCTGTAGAGGTTTTACTAAGTAAAACGAGGAGTGAGGTGGTTTACCATTGCCTTCCTCACTGAGTGGAAAAGTATGCTTATCAGCATGCCGAGCCCTCTGAAAAGCACATATTTTCCACTCTGCAAATGACACCTTCAATTCATTCACCACAGGATCTGGCTATATAATGAAATTCATTACTTTAAGAGGAGATAACTCTGATTAGTGTCTTTTACACCTCTACCTCTTCTGTTCTTAAATAAATCAGTCATTTAATTGACTGACCATGTGATAAGAAACAGAACTATTTATTTTAGCCCTGCAACGAACAGATTGAGTGTAAATAATTTGACACTCCACCTGCCTGTTAGGGGCAGTTATGATGTTAATTATAACAATTTTTTAAATATTTTATAGTCGTCGCCGCGAGTCAGCTGTTAACAGCTGATTTTCGGAGACGAAGGTACCTAGCTCAAATATTGTGCGGTTCCAAGCACCGTGTAGTTGCGGGGTGAAGGGTACGGGTGTGAGGTATAATGAATGAGTGACGCATGCTGGGAGAACGATTGTTGTATTACTCTGACACAAAACATTCGTTTTCAAACTTTCCGTATTCAACTTATTTGTTAGTTTTATTACATTTATTAATTTACATATTTTGATATAAATTAGCAAGTTAAATATTATGAATACGACCACGTTAATAACCTGGTAGGTATTTGTTAAATTAATGCGCCGGATGATAAGAATATTTTTTTAGTCTAGTTAGTACACGCTACCACTGCAAATGTATCAGCTGTGAAACACTACTAACTCATTCGTTCTCTCACTACTATAACAACGCACTGCATTGCTTCCAACTACACGGAAGTAGTTTATTTGTGTCATTTTACACTTTTTTGCGATTTTCACAAAAACGGCTCCTCCGATATTTTTAAAAATCGCCTCATTTACTATATTTTTTATGCTCTATAAGATAGGGTAGGTGCTATGTGTTCTGAAATTCTTGGGGAGGCTGTGCTCTCGTAGAAAAAAATGTTTTTTTTTAAGATTGCAACTTTTATATGCATTTTAGCACAAAAATGTATTGAAAAAAGTTGTAGAGAATTGAAAAACCTACATCTTATATTTCAAACATTTTCTTTGTATAAAGCTTAGTTTGGCGGTAATTAGAGATTTCTGTTTCTTTTTCACGAAAATGTGTAAAAAAATCCATTTTTTAAGATTTCACCCTTAGTATGTATTTTACGACTAAGTGTATATAATCACATTTATCGGAAATTAAAAGATCTACAACATTTATTTTAAGCATCTTTCTCTACAGAGCCTAGTTTAGCGTGAAAGAGCGATTTTCGTATTTTTAAGCCAAACTGAGGTTGATTTTTATTTTGCATCATTCACTCATGATTAAAATAAGGGAATTTTTTTTTGAGGTTAGTTTTTTGTTTATTTCTAATGTTTTATTACCAATATTAGGTTATATTGTTTATTATTTGCATTGGTAAGAGAAAGTTGTGTGTGTGCTTCACACCAGATTTTTTTATTTTACTTTTTGTAATGAAATTAAACTTCGCTCAGAAGAAATAGGATTGCTAAATGATGAAAAGGTTAATTACTTAATTCATCCAATTCATTGTGATAATGAAACCGAATAAAGATCACTGTTCTAGTTTATAATGCAATTTTTCCATAAAATTAATTAACAATGATTAAAACTTTCCCCTCAATAACGTCCGAATACTATAACTAATAAATCTTACATAAAATACAATAAAGATCAAAGTTTTGATTCATGAACTATGAACACTAAAGTACATAATTTATTATCTCTTAATTATTAAATTACAAGTTTTTATATTTTTTACAGATATGAAAAAATCCGTATTTGATATATTATATTTATTGTTGCAATGATTAACGATCATTTGGAATTTATTCAGACATGTAAAGCATATAGTATTTTAACACGTTGTAACGAAACAGATGTTAGTTTTACTTGGTTAAAAAAGGATTATCCGGTATTAAAAGACAGATTCAAAAAGATTTTAAATTATGCTTTAAAATGACTAAATACGGATTAAAATGTGAGTTAAAAATACAAATGAAGTTGGGAAGACAAAATGTTGATAAAATAGCAACGAAATTTAATTATTGAAGGAGATCCCATCAAAGGTGTCTAAAATTTCAAAAGGAAAGGAAAGGATCTCAAGCGAGTTTATTAAAAATCTTTTAAAAGCTGTTTTGTGACATTTTTAACGATGGGAATAGTAGGTCCGAATGAAGGGTGTCGTCATAGTCGTTTCTCCATCATCGACACTACCAATGTTTTTGTTTAAGTTCCTCTCCATTGTAATGTGACTACATCCTCCTGACGTAAACATTGCTGGGTATCACCTCTCCTTCCACACCTAACTAATATTTTCATCAATTCTAGTAATTTTACTGAAGTGCATTAGTTCTAGATTGAACATTAGACAAAAAATATATTAAAGACCAAACATTTAAAAAAATACTAGGCTAAATTATGTAAACAGACAATAAAGGCTGAAAAGCAAATCAAAAAACACAAGGAACTGAGAAACCAATCTTTAAAATACAAAAGAATATCAATATTCTAAGGGACGTATCAAATAAAATAAACAAAATAGGACGAACAGACACATTTTTGAACATTTTTTTATAATCCTAAGATATACTTAAAAAATGTAAGAAATTCAAAAATATATGTACAAACAATCGACAACAGGACATATGAAATGCATTACATAAATAAAATAGAAACTACATCAAGAATTTCATACGAATTACAGAAGAAAACATATAAAAGATAAGCAGTGCTCAGTTGAAAAACTAAAAAAATCTATAAAGAAACGTAATTAACTGTTTAACACGGTTTTTAAATTGCCGAAACTATAAAAAAGTAGGATCAGTATCTGCACCTTGAACGACTACGTTTCAGATATCTTATGGTAAAAGAATAATTTTGTGTGTTCAATTTATAGATTATTCAGGTACCCAAGATTGAACCAGGGAACTTCAGTGTAGCCAACTAAATGGATTTACCCTTGAAGCAATCAACAAATTGTTGTTGTTTAGGTTAACAGCCGATCTGGCTGATCTGAACCTTTCTAGAGGTTTTACTAAGTAAAAAGGAGGAGTGAGGTGGTTTACCATTGCCTTCCTTACTGAATTGAAAGAGTATGCTTTTCAGCATGCCAGACTCTCCGAAACGCACCCACTTTCCACTCTGCAAATAACAACATCACTTCATTCACCCCAGGGTCTGGCTGTTTAGTAAAATTCATACACTCAGAAGAGATAATTCTGACCAGTGTATTTTTTAACACTGTTTCTTCTGTTCTTAAAACATTCAGTCATATAATTGGCTGACTATGTAATAAGAAACGGAACTATTTTTTGTAGCCCTGGAACCAACAGATCGAATGGAATTAATTTAACACTCCACCTGCCCGTTATGGACACAATCAATACATTATAGATGGTTTTTAAAATTTTTATAAACACTGGATTTGATTATATGCAAGAAAACGAGTTAAAAAAAAGGAATGTCTATTGTTTAAAACAATAAAACCAGTAAGTAAGCATTGATTTTACACCTACACTTACTGTCCTCAGAATCGTAGGTTACAAACAATGGATACGTACTGTTCAAGTTTTAAACTTACTCCTACAAAACAGTTTAATCTTCTTTTTGTTATTCCATTACATAAACCACCTATGTACTTTTACTCGGAACCTAAATAAAAAAATAAATTTGTGCACGGAGTTGAAATTTATTTTACATGAAAAATCGATTGACTGTAAATTGTAGCGACCACATGTAAACTGTCAAATGTAATTTAAAACCATGTTAGTGGTTACCTTGAAAACCAAGGATTTTCTAATAAAGCCTGTACAGTAAATAAGTACTTATCGTTCTGTCGCCAAGTCCGTGTGTTTGGGTTTAATCCCAACAGGCACAAGGAACAGTTAACAGGAAAGTTGACTATACTGATAGTTTCTTAGTCCGACAATTTTCCAATTATTGCTAGTGCAGACGATAAGAAGGGTGATAAAATGAAAAGGAGTGATAAAAAACACCAATTAAGAGCTGGGATTCCAGCGTAAAAGCCAGTTACGCTGACTACTACAACACGCCAGCCGGTAATGTCTTGTAGGCAATGTTAATTTTATAAGTACAAGATCTAATAGCCAAATCTGGACGTAAGTCCAGACATCGAGGCGTTTTACTGATAAGAAAACAAATTTAATATCGTTTAAATGATTATTGAGTTTTAAAGCTACCGTAAGATTTATCCTTCACTAAATTAGAGTGAACATTTGAATTAAATCGGAGGTTCCTTCAACAAAAAACCAATATACCTTGACAAGCTAAAGACTGCAGATGAAGGCGGAGCATAGTAGCATAGCAGAGCCAACAGACTTTCAACAACCGTATTCTCCGTTGCCACGTTGTGTTATCGTTGTACAACACGATACTAAAACACGTTACTAAAAGTTTTGAATTCTATCTTCTTGAACGGTCACATGCATTTTTTAAATCTTTTAACACATAACTGAATTAAACAACAAACCGAGACGAAGATTTTAGAGCAAAGTTTCATGTCAACCATAAGGGAATCCAAATTTATTTCTGAAGTGTGACAACGCGAAGTGGCCTCTCATCCGACCTTGGTTGTTATTGGCAAGATCTCATCTGCAATCTTTAGTTCGTATGGGTGTAGTCTTAAGGCCTCATAACGGACTATACTATGCGTCATATCATTGTAAGCTTACAGGTCGATGGAGTTAGCCACACTACTGCCGGATCACATATTTTATTTACTCACATAAGCACACGAGCAGATTAAAATGACAGTACGAATAAGTAAAAAAGATACGTTACTAATGTTATTATACAGTTACACTTTGATTTACAGTTCACTATGTACCGACATGTTCTATTTATTATACTTTTTTTGTTTTACGTCTGACTGTTTTGCACTGACTGCTAATGCAGACGGTGAGAAGGATGATGAATGAAGATGAGTGATGAAAAATGCCCGTCCTGACCGGGAATCGAATCCGAGACCCCGGCGCTGGAAAACAAGACCCTAGTTCGAGCATTTAGATGCTGAAACTTACAAATGACGCACGCTTTAGTATATAACTACTGTTTAACAAAAAACATAACTGGTAAATTGCAGGCAAGAAGAACGTGTGCAGAAATTTGCAACAATAATCACCGGTAAACGTAGTCCTATATTATTATTATTATTATTATTATTTTATGGCCTACAAAGGACCACTTTAGTCATTTTACATTTAAAGTCTTTCCTTCTTTCTTCCTTTTCTTTTCCGCCCAATATTTTTTCATCCTTTCCGAGCGCAATTTTCTTTCCTCCTCTGGAACCACTCTTCCCAATCGTTGCTTGTTCCTTCCCGGCTGTAGTATAACGCGTTCGTCCTTCAATATCTTCAATACATCTGTCTTGTGTTTTAAATCTTCTATTGTAATTTGTAACCTTCCAATATCTTCCTTTAATTCTGTGATCCATTTAATATCACTTTTACTATACCACAGTTTTTCTATTATTTTCCTGCTAGTTCTATTTTCAGGTGTCCTTAAAAGATGTCCCAAGAATGATATTCGTTTCTTTTTAATTATACTTGTCCTATATTAATATAACGATTTTTCCAAACAAATATAATAGTTTTAGGGCATTGTATTTAATTAAATTATTTATTATCAATGAATAAAATGAATTAAAGAAATATCCTTAGTCAAAAAAAAAACACATAACAGACCTACTAGACTGTATTTTCCGAGAAGGAAGTGGTCGGTTATCAACTTTAGTAATAGTTAAACATTTTAAGGAACTAAATATAATAATTATAAAATTTGTTTAAAAACCCATGCAGTATTGATTTTGTATTTTATTTGAATTTTTTTTTAATCTGGTGAAATATTAAAACAAATATATTTTATTGTTAGATATTTACAATTTTCTTAATTATTTAATAAAATACTTGTAGTATTCGTCAAATATTTTTAGATCTAGTATATGTTAATGAAGCAAATGTAATGTTTAGATGTTTTAGGTATAAACAGTTCACGTTCGTGTAGGCGACAAGAAATTGTGGTTTTCTTCTTTATAAAAATTATAAGTTTAATTTTGACAGCTGAACAGAATTTTTTTTTCTTAATTAAAACATAAATGTCCTTACCGTACGCGTGAAAGTTCCGTATGGCGGGACGGAACAAAAGCAATTAACTGGAAGAACATAATTCCTAGAAATACTAGTAATTATGCACTAGAAATAATTCTGTTTCTTTACTTTTGTTCAGCCAAACAAACCAATTAAGCATTATTAAGTATTCTAAAACCGAAGACGAAAAGGCGTAAGTGACATTAATGAAAAATAATTTCGATGGAACGTAATGGACTACAGGCAGACCAGAAGATAAGTGAACGCCTCATTTGCATTATGGAGATTCTAAATCAGAATGCCTGGCATAACGATACGTAATTATACTTTCAGCCAAGTGAGAAAAGAAAAATAAACTACTTCACTTCTTATTTTATTTGGTAAAATCTCTTACTTTTAAAAACCAGAAATGATTTATTGGAATTTGTGTTATCGTTTAGCTCATCAGCTGAAAGGCTGGTGTGAACTTCTAGAGGCATTACTAAGAAAAACGAGGAGTGACGTGGTTTACTATTGCCTTTCTCACTGAATGGAAAAGTATGCTGAGCAGCAAGCCAGGCCCTCCAAAAAGTACCTACTTTCCACCTGCAAATGACACAGTCACTTCATTCACCACAGGGTCTGGCTGTAAAATGAAATTCATTACTCTCAGAGTAGATAACTCTGACTAGTGTCTTTTACAACTCTAACTCTTGGAACTAGCAGATCGAGTGCAAACAATTTAGTACTACAGCTGCCGTTATGGGCAAATGTTGGAATTTACAAACCTAAAAATTGTCTGAATAACAAACCGTAACTCCAGATTCAATTTTCTCGGCTAACGTCTGAATATTTCACCATCCATGTATTGAATTTAACAAGTCACATTGATATGGTCTAGAGACATTAATAACTGACTAGATTAGGTAATAAAACTGTGAGCATAGTACATGGAAATTTCCTGACCTGGAACCCATCAGGAAACCGATAATCGAACTTACGACCTTCCGCTATGTAGTTTAGAAAGCTGATCACTACGTCTCAGAGGCCTTTTAATAAGCTTAATTTTCATAATAATTTAGAAACCACCATTTTATTTCTCTCTCTGAAGCAACGGTACATTTTAGGAATATATCTGAGACATAAAGGACACGTAAGACATCGTGTACTGTGTTTTTCGATGCGCTACTTGGGAAATTAGGATAATTTTTTTTATTTCCTAATATGTGTACGTTGCAATATGTTCAATTCAAGAACAATAAGCAACCCCGTGACACAATGAGATAAAGTTGATGTGTACGAAATATAGTATCGTTTAGACACAGGCCGACCATTCCTGAGAGTACGGTTAATTGAACCCCAACCATCAAAGTACGCAGATAACCTCTCTCCAATATTCATATCCGTATAAAAGCAACTACCTCTACTAAAATTTGAACCAGGAAGCTTCGTTTCCAAAAGTTGGTTATTTAACAGCCGATTCGTGCCGATGACTTACCACTAAATCAACTCAGTGAGTTTTGTTAGTAAATACGCACTAAAATGTCTTTGGAATCGTTTAGTGACTGGCAGTTTTGCGGCGCCACAAATCTAGCTACTACACATTCAGACTGATTAATATGTAATAAAATTTTACTTGAACCCAATTTTTTATAGTTATAGAATTTGATTTACAGGTTTTTTTGTTAATGTTACGTAACGTCATAAAACGATAAACTGAAAACCTGACCATATTAATACATAACATAATACTGACAATATTATTTAAAACATTTCAAGAAATTTATCAAAAATTGTACGATGATAATTTTTTTTTAAAAAGACCTTTGCACTATTAGTTAGAAGAAATCCTAGGACAATGTATCTTGTGTAAAACGGTTACACAATTTTCTAATAATATAAATTCATCAATAAAATATTGTTTAGTCTACCGCAATGTATAAAAAAATTGTACGATAACAACTTTATAATACGCTATTTATTGTATTAGTCAATTTGAAAGCCATCTTACAAAATTTTTGTAAGATATTTACTTATTTGAGTACCATATTTCTAATTTAAGGCGCATAAAAAGTATAGTCAAGAAACCGCTCAAATACAAAAACATAGGTCCTCGGTTTGGTCTCATACTAAAACGGAAATTTTTCATACTGTTCAATACGTAAGCGTAATACTTTATAATAGATAATAATCAAACTGACACAACTTTAAAGGAATAATTTTTTTTAAATCTGGTGTGAAACACTCGACTTTCTTGGCCAATGTAGATAATGAATAATATAATCTATGTTTAATCATTAGTAAACAATAAAAACTGAAAAATACAACCTAATTTTAATCATATGAGTAAATGATGCTAAATGAAAATCAACCTGCTTGGCTTAAAAATACGGAAAATCATTTATTACGTACCTCTAAACTACGTTCTGTAGATAAATGTACTTAAAATAAGAATTGTGGAATTTTCCTCTATAACTTCAATTATACACTTTTGTCGTGCATACACTATCCCACAAAAAAATCCCATTTTTAAACCGATGTTGATGAAAATAATAGAGAAAATCACTAATTGACGTTAAACTAAGTATTGTACAAAAAAATGCTATAAATAAAAGTCGTAGGTTTTCAAAAGTCCTACAACTTTTATTAAGTTATATACACTTTTGTCGGAAAATGCATACTAAGGCCGCAATTTTAAAAACTCTTTTTTATAAATTTTCATGGAAAAACAGAAAATCACTAACTGGCGCTAAACACCACAGAAAAACGTTCAAATGAAAAATGTACAGAAAAGAAAAAGAAGAAAATGAATGAAGAAATGAAGAAAAATGTACAGAAAATGTTTGAAATAAAAGTTGTAGAACACCTACAACTTTAATTATATACACTTTTGCCCTATAATGCATATTAAGGGGGCAATCTTAAAACAACCTTTTTTCTAATAAGAGCACAGCCCCCCCCCCCCGACATGACATAACACGTACCCTACCTGTTAGAGCATAAATGAGTCGTTTTTGAGAAAATTGTAGAAATAAACAACTACTTGCAGCTGACCGATTTTGATAATAATGTTCGTGTCGGGTTCGGAGTGATACGTAACTCACGTTCCAAGTTTCAACTTCATACGATATTCCGTTCTTGAGATATTTAGTTCACACACGCACACAAACACAGACCAATCGCTAAAAACATGTTTTTGGGTTCAGAGGGTCTGAAAACGTGTATATCCGTTG
Organism: Catonia carolina; assembly: GCA_035578175.1. Lineage (NCBI taxonomy): Eukaryota > Metazoa > Arthropoda > Insecta > Hemiptera > Achilidae > Catonia > Catonia carolina. The sequence continues at coordinate 69,978,352 of JAQMRL010000008.1, forward strand.
AAAACTCGACTTCGAAAAATCAACATGATAACAATACTTTTCTTCCCTATGTATATTATTTATACATGGCAAGAGAAAGTAAAAATGACTGGAGAATTATTTTCCTTTCGGACAACATGACACGATTACTATAGCGATTTATTTTAAGAAACCTTGAAAAGTTTTATTCGACTTAAAAGTCACACATGCTTATCATAATTAACACTTAGCTTTTGAATGGGGTAAGCGTAAAAAAGATATCCAATGTCATTACTTAACACAACAGACGTTAATAAAAAGTTAGTAAGTTACGTGAAGACAAAGTGGTACTTAATACACCAGACATAATAAATCTAAAAGCATTTGGTTCAATTTTTTTAACATTAAAAAAATAAAATAAAGGATTCAACAACATTGTTGAAATATTTATGCTGAGTGGGTTACTTAATTCGTTTTTACAGACGTCTGTAAGCAAGAAGTATGTACGATAGTAAATTGTTTATTTACACACTAGGAAAACAAAAATAACAAAATATTTTACACCACATTGACTATTTTTACCACTTTTGTCGTAAAATGCATACTAAGGCTGAAATCTTTAAAAAACGATTTTTACACATTTTCGTGAAAAATAAAAAACAGAAAATCGCTTATTACCGCTAAACTAAGCGATGTAAAATTTTTGTTTGAAATAAAAGTTGTAGGTTTTTAAATTCTCTACAATTTTTATTACATACACTTTTGCGTAAAAATTCATATTAAAGCTGCAATCTTAAAAAAAGCCATTTTTTCAACGAGAGTACAGCCTCCCCAAGAATTTCAGCACACATGCCACCTACTCTATCTTATAAAGCATAAAAAATGTAGTAAATGAGGCGATTTTCAAAAAAATCGTAAAAGCCGTTTTAAAAAAAAATCGTAAATAAAGTGATAAGTGTCTTCTACACTTCTCTACCTCTTCTGTTCTTAAATGATTCAGTTATAGTATAATTGGCTGACCATGTGATAAGAAACAGAAGTTATTTGTAACCCTAGAACTAGCAGATCGAGTCCAAATAATTTAACACTCCACTAGCCTGTTATGGGCATAATTGATGAGCTTAATTACAATTCTAAATTTAATAGAAAATTTAGAAAAATAGATCAGTTTACCCAGTAGGCCTAATTTATAATTATGAGATTGGAACTGCGTAGAATTGCAACAAACATAGATGTTCTCGGTGGCTCAATCGGAAGTCTACTGAATTTAGCAAGTATTTAGGTGCAGGGATAGATTACTAATCAGTAACCTATACCAAATTAAAATCCACTCCGGCCTTCGGAATAGTCAGTTAACAGAAAGTTTTTTAAATTGTTGTTGAGATCCACACACAAACACCACTTTTTTTAAATTAAATTTATGATCATTGAAGCGATAAAATTGAGAGGTTGTTTAAAATAAAAACTTCCAATAACAAAAATTACAATTAAAAAACTTAGTAAACAACATAGGGTTGTCGCTAATTACCAAAATATTGATATAACTTTAAAAAAATTACCTATATAAATACCAAAGAAACAATAAAAGCACTTCAGTTTCATTAACCAAAAAACTAAGAGTTGACTACCACAAGATCGAGCGCAAAACTGTAAAGCGAAGACCTGTGATCGACTCTCTTCTAAGGGTGAACGTCGTAACTCACCGTTTTTTTACCGTTAAAATAAATAACTATAAACCACAGCTGATACGACAATAAACTTCAAATTTTTTTTGTTGAATTTATTTTTCCGTTCTCAACTGCTGACTAAAAACCAGCTGAGGCTACTAAATGCAGTATTAACTTTTAATACTCTCCTAACATTCACGTAACTATAAAAAAAACAGATACTTACTTTAAAAATACGTAAAACTATTTACAACTTAAGACTAAAAAATGTCTAAATGTATTTTTACTTTCTCTTGCCATAATATCACATTCGTTATATTGGAAAAGAACGCGATGTTTTCATGTCGATTTTTCATCGGGAATACACGTTTCCAAGCCCCTGAGCCCCCCCCCCCAAAAAAAAAACCGCGTGTTAGGTGATAGGTAGGGCAGTACAGGGCCTACCGCCGTAGGGCCCTGCGCATTTTTAGTCGCAGACCTACGGATGTTAACCTGGAAGCTTACCGAAGAGCTCGGGCCTGCTGTAGGCGTATCTTTCTAGAGAGTAAGAGAGAGTCATGGAGCTGTTATGTTGCAGATATTAACAGGAGTACCCCTGTGACAACGGTGTGGAGAAAACTGCGGTCGGTGTGTGGAAAGACGTCTCCACACCGCATTGCAGGGTTGCAACATGACGGTTCCGTGATTACGTCACCAATCGACATTGCGAATGCAATAGGTTCTTCGTTAAGATCAGCGTCTCTCACGTCTTCATATTCAATTCAATTTCAAAATCATAAGCATACCATTGAATCTCTTCCTTTTCATATAGCGGACGCGAATGATCCTCTGAACATTCCTTTCTCATTGCCTGAACTAAGAAAAGCGCTCAAAGTTTCTCGAAATACCTCGCCTGGAGGAGATGAAATAACACTTTCGATGATTGCGCATTTACCAGATTCTGGTTTAAGGCAGCTCCTACATATTTTTAATAAAATATATGCTTCTAGAAAACTTCCAGAATCTTGGAAAGAAGCAATTGTTGTCCCGATCCTCAAACCTGGCAAAGATAAAATGTTGGCCTCCAGCTATCGCCCCATCTCTTTGACAAGTGTTGTATGTAAGGTGATGGAAAGAATGGTGAATAGTCAACTCATGTGGTATCTGGAAAAGAATGACTTCCTCGCTCCTGAACAGAGCGGTTTTCGGAGAGGGAGGTCTTCGACAGACCACTTGGTGGCCCTTGAGACGGCTATCTGCAATGCGTTTGCATTGCGGCAGCGCCTCGTTGCCGTATTCTTTGATTTGAAAAAAGCATATGATACGGCTTGGCGACGAGGTATTCTTAATACCTTGCGGGAGTGGGGCATCGCTGGGAACATGTTGGCCTTCATTAAAGATTTTCTGGATGACCGATCATTTCGTGTAAGGGTTGGTCAGAGTTTTTCAAACAGGTTTGATTTGGAAAATGGTATACCGCAGGGGAGTGTAAGTAGTTGTACTCTATTTGCGATTGCCATTAACAATATTGTGAAATGTTGCGTATACACTATTAAATGTTCTTTGTTTGTAGATGATTTTGCGATATATGTTGCATCTAGAAATGTTGTTTCAGCTGAACGAGCCCTACAGCTAACTATATACCGTCTTGAGGAATGGTCACGACAAACTGGCTTTAGTTTTTCTCCTGAGAAAACTAAATGCATCCAGTTTTGCCGGATTCGGACTGATACTGTTCCAAGACTGTATTTAATGGGTCAGCATATTAAGGTTAGCACTGAAATCAGGTTTCTAGGTATAATATTCGATAAAAGACTTACATGAGTTCCGCATATTAAAGACCTACGGGCTAGGTGCTTAACGGTGGTTGATATTCTGCGTGTTCTTACAGGTACATGTTGGGGAGCTGATAGATCATGTATGTTAAGGTTCTACAAGGCTCTAGTGCGATATCGTATAGATTATGGCGCTGTAGCGTACTCATCTGCTACTCCCACTTCGCTAAGAATGCTTGACAGTATTCACAATTCATGTTTACGATTGTCTACAGGTGCTTTCCGTTCTAGCCCTGTTGTCAGCATCTTAGTTGAAAGTGGAGAAGTGTCGTTATACAGACGTCGCCAGCAGCTTCTATTGACGTACTTTGCTAAGTTAAAAGCTAGACCTTACCATTTTTTGCATGAGATCATTCTCAACAACCCCTGTCATGATTTGCATCTGATGAACGCCCGACAGCCTTCACCATTCGGTGTAAGAGCGTTGGAGATATGCAACAACCTCGATATTGCCATTCCTCGTGTCTACCCATGTAATTCTTGTCTATTTCCACCCTGGACCATCGCTCAGTTACACTTTAACTTTGAGATGTGTAAATACTCAAAGGCAGACACAAGTTCTGGGGTATTTAATAGCATTTTCAGTGAATTAGTTGAAGCTATTAAACCATCTACGGTTGTATACACTGATGGATCAAAGTCGGATGTTGGAATTGGTTGCTCGTTTGTTGCTAATGGGAGAACCTATTTGTTTGGGTTACCTGCGGGAACCAATGTTTACACGGCTGAACTTTATGCTATCAGCAAAGCTCTTTCTGTAGTCTGTGTGCGTGGGCGTCGGGTGTTGGTGTGCACTGATTCGCTCAGTGCTCTCCAGTCGATTAATGATGTGTATTCACGCCACCCGCTAGTTGTGGACGTCCTCGGCACTGTGAAGGAGCTGAATGATAGAGGAGTAAGCGTTGTTTTCTGCTGGGTTCCGGGTCACGCTGGAATCTCGGGAAATGAGGCTGCTGATCTGGCCGCTAAGGAGGCGGCACGCCAACCGGCCTTCACGCAATATCTGACTGTTTCAGATTTCGTGGGCCTGGTGAAGCGTGTCATCACTGATTCCTGGCAGGTAGAATGGACTGGCTCTCATGGCAACAAGCTTCGTGAGGTAAAGCATGACGTTAAGCCTTGGCCTACGTCGCTGAGGAAGAACAGAAGGGAAGAGGTTGTCATCGCGCGACTTAGAATTGGACACACCAGATTAACGCATGGGTATCTCATGACGTCTGGTGATGCTCCAATGTGTGGCAGATGTGATTGTCCTTTGACAATTAAACATGTGTTGGTAGATTGCGTCTGCTACGCAGCTCTACGTCGGCGATTCAAGATACCCTTCCAGTTACGAGATGTACTCGGCGACGATAGCCATGTTTTGGACTCAACATTAAGACTACTTAGATCCATTAGTGTGTACAACAGTGTCTGAGAGGGAAATAGCATTATTAGTTTAATTTTATATGTGTATTTGTGTATGTTTTTTTATTTTCGTGGCCCCTTTACAGCCTTTTGTTTACTCGTCAGGTCTGTGATATTACCTTTTAATTTATATTATTTTTTGTTTGCTGTGATACTAGTTTGTAAGATTTTTATTTGTAAAGTTGCAAAAATTATTTATTCTGTCTGTGATATTAGGTTTAAGTTTATGTTCGTATGTTGATTCTATAAGTTTTTAATAACTTTTTTTCTTATTGTTAATGTATTTTCTGTGATATTTCTAGTTCGTAAGACTTTTAGTTTATAATAAGAAAAAAACGTTCTACACTTGGGCCCTTTACACCCATGTGTAGAATAACGGGCGATAATAACCGTCCTGGTTTTTCGCCCAAAAAAATATATATCCCACTCCTAAACTCGCTATAGTTACAGATTGAAATTCTACTAAGTACTTGTGTTGACCATATAAGGGAGTAATAGTACAGGGGAGGCGTGACGAAAAGTCAGGCTACTAAGGGAGGCACAGAGCCTGAAAGGTTGAGAACCCCTGCTCTACATGATAGGGTAAGCGCCGTGAAAATTTTGAATTTCTTCTTTGGAAATTCTGTAATTTTGTAGTACCTTAATTGAGCATTTGTTAAACGGAATAAACTGTTTTCCCGAAGGGTCGGAAAAAAATCGCGGGAAAAATCAAAAAGATTTGTTTTACTCAAAAAGTAATGCATATAGCCTACCTATTTTATTTCCTTATGTACAAAACCAGAATTAACATCTTGAACAAACCCTGAAAATTGTATTATAATTAACATTTATAATTCCAAGAAATCTGACATAGAAATTTTATAAAAGTAAGATTTTTGGAAAACGAACTAACAAAATGACTTGGTTCGCAAAAGCGGTAAAATTACATAATTTGTTTCTATATTACAAACATATTTATGTACATTAAACACAACATGATTTTGGTGCACGCATATCAAACAGTAGGCCTATACGAGTGTAAAATTCTAAAAATAAATTTTACCGAGTCAAGACTCTACTACTTAACGTCTAAAATGACCCTATGCGACAAAAATTAAATTAAAATACACAGAAATAGTACATATTTTTTAACATATTGGCCAATAACCTCTAGAGGTTTTACTAACTAAAACGAGAAGTGAGGTGGTTTACAATTGTCTTCCTCACTGGGTTGAAAAGGATCCTTAACAGCATTCCAGGCCTTCTGAAAAGCACGTATTTTCCACCCCACGAAAGACACCTTCACTCATTTACCACAGGGTCTGGCTGTATAATTAAATTCATTACTTTTAGAAACGATAACTTTGATTAGTGTCCTTACACCTCTACCTATTCTGTTTTAAAGTGATTCTGTTATATAATTGGCTGACCATACGATAACAAACTGAACTTTTTTTTGTAGCCTCGAAATTAACATATTGGCCAAAATTTAAGAAGCATTTGAATACCAGAAAGTGGTTACCGGTGTACTTTGAGGGTTAAATTAACCATAGTCTACTCTCTCAGGAATGGTCGTCCTGGGGCAGATCAAAACTACACCTCATTTACACGTCATACACATCATCCTGATCTTATTGGGTCACGGAGTTGCTTATTGTTCTGAATTGAACAGATTGCAACGTACACACATTAAGAATAAAAAATTTAAGTAACAACATAAAAATTAAACAAATGATTAAATTAAAATACATTAGAAAGTGACAAAATAAAATTGTTTGTTTAATAAGACATTTCAACACAAAGAATTCAATTGATAAATTATAATTGATGAAAACGAGGAAAACATTTTACAGAGTAGGAAGAAGGAAAATTGTACTTACCAAGTCACATAAATATCACAGAGAAGATAACTGTGGAGAAATATATTGGGAGCTTATAAATCACAAGAAGACTAAATACAAACTGACATAAAATTCTCTCTAAATAATGTAAAATGCTTTATCATAAAATACTACTATATTGTACTGTTATCATTATCAATTGAAATATTTTTTTAATATCTATGTCACTAACCAGAATAAGATTCCATTTTTTATTACTATTTTGTAATCATTAATATTCATTAAAAACGATACGATAAAAAATTAACTTTATTGGCAATACTATTATATTCTTAATTCGGCGTAATAATGTCATGAAGATCATTGCCCATTATCATTATAGGAAAATGATGTAAATGATTACCAACGAGAAACGTTTAACCCTATGAGAAGTAATGGAATAGATAAATTTTCGCAATTATGGTTTGTAAAATTTTAAGAATAAAGATATGAATTGGAAGCAAACCCAATTACCAGTGATAGAACTAAATATATGGTACGAGTAATGTAGTACATTATAATTAATAACGATGTAATTATGCGTGTAAATGCGTTTCATGAATTTCTCTGATGAAAGAACGGCAGATGTTTCATGTATCATTTTAAAAATTGAAATATTTCTTCAATAGATCTTAGGTACTTAGGTACAATTCCCGGTAAGGTCATTTTCATCTACAAGTATATACGCGGCGTTTCATAAGGAACGGATCATACTTCAGGAAATGATTATACAGCTAAAAATAAGAAAAAATCTGGTGTGAAACACTCACACAACTTTCTCTTGCCAATGCAAATAATTAACAATAAACCTAACATTAGTATTAAAACATTAGAAATGAACAAAAAACTAACCTCAAAAAACATTAGTGAAATACGCAAAATTAAAATCGACCTCAGTTTAGCTTAAAAATACGGAAAATCGCTGATTCACGCTAAACTAGGCACTGTACAAACAAATGCTTAAAATAAAAGTTTCAGATCTCTTAATTTCCTATAAATTTTATTTAATACACTTTTGTCGTAAAATGCATTCTAAGGCCGAAATCTTAAAAAAATAGATTTTTCACACGTTTTCGTGAGAAAAAAACAGAAAATTGCTAATTACCGCTAAACTAAGCGTTATACAAAAAAATGTTTGAAATAAAAGTTGTAGAATTTTACATTCTCTACAACTTTTATTATATAACGTTTTGCGCTAAAATGCATATTAAAGCCGCAATCTTAAAAAAAATGTTTTTACGTAAAAACAGCCTCACGCAGAATTTCAGCAAACATGGCGCCTACCCTATCTTGTAGAGAATAAAAAATTGAGTAAACCAGGCGATTTTTAAAAAAATCGTAGGACCAGTTTTTGAGAAAATCGCAAAAAAGTGAAAAATTATACGAATAAACTACTACTTCCGGTTGACCGATTTTGATGAAAATGTTCGTGTCGGGTCCGGTAGTGGTATGTAACTTAAGTTTCAATTTTCAAGTTCGTACGATGTTCCGTTCTTGAGATATTCTGTTCACACACAGACCAATCGCTAAAAACATGTTTTTTGGGTTCAGGGGGTCTGAAAACGTATAGATCCGGTGAAAACTCGATTTCGAAAAATCTACATGAAAACAATACTTTCCTTCCTATATATTCATATAGGCAAGAGAAAGTAAAAAGTTTTCAATTAACATGGGTCCGAAAAACATTCTTTAGCGAGTTACGGCTAGCAAAAGATTTCGCCTGGAATTCAGTTCCCCCAGTGAAATGAATTCATACTTTAATTTTTAGGGAATTATTTTTACCGGTTAAGTTCTTAGTACAAATATTTTTTTTACAAGGTTTATTCCACTTTTCCGCGATTTGAAAATACTACATTACTAAACGTGTGAAAGTTGAAATACAAAAGGCTTTCGATCGATTCAAAATCGTTTACTAATTTAAATCTTAAACTTAAACAAGTAGCCGTTGACAAAGATACGGCTTATTTTAAATATAAAAATCTTGTGTGAAACACTCACAAAATTTTCTCTTGCCAATGCAAATAATTAACAATGTAACTTAACATTAGAAATAAACAAAACTAACCTCTAACAACATAATCTTATTTTAATGAGTGGGATGACGCAAAACGAAAATCAACCTCGGTTTGGCTTAAAAATACCAAAAATCACTCTTTCACGCTTAACTCTGTAGTGAAAAATGCGCTAAATAAAAGTTGTAGATCTTTTAATTTTTTATAAATTTGATTGTACACACTTTTGTCATAAAATTCATACTAGGCTGAAATCTTCAAAAAATTTCTTTACACGTTTTCGTGAAAAAAAAAACAGAAATCGCTAATAATCGCTAAACTAAGCGTTATACAAAGAAAATGTTTGAAATATAAGTTGTAGGTTTTTCAATTTCTACAACTTTTTTTTTATATACATTTTTGCGCTAAAATGCATATAAAAGTCGCAATCTTAAAAAAAAAAAAACATTTTTTTCTACGAGAGCACAGCCTCCCCAAGAATTTCAGCAGACATAGCACCTACCCTATCTTATAGAGCATAAAAAATTTAGTAAATGTGGCGATTTTTAAAAAATCGTAGGAGCCGTTTTTGTGAAAATCGCAAAAAAGTGTAAAATTACACGAACAAACTACTACTTCCGGTTGACCGATTTCGATGAAAATGTTCGTATTGGGTCCTCTAGTGGTATCTAACTAAAATTTCAAGCTTTAAGTTCATACAATGTTCTGTTCTCGAGATATTTTGTTCACACACGCGCGCGCACACAGACCAATCGCTAAAAACATGTTTTTTGGGTTCAGGGGGTCTGAAAACGTGTAGATCCTGTGAAAATTCGATTTCGAAAAATCGACATGAAAACAATAGACCTTTCCTTCCTATAAATTCATATAGGCAAGAGAAAGTAAATAAAAACAACACGTTATCAAAGTAATTTCGTTAATAGTTGAGGTTAAAAAAAACACTTCATTATAAATCGTAATTAAGTCTGATATATGTAAGGGATTGACCGCATTAACAAGAAAATTATTTATTTAAAAATACACATTTTATGGTTCTTGGTCACGATAATTGAATTGTGCACACTTAGCCCGCGCAAGGCTTAAGCGGTAACGTGCTCGCCTCTCATCATGCGGTCTTGGGTTCGAATCCTATTCAGGCACGGCATATTTTCATACGTTACAAAATATCATTTCATCCTTCACCGTCTGCATTAGCAGTAATTGCAAAACAGTCGGACGTAAAACAAAAAAAAGGCTTAAGCGCCATGAAAAATAAGAGACAAATGAACTTAACAAATAATAAATCTAGTAACCAACTCGTTACACTTCTCCAAAAATATAACATCACAGGTATTCATTAAAATGTTCAAAACAACGCATTAGAAAAACATTTAAACAGCAAAGTTCAAGAATTTCAATGACAAAACTAATTTCGTAATACATTTAAAAAAATTATAACACGCCTAAATTAAAAGTATTATCACAGAGATAAAATTGAAACAATACATGATTACTGTAAGTTGTATTAATACAGATTACTATAGCCTGCAGCTAGGTTGGCCAGCTGTTTTGCTATAAGTTCAGTTCATGTCAAAAATAATAGACTATTTTTTTTTTATTAATAAAATCTGCGTCATTAGAATCAGTTCTTTAAAGTATCAGAAGAATAAAAAAAGTAATTTTGCTTACAACAAGGATTCACATTAACATGTTGACTCCCAAGGCAATTTTTGCAATTTTGTTAAAAAACCCATACCACTTATTTTATGGTTACTATATTTTTTTAATTAATTTTCTTTAAAGTCTAGAGTATAGTAAGGCTTAAATTTTTTGGCGCTGTGTTTTAGGTGAGAGACCGATCAGGTAGGTACTCGATGATCTGATTTAGTGGTTGAGTTCCAAATTTCTCTCTTGATTTGAAGGAGGGAGATGGATGGAGGGAGGGGGAGGGGAGAGAGAGAGAGAGACCAATCACTAAAAAAATGTTTTTGGGTTAAGGGGGTCTGAAAACATGTATATCCGGTGAAAACTCAATTTCGAAAAATCGACATGAAAACCATACTTTTCTTCCTATATATTCATAAAGGCAAGAGAAAGTAAAAAATACAATACGAGCAATTTTACCTAAATTAAATGAGGGTTACAAATGTTAAGGGAACGTCATGTACATTACACCTGTTTCGTTTCAGGTTTATAGGGAATAGACTGCTAAATGCCCGTAACAGACAGGTGGAGGGTCAAATTGTTTACACTCAATCTGTTCGTTGCAGGGCTAAAATAAAAAGTTCTGTTTCTTAACACATGGTCAGCCAATTAAATGACTAAATCATTTAAGAATAGAAGAGGTAGAGGCAGGCGTAAAAGACCTAATCAGAGTTATCTCCACTGAAAGTAATGAATTTCATTATACGGCCAGACTATGTGGTGAATGAAGTGAAGGTGTCATTTGCAGAGTGGAAAATAAGTGTTTTTCAGAGGGTTCGGCATGCTGATAAGCGTACTTTTCCACTCAGTGAGGAAGGCATGGTAAACCACCTCACTCCTCGTTTTACTTAGTAAAACCTCTACAGGTTCAATCCAGCCTTACGGCTGATGACCAAAACTACAAACTGCTAAAGTCTCTCACCAGTTTAATTTTATTAACCAATATAACAAATAGATAAATAATCAAATTACCTTCTGAATACTGAACTCGAAACAAGAGGAGAGTATCGTAAAAAGCAATCCAATTGTTGATACAGAATCCTGCAAAGAAAACAAAAACACCAATAAAATTTAAATAATACATTTACAAAACAGCATTACACGACATAATTCTTACCGATGTATAATCAACCAATATAAATCAATTTCTTAAGAAAGTTTCTTAAAATAAACTACACATGACACCTAACGAACTAACACGTTTTCAGAAAACGTCTTAACTAACTTCAAATAAACTGCATTATTTTTACACTTATTTTAAATGACAATACATAAACGCTACGCATCTATAACCTTCGAACGAAAATAGACCATATTATAAACAGAAAAATCAGAAGCCTTGATATAAAAAACCACACAACTGAAAATAAACACTGAACAGATTTTCTGCATACAAATATTTCCTGTTATTACGAATAGGAACTACGTCAAAACCTATAAATACATTTTTTGTATAAACATAAAAATTTAAAGTGATTGTTTAACGTTATTTAGTTTTTACAAATTTGGTGATTATTTTATCTTATAAAAAACGCTTTAGTTATTGTACAATGTCAATGATAATATTGTTTAACAAATAATTCCGAGAAATCATTATAGATACTTGTATTTCCAAGAGTGAACTTGGGCGGTTCAGAGTACTTAAAGTTTGAATAAACTAGGTTGACCGATTTTGATGAAAATGTTTGTGTCGGGTCCGGTAGTATAGTCACTTGAATCAGGAGTTTGCCCTTGTTTGCAACGAGGGGTAATGTAGGGAAAGCATCAATGCGCATGCACGACAACTTTAATTTCAGTACGACAAACATAACAACTTATATTATACCCAGAGCATAGCCTATACAGTATATCGCAGCACCTTTAGTAGGTTAACGGTACGAATATAACTGTCTGTTACCGTAAACAGAAATGTTATAATCTCGAAAACGTGGGCAGACTATTTACAGTACTGAACGATATCTTATATGCTGTAATGCGGTGAAGTTGAAACTAAACAAAAATGCCTTTCCCTTCCTCTTAAAAAAGCCATAAGCGAGTGGCTACCTACTGTGATGTTTCTCTTTCCACAATTCGAAAAATAAAGAAGGAAATTAAAATGTTGACACCTGGTAAAAAAAGGAAACGGTTCGGTAGATACTAATGAGACCGATAGTGAAGACGCCGGTGACAGCGATAGTAAAGAAGGCGATTCAGTTGTAGAAAATTTTGTTCCAATGGAGTAAAGTAGCTGGTAATTACAGTAAATCAAACATTTCTAGTCATGTAATTAAGTTATTGGCAATATTACAGGTCACATTTATTTCTTATAAGGTTTATGAAGAAACGTTTTCTCGGAATAAACCACAGCTTACAAAATGTACGTAATAACTGCACGGTAGTGAAATGTACGAGTAGTGTCTCACTGTTGAGGTTGGCAGCAGTGTCAATTATTCACTTCCATTCCTCACAGCCCATCTATACGCAAAAGGCAATCTCTTGACTTAAGTATCTACAGTATCTAACTTAAGTTTCAATTTCGTACGATGTTCCGTTCTTGAGATATTTTGTTCACACACACGCACGCACGCCCGCGCGCGCGCAGGCACACACACAGACCAATCGCTAAAAACATGCTTTTTGGGTTCAGGGGGTCTGAAAACGTGTATATCCGGTGAAAACTCGATTTCAAAAAATCGACATGAAACCAATACTTTCCTTCCTATATATTCATACAGCAAGAGAAAGTAAAAAGTCCAGTAAGTTAAATTTAACTTCTTGTAGTGATTTTCTACAATCTGACCAACTACGTTGCCTTTTTTTCTTAACGTGCCCTCTCCGACCGAAGGTTGGCAATCATGACGGCTATCCGGATTTTGAACACCGCAGCTCTGAACAGCTCCGCTGAGGTACAACGAAACCAGTCGCGAAGATTCTTCAACCAATAAATTATTCTTCTTCCCACATCTCTCTTCCCTTGAATTTTCAAGCCAAGCATTTCATATCTTGGTCCCCGCATAATATGACCCAGATATTCCATTTCCCTTTTTTAGATGGTGTAAACTAGCTCCTTTTCTGTTCCCATTCTCCGTAAGACTGTCTCGTTGGGTACTTTATCTGTCCAGGGTATTTTTAGCATGCGCCTGTACAACCAAAGCTCAAACGCATCTAATCTCCTGATATTCATCTTCTTTAACGTCCAAGCTTCCGCGCCATTTAACACTATTAAGAAGATGTAACATCGAACCATCCTCAATCTCAGGTAAAGGCTCAAGGATTTATCGATCAGAAGGTTTTTCATTTTAACAAACGCAGAACGAGCCATCTCTATCGTTCTTTACGTTCCGCGATTCTGCCAACTACGCAAACCGGAACACTAATACAAACACAACCACTTTTGAACCGCTTGAATAATCTGATACGCGGCTTTAGACACGTAAACCACATCGCATCCAGTAAAGCGTAAAATATATCACTTTTAACAAACTAAAATCACCACAATCGTTAATAAAAAAAACCCGACTATAGAACAAATTTAAAAGTAATCATATAATATTTTAGAAAAAGTAGGCCTACCTGTGTTTAAGATAAGAATACATAATTTATAATTTTATACAGTGATCACGATATGTACCAGTTAACAGAATTTAAACACAATTTTATGTTGGTAATTCAAAGATACACAAATGTTAGATAATGGATTCGAAAGTCCACAAATCAATATTGACGTTTACAAGCAGGTAACACATAGAAATATTAACAATATCAGACAGCTGTCTCTTTTAAGTTAATTATGTACGACTAAAGAAAAAAAAACCATATTTACGAAATAGATACATCTGTACCGACTTAGGAACTAACTCAATAAGACAGGAAATTACACGATTTAGCAGAACATACGAACTAAGACTGGACGGACATCCGAATTATTTCGAGTTAATTTCATTGGCACACCCACATCTACTACAAAGGAGATTAAAAAGATGCGAGAATAGGGATCTTATATTATAAAAAAAATCTGGTGTGAAAGATTCACACAACTTTCTCTTGCCAAAGAAAATAATGAACAATATAACCTAACATTAGTATAATAAAACATCAGAAATAAACAAAAAAACTAACCTCAAAACCATAACCTTACTTTAATCATAAGTGAATGATACAAAATGAAACCAACCTTAGTTTGACTTAAAAATACGGATAATCACTAATTGACACTAAACTAGGCTCTGTAGAAGAAAACGCTTGAAATAAGAGTGGTAGATTTTTTTATTTTCTATAACTTTAATAATACACTTTTGCCCAAAAATGCATATTAAGGCCGCAATCTTAAAAAAAAAAACATAATTTTTTCTACGAGAGAACAGCCTTTCCAAGAATTTCAGCAGACATTGGGCCTTCCCTATCTTGTAGAGCATTAAAAATGCAATTAATGAGGCGATTTAAAAAAAAATCGAATAAGCCGTTTTTGAGAAAATTGCGAAAAAGTTAAAAATGACATGAATAAACTACTACTTCCGGTTGACCGATTTTGATGAAAATATTCGTGACGGGTGCGGTAGTAGTATCTAACTTAAGTTTCAAGTTTGTACGATGTTCCGTTCTTAAATATTCTGTTCACACACACTCACTCACTCACTCACACACACGCACGCAAGCACGCACACACACCAATCGCTAAAAACATGTTTTTTTGGGTTCAGGGGGTCTGAAAACGTGTAGATGCGGTGAAAATTCTATTTTGAAAAATCGACATGAAAACAATATTTTTCTTCTTATATACGATAAGCAAAAAAAAGTAATAAGCCACGAGAGTTTGCCACCGAGCGATTTCCTCAATCAATATATTATGTGTTGTTGTTTAGGTCATTAGCCGAAAGGCTGGTTGGAGACTCTACACTCAAACTTTACTAAGTAAAACGAGGAGTGAGGTGGTTTACTATTGCCTTCTTCACTGAGTGGAAAAGTATGCTTATCAGCACCCCAGGCCCTCCGAAAAGCATTTACTTTCCACCCTGCAAATGACACCTTCACTTCATTCACCATAAGGTCTAGCTGTACAATGAAATTCATTACTCTTAGACGAGATAACTCTTGACTAGTGTCTTTCACACCTCTACTTGTTGTTGACAAAAATGTTTCATTTTGTCTTTAATTAATAGAAAAAATATTTAATTTTGTCTGGGTTAATTATATTACTCCTAGTTCAACTCTTAGTAAAGGTACTTACATTTACACGGATTTGAATACGACAATGGTTACCGGTGTACTTTGATGGTTAGGGTTTAATTAACCATTCTCTCTCAAAAATGGCCGGCCTGGGTACAGACCCAGGCCAGGCTGTACAAAACAACACATTACTTATTATTACTACTACTTATTATTACTTATTATTACTACTACTTATTATTACTATTACTTATTGTTCTTGTTTTGAATGTAAAAACAGATCGTAATTTTGCTGTCTAGATAATTTTTTATAAATTCTATAATTTATTATAGAATTATGTATAATTATGTATTAATTATGTATATTTATTTTTAATTATCATAATAAACACAACAAAGTTATTCAAGAAGTAAACTATTAATTATATTACCAGTATCCGTCAACAGAAAAATAAATTATATTTTATTACATCATAAGCATTTACGAGTTATTATAGATATTAATAGGTATTATATTATATTAATTATTAGGTATATTAATTATTATTAGGTATTATATAGTATATTAATAGGTATTATTTATATTACCAGTATCCGTCAACAGAAAAATAAATTATATTTTATTACATCATAAGCATTTACGAGTTATTATAGATATTAATAGGTATTATATTATATTAATTATTATTAGGTATTATATAGTATATTAATAGTATATTAATAGGTATTATTTATATTACCAGTATCCATCAACAGAAAAATAAATTATATTTTATTACATCATAAGCATTTACGAGTTATTATAGATAGCTATTCCTAATAGGTTAATGGTTGGTTTTATATGCAATTACAAACCACACCAGCTATAAATGCTTTAATAGAACGGATGTATTGTGTGGTTTGTAAAATTTTTCATATTTCTGCGGTTGGCGCATATTTCTGTATTTTTTCCTCGGCAGACAGCATACGACTCAACAACAAAAATATCTATACTATTATTATCAACAAGTAACGTTGATTTAATTATTTGAAATAATTTTAGAAAATATTCAGTCGAACTCAAAAATTCTATCATTCCATAGAGCTTCCTGGTTATAGGCTATAATATATGGCATTAGGTAATTTTTCTGCCCATAACAGACAGGTGGAGTGTCAAATTATTTACACTCAATCTGTTCGTTGCAGGGCTAAAATAAATAGTTCTGTTTCTTATCACATGGTCAATCAATTAAATGACTGAATCATTTAAGAACAGAAGAGGTAGAGGTGTAAAAAACACTAATCAGAGTTATTTCCTCTGAAAGTAATGAATTTCACTATACAGCCAGACCCTGTGGTGAATGAAGTGAAGGTGTCATTTGCAGGGTGGAAAGTGAGTGCTTTTCGGAGGGCCTGGCATGCTGATAAGCATACTCTTTCAACTCAGTGAGGAAGGCATGGTAAACCACCTTACTCCTCGTTTTTACTTAGTAAAACCTCTAGAGGTTCAAACCAGCCTTTCGGCTGTTGACCTAAACAACAGGTAATTTTTCAATTTTGAAAAAAATTGTAGTTGGTAAAATGAAGTCATATTTTATTTGTTTGATATCAGCGCGTTTGGGAAGTAAGTTAATTATCTTATTTATAAATAATATACCATAGTTTGCCCATAACATGCAGGTACGGTGTTAAATTATTTTCACTCGATCTGCTAGTTTTAGGGCTACATGAAATAGTTCTATTTCTTATCATTAAGTCAACCAATTATATGACTGAACTATATAAGAATAGAAGAGATAGAGGTGTAAAATACACTAGCCAGAGTTATCTCCTCTGAGAGTAATGAATTTTTCATAATACAGCCAGACCCTGTGGTGAATGAAGTGAAGGTAGCATTTACAGGGTGGAAGGCAGATGCTTTTCAGAGAACCGGGCATGCTGATAAGCATACTTTTTCACTGAGTGACGAAGGCATAGGTAAACCACCTCACTCCTTGTTTTACTTAGCAAAGCCTCTAGAGGTTCAAACCAGCCTTTCAGCTGGTTTGAAACGCACTAAAAATAGAGTACAATTTATTGTAATACGCAGTCAGGTATCAGGTACAGTGCAGTACGACCCTAAAATATAACATCATCCTTAAACTGTAATGTTTTCAAAATGTTTAAAAAATTATTTACGGGAAATATATAATTAAAAAATACTATTTCTCAATAGAAAGTTAAATAAACCTTCCAAAAACAAAAAATATCGTGCAATTTGTTTTGAGAAATAGATTTTGCCTCCATATAACACATTTTTAGGTTAAATTTCCATTTGTGATTCACACTAATGTCAATCAATTTCTGTTACCAATACTAACTGATTGTACAATCGTGATTTGGTTTCAACGTGTACAGTTTTGTGAGTACGTTATGAAGCGTAGCGATAAGGCCTGTAGCTGGTAAATAATAAACGTTAATTTAGGTAAGTGTACAGAGGTTGGAATTTTTTTAAAAGGTTTAAAACATTATCTTTCCAGAGGTTATTACAAAAGATTGATTATACGTTCCTAAAACTTAATTAAAATTTACCTCCAGATAAGAATTAAACAGTTTCATTTAATACAGTAATATCGGAGCATTCTATCGTTACATTTATTTCACATTACTTTAGATTGAAAAGTAAAGCAGAAATAATATATTATTATAGCAAAGGTAGTTCCAGGTAAAATGTTTTATCTTTTTCTTTAAAAAAAGTTACATTAAAACAAGCTTTATTTATAACAAGTTCCTTTCATCAGAAATAGATTTTTGGAGTAGAAACTGTGATTTACACACATTTAATTACAATAGGACGATCGATAAAGTTGATAGATAAAACATTCCGGGAATCTACACAATTCAAACAGTTGACACTCTATTTTAATTTTCAGAAGATCATTCAGATAAGTAGGTTTTAAAAACACACTGAGATCCTTCTTGAACAATGGAAGAAGCATGGACCTATATACAACCGAAGAAATAACTGATAACCAAAAATATGTCCTGATATGAAAATGACAGATGTTCAAATAGAACATTAAAGTTTACAGGTATTTGAAATCCGAGAGATTTCCAAAAGAAAGAAAGAGAATCTTAATGATACTCTCTAGGTTTTCTTTTAGTGGTCAAGTTGGTAAAGCGCTGACTGCTAAACAAAAATTCCTAGATTCGACTTCTGACATGATCTGAAAATTCTAATAGAAATACACCTCAACGTTGTCACCATTGACCAGTTTATACCAAACAAAACATAGGCCTACTTGCCACTGTGTAACCAGCAGTCCGCAGTTAATTGCAGCCTGTCTGCCAATACAAAATTTTTGTTCTTGTAATTACAATACATATTTGAAAAAGCTAAATACATAATAAACATCAAAACAGTTCCGCGTGAAGACACAATACGGTAAAACTGGATATAATACAACGAAAGGCTGGTATAGAAGCAGAAAAATTTGAGAGAAAAATCCTCCGTAAGATAGTAGACGGATAATACAAGTTACGAGGACGAGAAGAACTGTAGAAGTAAAATGAACGATTAAGACTAAAATGTTACGAACAACCTTATAGACATGTATGGATGACAAACGGTTGACAAAACAATTTTTCACGACACTAAACAACAGACCCAAGGTGTCGGATAACTGGTTCACAGAAGTCAGAAAGGATATTGAGAAAACCGGAAACCGAGAAAACTTAATGAATCGAACCAAATTCAGACAACTAATTACGGATTTTAAGCGCTCTCATGAAGAGGAAAATCAAAACACTGGTTGGCCAGAAGAAAGGAGAAAAGCCTACAGTGAGCGAATGCTGAGAATATCGGCTACAAAAAGAGCTTTCAAAAACGCCTAATGTCACCTCACGTGGGCTAAAATTAACCCTATACAAAAAAAAATATCCAAGAAGTAATCTTTGGCAACTTAGATGTATTTTGAAGTATCTTGGGATGACCCTAGACGCGAAGCTGAGGTGGAAGGAACATGTTCAGAAGAAAAAGGACGAACTACAAATCAAATTATAGAAAGATGTATTGGCTGCTCGGTAGGACCTCTGAACTGTCAATCTTCAATAAATTGCTTCTTTACAAACAAATGCTAAAACCGGTATGGACATATGGCCTGCAGATCTATGGCTGCACCAAAAAAAGCAACTTAAACATTATCCAAAGGTTCCAAAACAGAGTGCTTAGGAACATTGTAAACGCTCCGTGGTATGCCCGCAACAGCGACATACATCGTGACTTACAAGTGAACACAGTAGCAGAAGTAGTGTGTAAATGTGTCAAAAAAAAAAACATGAAGATCGTCTTCATGATCACATCAACATTGAAGCAATTCAAATATTGGATAATAGTTTATTAGTTAGGAGTCTGAAAAGGACTAAGCCTGTAGTGTGTTAAAAAGACTATTAAAAATATTATTAAACTACAAATTACATTTAAGTCATGTAAATAATATAAGTTTATAAAACTAATGGTTAGCTATAAATATTATTATTAAGTTACTTTTGAGGCATATTTATTTATATTTATATTATATATTTATTTAAATTTACATAATTTATTAAAATAATGTTTAAATTAACAATAGGATTAAGACAGAGATTTAATAAATTAATATGTGCATAGTACACTGTGTAAGTGACTTTAGAAAATAAGTGCTAGCACCAGTGGGTGACTGCATGGTTATGCAAGGGGGAAGGGAAATAATATCGTTAAAGTAAAACTGTTCGTTACTTTTAAGTGACTAGTTGCAGTAAATTTTAAAAACAATGTATTTGGTTTCCAAATATAGGTGAAATGTGTCAATCTGAACCTTACGAAGCGTAATTTTAACCCAACATATTTGTAATTAACATTGCAATATTTGTAAATTGTATAAGCATTACATCTACCACTGCAATAAAACTACGATCTCATAAAAGCAACTTGACAGTCCTCGATCTAACGAAATTTTATAAAATTAAATCCAGTGAAGGGGCGAGTCGTAGAAGAGTGATACGTTGTATCTGGTACAATCAGGTTCTTAGGAACAGGTATCGGTACAAGTTACCGATTACTTGAGAGCCGTACTTACAAACTACTATAATTTAACAAGGTGAAAAATAAGATAAGATAATTTAGTATTGCAGTAAAAATATTCGCGTAATCAATTTAGTGGAAAGGATAAAATTAATTAAGAAGCTCGGAGTATAAACAATGTTTTTGATGAAGCTAACTAATTAAATCAGATTTAAACCACTTGAAAACAACCATAGAGCAGCAGGTAAGCTATAAGTACATAATATTTTTAACAAATACAAAAATTGCTTTACATCTGACAAATTTATCTAAAACTACTTATTTTCTTATGAAAAATTTCCACTTAAAGGTAAACAATCAGATACAAAACTAAATGAAATCCAATTAAACAAATAATATCTACGTAAAATAAAATCCCAAATGTCAAGATAATGTCATAAATAATTATTACCTACTGTAATAACAAAATGAATGGGTGTAAATTGAAAAACCAATACACCAACATCAACGTAGGCAAATTAAATAATTATTAAAATCCTACAAAAAAGTGACAAAATTATGAGAAGTTATTTTATATAAAAAAACAAACACAAGTAATCTAACACGTTTATCTTAAATAAAAAATAACTAAATTAAATATTTTAATCTAATAAATCGGAAAGCGCATCAAACCAAGAGATGAATTTTTAAATTAATACCTAAATCAAGTTTCTTTTTAAGGTTTAAGACATATAAAAAATTAGTACAATTTATTTTTAGTGCTAAATTTAGCATTATTTTTGTGACACGTGTATAAACGAACTCAGCATAATAGGAAAATACATTCAGATTAAATTTTTAAGAAAACGTGGATGTAGAAATTTTAAGGATTGGAAAGGAGATGTGGATAAAACTGATAGAAAATAAAATTGTGAAGCAGGCTGCCGGAAAATACACAGAAGCCTCGTTAAAATTAATACCATAATAAAAAAAATCCAAAAACTGCAAAATTTAATACTTTTCACGCATTATTGAAATGGTTATAGAAAACAGTGTACAATCACCGAGTACGTAGAATAGCACAACAACGATACGCACACAGATGTCAAGTTTATAAGGCACTGGCGTGATATATTGCGTGATCATCACGGTTTTGACATCACGACAGCAAACAATTAGTGATTTTACAAAAAAAGATCAACAGTGAAAATTTATACGATTTCTAGTAATTGCTAATTAACTAGAAGAGTTTTTTTGCTAGTAGTAATTTATAGTACTAGTAACAGCTCTACGGATTCTGAGGGCTTCCATGAAGAGCAAAACAGAACACCGGATGGACAGACGAGGAGAAAATCCTAAAGTGAACGAATGCTGAGATGTGGGCTACAAAAAGAGCTTCTTAGAAACGTCTACAGTCATCTCACTTGGTCTAAAATTGGCCCTATACGAGAAAAAATGTAAATTGTACTCCTGTTTATTTCAAGGAAAATTTTAAAAGGTTCTCGACCTCGGTTACCACAGACGTTATGGAATCTAGGCAGTTACTAAGAGAAAATACAGAAGATAACGTCGGGCATAATCAAATCATTAACACAATGTACGAGTAAATGACAAAAAAAGTTAGGTAAATGAGGAAAGTCTCTATAAAAATTACTTAAACCTGTTTTGGAGGTCATGTCGACATGAATAAAAATATTCTTAATAATCCGGTATTATTTACAATGATCAAACAATCGAGTGTGTAAGGTTTTACTAACAAAATAGAGTGGAAATCAAGATCGGAATGCCTCCTTCAGAATTAACTATAAATGATAGTTTAACATAAATAATTTTTTTTGTAAAAATTTAATTTATTAAGTAGATTAGAGTCACCATAATATTATCGGCAGGTAAATCTACTGTATTTTATTTACTCATCTGACGGTATAGGATGGACAAAGATTTCCGTAACATTAAATACATAAGATTAATTTTTTTAAATACTTAAAATATTGTTAACTAATTAATTTAATTTTGCAAAGTCGCATCAGCAGTTAGGTCATTAGCGTCTACTTTCGGTTTCAAAATGTAATAAATTTCCAGTTCAATAAATAACCAAAACCAGGAACCTTCCGCTTTGCAGAGTAGCACGCTAACCACTGCGCCACGAAAGCGGTTGTTTTTCTATTCATAAATGCGTCGTAATTAATATGGTAATAATAAATAAATAAGAAGAATGTTAAATCAGTCAACTTCCGGTCTAAAACACCCATAGGCCCCTAACGTAATGTAAGCATAATAAACAATATTATCAATGCAGATAAAACGAATCGATTACTATAAAATAACCGATAGAAATTGTTTAAATACGTATATTGTACTTAAGCATACTTTTCTCAGTACCCTACGTTAATTTTAAGTCCTCTTCCTCCTCTTCCGCCTTCTTCCTCCTCCTTTCCTCTTCCTTTACGAATCAGGCACATCCTTGTTCCAGCTTCTATCCATCTTCGTCGTCTACCCAACGACCGTACTCCTTGTGGACGGTATCGTTATGCCAATAGCGGATATGGATCCTCTGGCATGCGGCTTACGTGTTGTAACCACCTCTTCCTATAGTATTCAGTCCTTTAGAATAATCCATACTTTGGGAAATAATTCATTTAGTTTTAAAATTGACACATACATTCTTGACGGGTATCTTAATTACACATCAAATTCCCCGACTCTATCAACACATTTAGATGGGGGATTGACTGGATGTCTAACAAATTTACAGAATTGTAAACATAATAAATCCCACACATTCTTCATACATACACCTTGTTCCGTAAACGACTACTTAGTACATTCCCACTAAGTCGTTTATCCCCATTTTTTTTAATCACTCGGACTCCAAAAATACATAATTGTCTTTCCAAAAGAATCATGGCCCTTCAAATTCAGTTTAATTATCTGATAACCTATAAGGAATAATGAAAACTACTAAGCAAATGCGAAACAGATTTTGTTCGTTGAAGAGATATTACTTTATTCCGAAGACTTAACGAATTGGTTTCAGTTTTCCTCAAGAGAACGCAATGGTAGGTGTATCTATTACCAGCACAATAGTTGAATAACAATTGTTATGACTTTTCAATCATTGTAAAGCGTGTCGTTAGAAAGGATAATCTAAAAGCAAGAGGCGATTGGTAGCGATGACAATAAACAGACTAAAATTGCATGAATGGGATAATCATAATACACATGGCAAAACATTAACACTACTCGTGTCATGGTTTAATATCATGAAGTTGCACAGCACGCAAACTTATTATCGCCAACCAAGTCACAGACGTCTGTCTCTTACCTTCGATTGAACTCGATTCTACTCTACAACGCATCAAGAGTGGCGCCAACATAATGACTATCATTTTAAAACAATACGTTTTTCTTTCCAGCCATAAAGCAAATCGTTGGAATTCTAACCAATGCACATTAAAATGCCACTCCAATTCATTAACATCCAATACAATCTTCTAAACCAACACAGCATCAAAATGGAAATTAATTAAGTGCAGTGATTCGCAACATGTCTTATAAAGACTAAAGAAATCATTAACAACTTTATACTATCACGTAGAACGATTATACACAAAGAAATTTATCATTTTAATCCTTCTTAAAAAATAAGTATGGTATTCTAAAGAAATACTTAATTATTTTACTCGAATATAAACATAATTATTTTACAACACTGAGGAATTCAGAGGATAAGCTACGAATAATATTAAACAGAGGAATCTGAACCAAAGAAAGTTTTTTTGGACGTCTACTTAGAAAATAATAAATTAATACTTTTTGTTTTATATTTAACGTCGCATCAGCTCCAGTGGTCATTAGCGACGACGGTGGGATGTAACTGTGAAGAATAAAATGATTTTCGTAACGTATGAAACTATGCCGTGCCCGAGTGGGATTCGAACCCAAGACCGCATGACTAATAAACTTTTATTACGCCCGTAACAGCAAGGTGGAGTGTTAAATTATTTGCACTAGATCTATTGATTCCAGGGCTACAAAAAAATAGTTGTTTCTTATCACATAGTCAGCCAATTATATGACAACTATTTAAGAACAGAAAAGGTAGAGGTGTAAAAGACACTAGTCAGAGTTATCTCCTCTGAGAGTAAAGATTTTACTATACAGCCAGACCCTATGGTGAATGAAGTTAACGTGTCATTTACAGGGTAGAAAGTGGGTGCTTTTCGGAGGGCATGGCATGCTGATAAGCGTACTCCTTCAACTCAGTGAGGAAGGCAATAGTAAATCACCTCACTCCTCGTTTTTAGTCAGTAAAACCTCTAGAGGTTCAAACCAGCCTTTCGGCTGTTGACGTACACAACAAAAAACTTTTATTGTCGCGTGAAATACTTATACGTTATGTATTTATTATTGCACGTCTAATTTTGGGCAAGCTGGCCAAACATTCGCTTGGAAAGGTCAAGGGAAACTGTAAAAACTTTGACCAAAATTCCCAATTCTATTACTTAGCAAATACAAATAAATATCAACAAGAAAGTAAATTTCTTCACGAAATGCTCATTTCACAAATGATTTTACCAGTTTCTTATCGAACAATTTTAAAATAACAAAACAATGAAAAATAATTAATCTATTTATTTATTACTAATTATTATTTACTGTGCAACTGCAATTGCTTCTAATTAACTTAGGTTATCAACTTCCCTTTTTAGAGTAGGAATTTCTTCATGGCGGAACGAGGTGGCTCTAAAACGGAGATGATATTAAAAAAATTATTACTCCAGAACATGCATAATCATTTTTACAAATTATTTAAGTAAACTAAAAAAATAGTTAGACCATAAAAAAACAAAGATTAATGGAGGAAACCCCGTACACACTACATTCAGTACAGAAAATGCGGTTTTCCAGCAGTAAAAAATGTACAATATAACACATTCTACATTGTCACACTGACAAGTACCAACATTTAATTACACTTAGAACGTCACATAACCTTTATATACGAGAACAACATATCTACCAAAATAAAACAATTCAATTAATATTTTAAATGAATTAGATTTCAGGCAATAATTTTATCCGGCCAAAAACAAAATAATTCTACAAAAATAAATGTTAAAACTCATTTGGAAATATGAAATAAAAATTTGGTGTACTTCCGCAAATTCCAACATTGAAATTTTAAACTAATTTAGCCGAAAACGATAATGAATAAATAAATGTTAAACATAGCCAATTAATTTTAGGGAAGAATTTATGAATCTAGTTTCCCATAGAAATTGAAACGATCTAAACTATGAATAGCAAATTGAACAGAAGAATTTTAAAAATCTGGTGTGAAACACATACAACTTTCTCTAGCCAATGCAAATAATGAACAATATAATATATTATATAATCTAACATTACATTAGAAATAAACAAAAAAACTAACCTCAATAAACATAACCTAATTTTAATGATAAGTGAAAGACACAAAATAAAAATTAACTCAGTTTGGCTTTCAAACACGGAAAATCATTCTTTCACGCTAAACTAGACTCTGTAGAGAAAAATTCTGTAAATAAAGTTGTAGATCGTTTAATTTGCTATAAATTTGATCATATACACTTTTATCGTAACTTTTGTCGTGACACTTTTGTACATTTTTATCGTAAAATGCATACTAATGCTGAAATCTTAAAAAATCGATTTTTTACACGTTTTCGTGAGGAAAAATATAGAAAACCGTTAATTACCGCTAAACGAAGCGTTACACGAAAAAATGTTTGAAAATAAAGTTGTATCTTTTTAAATTCTCTACAACGTTTATTATATACATTTTTGCGCTAAAATGCATAGGAAAGGATATTAAAGCCGAAATCTTAAAAAAAGCAATTTTTGACGTGAAAACAGCCTCTCCAAGAATTTCAGCAGACATGGCGCCTACCCTATCTTGTAAAGCATAAAAAATTTAGTAAATGAGGCAATTTAAAAAAAATCGTAGGAGCAGTTTTTGAGAAAATCGCAAAAAAGTGAAAAATGACACGAATAACCTACTACTTCCAGTTGACTGATTTTGATGAAAATGTTTAAATCGGGTCCGGTAGAAGTATCAAACTGAAGTTTCAAATTTCAAGTTCGTACGATATTCCATTCTTGAAATATTCTGTTCTCTCTCTTTCTCTCTCTCACACACGCGCGCGCGCACACACACACCAATCGCTAAAAACATGTTATTGGGTTCAGGGGGGGCTGAAAACGTGTTGATCTGGTGAAAACTCAATTTCGAAAAATCGACATGAAAACGATACTTTCCTCCCATACATTCATCATATAGGCAAGGGACAGTAAAAAACGATAGAGTGAAGGAATAAATTAAAAAGGACTGAAATACATTATGATTGAAAAGATAAAATATTAAAATTACATAAACGTGATACCTAATGGACAGAAGTCAAAACAGATCAAGATATAATTAATAAAATATATTAACCAATAAAATGTCTATATATTACCGGTAACTCACTAGTACGCTTCTTAACTTCAGTAAATTAAGTGATTTAAATTTTTCGTTTTCTTCTATCGTAGACAGACTAAACGACTAAAAAATTATTTATGAACGTAATTACAAATTTTCTACATTTAAAAATAAATAATATTTATTACCTTTCAAAATAAGTTGACAGTTAATCAATTCCGAGTAATATTTACAGGTAGATAAAATTTACAACGACAACGCCAAATTTTAACCTAAATAGCTTAAATTTCAACTAAATAAATTCACATCAAATTTTTAGTTAATTTTAAAACGTTAAAATTAACCTTAGTTATTAAAACGTTTAATAAACATTGTTTACGATATACCCTGTATAGATAAATATTGTAAATATTCACGTGGTTTCTTAAAGTCAAATCGTTGCACGAATAATGGCAAAAATGATACTAAAACGTGACCAATATTGTTTTGGCTTATATGCAACCTAGGGCAACCGTTGGGAATTACGTCATAGATTAGTAACATCGCGTGTTGAAAACAGGGTTATTATACAGTATTACAAATGGAGCTATGGAATCAACCCCTGACGCCTACTACCTTACTATCATATCAAGTCTTCAATCGATATACGCTAAAGAACTTCTACTACAAACTTTTTATAGTTTTATTACAAACTATTATGAAATATCGTCACAATAAAAGGAAATTGAAAGCTAAAGTAGTAAATATTTAATGAGGTTCGTCATCAATAACCCCCACTGGTCATTGTTGAAAAACTGTTTAAAATAAACAACAAAAATTGTACTTATTTTATGTGTAAAAGAATTCAAATATAGAAATAGATGGAAAAAATCTGGTGGCACTCACACAACTTTCTCTAGCCAATGCAATTATTGAACCAAATAACCTAACATTGGTAATAATACATTAGAAATAAACAAAAAAAACTAACCTCAAAAAACATAACCTTATTTTAATCATAAGTGAAAGATGCAAAATGAAAATCAACCTTAGTTTAGCTAAGTATACGGAAAATCACTCATTGACACCAAAATTAGGCTCTGTAGAGACAAATGCGCTATATACAAGTTGTATATCTTTTAATTTTCTATGAATTTGATTATTTATACACTTTTATCGTAAAATATCGCTCTAATTTTAAAAAATTCATTTTTTTACAGATTTTCATGACAAAAACAGAACATCACAAATTACCGCTAAACTAAGCGTTATACAAAAAAATGTTTGAAATAAAATTTGTAGGTTTTTAAATTCTCTAAAACAAACTGGGAGTAACAGCTGATCACCCAACCTAAATATTAGTTAATATTTTATGCAGTTAAGAATGTGCGTTTTATGTGCGTCTGTTTTGATTTTAAATAAAGCAAAATTTTCATATCTATTATTCATTTTTTCCTGAGTAATTCACATGAATCTTTTCAGAATTAAATTTTTTAGAAAATTTATTTAAGAAAAAATACACCTTTATTTACCATTTATGGAAGTAATCTTACGTTAAACACAAAAATGTGTTATTTATTTGCACCAATTCTTGTGTTTTATGTAAGATATCTCAGAAAGTATTGCATTTACAGCTCTGGAACCAATTTATTTAATTTTTCAGATTAAAAAACATAAGAAACAATCGTATTTGTATAAACATTAGTGCCAAAAGGCACTAATGTTTATGGACACGACGATAATGTCTTAATAATAATAAGTTTTTGAAAATAATAGGCCAATCTTAAAATTAAATTTAACTTGAGAAAATATGGTTGAATTATGTATCTACCCTATACTTACTCACATTCAAAAAAATACAAAAAAAGTTAATTAACAATTAACTATTTAACACAATAACTTTAAGTAATAAATGATAAATATACATATAAAATAACTAATTTTTTCTAGTCTTTTTAAATTCAATAGGCAAGTAAGCACACGTTTAACTCTGGCTGTGTCTATCTGGCGCATTATCCATCATTTTGAACTATTTTGGAGCATTTATATGTCATCTATACTATAATATTATAAAGAAAAACTATATTAGGCTAACTTATAAAAAATTATATTATAATTATAATTATATTATTATAAATTAGGTGAAAACTAATAAAAACTATAATTTTTCAAAACTACTGAACGGATTTTCATTATACGAACGGATTACAGAACGGATTTTGACACTATATTCGTATTTATTATATTCACAGTAACATTTTATTTTTAAATTTTCAAAAATGATAACCCTAGGGGCCCTAATGAAGATTTTCATAACTCTCTCCCCCTCTCCCTCCCCTCTCTCTCTTGAATACTCTGTGTGTGTGTGTGTGTGTGTGCGCGCGCGTGTGAGTGTGTGTGTGCGTGCGTGCGTGCGTGTGTGTGTGTGTGTGTATGTGTGTGTATTATTGTTGAAGTACAGTACATACGTATAAAGGCTAGCGAGAGACGTACACGTGAGAATTTTTCAAAAGGTTGTATGTATGTATGTGCGCGCGCGCGCGCGCGTGTTGGAGTATACAGTCGATCTAGCAGCTACAAATTTCTGTTACTTATTTATTTCAAAGAAATTGATTATACATGTTTCGCGTGCGAAGCCGCGCGGGGTATGCTAGTTTGTCATAAAAATAATGCTTTAAAAATTAAATATCGCTTTAATAGATTTATTTAGCAGTTTGGCAAAGGTCCCTCGCCTATTAATATAATTAACTATAACGTATCTATCTAACTCAAATTAATTAATAATACAGAAATAATAACTGTAAGCTTTAATAATAGCACGTGGACTGTGGTACGAATTGGAGACAATTATTTTAGTAACTAATCGTGAAAGTCATACTGTCCTAATATAATGACACGTATAATAAATAAATAGTGCAATTAGATAATAAAAACCATTAATAACCCATAAAAAATAATATTGCCTGTTACAACAAATCATTAAATTAATTTAACAACCATCTTATCAATTATTAGATTTTGTAATATTTACCTTAATTTTCTGTTTAATATGTATTGAACTGTTTGATTTGCTCTAAATTCATTACAAAATAAAAACAGATATAATAAGATTATATAAGTTTTTAATCTGACTAAAATGCTGAATCAAAAGAAAAATGTAGAAAAAAGAGTAAATGTTTTAAGAGACTACTTCTCTGTATAAAACAATTATTATGAAAAATTACCAATCTAATTCGTCTAATTTAGTAATGAAAATAACAAAATTGAAAGATTCATGGATCAGTCCGTATGAACGGAATATTAGACTAGCCTACTATAGGGTGATTCAAAAAGAGCGCCGGTTTTGATATATCAAATTATGAGATTTATTTTATTGAAAAACTGAAAATAAATACATCAACAAGTTCATCTTACCTTCCGATTTCATGTATGAAAAATGATGTCATGCATGTGTCCTCTACTGCGCTGGCACGCATCAACTCTGTCCATGAAATTGGATATTACTGCACGACAAGTTTCGACTTCCATTTGCCCGATAACCCGTCGAATTTCCTCCTTCAAGTCATTGATGTTTCGGGGTTTATTGGCATACACCAATGACTTCAGATGACCCCAAAGATGAAAGTCACAAGGCGTCAAGTCACACGACCTTGGTGGCCATTGATGGTCGGAATTACGAGAAATTATGCGATCCTGGAACCGTTCACGGAGCAACAACATTGTTTCTCGTGCAGCAACTGAATTTTATACGGGTGATATTGGAGATCGTACCGAAGAATTCTCCGTACAGGAGAACATCGTAAACCCAATTGTTGAGTACGGCGACGTATTGATTTTGCTGGGCTAACAGTCACACTGTCACTAACCAACGCAATGTTCTGCTCAGTTCGGCCAGAACGACGACGTCCAGAACTTTTAAGGTCGACTGTTGAACCCCGTCTCAAAAAACTTTTTCATGAGCCTGCGAACTGTTGATTCATTCGGTGCTTCATTACGTCCTAGAGTACCGCGAAGTCGCCTGACAGTAGTCGCATAACTCTCTCCACTCTGGTAAAATGTTTTGACGATTAACACTCGTTGTGCAATAGTAAACTTCTCCATGGTTAGACACAGACTGCGAGAGTACTACACTGCGAACAAGAGAAACTACAACTGAATCGTCAATCGGAATGTTCTCCGAAATAGAAATGAGGTCTAACAATGTTGCCAACCGATAAACAAAAATTTACCAGCCGTTTAAAAACCGGCGCTCTTTTTGAATCACCCGTTATATTAAAAATCACTAATGACTTATCAAAACCTTTAGTCCATTTTTAAATAATAAGTAAGAAATTCAGCACACAAATTTGTCTACTTACAATACGAGGTGTGGCTATTAAATAACGAGACTGACGTTGTAAAAAATTTTATTTTTATTTTATACATAATTACTTATTGTCACCAATATTACATTCCTTCTCTATCCCTACAACGCTCCATGCGAATTTTCCATTGTTGGAAACAGTGCTGGAAGTCATCTTCTGTCAGCTCCTTCAGGACACGTGCCGCTCAAAAATGTTTGAAATGAAGCTCGCAAAAATGTTTGTACTGACACTTTGTACGCAGTTACATACGTACTGACACTTTGTACGCGATTGAAAATTACCCAATTTTTTAAAACGATAATAACATGTGATGAAACGTGGGTTTTTACTTATGATCCGGAAACGAAGCGCCAATCCATGCACTGGAAGAGCCGAACTTCACCGAGAGCCAAAAAAGCTTCAATGAGCAAGTCAAAATTTAAAGCAATGATGATTTTTTTTTTTTATATCCATAGGATTTTGTACCTTCACCGGGTTGCTGAAGGTCAAACAATTAATCAGTATTACTACCATAAGGTAGTTTCTAAACTACGTCAAAGAGTAAGCAAAAAACACCCCGAAATGTGGAAGGACAAATCATGGGTTCTCCATCATTCCGCGTTATCTGCCAAGACGATCCTAGCCAAGTACAGCATCTCAGTGTAAAAACATCCACCTTATTCACCAGATCTTGCACCATGTGACTTCTACCCTATGGTGAAATCTGCATTAAAAGGGACAAGATTTGAGTCTGTGGAAGCTGTAAAAAAGAAAGCTGCACGTGTCCTGAATGAGCTGACAGAAGATGACTTCCAGCACTGTTTCCAACAATGGAAAATTTGCATGGAGCGTTGTAGGGATAGAGGAGTGTATATTGAAAATGAGTGATTATGTGATTAAGTGATTATGTATAAAATAAAAATACAATTTTTTACAACGTAAGTCTCGTAATTTAATAGCCATACCTCGTATGTCTCCAATAATAAGTAATTAACAGATAGGCTTACTCTACAGTAATTCTCAACCTTTTTTGCTCCGCGACCCCCAAATAATAAAGATAATATTTCGCTAACCCCCCCCCCCGATAATAATAGTAAGCCTTACTATTAATCAACACTATTTTTAACACAGTTTGGGTTGCATGACGATGCATTTGCATGAGCTAAAAACTCAGTTGACAGAGTATTTCCCGGAAGATAAAAATGATTTCTCAAAGAGATGGGTACTGAATCCGTTTAGTGAAAACGTTACCACAGCTAAGTTACCAGCTGAGATTCACGACCGGCTCATTGAAATGTCTGCCTACAAAACGTTACAAATGTAATTTGCATCTGAAGATTTAAATACGTTTTGGCTTGCTCAACGACATGAATATGAAAATTTTGTCACAGAAGCATTGAAAATATTGATACCTTTTTCCACTTCCTATCTCTGTGAAAAGGGGGGTTCCTCTATGGTTGCTGTAAAAACTAAATATAGGAATCGTATGTTACCACTCGAGAACAATTTGTTTTTATATGTTTCTAACGAAAATCCATGTATAAAGAAAATCTTAAATGAAAACAAATGCGACAATCACATTAATAATTAATTAATGATTAATTTCTTTTCTTACAAGTAACTGTACTTATTGCATGTAAATTTTTTTTAAATAAGTTTATAATAAATGATTTTTTTTCTCATAAAATGATTAAATGATTTCTT
Source organism: Catonia carolina (assembly GCA_035578175.1). Taxonomy (NCBI): domain Eukaryota; kingdom Metazoa; phylum Arthropoda; class Insecta; order Hemiptera; family Achilidae; genus Catonia; species Catonia carolina. The sequence continues at coordinate 70,011,385 of JAQMRL010000008.1, forward strand.
TATTGTTTCGCGACCCCCCTAAAATATCACCACGACCCCCAGGTTGAGAATCACTACTCTAGGAATTCAGCATACGAATTTGTCTACTTACAATTATTTTTTTTTTAAATTAATTTATTTAACGTCGCATTAACTGCAACGGTCATTAGCGACGACATTGGGGTGTAACTGTTTACAATGGAGGATGAAATGATTTTTTTGTAACGAATTAAAAATACCGTGAAAATACCTATGAATAATGAAAAATACTCACAATTATTGTTTAAAACGAACAACTCAAACAATCTTTTACAAGTTTATGAAGATTCCGTGGATCAAACCGGTATACTTTGATGGTTTGGGGTTTAATTAACCACTGTCTCAGGAATGGTTGGCCTGAATCTGTCAAAGACTACATCTTATTTACACGTTATATATATCATCTTTATCTCATTGGGTCATGGGGTGGTTACTTACTGTTCTAAATTAAACAGGTTGCAACGTACCCATTAAGGATTAAAAAAAATGTTAACACATGCAGATGACAAGAGCACATCACGTGCACATAACAAAGTAACGCACGTCTGCCACGAAGTGCATACTACGCATATTGTTGGCGGGATTTTAAATTCTTAGTCAGTAAGTTAAGTCTGTCCGTCTCGTGAAGATTAAAATAGCATAGCCAAGAGTTTTCATGATGATAAAGTTAGAATGAAGTGTGTATAACAAGTTTAAATTTGGCACGTGTATTTTGGTATTTGTGACAGTTATTTCTGTTTATATTTTTCCTGTTAAGTTTAACAAAACGGGAAGTAATGTATGATTATTGACCTCAACTACAAATCTTTCGTTTGTTTTTTGTTACACTGTAACAAAATTAAATTTGGAATGTAAACAAATATTTTCTTGTAGTCTTTGTGTTCTGCGTAAACTAGATGAAACAGGAAACGAAATAACTTCGCCGAGAAACTAGTCAAATTTACATTTTAAAGTAAATGCTTTAATTTTCAGTACTTTAATGTTTTTTAAGCTTATGAATGTACGTCGCAATCTGTTCAATTTAAGAACAATAAGCCACTCCGTGACCCAATGAGATGAGGATGATGCACATGACGTGTAAATGAGGTGCAGTCTTGTACAGAACCAGGCCGACCATTCCTGAGAGAGTACGGTTAATTGAACCCAACCCTTAAAGTACCCCGGTAATCACTGTCTAGATTTCAAATCCGTATAAAAGTAACTACCTTTATTAGGATTTGAACCACGAAACCTTCATCTCTGTAAGTTAGCTGTTAAACAGCTGGTACCGGGTTCGATTCCCCGCTAGCGTCTGGAAAACTAATACACCTTTAAACCCACCGTTCCTTTCCTATGTAGCTGCTAATGATCTCGATGTTGATGCGACTTACAATAAACTAAAAAAATTCACTATTTACCAATAATATTGTGACAATATCGGAAAGGAAAGAGTATTCGAGAGTTTTCCAGAAAACCGAGACTTTATAAATGTTAACATAAATAAATAATAAGAGTAATAGAGTAACAGAGTAGTAATAGGGTAATAAAGCAATAGTGTTTTCTGAGAACATGTTAAGAAATATTATGTGTAATATGAATGGTCTTTTATGGTAAAGTTAGGCCTGGCTTTTGTTATCACTTGTATTGTGAGAGTCGAGTGGTTACCTGTTTAGATAATTTGGCTTTTTATAACACCTTTTATTCAATCCTAATTATTGTTTACAGTTGTTAAGATTTTACCCAGAAGCCGTCAGAAGGATTTTGTATTTTATTATTATTCCGAAAATCTCTATCTTTTCTCGAACTCTCCATCAGCCCACCTATTTAAGCTCCGGTTTGTTTACGATCGGGAGTCAATACTTGATTTATCTTGATTCTTCTTTATACTTGATTCTTCTTTATACTTGATTTATCTTGAGTGTACATTGCGTAGAGGTTAACGGTTACTTTTGGAATAGTCCAGCGTACTGTGAATTACTCTCTATTGTTTAACATCTATTTACTCTGTATCATTTCTCCAAGTTGTACTAAGTTTAAATTAGTTTATTTATTAAGTAATTTCGTTGTAATATACTTGTAGATTGTAGTAACTTAATTAATTGTTTTTTTTATTCGTACTTGTAATTTTAAACATTAATGTGTTAATTATGTAATTTACCCAGATCCCGAAACGGACCTTTGAGATAAGTGTTCACAACATATTACTGAAAGTTTAACCTACTGGAAGTCGGTTTAACAGCTTACTCACAAAGACGACTTTACTACTAGAGCAAACCAGGTGGGTTAGTTCTTAAATGATTCAAATTTATATTAGAAAGGTAAATTAGGTATCCTACTAGGAGGAACAAATTTGAACAGTCACATATTTATAAATTGAATGGTCATTTAAGAAAGCCCTTAACTCACAAAAACTAACTTTTGGAAAAATTGAAAAATATAAATTGTTCAGAGGGCTGTGCCCTTTAATATAAAATATACTTTCGTATTTTTAAGATAAGCCAGTTGTTAAAAAAATGAAAATTTAGACTTAAGATGTTTCTGAAATAAATTGGATTAATGTTAACTTACGTTGTTTTCTGTAAACTAAGTTGTTAGACCGGAAAAAAATTGTGCTGTACAATAGTACTAATTTATTTCAGTAGTTTACATTATGACTTAAAATAGCGTTCTGTAATAATAAAAAAATTGAAATTGTTAACTTTAAGAAAGAAAAATTTGATTTTCAGGGCTATTCACGTTCTTCATTGTTGTCATAAACAGTAGCTATACACCTTAAAATCTGCCCATAACGGACAGGTGGAGTGTCAAATTATTTACACTCACTCTGTTCGTTGCAGGGCTAAAATAAATAGTTCTGTTTCTTATCACATGGTCAGCCAATTAAATGACTGAATCATTTAAGAACAGAAGAGGTAGAGGTGTAAAAGACACTAATCAGAGTTATCTCCTCTGAAAGTAATGGATTTCATTATACAGCCAGACCCTGTGGTGAATAAAGTGAAGGTGTCATTTGCAGAGTGGAAAATATGTGCTTTTCAGAGGGCCCGGCATGCTGATAAGCTTACTTTTCCACTCAGTGAGGAAGGCATTGGTAAACCACCTCACTCCTTGTTTTACTTAGTAAAACCTCTACAGGTTCAAACCAGCCTGTTGGCTGATGACCTAAACAACAACACACCTTAAAAAGATATTTGCCTAGAATCTTTGTATGGCCTCTTCCACTACATAGTAGACCTTAAGCTTCAAAACAACAACCACTTTAATTTTTTAATTAGAGGAAAACACTTTATATCCGTAAGGATAAACCTTTATTTAGTGTTGTATATTACTTAAGGAAAGCCAGACTTAAGTGTTTTTTGTAGGGATGGTGTGTTTACATTTAGTTAGTTCTAAAATGCATTAAAGAAAACATGTAAAATTTTGACTTAAGCTACTATACGGGCTTTCTGAAATGACTAATTAAATTAGTGAAATAAAAAAATATCCATTAATCTTTTCCTTTATTTTATAGGGAAATAGATAAACTAATAACAATAAATGAAATCTCTATTAGAACGAGTTAAATAACTCACAGCAACTCATAAGAAATATAAACGACAGGTTAATAAAGCGAAAAATCGTACGCTGCATTGTAATGATTTTTTACCTTATAGAATATTCATCGGTGAACAATGGATGCACAATTAGAAGCCTGAATGTAAATTAGCATTGCTATCCTCATCTACAGAAAATGTAAAGCAGTATTGTGTAATATTTTTTAATTAAGAATACCTTAAGAAAAGTAACATTACCCACTTTTCATCAGTAAATCTCCCGTAATAAAAATACATTAAATTTTGACATTAACGCCTCAGTAAGAGATAAAATTAGTTTAAGTTTAATTATTGTTTTCTCATAAATTAATTGTAGTACACGTCGAGAAAAATAAAGACCCTGTAAAATTATAATAAATTAAAAAGTAATTTTAAAAATTCCATTTCATGAGAGACGACTCATGGCTGGTGGCAATTTTCAAAAAGGTTAACCTTTGATTTATGGCAAAAACAATTAATGAATTCTGTATCTACGCTTTAAGATGAATTGAATGACACTATTTTTGTTACCAAATTCCGAATTTGATTTGTTGACTTCCGGTCGAAACTGGAACTTCAAACCCAGTGTATTTGTATCTACTTTTTAAGAGGAATCAAATGACAATCATTCATCTTTAAGAGGAATGAATATCATACTAATATCCTAAAATGCATATTGAGGCCGCAACTTTAAAAAAATTACCACAAGAGCTAAACCCTCCCCACGAAATTCTTCTTACATGCAGCTTACACCGATTTTAATAAAAATTGTCGAAGGCGTTTTTGATGAAAATGTTATTCTCATCCACACAGAACAATTTTGGTAAAAACATGTTTTTGGGCTCAAGAAGTCCTGAAAATGTGTATCTTCATTAAAAATGCGATTTCGAAAATTTCATACAAAACATAACTTAAGTAACTTTTTCCTTTCTTTATTTAACATCGCATCAACTGCAGTGGTCATTAGCGACGCGTTGGGTTGTAACTGTGAAGGATGAAATAATTTTTTTTTGTAACGTATGAAAATATGCCGTGCCTAAGTGGGATTCGAACCCAAGATCGCATGATGTAAGGCGAGCACGTTACTAACTACGCCAATGCGGGCGGCTTTAGTAATTTTATTATACTTCATATAGGGCAAAAGAAAGTAAAAAAATAAAGAAACAGTACCTAATTTTCACGTCGATACTTCTATCAGTTGAAAGAGAATCTTTAATTTCGTTTCATTCACGACCGAAACGTTCAATAAATTAGATAGGCCGATTGATAAAATATTAATTACCAGAAAACACTGTTACCGAGAAAATTTCAAACAAAATATTAGTTCAATAGCACAATGTAAGTAGGAACTTTTCTCTGTTTGAAAAACTTCACACGCAAATTAAAAATTTCATGGTAACAATACTTTTGCCATGTATTGTTACGTATAATAAATTTTGAATTTTTTTAACAACCACATCATCAATTAGCTGTTTAATTACGATTTCAGTCATATGAGGAAACTAGAATAGCAACAATTCTTGAGGAATGTGTTCACAGTTTTTTAATTTTCCCACATCAAAAAAGAAAAAAATCAACTCCAAGTATTTTTGAAAGTGACGATTTGAACTTCAGATAATTACATTTTTATCTTAGAATGTTTCTTAATTAAATTGTAGGTAAAGTTAACCTCTTCTTACGGGCAAACGCATCAAGATACAATATAAGACGAACACTGACTTTGGACAACCGGCCCTTTTCAGGGCCACCAACACAATTAAACACAAGTTTAAAAAAGGCTTGCTAACAAAATTAACAATCCTTTTAATTAGTGTATTACAATAAAATTAATTCCGGCCGTCTCCGTACGGTATTGGTAGCACGCTAGCCTACAACGCGGAGGTCCCGAAGTCTATTCCCGGCTAGTCAGGAAATTATAACAAGTCAAAACCCACCGTGATCGCTAATATCCAAGCTGTTGATGCCACTTTAAAAAAACTAAAACAAAAAAAATAATTCTTTATTACAATTCAGCAAATGTAATTAATCTTTATCACGTTTATAACGAATAAATTACAGGAAACAATTGCAGACTGTATGCTGTAATAACAATTATCTATTGTAGTCTGCATTAACAAACATTGCAGTCAATTGAACATACGACACAAAACAGTAAATTGCATGTTTTAACGGTAAAAAAACACAATAATACTTATTACATATCGTTTATGCCCATAACAAGCAAGTGGAGTGTTAAATTATTTGCACTCGATCTGCTAGTTCCAGGGCTACAAAAAATAGTTGGGTTTCTAATTACATGATCAGCCAATAATATGACTGAAGCATTTAAGAACAGATGAGGTAGAGGTGCAAAAGATACTAATCAGAGTTATCTCCTCTAAGAGTTTGAAATTAATAAATTACTTTAATATTAGTTTTTTTTAAATTATGGAAACGTTTTCTAAAATGATTTAACAATATTATTATTCTTTATTTATTTTTTGTTCAAACACTGATGAAAATGTTTTGTTAAAATCGTATCACTTTTTTGATTTAGTTTTCCTTTTGTTTGTAATTAAAGTTAAACTTCTGCAATGTGTTAAATTTTCATAGACGTTATTTATATCATTTTTTTGAAATTAAAATTCTCTACAATTTCATTAAAAGGTTTTATGTTTATAAGCAATTTAACAAAGTTATTTTACGATAAACTTAAAAAGTGTCTTTTCTGATCCTACTTTTCAATGTTTTCGCGTAGTGTTCTTAAAAACTAAAAGCGATACAGTTCTGGAGCTCATTTTTTTAAGTTTCCCAGGTTAAAAACCATAAGAAACCACTAAAATTTCCCCTTTAGTGGTTTTTTAGAACCACCAAAATTTCCCCTTTAGTGGTTTTTTAGACCCATAACATTTTAGTGGTGTCCTAGTGGGACGTATCTAAGGCCTGGTTTACATTGTACAGTAATTGGTAGAGTAGCTAGCTTACATTTTAGCCGCATCGTAAGCGTCAGTAGGGCCTTTAGTCTTCTTACGGTAGAGTACTTATTATGCATTCACACATGCCAGTAGAGTAAACAGCATCGTGTCCCCATGAATATTGATCGTCGTCGTTCTTCAGGAATAATCCTAAGACTATTTTATATGTTCCCTGAAAATTTGATCAAAATCGGTCGAGCGGTTAACAAAATTCATAGGGACCATACAAACACATACACACACCCACACCACACACAAATCCTCTTTTAGTAGTATATAGAAAATAAAATTTGAAAAAAGAGTACAACTGAAAATTGGAAATAGGGAAACTAATAAGAAATAAAGAACATTTCATGGTACCGAAATAAATAACTGACGGTTATACACTCCAATACAACCTTGAGGATTTCAATAACGTTTTATAATTGACGACATAAATGTCGTATCTATTTGCTTACTTTTTTATTTTTATAGGTTAGTAAATTAATTTTTATACGTAAATTATCCATTATATTTGCAATTAATGTAAATAGAATATTTATTTACACGCCGCACTTTTTTAAATAAATTTTTGAAACGTACGCATTTTTATATTAAGGTCATTTTGTTTGTTGATGTGTTTTATTGTACAAGGTAAATTAGTTAGTGATTCAATGAAGAATTATATTGTTCGTGAAACCCTTCAAGCTATCATTAGAAAGAGAAAAGAAATATGCTTAGATTCTTAGTTCACTGAACTGATAGGCGAAGTTAATAATATCGATTAAAAACAAAAAGTAGTGCAGGTCTTCTACGTAGAAAAAAAACATAATACATACAACTTGTACAAATCGCACTGGTTCAAGTCTTGTAGTACGCAAGATTCAAAATAAAGTGCACACCAATACTATAAAAGAAACATAAAAATCTGGTGTGAACATCACCACACAATTTTCTCTTACCAATGTAAATTAATAAACACTTAATATTTAAAGAGATTAAGAAACACTTTCTTTGCTCGTAACAGGCAGGTGGAATGTTACATTATTTTCACTCGATCAGCTAGTTCAGGGCTACAAAAAATAGTTGTTTCTTATCACATGGTCAGCCAATTATATGAATGAAGCGTTTAAGAACAGAAGCGGGTAGAGGTGTAAAAGACACTAGTTAGAGTTATCTCCTCTGAGAATAATAAATTTCATTATACAGCCAGACCCTGTGGTGAATTAACTGAAGGTGACATTTGTACTTTTATGGCCTGGCATGGTGGTAAGCACACTTTTGCACTCAATGAGGAAGGTAGCAACAAAAAAACCGGCTCTTTTTTTCTCATCCTGATATCGGAATACCAAAAAACGCTAAAAATATGAAACATACATGTAACAACGAAAATTGAAATTAGAAAAATTTTGGTATATAGTAGGTACGTTAAAATTGAACTTGAATTAAAATCGGGTATCTATAATAAAGAAATTGACAGTACGTATTTTATTTCTATAACTTTGATTTCACTGTTGTAAAATGCCTATTAAGGCCGTAATTTTAAAAGATCTAATTTTTTTACCGATTTTGATGAGCAAAATACATAAAATCACTAATTATATACGTTTAATCACTTTTACTTTAGTTACTTATTTACTATACAAAACTATAGGATACATAAAACTATAAAAACCATTTTTTGTAGTAGCTTCAATGACATTAGAACTCTTTCCGAAAATAACTTATTTAATGATGTAACTTAACCAAATGTTCTTGAACAAAAGTTTCTTGAACATGCTAAACTGCAGTTCTTACACGAGTAATTTCAAAATATACCTACACTTTTTTCAGAAAAAAGTTATTTTTCTGTAGCGGATTTTAGACACTTAATCTAATTTAAATTAGGTTAAATTTGTACACTGATTTGTGTATTTTGCCTTCACATATTATAAGTGGAATAAATATTATTATTATTTGACATACTCCAGGAATTTTATTTTAACGACCTGGTGTCACTACAATCAATGAATTCTCGTGTAGCTAAATAGAGGATAGATACAGATAAGAAAACCAAAGTCCTATCTAGTAACTTACAGGTATTGAGAAATAAGGTAATACGTAAAAATTGAGTTATATTGTAAGTCAGACTCCTCCTAATTATTTTTAAGCTTTCTAATAAATGCGAATTAAAATTTATTGGTCGGATCATTATTCAGAAGTTCCTGAAGAAGCATGGTAAAATTAATGTAGAGATTGCCGTACTAATTTCACTAAAGAAAAATAATTAGGAATTTTTTTTCGCATCAACAGTTTTGTCATTATAGACTACAGTGGTTTTTGGTACTGTGACGGTGGGTTTTAACGAGTTAAAATTTCCAGACCCTACGTAGGAATCAAACCCGAGACCTTTCGCTTAGTAGGCTAGCGCGCTAGTCGCTACGCCACGGAAGCGGTCAATCAGGAATTTATTGGATATAAATGTACATTTAAAAATAATACTGTTATGTTTTTGATATTACATAAGTTTTTTTTGTTTTTTCTTGCCCTAATGAATAGTAGGCCGAGGTTTTCTTGTCGATTTTTACAAATCGAGTTTTCACTGGATCTACACGTTTTCAGTCCCCCATGAACCCCAAAAACATGATTTTAGCGATTGGTGTGTGTGTGTGTGTGTGTGTGTGTGTGTGTGTGTGTGTGTGTGCGCGCGCGCGCGCGTGCGTGTGTGTGCGCGTGTGAACAAAATATCCCAAGAACGGAACATCGTAACACGTTGAAACTTGAAACTTAAGTTAAGTACCACGAGCGGACACGACACGAACATTTTCCTTAAAATCGGTCAACCGGAAGTAGTAGTTTATTCGCGCAATTTTTCACTCTGTTGCAATTTTTTAAAAACCGGCTCCTACGATTTGTTTTTAAATCGCCTCATTTACAAAATTTTTTATGCTCTAAAATATAGGGTAAGCGCTGTCTGCTGAAATTCTTGGGGAGGAGAGGCTGTGCTCTCGTAGAAAAGAGACTAGAAACAGATACTACTGTGGATTTTGGTACTGTGACGGTGGGTTTTAACGTGTTAAAATTTTCAGACCCTACCCATGAATCGAACCCAGGACCTTTCGCTTAGTAGGCTAGCGCGCTAGTCACTACGCCACGGAGACGATCAATCAGGAATTTATTGGACGTAAATGTAATGTTTTAGATATTACATAAGTAATTTTTTATAAACAAGTAATAAATTGGGGTTAAGTACAGTTTTACATCAATGAATACACTTATCATTATAGGTAGTTTGTTTTTAATTATTTAATTATACAAAAATTGAGGTCATTGTTAAAATAGTAATCTATAATTAACTTATCTAAAATCGTAGTCGAAATGTTGAATTGATTTCACTAATTTTATTGTTTTTCTTTTTTAAATACGAGGTTGAATTAAAGCTGATGTAACAGTTTAATGTTGAATGTACTGTTGTTTAAACGCAAACCTACATCCATAGTTTAATTTTACTCAGGATGATGTAATAAAAGCATGGAATTGAAATACAGCAGTAGTTAAGTATAAAAATATATATATCCGGAAATTCGTGGGATGTAAGCACGAAATTGAAAATAAAGTTTGGCATGTGGAGATTTTTTACAGACTGAATAAAAAAGAGATTTAGGGCATTAGCGCAGTTCTGCAGCGAAGCGGCAGTACAGTAGTTAACTATAGGTAAGCACGCTACGGTTTTCAACATTGAAATCATGTTACATATTGCATCAGACAAACGAACTATTTTGCTTTTTGTATTGCAACAGTATTTATAAAAAAACACGTGCAGAAAGTTGATGATGTATTTTTTTAGTTCGAGACATAACTTTTTTTACGTGTAATTAACAGCTTGTTAAGTAAAGATGAAAGCGATAAAATCATTTTATTAATAAACTGTCTGTATGAGAAGACAGTCACATAATGATAAATTTCTTATAGAAAAATATGAGAAAGCTTTTTTATGTTAGTGCTTTATTTTCTTCAACCTGAATAATATTTTTCTACCTGCACAAACTTATATTTACCTTTTTCTTTGTATATAAAAGGAAAAAAACCATGAATATTCCACGTACACCATTTTTGTTTAAAGTTTCTATCCTTTTTGCCTTAAGATTTTATCATGCTTTTGTGCAAACTGCAAATACTTCATTTGAAACCAAAAGTTTTACATGTTCGTAATTAGGCCTACATGGCAAATTAACAAAATAAAAGAAGAGTAACAGTACTTAATACGCTAATTATCGGTAATAAAACTTTAAAACAGACCTTGTAATCGTTAATGTGTGCTAAAATAATATCTTCTTAGATAATGTTTGTATACCTGAATTAAAAACAATCACTGATAGGTTGTTTAATTTAAAATAACACCTAATATATTTCAAAAAGGTTTTTAGACAGGAGCGGCCCGAGCTATAAGCAAACTACGCGGCCTAGGTGGCGCCACCGCCGACCGACTTGTTGAATGAAATGGAAAAACGACTTTCTACTACACGAGTTTTCAAAATTGAAAGCTAGAATTTATTTTAACTTTACAAGTGTTCAAATTAATTTGTGATTAGTTCTATATAATGTACCTATATGAATAATTTTATAAAATAATTAACTTCAGGTTTGTTAGGTAAGTCTTTTACCTATTCTATTCACCTCTACCTTTTACCTTTCATTTTTCTGTGATTGGTTTGCGAGGGGGCAAAATACTTTGTGCTTACACTAGAAAATGACCTAGCTAGAGCACAATTCTTAGATTATCTAAACAGTTTTAATTAGGTACGAGTAGGTGTAGAAATAGCGAAGAGTTACAGGGCAATTGTGTCCTTTGGAATGGTAAAGTATGGAAGGAGACAAAGATTATTATCATTTATCATGTTATCCTGGAGAGTGTGTGTACCTATGTTGCACAAGTGTGGGTATTGACAAAGAGACGGACGGACGGATCGCTTAAAAGCGGTGGAGATGGATTTTTGGAGGTGGAGCTATGGTGTGTCATGCATTGATCGAATTCTGAATTCCGAAATTAAGAGAAAAATTGGCGTTCAAGAAAACATCATGGTTATCACATCCCGGAAGCAATAAAACTGGTTTGGCCATCTGCAGAGGATGGAGGATGGTAGGTGGCCAAAGAGGGTGTGGGAGTGGATGACAGCCAGTAGAAGAAGGAGGGGTAGGCCGGAGGTGACATGGTTGGATGGTGTGCAGGAGAGAATGTCTTTGCGGCGGCTTTCCGATGGTGACTGGCAAGACAAGAAAAGTAGTGCTTAGGAAGCGAGATACAGCTGGGGCTGTAAATCCTCGCATGAAAAAAGGTGTTAAAATGGAAAACAAGCGTACGAATTGTTGGTGAATATTGTCAATCAGATAACTTCATTTTTAGGCCACAATATGATTTTGGTATCATTAGATAATTGCAAATCAAATCGATCTGGTAGAAAAATTATCATTTCCAATGAAATGAGAGTATTAAGACGCGTTTTGTTGTGACAATTCTTCTACTACCTCCATGAGAACTATACGAGTTTCAATCAGCTCTGTATAAAGTTTTAGTACATGGAGTTAGCAGACTCTTAACAACGAAATTTGTTCAGTCTTAAAATTGCAGTAAATAACTGGTATACTTCTCTGAGTGTCAATCAAATTTGTAAGAACAGTCAAGATTGGCAGTACAAAAGATGTAACCTTAACATTTATTCCTTTCCTTGTAAAAATAAAACAATGGCCATGAAGTGGCAGATATTCAACGAGATCTGTGTAATCATAGATCATCATTTAGTAAAGTTTCAAGAAATCACTTGTGTCGCTATCCGAAAAATTCCACCTTTACTACGAGGGTAGGCTGATAAGTAATGCACACATGCTTGTAGAAGACGAACAAAAAGAAATAGCAAGATGGGGTAAATAACAAATTAAAGTACAAATCTTAACCTACCAAATTATCTATTTATTTTTCAATATAGTCACCGTTAAGCATTACACATTTCTCCCAACGTTTAACAAGTTTTTTCATTCCGTCACTGAAAAATTCTTCCGACTTTCCTCGAACCCAGGACGCAATAGCTGCCCTCACCTCATTGTCCGAGCTGTAATGATTACCCTTAAGGTCTCTCTTCAGTAGAGGAAAAAAATAAAAATCGCAAGGCGCAAGGTCGGGAGAATACGGAGGGTGTAAAATTGGTTGAAACTTCAGGTTTCTCAGAGCCTCTCCAGTTGCACGCGAAGTGTGTGGACGAGCATTGTCGTGTTGCAAAATTATTGGCGCCAGGTTGCCTCTAACACGACAAACTCGACGTCGGAGGTGTTTCAGAGTCTGTATATACTGAGCAGAATTTACCGTTGCCCCTCGTTCCAGATAATCAGTCACATAAACTCGGCGAGCATCCCAAAACACAGTCAAAAGAATTTTTTTTGCGGACGGTTGTGTTTTGAACTTTTTCACAACAGGAGAATGTGGATGACGATATTCAACGCTCTGCCTTTTTTCTTCGGGATCGTAATGATGAACCCATGACTCGTCCCCCGTCACAATATTCAAAAGAAAGTCGTCTCCTTCGTCACGGTAGCGCTTCAAAAGTTGTTCACAGCATTCCAATCGACGCTGTTTATTCTCGTCTGTCAGACGGCGTGGTACCCATCGTGCACAGATTTTACGGTATCCCAATTGTTCAATAATGAAGCCAACACGTTCCTTAGATATTCCAATTTGGTTTGCGATACGCTGTTGAGTGATTCGCCGGTCATTTTGAATCAAATCATCGATGAGTTTGCGACGATTATCGTCTGAGGCAGTGATTGGTCGTCCACTGCGTGTTTTGTCAACAATTAAGGCTTTTCCAGGTTGGCAATCACGAAATTTTATTACCCAACGATTCACAGTAGACCTATCAACAGTATCGTCACAATAAACAGCCTTTAAACGACGATAAATCTCACTAGGATTCACTTTCTCAGCAGTTAAAAATTCGATAACAGCGCGTTGTTTAATTCTCGTTGACATAGCACCAGAACACGACGCCATACTTCCACTACTCAAAACAAACTGAATGAAAGCAACGCCTTCAAACTGCGCAGGCTTGTAGAGGAGAAATAGTACTTCCACATGCCACCAGGCGCGCTACTGAAGTTTATTTAGTTGTCTTCTACAAGCATGTGTGCATTACTTATCAGCCTACCCTCGTATATGCAAGTCATCATTTGAGTGTATAATATGCTAAGCGCATAATATATTTGGTTTTGTTGTTGTTGTTGTGAACAAGTATAATAGGAAAGCCGTAAAACACGAACCTGGAAAAGCAGAGACTCTTCTGTTAGAGTTACCATGCCTTAGCCGAGAAAATTCCGAGTAAAGACACAGGACAAATTGTCTCGACCTTCTGTTTCCAAGAACGATTTGCTGGAGACATGACAGATAAAATATCACGTAAACATTACTTGAATTTATTTTGGTAGACACCAACTCAGCATCAGTGCTCCTCCAAGATTACCACACATGACATGTTTACCTTACTTCACAGCCAAAAATCAGTTACTCCTGAGACATCGCAGAAAGTATGAGGTCATTCAGATTGTTAGGAAATGCAGTTTACCGTCATACCTATAACGGCTGTTCTAATATTGGCTGTTTCGTTTAGGTCATCAGCCTAAAGGCTGGTTTAAAACTCTAGAGTCTGTACTAAGTAAAACAAGGAGTAAAGTGGTTTACTATTGCCTTACTCACTGCGTGGAAAAGTATGCTTATCAGCATACCAGGCCCTCTAAAAAGCATCGACTTTCCTGTAAATGACACCGGCACTTCATTCACCAAAGGGTCTGGGTGTATAACGAAATTCATTACTTCCAGATGAGATAACTTTCACTAGTGTCTTTTACACCTCCACGTCTTCTGTTCTTAAATAGTTGTCATATAATTGGCTGACCATATGATAAAAAACGGAACTATTTTTTGTAGCCCTGGAACTAGCGATCGAGTGCTACTAATTTAACACTCCACCTGCCTTTTCTGGGTATCAATACTAGCAAATGAAAGTGAATCTGGACTATTACTATAAATATCTGATAATTTAAAATGTAATAAAAAATCTTGTTATTATTTCACACAATAATAATCTGTATTTATGCATTCTAATAACAACCAGCAATCATCCGAATGTTCCAAACTGGAGCTACAAGTAGGCTACAAAATACTCAAGTATTAGTATTGTTAAAATCACATACTATTATTTTAGTTTGAAACCCATCAGATACAAAACTGACTGAAAAAAATAAATGTCAGCGATACGGAGAGATAACAAAAGGAAAAAACACACTTTTACAAGTTATTAACTAATTAAAAACGCATTTCTTATCACCTGTTTGACACACATTTTTTAAATATCGTATTTGCTCAAAAAGACATGTTGTTATTATAAGACTATGTTGTTATATTATTTACCATTGTTTTTTTTTTGTACTTATGAAGAAATCGAGACCTAGGTTATTGGATTTAAAAATAGAAAGAGCACATTCACTACTTACGTGGGTGATCTACCTGGTAAAATAACCAACAGGTAAAATTAATTCATGAACACAACCCACTATAGTCTCCTTATTAAATTTCAAGGTCTGGCTGTATAATGAAATTCATTACTCTCACAGGAGATAACTGTGATTAGTGTCTTTTACAACTCTACCTCTTCTGTCCTTAAATGGTTCAGTCATATAATTCACTGACCATGTGATAAACAGAACTATTTTTTAACTAATTGCTAGCAGATAAAGTGTAAATAATTTAACACTCCACCTGCCTGTTATGGGCATAATGATCATATATAAGATTAAACTGTAAGTTCTAGACAAGAAGTAAAAGAAAAAATATTTAGGCGTAAGTGGCTCAACGTCCCAATTTATTTATTATCAATGAATTTTTCCTCAAACATTTTGTTGTACCATGTGGCCCATATGTCGGTTTCCCCATGAGATGGGACATTTCATTTTGATAGGCTGGTAATAGTGTAATGTCGGCAACATCACGTACAACATTTATTAGTTGTCTGTACAAGTGACTAGTGTGAGGTACGTCTCCGTGTTGTTACTATTTTTTCCTTCGTAACAGTACTTTTAAACTAGTCGGATACAAATCCTCATATTGTAATTCAAAAAGAGCTTAACGTGCCTGGTGTTGTGGTATGGGGAGCTATTTCGAGTACTGCACTAATAGGTCCTTATTTTTTTGAGGGAAATGTTGACTCAGAAAATTACTTACAAATGCTACATGAAGTAGTATTTCCGGAACTTAAAAACAATCCTGTTTACAATATCCAATTGCTCATCTGGCAAAAAGATGGCGCCCCAGCACATTTCGTTATCGAAGTTCGTGAGTTTTAAAATTCCAAAGTTGATGAATGGATTGGTCGTCGTAATACACTCGAATGGCCTGCGCGCTCGCCAGACTTAACGCAATGTGATTTTTCACTGTGGGGCATTGTAAAGGAACTAGTGTATTCTTCGAAGCCACGAAACCTGCACGAACTAAACATTTCAATTGAAATTGCATTTGACTATGTAAATGACGATAAAATGTATAGAGTATCATGGTGGACATTTTAAAAACCTGTTATAACATTTTCAAGGTAATATATACGTACAGTTCATATAATAACTTTTTTGTCTATAGGTTTCTTATTACATTAACCTTTCTTCCAATTTCTGTAAATATTGAGGAACCGATATATGGGCAAACTTGTGTAAATGGAGATTACCCTACATCCTCTCTGTTTAAATCCCACATGATCTAGCCTAATAATACAAACGATGCGCATAACGACCAACTTAATGTTTTTACAGGTGTATTTACTTATTCTGGTTGTAGTATCCAACTATACTACCACAACCATACCTATTTCTAATCACATACGTATCAAAGTTACCACTACATTCACATTTATAAAACAACAGATTCAATAATGTACGTACGTCATAAACCACACATAACCCATTTAGTAAAACAATGACGCAAATCATATTTACAATCTGATAAATTTATGAAGCCCAAATAATATTAATTTAGAGCAAAATTATCATTTTTACCTTGTTTTAAATTCTGCGCAGTATAAGTTTGACGTCTGTCATAATTTGATTATCAATATATTTTTGTACAGTATACACAATACTGTTTGCCCATAACAGACAGGTGGAGTGCCAAATTATTTACACTCTACCTGTTCGTTGCAGGGCTAAAACAAAAATATTTCTGTTTCTTATCACATAATTAGCCAATTAAATGACTGAATCATTTAAGAACAGAAGAGGTACAGGTGCAAAAGACACTAAGCAGAGTTGTCTCCTCTGAAAGTTATGAATTTTATTAAACTGTGGTGAATGAAGTGAAGATGTCATTTGCAGAGTGAAATATGTGCTTTTCAGAAGGCCCGGGATGCTTATAAGCGTACTTTTCCACTCAGCGAGGAAGGCAATGGTAAACCACCTCACTTCTCGTTTTACTTAGTAAAACACCTACAGGTTCAAACCAGTCTTTCGTCTGATGACCTAAACAATACAATATTGTATATCATTCATTGAATATTATTTTTCTAGTTTTCAATTGTCTTTTACAGGTTCTTGGTTTTCAAGATTTCAAGGGAATCTTGTAAAGTAAACTAGACTGTAGAAACTTTGTGCATACGTTAATTTATAAGCCTAATGATTAGGTGAGAGTAAATGTGCAAGGTAACTTGCTGACAACCAGCTACAGTTGTTTGAAATTAAGAAGTACCTTTTTCCCCTAAAGGAAGGAAATTCTGCGCAGTATAAATTTGACGTCTGTCATAATTTGATTGTTGTTAGGTCAACAGCCAAAAAGCCGATTTGAACCTCTAGAGGTTTTACTAAGTAAAAACGAGGAGTGAGGTGGTTTCCCTCATTGAGGTGGTTCCTCATTGAGTTGAAAGAGTAAGCTTATCAGCAGGCCAGGCCCTCCGAAAAGCACCCACTTTTCACCCTGCAAATGACACCTTCACTTCATTCACAACAGGGTCTGGCTGTATAATAAAATTCATTAATTATATTATACATATACATATATATATATATATATATATATATATATATATATATATGCATGTATTTTGTTCTTCAAAATTATTTCGAAAACCACGCGTAATGAGATAATGTATCAGTCAGTTAAGAAAACCCGTATTTTTTTCAAATACTCCTTCATGTTTAATAAACATTTCACGGATTAACATAATATGTGGCAGGTTTGTTCTGTATAATAATTATGGAAAACGATGATGCAAAAACATTTAACAGAAAATCATTATGTTTTAAGTTACGAGGACAGTTTTTTCTTCAAAAACAAAACTTTTACTCTATTATACATTATCTCATAAATTAAGTTTTCGAAATAATTTTATAGAACAAAAACATGCGAAGAACTTTTTTTCATAAAATAAGTTATTTCCGACAAGTTTTAGTTACTTAAAAAAATAGTAAATGTTTTCTGAAATGGTTTTACAATCCGCATATCGCTCCTCTCTGCCGGAGGCCATTAAGTTATAGACATACAGTAGTAATTCCAAAGAGGAACAGCTTTGAGGGAACACCGTAAATGTTTATTCTCTACAAAGATGATTGCATATAACAGATGCGAAGGAAATAAAAAAATTGTGCATCTGCAATAAAACAAGATAATTTCTAGAAACAGGATACTGTTAATAATAAAGCACAATGAACTCATCTTACAGTCATTAAATGAAGAGTCTTCAGTAATTCAAGTTACTTCAATAAACTAAAAAATACCTTTACTAAGCTTTGTAATAATAATAAGTCTATAACTTACACAAACTGACAACTGCAGTGTTGTAAAGCAATAAATGATCAACTAGATAATAAAATGACGTAATATAATTAAATTAAGCGGAACATTATAAAGGTGAATGTTGCTGTAACTCTTAATAAAAAAAATATAATTATTAGTAAACTTCACTAGATTTCTCTCGGAAATTTTATCATTACAACTTATGTTTTTTCTACTACAATTAAATACTCCACTTTCCTTGTATATCTTCTGCCTATATAAGTAATTTTCCAATTTACATTTAGCATGAAAACACTATCAATTTTTTTAAATTTTTTAATCTGTTAAGGACAAATGCTTTGTATTGTTGTTTCACGTAATTATTTTTTATTTGGTTTGTTTTTGTTATTGAAATTGTGAACATTTTACAGGAAAATTAATACGTTAATTTGCCCCACTTCTCTATTCTGTATACACTTCAGACCTACCGACCCTACCCCAGACCCTCACTGCTACCTACGCTGACGACACAGCGATATTAGTCCGAGACCAAAACTCTATACACGCTTCACTAACACTCCAACATCATCTCAATCTTATACACGAATGGTGTAAAACATGGAAAATAAAACTTAATACGACAAAATCCCTTCACGTAACTTTCACACTCCGTCATGGTGATTGCTCACCAGTATACATAGACAATGAACCTCTCACAAAAACAGATACGGTCAAGTATCTCGGTCTGACTTTTGATAAACGACTAACTTGGAGCACACATATCAAACGGAAACGTTTATTACTGAATTCCCGACTTAAACTTCTATATTCCCTACTTCACAAACGATCAAAATTACCAATGGCACAAAAATTACGCATGTATTGTTCTCTTTTGAAACCTATTTGGACCTACGGATCCCAAATCTACGGTTCAACCAAACCCTCTAACTTGCAACTAATTCAAGCATTCCAGTCAAAAATATTACGCCTTATAGCAAAAGCACCTCTTTACGTTAGCAACAAAACCTTACATACAGATTTGAAAACACCACTTGTACAAAATTCCATTGAATACCTATACAAACGCTTTCACAAGTCACACGAACACGAGAACCCCCTGGTGCGTTCACTTTCCTCCGTCCATTTACCTGATAATCCTCCTAGACGCCTTAAAAGACGCTGGAGTAGAGACATGCTAATTTGATATACAAATTTCATTCTTGGGGAGGCACCAATGGGGGCCCTACCCCTCTCATGCCTATCATGTCATTTACATAATCACGATAATCATCATATTTGCTTGTTGTAACATTTTACAGTTGTAAATAAAGAATTAAAGAGAGAAAAAAAAATTTGTGAATAAAAATACTGTAAAATATTATGAGTTACTTCGTAATTAATTACACAAAACTATAATAATTTAACTGTTCATAGTGGTTATTTTATTTATTCAACTTAATCGTTGTAATTCCCTATCCCAAGAATTTTCTTACAGATACCACTCGCGTCATTTTAATAAGCTTAATTTAGTGATTAAGAGAAGTTTAATTGAAACCATTAGAACAGTTAAGTGTTCTGATTTAAACTGTCCATTGGAATTTAGAGCTAGTCTAAATTTTGAGGTTATATGACTCATTCCAGAATCCCCGACGGTTGGTTAATAAAACTTTCCAAAAACATTTTTTGTTTCTGGGATCAATTAAAGTAAATGTACGCTAAAACTACAGTATTAAATTTTCTCATGACTTCAATACTCCATACAGACTAATGAAGAAAAAAATATATATAAGAAATTCCCTAATTAATTTTTGAATTGAAATTATGACAGCAACCATTTTCTGTTGAATTACATAAAAATCAATACCACCTGGCATAATATAAAGGGTACACTTAAAAAAAGACAAACTTTTACTTTCTCTTGCCTATATGAATATAGACCTATAGGAAGGAAAGTATTGTTTTCATGTCGATTTTACGAAATCGAGTTTTCACCGGATTTACACGTTTTCGGACCCTCCTAAACCCAAAAAACATGTTTTCAGCGATTGGTCTGTGTGTGTGTGTGTGAGTGTGAACAAAATATCTCAAGAACGAAACATCGTTCGAACTTGAAACTTGAAGTAGATACCATTAGAGGACCCGACACGAACATTTTCATCAAAATCGGTCAACCGGAAGTAGTAGTTTATTCGTGTCATTTTTAACTTTTTGCAATTTTCTCAAAAACGGCTCATACGATTTTCTTAAAAAATCGTTTCATTTACTACATTTTTAATGCTCTACAAGATAGGGTAGGTCCAATGTCTGCTGAAATTCTTGGAAAGGCTGTTCTCTCGTAGAAAAAATTGTTTTTTTAAGATTGCGGCCTTAATATGCATTTTAGGGCAAAAATACGTACAATAAAAGTTGTATAGAATTTAAAAACCTACAACTTTTATTTTAAACATTTTTAGTTTCCGCTAGTTTCTATCGCTTAGTTTAGCAGTAATTAGCGATTTTCTGTTTTTTTCTCACGGAAACGTGTAAAAAACTGATTTTTTTTAAGATTTCAGCCTCAGACGACAAAAGTGTACATGATCAACATTATAGGAAGTTTCAAGATCTACAACTTTAATTAGAAAATTTTTGTCTTCAGAGCCTAGTTTAGCGTGAAAGAGTGATTTTCCGTATTTTTAAGCCAAACTGAAGTTGTTTTCATTTTGCGTCTTTCCCTCATGATTAAAATTACGTTATTTTTATTGAGATTAGTTTTTTGTTTGTTTCTAATGTTTTATTACTAATGTTAGTTTATATTATTAATTATTTGCATTGGCAAGAGAAAGTTGTATGAGTGTTTCACACCAGATTTTCAAAAATAGACACGATCAAAATCTTGTGTTATCACAAGATAACAACATAACAAAGCAATTTATAAAATGACTTTATTGTGATTTTCCGGTATCTGTCACATAAAATGCTGATAATAATTTTCTTCTATTATAAAGTAATAACAGTACAGTGCAGTAAATACTGGCCTAGCAACATTAATCTAGGTGTATTTAAGACCTTGGACTCTACTGAAGCCACGACAATAACGTGGTGTTATAATACTGCACTGCACGGCTTTTCATTACCATATTTACAGGCGTAAAATATCGTTCATAACTCTCAACACTTCCCCTACATCATACAAGTGAACGGCACAAATCCAAGAACTTATTTTATTCTATTTCTAATACAATTTTCAAGAAAAATGCTTAAATACGATTCTTGGAAACGGTAAACAAACACGCAAATGGAGAGTGTTCATGGAATGTTGTCACCCTCAGATAGTTTTTACTAGGATTCATCTTGACAAATCCAGGAATCGTAAAAAGTTCAATGGAAGCCGAAGAAGAGTGAAAGAATTCTATGAAAATTCAAATATTAGAATAGACTACTAAAAACAAAATTACAAAAAATATATGATGCATAAATCATGTTCATATGAAAAGACTTGGCTTATGATACAAAGGTTACATTAAATATTTTCATAAACTAATAATTCGAATAAACCGAGGAACTAACAGAGAATGCTGTTTAGGTCATCAGCCGAAAGGCTGGTTTGAACCTCTTGAGGCTTTGCTTAGTAAAACGAGGAGTGAGGTGGTTTACTATTGCCTTACTCACCGAGTTAAAAAGTATGCTTATCAGCATTGCAGGCCCTCTGAAAAGCATCTTCTTAACACCCTACAAATGACACTCTCACTTCATTCACAACAAAGTCTGGCTGTATAATGAAATTTGTTACTATCAGAGGAGATAACTCTGACTAGTGTCTGTTACACCTCTACCTCTTCTATTCTTAAATGGTTCATCATATAATTGGCTGACCACGTGATAAGAAACAGAACTATTTTTGTAGCCCTGGAACTAGCAGAACGAGTCCAAATAATTTGACACTCCATTTGCCTGCTATGGACAAAACAGAGGTAACAGAAATTGTTGTTAAGGTCAACAGCCGAAAGGCTGGTTTGAACCTCTAGAGGTTTTACTAAGTAAAAACGATGAGTGAGGCGGTTTACTATTGCCTTCCTCACTGAGTTGAAAGAGTATACTTATCAGCATGCCAGGCCCTCCGAAAAGCACCCACTTTCCACCCTGCAAATGACACCTTCACTTCATTCGCAACAGAGTCTGGCTGCATAATGAAATTCGTTACTTTCAGATGAGACAACTCTTGACTAGTGTTTTTACACCTCTACCTCTTAAATAGTTAAGTCATATAATTGGCTGACCATGTGATAAGAAACAGAACCTTTTTTTGTAGCCCTAGAACCTACATATCGAGTGCAATTAATTAAACAATTCATCTGCCCGTTATAACACAGAAATGATGAGAATATTTTATTGCATATCATTTTTACTTTCTCTTGCCTATATGAATATATAGGAAGGAAAGTATTGTTTTTTTCACTAATAAATCTCCATGGATATTATGACTAATTGCCAAACATGCTTATATACATTCATTTTATGGTCATTAAATCTAAATACAATATTAGCGAATGTTTCTGTAATATTTGAGGTTAAATGCATTCACATAAACAGATTTTACAATTTAAATGCCAAAGAACCAGAACGCTGCAGTTTACTCTAGAACAAAGTAACCTAGAAAGTAACTATACTGATATAGTAAACATTTTATATTTCTATTCAGATTTAACATAAACTGGCAAAATAGTTAACTGCATTGAATTATTTCCTAACTAATAAAAATAGTGAAGATTTACAAAAATATTAAAGGTTAAGCCGAAGGGCAACACCCTGAATACAAACATTTAGGAAATTACGTTAAATTTAAAGTTACGTATTAATCAGACTAATATCAAATATAACAAAACAAAAATATACACACAATAAAGTCAGGGACTTTGGAAATGTAATCCACTTACACCTAAATAAAAATAAAGTTCAGACTGTAACCGATTACACGTAAACATGTTTAGAGTATAATTTGTTGATTAAATTTTGTTTATAGAATTTCGAGTAGGCGTGTATAAACATCGCGGTTCTCTGGATATTTATTCTACACTAAATATTTTTTTTGTAAAATACAATACAGGCTGAACGAAGACATTTTTAGGTGAAATTAAAAACATTTATCAATTTAGCCATTCAAAAATAATAATGAAAATTATAAGAAAATATTTATTTAAAAAAAATACTAGTTAAAACATTATTTCTAAAATAAAGTAATTAATCTTCTGAGAAAGATAAACATTGAAGAATCAGTGAATATATAGCTAACAGGTAACAGCCAAATGCGGTGAAACATTTGAGAAAAATAAACGTCAAATCATCCTACCAACGCGAACAAAAAATTTCAATCTAACTAAATATAATTTGGAAAACAAAATTGGAGAGAAACATCTTTTGATTTACAGCCAGAAATTTTAAACATCAAACTAAACTTAATCGATTGCAAATTAGAAGTGCAAATTTAATACACTGCTATCTTTTACAAAACATCCTAAAAAAGACTATTCAAAATCAGGCCCGATACGAAAATAATTTTGTTACCAATATCGTTTTAGGAAGACAGTCTATTTACAGACAAATATCAATGATGATCAAATACATGGAGTCCCTAAATTTAAAAAAGACATCGTAAAAGTTATTTTAACCCACCGGATTGGTCTTGAGGTAAAGCCGTCGCCAAAATCAGCTGTTTAATAGCTGATTTTCGGAGACGAGGTTCCTGGTTCAAATCCTATTAAAGGTAGTTACTTTTATACGGATTTGAATCCTAGATAGTAGTTACCGGTGTACTTTGATAGTTGGGGTTTAATTAACCATACTCTCTCAGGAATGGTCGGCTTGGGTCTGTAAAAGACTACAACTCATTTACACGTCATACACATCATCCTCATCTCATTGGGTCATGGGGTTGCTTATTGTTTTGAATTGAACAGATTGCAACGTACACAAAAATAGGATTAAAAAAAAGTTATTTTACTTTTAATATTTGTCTAGAAAATTAAGCAAAAATTAAGTTATGCTAATTTACATGTACAAATATATGTTAAATGTATATCAAATACAACCTACAGTTTCTTAACCTAAAGTTAATGATTTAGCTGTTGATGCGAATTAAAGTAAACTAAAAAAAAAAAATCTGGTGTGAAACACTCACACAACTTTCTCTTGCCAATGCAAATAATTAACAATAAACCTAACAATAGTAATAAAACGCTTGAAATAAACAAAAAACCACCCTCAATAAACATAACCTAATTTTAATCATGAGTGAAAGACGCAAAACGAAAATCAACCTCAGTTTGGCTTAAAAATACGGAAAATCACTCTTTCACGGTAAACTAGGCTCTGTAGAGAAAAACTCTCAATAAAAGTTGTAGATCTTTTAATTTCCTATAAATTTGTATATACAATTTTGTCGTACAATGCATAGACTAAGGCCGAAATCTTTAAACAATCGATTTTTCTCACGTTTTCATGAGAAAAAAAACAGAAAATTTGTAATTACCGCTAAACTATACGGGATACAAAAAAAATGTTAGAATAAAAGTTGTAGAATTTTAAATTCTACACAACTTTTATTACATAAATTTTTGCGCTAAAATGCATATGAAAGCCGTAATCTTAAAAAAATAATTTTTTTTATGTGAAAGTGGCCGCCTTCAAGACTTGTAATTAAGATTATACTACTTTCTGTCTGTAACTTGATGGGCTCCAGCAGAGGGGAGCAATATGCGGATTGTAAAATCATTTCAGAAAACATACATCTAAATTTGTTTAACTAACTGAAACTTGTCGGAAACGATATATTTTTATATAACAAAGTATTTCGCAAATATTTTGATCTGTAAAATTATTTCGAAAAACACACGCTTAATGAGATAATCTATAATTTAGTAAAAATTTTGTTTTTGAAGGAAAACCCGTATTTTTTAAATACATCGTCATTCTTCAACGACTATTTCAAGGATTAACATAATATCTGGCAGGTTTGTTCTGTAATAATTATGGAAAACAATGATGCAATAAAATTTAACAGAAAATTATTACTGTTTAAGTTAAGAGAACAGTTTTTTCTTCAAAAACAAAACTTTTACTACATTATACATTATCTCATTAAGCGTGTTTCCGAAATAATTTTATACAGCAAAAACATGCGAAATACTTTGTTTTATAAAAATACGTAATTTCCGATAAGTTTTAGTTACTTAAAAATTAGAAATGTTTTCTGAAATGGTTTTAAAAACTGTATATTGCTCCTCTCTGCTGGAGGCCATCAAGTTATAAACAGACAGTAGATTATGCTACAGTGCACTGTATAATGATGTACTTGGTTCAATTTCCGGCTAGCGCCTGGAGATTTTTAACCCGATAAAACCTTCAATACCACAAATTAAATCGTTATACTTACGAGTGATTGAAAAACTACTGATGCGACGTAGATGTGACGTATTAGTAAAATAATTTTAATACGGTCGCTAAAATCAACAGATTTCCGAACAACTTAGGTTAATACCACTTTAAAACATATCCATAAAAACAATGCAGGTTTATAACTGAGGGCAGGTTTATTATATTATAAAGTTAGTGTTAGTAAAATTAACATTAATGTAATTAAAAAGTATAACAAAAATATTAGCAAGTCTAATGACCATGAAATCAGAAATAAGTATGTAATTCTTTGGAGAAATCTATTTAGAAGTACAGCGTTAATAACGTAAATTTTTTCCGCCTTGAATATTATTTGCAGTAGCAATTTTTTTAATGTTAACACCTAATTATTTAACTACTACAAAAATCATATGTTCTTAACACACTTCACAGGCGTGGCTTGTTTAAAACCTGAACTTTAAAAAAAATTAATATAATTAATTTTATAAATAAAACGTTTATTAGATTTACCTTACAAATTAAATACTGTATACAAGGTAACATAACGGGTAATAATATTTAATGTACTACCTATGTAAACTACATACTTATGAGGTAATACTAGTTAGTTACCAGTAACTTAATAATTTTTCAATATTGTTTATTTATAGGTTAACTGTGAAATAAAATTATCTATGGCGATAGACAATCTTTAAACAGTATTTCAATGCGTAGACCATTGGTTCTTAAAGTGGGGGCGTGATAAAAGTTTAAAGGGGGGGGGGGCGCAAAGCTTAATTTAAAAAAAATGAAGTTTTGTGTAGACCAAATAAATAAAGCGAAATATATTTTATTTTCTAACATTGAAACAAGTTTCTAATTTGGAATTTCTCGTTATAAACGAACTTATAAAATTGCATTAGTAGTGTTAATTTTTGTTTTGAGTTATACTTAGCAATATGTTGGACTACTGAATTATTTAAAAACAGAAGAGGTAGAGGTGTAAAAGACACTAATCAGAGTTATCTCCTCTGAAAGTAATGAATTTCATTGTGCAGCCAAACCCTGTGGTGAATGAAGTGAAGGTGTCATTTGCAGAGTGGAAAATATGTGCTTTTCAGAGGGTCCGGGATGCTGATAACCGTCCTTTTTATTCAGTGAGGAAGGCTCATGGTAAACCACCTCACTCCTCGTTTTACTTAGTAAATTTCTACAGGTTCAAACCAGCCTCAAACGGGCAGGTGGAGTGTTAAATTAATTGTAGGCCTACTGGACCTGCTGGTTCCAGGGCTACAAAAAATAGTTCTGTTTCTTATCACATAGTCAGACAGTTATATGACAACTATTTAAGAACACAAGACGTAGAAGTGTAAACGACACTAAACATAGTAATCTCCTCTGAGAGTAATGAATTTCATTATACAGCCAGACCCTGAGGTGAATGAAGGGAAGGTGTCATTTGCAGGATGGAAGGTACGTGCATTTCGAAGGGCCTGCCATGCTGATAATCATTCTTTTCCAATCAGTGAGAAAGGCAATAGTAAACCACCTCACTCCTCGTTTTTACTTAGTAAAACCTCTAATGGTTCAAACAGCCTTTCGGCTGTTGACCAAAACAATAATTAGTATTTGGATAATTCCATACGGTGTGATACTGGAAGAAATTTGAAAATTTTAGCAATTTGAATAATTTTTTGAGAAAAGTTACTCAATTCACAATGGAACTACAAAATTTTATCTACTTTAAATCAACAGGAGTTTAGTAAACGTAACGGCAAAAATAGAGTGCCAATCAGAAAACATAAAGCGATAATCAAAGAGTAGGTACAATACTAAAAAAAGATAAATTTTATCTTTACGCTGTACAATATAGAATATTAATTAAATTAGATAATTTTAGTAAATACAGATAACATTTTTACATCAAGTGCAATTTTTTATATCTTATCTTGACACAGATGTACTAACTATTTAGGTGAAAAGCTCTACCTAATATTATCATCACAATAAGTGACAACTGCCACAGGTACGAATAATACAATACTGAGCACGTAGTGTGTGATTCCGTGTGTGAGGCGTACTCAGTAATAATAGCACGATGGGGACATCCTATGCATTCACACCTTGGAAGAAACGTCGCGACAGCAGTAGAAGTTCATGACCTTGGCAGCAAGAAAGCAATACCGAACAACTCTAGGCTTCCTTCTATATCAATTCCTTTTTTATTTTTTATAGAATTCCCTAGCTTGAAATGCCGTTATATTATGTTTCAAGTATTTATAGCCATAATTTTAATAATAAAATGAAAACCTATTACATGATAATAATTACACTATAAAACCGTTAATTCAATTTACTTTAACATTTAAAATAAACAACAATAAATTTTTAATTAAAATTAAATTATAACTATGTAATAATTTCAATTACTCCCAAGTAGACCAAAGATCACCTAAGAGTCAACCAAATCTTTAAGTTTACAAAGGAAATCTTTAAGTAAACAGGAAAAATCATGACATGACAAATGAAGATTCGTAAGAAGTTTATATGACAGACCTTCCAAGGTCTTCCAAGGACTTCCAAGGTCCATCAGTAAATGAACGAAAAATAACGAAATCTAAGTAAAAGATCCTACCAAATCATTTCACCAAAGATAAAAATTATTGATATGTACAAATAAAACTGGATACCTAACCATTTATATTTATTGTTTTCCCGAATATAATAAGACAATGATTTCAGAGTGAATGTTTTTAATGTACTGCGCTCCCGGTCAGAAAAACTTTCAACATGCCGAAAGAGAAACGCCGACAATGATTCCGACAGGGTGTTCAGACCTTTTTCGGCAATACAGAGAACTAGTAACCGCCCCTACTCCTGTATATTAGAGAGTTCCACTAAGCCCGTTGGTTATCCCACTCTGTAACTCCGAACAGACACTGACCATCCGCACACGGCTACCAGACTCTGATGAACACCTATCGTCAACCCCGCAAGAGAGAAGATGATGCTTCCGCTCGCCGACCCGAAACCGTAACCGCCGTCGACCAGGACCTCATCGCCCGCTGTCACGAGCGATGCCCACAGCGGTCCCTCGCCCGAGCCTTACGCACACCGGATCCCAACAGAGTGAAGAAGATGACGTCTCCGCTAGACAACGAGACGCCCCTTCGTTTACCTTCTCGACGTCACGACGACTAACACCCCCACAGTTGCCCACCGACCGGCTCTTCCTATCTAGACGACCACAAACTTAACCCTTAGAAGCCGGGATATGGTTGTTAGATGACGAGTGTGTAAACACTCAACAGTCAGTGTAATAGTGAAGGTCATTGTACGCGCACATCAGTAAATATTAGTTAAAAAATAGCTAAATGTATGAGGAAGAAAGCTATTTATTTCATCAGATTCGTGGGAAATTTTCTATTGATTTGTGAATGTTGGGATACCATTCAATTCCGGTTTTTTTAAAAGAAAACCGTGTAAAGGCCGTATCTCACTTCAAAATAGTTATAACCGCGTTTGATAGCTTGAATGGTAAAGGTAGGTAAATTGTTCAATGTCGTTATTATAGCAAAACAGGTTGAATTGAATATGACCCGTAAAAATTTTCAGACATTCTTCACAATGGAACTAAAATGTTCTAATATTATCTTTTATAATTTTTTTTCTTCATGCATGTGTTTACAAAATTCCATGCTTTCATAAAACAACATATGTCATAAATAACTGTAGGAATGGGTCAATGACATAAGCTCAAAGAGAGAAATTTTTACGGCTTGCATTTTACATATTCACTTGACTCTTACAAACGCTTGAATAGTCGTATAGTGTGGTAAGCGAGGGTGTTTGATATATCAAATTTTTTGCTTGACATTTTTCTTTATATCAGACTAAAAAAATTAAAATAAAAAATATTTATAACCAAATTTTGACTAAAACGCGCAACTCTGCATAAATTGCAACAAATTTTTCGTAAATTCGCTGTAAATGGCGTAAAAAACGGAGTTCCATGTTTGTTTTTTAAAACATCTCTCGAAGTTTTGTTACTCATAAAAATTTCAATTTTTTTGGATAAAAGATTGTTAAAAAAAGCCAAGTCTATCAGCGCGATCTCGGAATTAGTGTTCGAAGAGTTAATATTCTAAAACCTATCAGTCGCACAAGGGTTAAACAGCCCTACTCGGGGCTCTAAATTGTTGAGGCTTCCCCAAACCACTCAATGTCACCATCCGGTGACAATACTTTTTATTACGTTGCAGTGGGAATAATATCCGTAATCAGTTTTGAAACAAGTAAGGTACAAAGGATAGAAAAAAATAGAACGGTTATGAGTGCAGACCAAAGACAGCAGTAGCAATTTTGTTCCTATTAGTGAAGAGCGTTCACTGTTTCAACCAGTCACCGTGATCACGGTGACAGTGATTTTGCGTTCACCGTTACTTTTAATAGTTACTTGTGATTTAGCAATAACTTTGTATTTTCTTAGTACATTTTTCATTTGTTATCATGAAACAATAATAATGTTTTCAGGTGTTATTTCATGATAAATGAAATTTTGATAAATTAAAAAAATGGGCTACATATATAACTAAAATAAAAATTTATCCTAAAACTGATTAACACAAGGTATCCTAAAATAGTAATAAAAATAACATGTTGTATAAAAAAGAGAAAGTAGGCCTACAAGAAACAATATTTACAACTGAAAAATAACAACGCACATTATAAATAAAATAGCTAGGTAGAACGCGGCGTGCAATAAAAATAATACTGTAATGTAATTGTGTTACCGCGATCAGAGATGTAAAGGAACTACCCTCGTTTTGATTAGTCTAGTAGATGACAAACATAACAAGGGGAAGAGACTGAGAGAGGGTGAGAGAAAGAGAGAGAGAGAAGAGTGCGTAAAGATTGAAGTAAAAAAATAATGGACGTGCCGGTTATCAAAGGAGAGGCGTCAAGGAGAGCACTAAGCCCAGTGAACAGACCAACATGTCTTACGTAGCTATCATAGGGGTCTTGAAGAAGAGTAAGCATATTATGTTGTTTTGTCTATTAACTGTGAACAGCGAATGAAGGAGTGAATTTGTTCACTAGTTCCTAACGTAAAGAATTCGTTCTCTCTTAAAAGTGACAGTGAACAGCGAATTAGTAACTGATTATTGTAAAAGTGATTGAAGGAACTTTAGAATTACGGTCGCCGTGTCGTCCTGCCTTAAACAGTGAACGAGTAAGCGATCTTTGTAACTGTGACTGGGGAATGAGAGGCTGTGCTATATTGTAGAATAGTACGGTGAACATTCGCCGTGTCGTCCTGTCTTCCAGTGACAGAAGAGTAAGCGATCTATGTAACAGTGACTGGGGAACGGTTACTCGCCTATGTGAATAACTGTGGTCACCGTGACTTATAAGTAACCGTGACTCGTTCACAGTGACAGTTCTTTTGTCTCTTCTCTAGTTCCTATATAGTTTTCGCTTGTATCAGGTCCAAAGTATTGGTCTCCAACGAGTCAACTCGTCACTAGTTCCGATGAACCGAGTACGAGAATAATAATTTTTCTTCGCTTAGTTGGTATGTCTGTGATGGTACTAGATACAAAAATTATCAAATACTTTGTATCAGTTACCATTCAGTACTCATAACGGGTTTACTAGGAACAGAAAAATCCATTTCCGGACCAGTCTGGATCGGAAAAATTTACTCATAAAATCGCGATATTCCATGCATAGTATTTGAACAACACTACAATCTAGATACAGTACATTAGCAATACGCTGTCTAACGCGAACAATGATCTTTTATCAAAGTTTAAATATGGCAGATGTAGTTACACTTAAAGGTAACTGTTAAGTTACTACCTCCAGCTAAAGATCGCACACACGTTACTCTATTTGCTTGGTGAGTCATCACTGGACAACAGCAAGAAGTTCTTGGAGCAGCAGCCTGACACCACACCGGATGAACCTGTTGTGTTGTTTAGGTCAACAGCCGAAAAGCAGATTTGAACCTCAAGAGGTTTTACTAAGTAAAAACGAGGAGTGAGGTGGTTTACTACTGCCTTACTCGCTGAGTTGAAAGAGTATGCTTATCAGCATGCAGGCCCTCCGAAAAGCACATACTTTTCACCCTGCATATTACACATGCACTTCATTCACCACAGAGTTGTGTATAGTGAAATCCATAACTCTCAGAGGAGATAACTCTGACTAGTCTCTTTTACACCTCTACCTCTTCTATTCTCAAATAGTTCAGTCATATTATTGGCCGACTATATGATAAAAAACATAACTATTTTTTGTAGCCCTGGAAGCAGAAAATCGAGAGCAATTAATTCCACAACTTACTTTCAAAAGCCATACAAAAGTAGACTATAGCAAAGAAAACCGAAATACTAGTAATTTTTTTATATAAACATACTGTAGTGTGTTTCTGTCCAATGAAGTAAACCCAAAAATAAACGGTACGCTTTCCTTTCATAATATGTTTTAATCAATTTCCTATTGTTTCCGGTTTATCCGGATTTTCGATTTACCGGATCGCTTCCGGTCCCAATTTTTCCAAATAAATGAGGTAGTAATGTTTTTTGATTTAAATCCATTTAAACAACTTAATTTTTTTACTAGGTAAACCCGAAAAAAGTATAGATATTGTAGAATGATGTAGTTAGAAAAATCGTAATCAAATAGTTTCATAGTAATTAATTACCAATAACAATATAATTAAGACTTAAATCGTAGAATGATATTTAGATATCACATCCAATAATAATTATACATGTTGATGAAGGACATATTATATTACAACAGTGGTAGTAACAAAATAGTAGTGGTGGTAACAGTGGTAGTAATAAAATTTTGACTGGATAGGTTCTTTATAGAAAAAAGTAGTTCAATAGGTGATTGATACTCTCTGATAGGACTTTTATTTTACGATCAGTCTGTTATCAGTGAAATAAAACTTAAGTTAATGTTAAAAATGTTCATCACATTAATAATTAATAACAAGCAAATAGATCAATTAAAAATTTTAATTAATATTTAAATAGTCCTTAATCATGTAATATATGGTTCCATAAAATAATAATAATGTGAATTTTATATCATGAATTTTCCAAATAATTTAAAAAAATATATAAAAACCATAAACTTATCAATAAGGCCGTGACATACACCATTTATTATTATTTGTTTTTAACATGTTTGCAATTGGAGTTATGGGGGGGAGGTATAAGACGGAGGATTTTTAAGTTTTGTGTCAACTGGAATAAAATTTTTAATAAGGAATAAAATACCTATAGCTTAACGAACTTGCAACTGCAGATGAAGGCGCACAGTGACTAGATCACAGCACGGAGCCAATTGAATTTCGTTAATCGTATCCTGCGTTGTCACGTTGTGGTCCCGCTGTGGATGACAGCCTAACAAAAAGTCAGCTGGAGTTCAGTGGAACAGAGCGTGACTTACCAAAGGGGCAACCTCACTTCCGACCATGGCTATTATTGGCTAGATCTCATCTGCAGTCTTTAGTTCTTTGGGGGTATGATTCTGTATTTTCGTTCGACCAGTTTGAAATATTAATGAAAATATACGTAACAGATGAAAATGAGTGAAGAAAACTGTCAGACCAGGACCGGCAATCGAACCCATGGCCTTTTGTTAGAAGCGAGTTGCGCTATCACTGCACCAACTGGTGACTACAACCCTATAGTGAAAATGGAATAAATCGTTATATCGATTTCAACAAAATTAATTAATTTCGGCATTTAAACTCTAATGAAATGTTACAAAAATAAGAAAGACATTAATTAAGTTATTTATTTTAATTTTATTTTATACGTCACCGTAGCGTGTAGTTTTAAAACTCCAGATTATAAAGTAAACCAAAGCGGTAGGCCTCGAAAGTGCTTCCTGGGCATAAAACCTACCAAAACTATATTCTAACCCTTACTAATCTCGTTACTAGTGCTCAAACAAGTATCACAATGCAATTATTTAAGTTCTGACATCAGGTTTGATCAAGATTTGGATATAGAGAAGAAGGTTGGCAAATTCCAAGCAATGTACGGAAATATTAGCAGAACCCTCGGCAGGAAGCAAGAAAATAAAGTTGAACACGGTGATGGCTGCCCCAGTCCAACTCTATGGAAGTGAGTCGTGGATTAGTAACAGACCACAGGAGAGTAGAATACAGGCGGCAGAGATGCGATTCCTGCGAAAAACAAAGGGTTGCAGTTGTTGGGACCAACTAAGAAATGAGGACATAAGAACGGAACTGGATGTTTACAACCTGAATGGGAAGATTGCAGAATATCAAAACCGATGGAGGGAGCAAGCAGAGAAAATGCCTGAGGGAAGGATTCCCGTCAGTGTTTTTCAACACTTCGGCGGGGAGGAGAAATGTTGGTAGCCACGCAAAAGATGGCAATAATTCAATAGTTTGTCGCTGCTATGAGTCGGAACCAGCGGAAGCCTAATCCTTGATTGGGAGAAGAAGAAGACAATCTCGTCAATGAAAAAAAAAACAGTTGATGTAAAA
This sequence comes from Catonia carolina, assembly GCA_035578175.1. NCBI lineage: Eukaryota > Metazoa > Arthropoda > Insecta > Hemiptera > Achilidae > Catonia > Catonia carolina. Next base: position 70,045,570 of record JAQMRL010000008.1, read on the forward strand.
CCATAAAAATCACTAACAGGAAAATTAAATTTTAAATGAAAATAATTTAAAATTTTTAATTTTACAAATTAAAAAAAAATATATGCTTGGTCATTAGCGATTACAAGACATAACCAAAGTTTCCATACGGGGAATAAGGAAACCCCAGAATTTTTACCTTGTAGCCTAATACGCTTAACTACGCCACGGAGACGGATGAGTTAATAATTTGTCGACATACACAGCTGTAGATCTTCACTAAAGTAAAGCAAACAAAGGCAAAGTGTAAAATGTAAAAGGTTCTTTTACATTTTTCCATAAATCTTTTTCCTACAATAGTAACACTTAACAGAATACAAATTGAGTTGTCAATACAGACAAAAAGTTTGAAATGTGTAACAAAGTAAAAATACGAGTTATTAAAAAAACAAATCTATTGTAATACAAATTAAATTGAACAAATGAATAAATACTTTGAAATTTGCGTTTCAGAATAAATAACAGTGAACTGACCAACACCATAGATATAAACGGTTAAATATACACAAAAGATATTTAATAATGTATTTTTTTAACAATGATCAAACAAACACTACAAAGAAATAAATAAACCGAACTGGATTATTCCAGGAAACACGTTCATTATTTCAGTGAAAAATTTAAAACAATAGTGCACATTGTCTTTACCCTACTTTACACAATCAATATTATTGTAAATTATTATTTTTTATTTTTTGACCTTTTCGCAAAGAAAATCTATAATACATAACGTATGAAACACAAATACAATATAAGCCTGAGAATTTTTCTATTTGGACAGGGTGTCAACTTTTATGACAAGTACAAATAAACAAGTTTACTTTTAAGAAAAAAAAGAAATCCATTTTTTACAGTTTCGTACGGTAAACTTACGGCTAACGTAATCATGCAGAGGTATTGCTTTAAATACTTGATTGAGTTCTTATTTTGGAGCTTCGGTTTTCTTTTATCACTTAATTTCGGTATACTGTTTTTCTTAATTTCTTCGTCTGGAAACCCCTAATATTCTTCAATTTATTTTTATATTCTGCTAAATTTTGATCGATATTTAGTATCATAATATTTTTTTCTGGTTCTTTGAACCATAATATTTATTGTTCAGGTTATTAGCCGCAAGGCCGGTATGAACCTCTTTAAGTTTTACTAAGTAAAACAAGAAGTGAGGTGGTTTAAAATTGCCTTCCTCACTGAGGGGAAAAATATGCTTATCAACATGCCACGCCTTCTGAAAAGCATCCACTTTCCACCCTGCAAATAATACATTCACTTCATCCACCATAGAGTCTGGCTGTATAATGATGAAACTCATTACTTTCAGAAGGGATAATTCTGACTAGGGTTTCATACGTCTACCTCTTCCGTTTGTAAATGCTTCATTGATTTTGTTTTTTACTTTCTCTTGCCTATATAAATATAATAGGATGGAAAGTATTGTTTTCATGTCGATTTTTCAAAATCGAGTTTTCACCGGATCTATACGTTTTCAGACCCCCTGAACCCAAAAAACATGTTTTTAGCGATTGGTCTGTGTGTGTGTCTGTGCGTCTGTGGGTGTGTGTGTCTGTGTGTGAACAGAATATCTCAAGAACGGAACATCGTACGAACTTGAAACTTGAAACTTAAGTTACATACCACTACCGGACCCGACACGAACATTTTCATCAAAATCGGTCAACCGGAAGTAGTAGTTTATTCGTGTAATTGTTCACTTTTTTGCGATTTTCTCAAAAACTGGTCCTACGATTTTTTTAAAAATCGCCTGGTTTACTAAATTTGTTATGCTCTACAAGATAGGGTAGGCGTCATGTTTGCTGAAATTCTGGGTGAGGCTGTTTTTACGTAAAAACATAGTTTTTTTAAGATTACGGCTTTAATATGCAATTTAGAGCAAAAATGTATATAATAAAAGTTGTAGAGAATTTAAAAACCTACAACTTTTATGTCAAACATTTTTTTGTATAACGCTTAGTTTAGCAGTAATTAGCAATTTTCTGTTTTTTTCTCACGAAAACGTGAGAAAAATCGATTTTTTTAAGATTTCGGCCTTAGTATGCATTTTATAATAAAAGTGTATATAATCGAAATTATAGAAAATTAAAAGATCTACAACTTTTATTTATAACATTTTTCTCTACAGAGCCTAGTTTAGCGTGAAAGAGTGATTTTCCGTATTTTTAAGCCAAACTGAGGTCGATTTTAATTTTGTGTATTTCACTAATGTTTTTTGAGGTTAGTTTGTGTGTTTATTTCTAATGTTTTATTACTAATGTTAGGTTTATTGTTAATTATTTGCATTGGCAAGAGAAAGTTGTGTGAGAGTTTCACACCAGATTTTTTCTTCTTGAAAATCTATAAGAAATAGATTTTTTTAAGATTTCGGTCGTAGTATCCATTTTACGACTAAAATGCATATAACCAAATGTATAGGAAATTAAAAGATCTAAAATTTTAATTTAAGCATTTTTCAGCACAGATCCTAGTTTAGCGTGAAAGAGTGATTTTCCGTATGAACTCCTTACAAACTAAGGTTGGTTTTCATTTTGTATCATTCACTCATGATTAAAATTAGCTTATATTTTTGAGGTTAGTTTTTTTGTAATGTTTTATTGCTAATGTTAGGTTATATGGTTCATTATTTGCATTGGAAAGAGAAAGTCGAGTGAGTGTTTCACACCAGATTTTTAGCTTAAATTTTATTATTTTGGTAATTTTTTGTTTGTTACAATAAAATAAAAAGTTTATAAATTGATTTTTAAGATGAATATGAAAAAATAACCTACCTCACAAGGATTAGCATGTAAAAAAAATCTATTTAAATTTTAATTTCAAATATAGGTTTGTAGGAGTAACCTGTTTTCTAGATCAGAAAGTGGGTCACAATTAATTAATTGAATTAATTAAATGTATGTATAAAGCTTTATTATGGAGTTCATGACGCACGTAGAAATTTACACTAGACACAATTGATAGTAATATGAATTACATATGTCTCTATACAAATAATTAATAATCATATATTATTATTACATTTAAATGAAAATGTAAAAAGGTAAGAACACAATACCAAGCTTTAATCGCTTCAGAAATGAAATATAAATACAAAGCTTTTGGTAATCACAGATATGACGGAGTTGAGAAGGAAATTCTACTTGTATAAAATTTTAATAGAGATGGGTATGAATTACGTTCAATTTTTTAGGGACAATCCGAAAAAATTTCCAATTTCCAATTCTTCCTTTAGCCAGCTGGATTTTACACTACCGTTTTTTTGTTGTTATCGAGTAAAAATTCAACCATTAAAAATATTTAAAAAATCCGTTTCATAATAATGATAATTTTAAAAATGCTCACCGTTGACCTATGGCAAAAACCATAAGTGATTTCTGTATCAACTCTTTAAAATAAATCGAATCTCACAATTTTTGTTTCTAAATTTCGACTTTAATTTCTTGACCTCCGGTTTTGGGCAACTACCGGTTGAAACAGGAACTTCAAACCCAATGGTTTCTGTATCTACTTTTTAAGAGGAAACAAATGACCCTATTTTTGTTTCCAAAATCCGACTTTGAATTCTTGACTTCCGGTTTTAGGGAACTTCCTGTCGAAACCACAACTTCAACCCTAATCCATGACCACAAACGTTTTGTGTTGATTACGAATCTACATTTTACAACCCACAGTAATCGCAAATGACCAAACTATTGAAAATGACTTAAATATATTATAAACTAAGGAAAACTCTTCTAAAACGCAAGGCTGTGAGAATATTCAACTTTCTTATAACCACACCAGATACCATATAAGACCAACACCTCTGTTCTGTTCTGTTGTGTTTTTAACAGAAATATATGTGAATTGTAAAATGTTGTGAAATATAATATATTATACTTGATTATATGTGCGTTTTATGTATGTCTAAGCTTTAGCTAATACAAACGGTTTACAGCATATACACAAAAAAATTCGTGAAGAACTAAATCAGGCCTGAACGGAATCGAAAATAAGATCGCTTGTGTAGGAGCTAGTTATACAAACCGCTAAACAGCGAATCGGCGCTTGAGCAATCTTCAACTGAATCATTAATCACAAGCTAAATCAACGAAAAGAAACCTCAGAACCTAAAAAGCTAAAAATACCTAACGGACAACAAAAATCATGAACTTTTGTAAAACTAAAAATTTCGGTGCATCGTAATAAAAAATCTGTTATTAATTTATCATAAATTTTCAAAGGATGTTCATATATTGTTTATCAAGTACGTTGACAAAATTTCCTTCTTCTAACAAGGAAATTTCGCACTATTCCAGACAACATGTAAAACCCATCTCGTTTTAATCATCGTGCGTTTTATAGCTTATGCATTTTGCTGAGAGCCGTGAACAGACATTGCGAGTCACACCGCTGCATGCAGTACAGTATGGCTCGTGCTAAACTAGACCTCATGCGTTACTTGGATTTACTGATTACGCGGAACTTAGTACTATTTTTATAATTCTTATTATTCTTATTCTTAGTATTATTTCAGTACGTATTATTTCGCAAATACAAATATAAATAAACAAATACACTACTCGACGAAAATATTGCATCCAACGAAAAGTATTACAAACGTTAAACCAATTACAGTTTAAAATTGTGCACTAAGTATACATACAATATGCTTTAGTAAGCCACTAGGGGTAACTAAAAATATAGTATATAAAACAGACGAAACAGAAATATATGTGAATTGTAAAATGTTGTGAAATATAATATATTAACTGATAAATAATACAAATTATTCAAAATTGAAGGTAATATTCACAGATATTCACGGTTGACCTTGGATTACAGTACGCACGGCAGAGCGCTGCGCGTTTACCGCCCTCTATCTCAAAAACGATTGAGCGCATGCAAAAAGGTTCAAATAAAATTTATCCTAAATTTTATGCTCTACAATTTTTATAATAGATGTTAACATCATTGGAGCAATAGAAACTGAGATAATCGCGAAAAACTGTTTTTGTTTTACCTTTGACCTCGTATAACTTCCGGTGCAGACACGAGATTATATGAGACTTTTGAAACAGCTTTTAGAACGCCAAAATAAAGGTATATACAAATATTTAGCTTATTACCTCTCATTCCGAGGTTAACCCCTTTTTTATGCTAAAGTAACTGGACTAGTGATGGAAAAGACGAGGAACGGAACGTCGGCTCGCATATGTTCCGCAGCTCTCAGCAAAATGCAAGAGTTCTACACAAATCTACTAAAGTGTGGGCAACATTACTGTAAGCTCAACGTTTGACATAGCTAACAGCTTCACCTTGCCCCTGGTCCTCCAGCGTTGCCGTGTACGAAAAAGGAAAGTAGGTTATCTATACATTTAAAACGCAAAATAGCTTCCAGTGTATTTTAAATGGGAATTCTATTAACTCCTAAATACAGAGTTCTACCCAACGGATTTTTATAATTGTTACAAAGTTTTAAAGATTATCTGGAAAGACTCTGGAACCAACAGATCGAGTCCAATTAATTTAACTCTCCACCTGCCCTTTATGGGCAAAGATACATACTATCTATCGTTTATATTCGAGTGCTTGTGTAAGTAAGGTGTCCTTCTAACGCATAGTAGTACAATGTTTTGTTAAAGTATTAAATACACGTAAAGAATAACGCATCCCAAAAATTGACCTCGTAAAATAGTCTATAATAGAAAAATTAGGACACAAAATATGAAAACAATACCCGAAAAAATATTTAAAATACTTTTTTTTTAGTTTCCTGTTCCAAAACTGCGCATTTATACTACACGTTCATGGACAAACTATCAAAAGATGAATGTTATAAAAATAATAGAATAACTTATGACCACGGCATGCATGATTACAGTCAGGTCATTCACTGACAATCTCTTTCACTCCAAAAAAAAGTTATTAATGTAAAAACTACCATGAATGCAAATAAAATTGGAAATTTGCCACAATAAAATCTAATATCTGACACATTTCAGATAAATAATTTAAATAAAAAATTGTGTAATTCGCACATATTTATATCTACTGATGAGTTTATTGCCAAGAAGTAAAACTGTAAAATACGCCGTGCAGTTTTCTGAAGTTTACATTAAATATCAAATATTTAGGTGGTTATTTATTTTAGATGAAATTACAGGAACTAAAAAAAAAACCCGAGTTATTATAAAACGTGAGAAAACTACAGTAGATCTATGGGGTTTATTTGGACGAGAAAGACAGAAAAGATATGAAATAATGAAAAATTAGTGGAACAGAAATTAAAGAAAGCCCAGAAGAAAGTAAAGACAACCAAAAACTGACTAAAATGATCCAATGCGGTCATAGAAACAAAAAAAAAATTAATTTTCAATTTTCTGCGTTTATGGGGAATTTGGAAATAAAAATGTCGGGTGAAGGTGAATATGCACGTAGAGCTTCTTTCTTTAAAAAAAAACTGACCGGACGGAATCAGTGCATAGGAGCTGATACCGAACTAGACAAAAAAAACCATTATCTTTTTAAATATTATTCAGACAGAAAAATTTCACCAGTCTTTAAAATCTGGTGAAAATTCTGATTTCAATATAATCGGAGCATGAAACCATAAATTAGCAGCCCTTCGAATACTAAACCTCAAAATATTAAAAGCTAAAAATAGTACACTTGCAAAAAACTTAGTAACATAACACTCTTGTCAACTAAGAAAAACTTGTCACTGGTATAATACAACCGGGTTATACTGTACAACTGGATATTTGATAAATCCACTGTTAACTACCAGGGGTAAAAAATTGTTAACTTTTCCATTCCCCCAATACGATTAAAAATAATAAAATGAATCAGCTTGTTGCATTCATTTCGTTTTAAAATATTAAAAGTAAATTTCAGCTGAGGAAATCCCGGGTGAGTCTGGAAAACTTGTTCTCAACGAAAACCGAATGGCGTAGGTTAAAATATGTAACATTTATAATAACATTTACTTAAAAAAAACCCGGTAATAAGGTTTCAAGATTTATAAACCATCAGTCAGTAATTGTTCACGAATTTGACCTTGAAATAACAAATAATTTTACTAAAGTACTTTAGTGTACGGTGTAGTAAAATTTTAGTTTATTTCATAAAGTACACAAAATATACTACTTTTGATTTTTATAAATAGCTCAGTAATTGCCTAATTTGTCTAAAACATGTTTCTTTATTTACTTAATAACAATAATAATGGACAAAAAAGTAATACAATGGTAATACGAACTGATGGACAAACATACTACAACATTTATGGAGAAAAAAGTCACGAATTTATAACCAACCAGTCATTAAAGACATGCAATATTTAAATTATCTTTAATAATAATTATAATACCATAACCAATATATTATTATGGTATTGTTTAATTAAATAACGGCTAAAATGGTAATTTGTAGTGACATTTTAATAATGTGTGTGGTGCGCTGATTTTGTTACGTCAGTCGCCAAATGAATACGGTTTTTAGTTTTTTTTTTACTCAAAATTCAATGGTTTGATATGGAAACAAATGTATGGTACAGAAATATTGTAAAAACAAGTAAACTAAACAATGGCTAGCCAGACACTAGCCTATCAACTGTCACCGTTCTACGACAGTGAATTCTAGGGCGGTAGTGCAAAAGACCTGAAGGCATGTCAATAGTTTTATACCTGCTCTTAAAAAATTGAGTATAAAATATCCATCCCTTGAATAGGTCGAAGGGTCAAGTACCAAACATATTAAACAGGTCAACAAAGTTATTTTGACCCTGAACAGAATACAATTATTTTTTAAAATACTATGATGTAAAGAAATAATTAATACGGATTCAAAATTATGAATCGCTTATAAATTCACCATTCTGAAAAATCGGGAAATCGCAAATTCTATTTCCGTAAATATGTTTTTTAGTTCAGAATTTATACCAGTCTTTTGATTCTAACAAAGAATATAAATTTTAAGTTGAGCACGTTTTATTCAGTACTTAAGAGTTTTTATTTCGAAAGTTGTCAGAAATTAAATTTTTATTTAACTTATACGTTTAAAAAAAATTCCGCGAAGTAACGAAATTCATTTAAACAATCGTTTGATAACGGAAGATGTTTCTTGAATTGCTACCGAGCACATGGCATGATAACTGTTCAATGGTAGGCAACTAGTAAAAATCAACATTAACATGTACAATAGATAGATTCCAGAATTTAAAACAGGTTATCAATGTGTAAATATTTGAATACCATAAATAGAACATAGATAATAAAAAATACTTAATCTCTTGTTTAGTTTAAGTCATAAAATTATAAAATTCTTAAAAAATACACAAATAAAAATTACAACTCGTCATATTTTGTAAATACAAAAACGATATTACATTTAAGAATACAGACATAACGACAGGGGGGAAATATTTTCCAAGAAATGTAAAAACGTACAGTTTACAATAGGTTAAAATAAAAATAAGATGATGTAAGCTTGTTAAGTAATTTTGTTAACCAAACTAATTTTGGCGGTAAGATTTTTAATTTTATAAAATATATTACTGAAATGAATTATCATTAAATACAATGAACGGTATAAGTTGTAGATAAAAGTTAACACCTACCTAGAGTCCAGAAATAGTGCATTCAATCCTGCAACCTGCACGTGAGCGCACCAAAAACAGCCGACTAGCGAACACAAAGTCCAAGCAAAAGCTAGCGTAACCACGTGTGACTGAAGAAAGGTTAGAAAAAGGCTACAACAACGGCGCACTCAGTTCTGCTCATCCCCACCTTCTTTTCAAAGTGGTAGTCGTCTACAAATTCACACACACACACAAACGTATATTCATTACACTGATACACCTCCACAATTTTTTCAAGACGAGCAGTATGTCAACTGGCGCCAATAAATCATTTCCCAAAAAATGTGCAGTATTTTATTTTAGACATACTAATTTACTGAGTTATATTCAGCATTTAAATTCCTTTTAAAATTCGAATTATTTCTCCAATACTTTTCTTTTACCTTATTCTACCTTTCCAAAATTAAGCAACAAAAAATTACATATTTTCTTCATAAAAACGTAGTTTCGAAAATTGAAGAAATTAAGTATGTCAAGTTAACATTACTTTCTAAGTCAAACACATTTTAAAAGATGAAATATACTACAAAAATGTTTAATTTTTAAAATAATTACAACCAGATTTAAATACACTATTTTATTTATAATTTAATCACTGGTAATAAATAACAAATTATAAATCTTATGGGCCTCCTAAAGACCCCACTGTTCACATATTTTTATACTAATCTGAAGAGTTATTTATTCAGTGGGAAAATAGTATTATTGTAGGCCTTTTCTTATCTTGAATCCACCACAATATATCGAAACAATAGGCCTATCTCATTTTGAATATGGATGTTAAAATCAATGACAATTTAATTTGTGGTTATTACAGAAATATAGATGAAATAAAAACATATTTAACTTATCAAAAATTATGTAATCTTGCTCAAAATAATTCTATCAATGTTAATAACAATACTAATATTCACTCCTGTGTAAAATACAGATAAATGTTGCAACTGAAAAATAATTTATACATTTTTAAATTCTAATTTATTTTGTGATTGCCTATCTGACTAAGAGAGGAACTTTAAATCACTGACCAACAGCTGCTAAACATTTCTCCATATTCTAGAGATTTCTCCTTGTCACTGCAACCATGAGTTTCATTAATCATTCTCTCATGTCTATGCAGTACACATGAAATTTTATATCTTGCATAAACCCTTCAGAAGTCTGGTTTGTCAGCCTTCCATTTCCTGTATTAACAAGTATCTTACCATCAAAACTAATGCAAAATTAAATATTATTGTTTCTCTTATTGTGCTAGTTACATTTTGTTTTCTTTCCATTCAAGCTTGCATTTAGTTCACTTTTACATTTGAGTTCCAGCAATACTTAATTATCCATCTTTTTCTTGAACTGCTTGATTTAAATTTCCCTTCATTACTTCCAATCCTGCCAATTTCTATTATAGACAGGGGAACCATTATTATTTTTTGTATAGTTACAATTCAATACTGAGGTGCATAAAAACAAAGTTAAAGATTCAATAACAAAATCATTTGGCTAAAATCCTTTGCACGGACCCATATGAGATGCTTAGTTTTTTGATAAGCTCTTGTATAACCAATTACCTGTTTGAACAAACAAATTTTGTCACTTTTTACATGTTTTTGAGGTCGAAGAATGTACCAACTATTACTTGTCTTCAAGAGACTCATTTCCGCTTTTACACCGTTCACACTTCTATACAATCATCTGAGTTACCACATTATCACACATTACACAAATTTAAACATTTTATGTGCTTATTTGGCACATTTTTACAAATTAAAATAAAACTTAATATTAATGGGATGTTCAAAATCCATGATATATGGTAGACACAGTAAACATGATCTCACTTCTGACTCTGGAAGCTGACTGTCAAATCACAAATTTTTCAAACTTGACGCTGACTATCTCAAAGAATCAGGCTACCAGACTTATTACTTCAAATGGATGTAGCATCAGCAGTTTGTTCCTCATAAAATTATTCACCATATTTTTTGATCACACCTCGTTCTCCAGCTAAAGTGAATGTGTACAATGATTACAAATTATGACTTGGATGTAACCTAATACAATTACACCATTTAAAATTTAATAACTCAAATTATTCATTAATGACCTTTAACCTTCCAGGTTGGTCTAGTGGTAAAGTCGTCACCATGAATTAGCATTTTAACAGCTGATTTTCGGAGATAAAGGTTCCTGTTTCAAGTCCTGTCAAAGGTTGTTACTTTTAAATGGATTTAAATACTTTACTATTTTTCAAAGCTGATGAGCTCTAAATGTACGCATTGCCCCTTACCCATTTCATAGCTAGCTAACAACTTGTCAGCAACATTGCCAATACTTGCTCTCGTAGCTTCAATTTGTATTTCATCAGCCATTTTTTTGGTATTTCAATACCAATTATAATCTATAAACATACAACCAGCTGATTATATTATAAAGTATTGCATGGTAACGCGCTCTATAATTGATGTATTCAGTACAAGATGCAAGACACGAGTGAACTATTGCAGCTCTTAGACCGGGTATATACTGGAGTGCAGGTGGCACAGTGCGTTCAAGACGGACATGAGCAGGGCAGGGCAGGCAGAGCAGATATTTCTCCCAGCGTATATACTGGAGACGCAAGACAGGCGAATATTTTTTTCAGGTTCAGAAATTAGCTCATGTTTGGCCATTTAGCGCATTGGATCATTTTAGTGAGAGTGATAGGTTAGGTTTCGGATTCATCCGATTCCAATATAGAAGAATTAATTTTACTAGTATTGTATTGTATTTCAAAGCGAAGGGAGAAAATTTTGTGGCAAAGTGACTTTATAAAAAAACGTAAAACGCACGGTAAGTTCAAGTTAACACAAGTTTGACGATACTACATTCAAGAATTATTCTAGGTTTATAACTGAAGAGTTTTTCATGTAATCAGGATGATTGGTATCATACAATAAGGTTTTGGTACGCACAAATTTTATTAGCTTCTTTTAGATCAACATGTTTCCTGCTCAACGCATGTACTAAAACTGTGCCTTGACTACAAACTGTGGCTGCTCGACACAAGACACGTTGCTGTGCCACACATGTCTGCCTCCCAATATACGGTACGCTGCAGGCAACAATGGGTGCACAGTTTTCGCTCCTGCCCTGCCTGTCCTGAACTGTGCCACCTGTGCTCCAGTATACACCCAGCCTTATACGCATGCGTAATGTTTGTCACACTGAAACATTCCTACAATCTGACAACGCCGGAATTGGTCTAAACATGTGGAAGGGCAGAGCTCATCAACCGTCAAAAGCATTATAGACAGTGGTTACCGGTGTACTTTGATGGTTGGAGTTTAATTAACCACACCTCTCAGAAATGGTCAGCCTGAGTTTGTTCAAGACTACACCTCATACATATCATCCTTATTTCATAGAATCATGGGGTTACTTACTGTTCCTAAATCGAATAGATTGCAATGTACACACACACATTAGGAATAAAAAAGACCTTTAAAGCCGTTGTGAATATACATTTTAAAAACATTATTTAATGAAAACAAGAATAGCAGCTAAATACTATTTCATTAAAACATGTTTCATTTTTGATAGAATGTTTCAACGTTCATTTTTCACGTTTCATTTTTTTCAATAGATTTATTATTGATTTTTTCATTCATTCATTCTTTCATTTAAAGTAAAAAATATTCAAAAAAAAGCCTTGCAATCTATTCAAACTAATCAAATACATTTATTAGCGTTGATTGAATACTTCAGTTAATAAAATATGAAAAATAAAAACAACAAAATCTTAAAAAATTACTTTATTTAGATCTAAATAATAATAATAATAATAATAATAATAATAATAATAATATTACTTATTAACATCATGGTCTACCATTACACACTATTTTTCTTCTTAATATAAATAAATAATACTTTAAAATAAAAATATTTTAATTATTTATACACATATATATATTAAAATAAATTACTTGAAGACAATATATGATAATTATATTTATTGCATTTACACACATTTTCAGATATAATTAAACAATAATAATAATAATAAAATATGACTTATTAATTTTTTTAAATTAATATTACATACTGATATTCAATCACCAAAAAAGTGAGTGGCAGCAGACATTCAGAATTTTAATTTAAGACATTTAGAAATTTTTACAAGGAATACATAAATTACATACGATAAATTTTTAAATTTAAGTTACTATATACATTCTTATTATTTATTTTATATTTTACAACATTTATATATAATTACTATATATTGTAAAGATAATACTATATTTTAATTAATTAATTAATAAAATAGAACTTTATATTTTTTATAGCTTTTCATTATTACTATTACGATATACACAATATAGATATTTAATTTCTAACCACTGAATTTTATTTACTTTGTTTTTTTTTTAATTACTATTAGTTGACTACACACAGAATTTTCAATAAATATTTAATTTGTATATTGCTGTAAAATGAAGAACTAATTTGTACAAGTTGCAGTCATTAACTTTACATGAATAGTAATAGGGAAAAATAATTTCTTCGAGGTCACATAGTTCATTTTCACCAATTTCATAAAATTTAAAGAAATCTGAAGATGTACTTCATCAGAAAGAATGATTATAATAAATATTTTAATTTAAATCACAAAAATTCACACCATCGAAACTGGTTTTATCATTTAAAAGAGAATGAAAGGTATCGTTAAAATTGTACAAATTTAACTAAAATAAACTATTTTAGATACACAAACTAAAGCTGTTGTTAACTACTGAATAAAAAAATTGGTCAATTTCAGTGACATGATTTACACAAGTTACAATTTTTGTATACAACGGAATGTTTATAACAAATAGAAATAAAGTTTTTAACGAAAAGTGTTTCATAAAAACACTCAACCATATTGAAAAATTTATTTTACTTTTGGTATACCCTAATAAGTTCAAATGGACTTGATCACTTTAATGTAAAATTATAAATTTTCATTAAAAATGTCTAAAATGGGACTTGTAAACTATTGAGAAAAATTTTGTTTATTTAAAAAATAATAGGATAAACTAAATAGATTACCTGTTTTATTTTTGTTTTAGAGTATGTACTGTTAAAAGTTTGGTTTCATCCAAACATTTTCGCTACTTTTAACAAGCTGCAACTGTATTAGTTTAGCATTAGAATTTTGTAAAACTACATTAAATAAATCACAAATTGCTTTACTTAAATTAGCTCTTAATTATTATTAAATTTTTAGATTAATTATTTGCTAAATAAATTAAAGCTAACAAAATTATTTTATGTATTTACTTAAATAACAATATTTGAAAAAAATCTAATTTATATTATTTTGCGAATGAAATTTTTAAGAAATGTACAATAAAATTTCATAAAAATGTACATAATAATCATGATAAAATACCAGCAAAACATTGAAAAATTGAATATCATGAATTTGATACATAATTAATATAAATCGCTTAAAATAATTCGATAAAATTTAATATGTAATTGTAAATTAACTTATAAACATGATTCCTACATACCTCTCAGGTAAAATATTTATAAAGATAAAGTTTTATTTTTACATCTCACACAATCATTACTTAACAAATGAAACTCAAAACTTTTTGAGTAATTTAAGGAGGTCACGTATCAAAAAAATATGATTTTGTTTTGTTTTGTGATGCATAATGTAGTTGGAAATTTCCTCTAAAAAATGGTGTAAATATTATACTTCTATGATAATTATAAATATTTTTTCGTTAACCTCTACAGCTGGTGCAACTTCAAACAATGAAATGAAAAAATGGCTATTTCCAAAAATCAGGGTTTTTTATTGCACTTGTACATTTTTCTCAGGACATACTAAAGATATCTGAGTGAATTTTTGTTTTGTTTGAAAGATCCAATCTTTCTGGTTATTCTGAGCGTTTAAAAATTTTAATTTAATAAAAGTTAATTTTTTATTAAATTTTAAAATTATCACCGAAAGGTCTTTTTAAAAAAAAATTTAAAAAACTTTCACTTCATCAATTTAAACATTTCTTATGCTCAAATTATCTATAAATACCCAAATATTTTTAGAACATTTTAGAGAGAAAACTTTCATAAAATGCACAATTTATGCGATATTATTTGCTGGAAGTCCTTAAAATAAAATAAAAAATTTGAAATACTATTTGGAAAGTTCAATATTACCCCCAAAAAAATTTTTAGCTGGAGAAAATTTTTTTAAATATTAAAATAAAATATTCCATCACAGTACAGCTTACAAAACTTGAACAAACTATTATTTATTTTTTAATGAAGTTGTATTTTAAGAAAAGTGAATTACATCAAAACATTCATAAAGTACGCTTCGGTACAAATTCTCATTAAAGATCTATTTTGTAAGGTAATAAGAGTAAGATATTTAACTACAAAAAGTAATATTTAAAGTTGTTCTTGTTTACAAAAGAATAGTTTATTTCAGAAACAACATAAGTCACATTTTTTGCCATTTTGAGTTATGAGTGAATTCAGTACAAATTAATATAAACACATCATTTTATACAGTAACAACACAAGTCAGTTCATTACACACTACTTTACAGTGGTCTGAAAATTTCATTTGATGCAGAAACCACATAAGTCATTGACTCATGTTGTTTCTGCACTAAACACTGCCTGAATCAGCTGACCATTTTAAAGTTAGGTTATGTATACTGTTTATGGTTTATTGTTTCATTAGCTTTGCATTAGTACAGTGAGAGAAGATTGGTTAGGAAATCATTATTTTAAGTAGTATAATTAACAGTAAGAAATGTCTGATGAAAATCAACAAGATGGTTCAAATATTGTTCAAAAGAAAAGGAAAAAGGGTATAACCAATCCAATTGAATACAAAAGGAATGTTATCAAAATGGCTAGAGTGAAAGGTACAGCTTATGTTAATTGGAAAGATAAAGATCAACCTGAAGTAATTCAAGGAGATGATTGCAAGTAAGTTTATTTTTATTATTTTCTTAGCATTAATTAATGCCTATTATTATTGAGTTGCTTTTCTGTTGATGTTTCTTAGTTTTGTACTGACCAAAAATTTGTAACTTAACCTTGTTTTGTCAAACAAATAGTTAAAATAATCTGCTTTAATTATGTTATCTACATACTATTAGTCAAATTATTTATGATTATTATTCTTTGCAGGTGTAAAAGACGGTGTTATGACGTAATACATAAAGAGGTTCGAGACATAATTTATGCTAAATTTAGGAGTTTCGAAACAAAAAATGAGCAGGACAGCTACCTTCAAAGTATGATATCAACAACTTCAGTAAAGCAAAGACGTCGAAGGAAAGATTTAAGTGAATCAAATCAACCTGATAGAGGAGCAATGTATGTATACGAAATTTCAACAGTAAATGGAAAACACCAGGTATGCAAGAAAGCCTTTGTTAACATACATGGTGTATCTAATGAACGAATTCGTCGTTTAAATAAATTATTGTCTCAGGGAAAGTCTCCACTAGATAAACGTGGAAAAAATAGATCTGGCAACGCTAAGCCTGGCTGTGTTATTGAGACAATTAAACAGCACATTTCTGCATTTCCAACTAAAGTGGCTCATTACTCTAATAATGAGATCTATTATTTGAGTGAAAAATTAAATCTCATAATAATGTATAACCTTTTTAAAGAAAAACACCCAGAATTTGATGTAAAATATCATTTTTATAGAAAAATATTTCTAGAAAATTTTTGTCTTAAATTTGGTCGACCGCAAGTTGACACATGCGGTACGTGTGAAGAAATAAATATTAAAATCAAAAATAGATTTCTTAATGATGCTGCAAAAAAAGTTTATATCGCAGAAAAAATTGTACATATCCGTAAATCTAAAAAGTTTTATAACAAAATTAAAGAAATCACATGTTTAGCTAAAAGTAATGATTCTGTGGGGGCTATCTGCATTGACTACATGCAGAATTTGCAGTTGCCTACCATCCCTGTACAGGAGACATTCTACCTTAGACAGCTGACTGTATCAGTATTTTGTATACACAATCTGAAAGATGACAGAGTTACATTTTTTGTTTACCACGAAGGAATTGCCACTAAAGGCCCAAACGAGGTTTCTTCATTTGTAATGCAGTACCTTGCTACATCAATGGCTGGAGTAAAAGACCTTCACATCTTCTCTGATGGAGCTGGATCTCAAAATAAAAATCACACCCTTTTACGAGTTATGTCAAGTTTAGTTACACTTGGAAAGTTTGACACAATAAATCAATATTTTCCAATAAGGGGTCACACGTTCCTTCCATGCGACAGAGATTTTGCTATCCTCAAAAGAAAAATAAAAAATTGTGACAGAATCTACACCATTAAACAGTGTGTTGAATTAATTCTCAGTTCAGACCCAAAACTTTCATTTCTTGTAGTAGTACCTGATTCCACAGAGGTTATCGACTTCAAAACTTGGTGGCCTAAATACTACAAGAAGAACATGCTTTCTGTTGAATCAACTGGAAGAAATGTACCAAGGGATGAAAAAGTTCATCTTAAAATCAGTAAATTCATGCAATTTACCCATTCCAGTGCTCATGAAGGGACTGTTATTGCTCGTCGTTATATAGATGGACTTGAATGTCACACTTTCCGCTTGCGCAGCACAAACTTTGACACAATGACACTGCCAGATACACCAGCATATCCAGAAGGCTGTATCCCAATTCTTAAAACTAAAATCAGTGACATACTTCAACTTAAGAAATATCTGCCTAACGAAGAAGAAATACAGGAGTTTTACAGTGAAATATTTGCTTGGCCAACATGTGAACGGGAACCTCCAAGACAAACAAATGATTAGAAATAAGTATTGTACTAAGTTACTTTTAAGTATTCAATTTTTATAACATTAATTCATTCAAATAAAATCAGTTCTTTCATTATCATACCTAGTTTTATTAAAAAATTACCTTAACATACGATCCTAAACTATGTGTATTTCAGAAACAACATAAGTCAAACACTTTGTGATGACCACAATACCACTAAAATTTCATTATTTTTTCTACCTATGACATTTGTACAACACAAGAAATACTAAAATATGATATATATTTTTTTCAAATTTTTGTCTTTTCAGGTTTACGGTTAACGCAGTTTTTTTTAATTTTCCGAAAGTTGGTGTTTGTTGACTTGTGTTGTTTCTGAAATAAGCTATTCAAAATCAAACTACAGTGAGTTCAAAAGAATTAAAACTCATTTAAAATTTCCACTACATGATTGAACAAAATTACTAACAGTTTCAAAAATTATTATTTTTCTCAATACATTATAAAGACATTTACATTTTTTTTTAAGTAGTTTAAATTACACAAAACACTTTTGTAATAAAGTTATCTATCACAAAAAAAAATTTAATAAATAAACATGAATTTTTAACGTTTATTAAGAATTATAATATGTATCATTCAAAATAAAAAAGGGAAGCCTGTGATATTCTTTTGACCAGAACAAAAATGATACAAAGAATAACTAATGTATAAAAACCAATTAAACTTAATTATTATAATTTCAGTTACAATATATTAAATCACTACAAACAAAATACTTTGATGAATTTTTCAACAAAAAGAAAATATAATAAGCACAATGAATTTAGGCGGGTGGGAGTTTGCTGTGTACTTCTCCACTTCCTCACCTCGCCACTCCCACCAGTCGAGCAATTCTCCTCTCTAACTGCTCCTATTGACTTGAAAATTATACCTTATTTTAAAGTTTACTTCACCCTTTACGCTCAAAAAATGTACTCCGCCTATAATATCTAATACACATCAAGTGATAAATTTATTATATTTGAGACGTATGTGTTCAAAAATAAATTCAAATTAAAAAAGAAAAATTTCAAACTGTTCTATTTTCGTGTTTAAAAATTAGCTTATCATATTTGATTATACAGAGCACCTATGTTTTATTACCTGTAACGTTTATATTTTGTACGAAAATTAAAAAAAGATGTAAATTACATTACAATTTATATGTAAATACATTATTTTATTAAACATTATTTTTCCTTTGTTTGCAGCACTACATTATATGATATATAATGAACAGCCATAACAAAACTAATTAAATATAACACTCACCTCAGTGTATTACATTCATTCGAGATCTTTCGTCTCTCTCGGAGACATCCTCAGGAACTATACACTACACATGAAACATTTAAAACAAATATGGTTGAAGACCACGTCAATTATTTAACTATTGCACCAACCATGCCGCGCACGGTTATTCAGCCAAAACATGGTTGGTGCAATAGTTAAATAATTGACGCGGCATGGTTGGTGCAATAGTTAAATAATTGACGTGGTCTTCGACCATATTTGTTTTAAATGTTATATTTGTTTTATGGGTAGTGTACAGTTCCTGAGGATATCTCCGAAAGAGACGAAAGATCTCGAATAAATGTAATACTCTTATGGATGTTCATAACATATCAAACACATAATAATATATTATCCAACTACAGTAAATAAATACAATAAATAACAAATACAGTAAATGAAAAAGTACAGTGCATAAACTACTTTTATTTAATCTAACGCGTAAAAACAGTGTACTTCTTGTAACACTGCAAAGAGCGTAAGGAGAGGACTATGAGTACATAGGAAGGTTGTGGAAGAGACACACGAGCAAGAAATCGACCCGCCTAAATTTTCTTTTAGTATAGTGTGTAACGTCTACACTTTAAAATTTTGTTGTACAGCAGAGAGTTAATTACCTAAAGAATCTGCAACTAAGGAATGTTAACATAATAAAATAGATAACTACTTAACATTAAAAGTATAAAAAAATATAAAAATTTAAAATAAAATACAAAATAAATCCACCATATCTGGATTAATTGAAACTGAGAGGTGTTTATGTTATTAAAGTCCAGGCTACATCAAAAAGAATTATAATAAAGGTGTAACTCTTTGAAATTATACATGTTAATTAAAATTAAAAAAATACTTTGTTCATCATTGAAGGACATAACCTAAAATAAAGTGTTATGGTACATTTATTAAAGATAGTACGTGAAACTATTTTCAAACTGAACACTCAATCAACTACTGATAAACTCCGAAGAAAAGAAGAATTTGAAAAACAACCGTTAATATCAAACACCATGTTCACAAAAAATGGTGTACAATCCCCAACAACATAGTCTGCAAGAAAAACAAGTTGATAATTGACACAATGAGAAAAAGGAGAGACTTCTTTTACAGGAAACTCTGCAGACTACCTAACATAATACATACAAAACAACCCAACATTATCACAACAGAAAAAAATTAGGGCTGCCAGATCAAAAAATATGAAATGGACATGGGAGTGAAAAATGCAGCATCAAGCTACCTCCGTAGCTTAAAATCCTAAAGAAGATGGAATGACGTAAATGCTCCTATTGGGAGTGAGAACTAAGAAAATAAAACAACATATAAAAAAATAAAGATACTGAAATTACACAGGTACCTAGGCAAAACTTTAAGAAAATAGCGAAGGATAATACCCATCGAAGAGGAACACATTTGACGGACTGAACAAGAAGTGTAGTGCAATGATAGGCATAAAACAGAATATAATAATGCTAAAAGTCATTTTGAACCAAAACTGTTCTTAGATTTTTTCAACATTTAAATTTTTGAGCTGTTTTGATAATGTGATATGCAGATTTAAACAAGTACTACTGTACAAAATTTTATAAATAACAGCAAATTTCTTAGACTTTTCAGGAGGTGGCAGGAGAGAACGGATGAAGAGGTGTCCAGTCGATGGACACATAGATTAATTCCGGAACGAAAAAAAATGGCTGAGTAGGGGGTACGGCGAGGTTGGTTATTACCTTATGCAGCCATTGACAGGGCATGGTTACTTTCGGGCGTATCTCCACCGGTTCAGATGATCAGATGAAGCAAGCTGTCTGGATTGTGAGCCGGAGTACAACGCAACACGCAATTTTCGACTGCAAAAGATGGATACCAGAGAGAGAGAGGTTCTAGGAGACCATGCTTGGGTCTCCAGAAAATCTCTGTGCATTTATGATTGCAGAAGAAGAAAGCTGGAAGGCCATTGAGGAGTTCATCCAGAAAGTGATGAAGAGCAGAGAGGCCCAGCTCATTAGTCCCAAAAGAAATCATTCACAAAGGGAATAAATGGGTAATAAGAAGAGAAATCGCTAAGATAGTGTTATCCAGCTAATAAAGAACCCCTGGCTGATTGTGAAGTAATGCCTAATGGTGATCCCGCAGCAAATCGGAATGGGATAGAAAGGAACTAAGAGGTTTTGGCAGATAGTTGCCTTCGACAGAGCTCCGCATACCCCAGGTAAAGACCAACCTGGGTACCGGTAAATTCGGTTTCCTCTCGTAAAAAAAAATTCTTACTATTATTCAACAAATTTGTAAATTATTCTGAATGTAGTACTTATCCACTGGAATCTACCTGGTGCTTTCCCGACCATAGTTGTATATTTTAAATTAAAACGTAGGTTTATGTGTTTTGTAATGAGAACATATATGCACACAATGTTACAGAACAATCCCAGACAAGTGTCATTTTTGCTGCTTACCAGATAATAGTTCAGTAATTGATAGTCATCAACAAACAATAACCCACAACAGTGAACAGGAACTTCCAGCAGATGTGTGCCTATGTATTCTAGTTAGATGTAAACACCTTGTTAAGCATGTATTTACAAACATGTTAATAGTCATACACATTCAGTTAACTTACTTTCTACTTAATTGATCAGAAATAATTCTTAAAATAATTTATTATTCAGAATATTCATATACGCTTTCTTATTTATCAATCCAACAATTACACCACTGAAAAATAACAGAAAGAATAATTGTTCTTTATAAAACAAATATTGCAAAGCAATAAGATGAGCATTTTTTGTAGAAACATAATACACAAATACGACTAGAGATTTTAAAGTGGATTATTAAAAACATAATATTGTAATAAATATAAAAACAATAAGAATTTAAAGCACACAATTAATAATCTCCTAATTACTAATTTATAAAGCACAAAATATAAATTTATTTAATTTGTTCGAATTTGTAAAAGTTTATTAACAAGCTCTATTTGCTCGTAATAAAACACGGCAAGATAATTTATTTAAATATATCGAGCACAATTATTAAAGAACAATAAAAAAATCATAAATTAAAAAAATATGTTTTTGTACTGCTTAAAAATTATGATACTTTCAAATGCACCATTTAAAATATATTATTCTTATAATAAATATTTTTAAATTAGAGCTTATAATAAAAATAATGAGTATTATTAAATCATTGGTGATGTTATGAATGTAATACAAAATGAAATAATTTATTAAGTGTACAAAACGTTTCATTCAAACTTAATGTAGATCAAATAACTACCAAGTAAACCGGACATTTTTATGTTGCTACCATTGTGTACCACTATTAACAAATTTAAATAAGTTAACCTGAGATGCATTAAAATAGTAAAAAATGCAATTAAAAATTCATTTTTTCATAATTTATCTAATCTTTATATAACACATTTTTACATAGCTGCTTGTGAGGTGTATCGTTTAACAAGCTACACTACGAAGCAGGTCTCGAGTACGATTCTTGGCCAGTGTCTGATAAATTACTACAAGTAAAAACCCACTGTTCCACAATTCCATAACCCAACATTGGTTCACACTAGCCAACTAATTTCCAAACAAATTCATTGGTAAATTAAAAAAAAAAATTAAAAATGTCCCTTTTTCATTTATTTATTTTAACCCGTATCGACTGCTCAGTTATTAGTGACTAGGATGGATTATGTGACTGTAACTATGGGTTTCGATGAGTGAAAATTTCCAGACCCTGGCCGGG
The DNA here is from genome assembly GCA_035578175.1 of Catonia carolina. Lineage (NCBI taxonomy): Eukaryota > Metazoa > Arthropoda > Insecta > Hemiptera > Achilidae > Catonia > Catonia carolina. Next base: position 70,068,103 of record JAQMRL010000008.1, read on the forward strand.
AATTGAACCTGGGACCTCCGCGTGGTAGGCTAACGAGCTAACCACTACGCTATGGAGGCGGCCAAATGTCCATTTTTGGTAAACACATAAACAAGTTTTAAAGCTTGGATTAAATTAAAAGAAAAACATTATGTGATGTCATAAGTCATCTAAAAACACAAAGAAATCTAATTCATCTTTATTGCTGTGCTCCATAGCACAGTCAACACAGCTGAACAACTAAACAAAGTATATCGCTGTGCGAAGGTATTTTTTTGTTATAATTTTGTAGTTCAAAAATTACTCAATTAAACCGGTCAAAAATATTCTGAAGGAAGTACAATGTACACCAAGAACACTATTGAATTCTCATACGAATTGAACTGTTGTATAGATTGTCTACTGGCTTGTGGTCCCTCTGCAACTGATGTATATAAACAATGCACTTTGTTCCTCACCCATGTTTTGGTGTTCAATCAGTTTACTTTGATTCAGACTGAATACTGTATACGAATGAGTGTAAAATCGCTTATCCGTGCCTGGAATTCTAGTTTCATAATGAACAGACATCCTTCGTTTCATGCAGAGGGACCATGAGCCAGTAGACAAGTGACGAGACAGAGAAAATGACTGTAAAGTAGAATCTTCCATCATGTGCTATTTGTGAGATCAGCACAGTAGAATGAAACAGTCATCACACACTAGGTACTTGATCAGCAGTGAAAATGTTAATAATTAACTAGACTTTGATTTTAAGTCTACAGGTTTCATTTCTGAATAGAGTCTAGTATACTGTGGACAATTCGATCTGGCACAACTCTTTCTCTACGTGTACATAAAGTTCTACATTAAGTACGTATATCCATAACCTATTCTTTCAACAAGGTCTACCAATTTTAATGTACGCAAATGCCTACAACCTTATTTCAATTTACAAACATACAAATAATGATTTCATTTTAAAATATGTATTTAATTTGTTCCAGTAAAAATTTAAATTATAAGAACTAAACTGCAAAAACTCACTAACTATACTCTACAGATGCAACTAACTAAACAAATAGGTCTGAATATAAATAATGAACAGAAAATCATATGAAAACAAATTAGTCACATTATGTCTGACAGATTATTAATAATAACAGTGAAAACAAAGCGTAGTGACTGTGGATGTTTTTTTTTTTTTGGTTTAACGTCCGACTATTCTGCAATTACTGCTAATGCAGTTGGTGAAGGATGAAATAATTTTTTGTAATGTATGAAAATATGCCATGCCTGAATGGGATTCGAACCCAAGATCGCATGATGAGAGGCAGCACGTTACTAACTACGCCAATGCAGCCGGCGACCGTGCATGAGTCGCACATTACAGTAGCGATTGTATACTTTTGTGACTGTACCGTCGTTGCATGGCGAGGGGTGAAGAGTGGAGTAAATAAACACCAAAGCTGCTTGTGGCAATTCGAATTGTCCAAGGTATAGTAACTGAACATTACAATGACCCAAAAATGTTCCAGATGTATTACCAATGTTTGGAGTTATAAATACAATATCTGAATCACTTATTTGAGAAACTATTTATATATCCCAGAAATGCAATCTATGGTAAACTGAGAAAACTATTTTACATAAAAACTTACTAAATATTGAGTTAAATATGATAGTTTGTTAAATACATTACTTTTATGCAATTGATCAAAATGTAGCTCAATGATTATTTCGGAAGTTTTTATATAAAACATTTTTTTTTTGGTTTACTGAAAATGTGTTTTAGGGATAAGTATGGTTTCTCAAATAAGTGATTCATTTATTAGAATCTTTTAAAAGATCATCTAAAAAAATGACTGAAAAAGATTTAAATTTCACATTTGATTGGTATAAATGCAGAAAATAAACAGATGACCTTGATTTTTTGTCATATAATGGTACACAATATTCATAATTCTGCTCCCTGAGTTAGAGCTACATTTGTTTCACTCTACAGAGACAATGAATTTATCTTCTTATGAAACACATGTGAATCATTTATGTACAATGGATGTATGTCAAAATTCTGGATTCTCATATCCAGATCCAACTGAGTATTATTAGGTTACCATCAGAATGATTTTGTTATCTTTAATATTATTATCTAATTATATTAAAATTATGTACCTGTTTTGTGATTAATAAAATTATTATAAAAATAAATTAAATAATTTTATTAGGAACCTAAAACAATAAAAAAATTAAGCACCAGTATTATTCGTGATATTGTTTTTAAAAATAAATTAAAATTAAAAATATAACAAACGTTTTAACTTGTTCAAAAACATAGTGAAAAATTAGAACTAGTATTTTAACTAATTAAATAAACAACTAAAATAAGACATAAATTTTAAAAAATTACAAAAGCAAATTAAATGCAAGTTACTGTTGAATTTCCTTGATTTATGATAAAAATTACAATTTCCTCAATATTATTAAAAACAAAAATAACCAAAAAATTAAACAAATAATTCTACAAAAAATTATTATGACTTAAAAAGTTTTGTACAATTTCTTATGAGTGTAGTATATAAAATAGAAGTAAATTTCATCATTTAATAAAACAACACAAATATATAAATAAATACAAAAGCCACCATTTTTTTGTGATCAAGTTGGTACTGTGAATTTGTTCATACGAAGTAGCGATCATAATATCCCGCAATTAAACTTAGCTTCACAAATGAACTTACATTTTTGAAATATTTGGCTAATTGGCAGATCAAAGTTTTTAAATGAAACAGTTATTGCTATTTTATAATGTAAAAAAATTAAATTTTCACTGACCTGTTATAGCTGCTATATCTCTTGTCTTTTACCTTTTTTTATGTAATTCTTCTGACATGTTTTGGTGGATCCACCATCATCAAAGTACATAAAATTGAAACTAAACTTAGTAAAAATTTTTATTAAAACTTACAAAAGATGTTTTGTCTTCAGTCATTTGTATAAAATTTATTTCCAGTTTTTTACAAATGACTGAAGATACATCTTCTGTAAACGTCCTGTTTTCCGGACGTTGGTACTGAAAGGGTAAATAAATTTGTACCTCATTGTATTTACATGTGTAGGCATACTTATAAGTTGGCCACAACATTCATGTGGTCACTTAAACTGACAGGCAATAGATTCACAATCTTTTAAGCAAGCACTACTGTAATATGAACAGATTCTTGAATCGGACACTTTACCATTAAAACTCACCAATTATTTTAATAACTACTTATACACACCAGAACTATAATTACATAAATATTGTCAAAGCGCAAACTAAAAAAGAATTAGTATATACAGAATAAAACAAATGTTATTAACAGAAAGATAAAAATACAAATGGAATGAAAGATACAGATAGATTTTACTGGAATGTAAAAAAAACAGGAGTGGAAAAATACAGTCAAACCCCAAGTTACATAAGTTTTTTATATTAAAGACACCTTTGAATATAATAATTACCTAAATTTTTACTACTTATTACCATTATTTACTGTACACATATGTAAAACTAAAATCGAACCATAAGAATAGAGACTTTTGTAGCGTCTACTTATTGTACCACTACCCTGCCTCACCCAGCTTACCACATCAGTTATGTTGTTGATTTCACTCTACTCCTTAACGCACATACATGAAAGTAACAAATACTCACACACGTACAACCACATGATTTATATACATGTATGTTATACACTTCATACATATAGAGCAAAATGTTTACAATCTACCCGAAAACAAAAATTGATTAATTCTTTTCATCACTGATGTGTGTGTACATTGCAATCTGTTCAATTCAGAACAATAAGCAACCCCATGACCCAATGAGATGAGAATGATGTGTATGACGTGTAAATGAGGTGTAGTCTTGTACAGACCAAGGCCGACCATTCCTGAAAGAGTGTGATTAATTGAACCCCAACCATTAAAGTATACCAGTAACCACTGTCTAGTATTCAAATCCATATAAAAGTAACTATCTTTACTAGGATTTAAATCAGGAACCTTCATCTCCATAATGTGTTAAAAAGCTGATTCGCAGCAATGACTTTACCTCTAGACCAGCGGGAGTCAATTGATTACTGATTCATTACTTATTTGAAGCATACTACACAATGATTTTTTCAGAAAGTGACTGTATGACTTATTAATTTATACATGTGCATAGGTGTGTCAGTGTGCTAGTGGAGGGAACAATCCAGATACGGCTAGTAGAGTTGAGAATGCGTGTTAGTATACCAAAAAGTGTCTACAGACTTGGCATTTGTTAAGTATGTGATAAATGGAAAAATAACAAATGAAAACATTTTGCATAAGCAAAATTTAAACAGGTAAATTTAAAAAAAATATCTCTAGTCCTGTCTAAATGATGAATGATGAAATTATCATAGGGGATGCATAAGTCCTTACCAAATTTATCATTAGATATCTAACACAGCGCATCTGTGACAATGCATACGCACTAACAAAAAATTTCATTATTCACATTTTCACTGCTAAACAGTTGAAATAAAGTATACAGTGATGTATTTCATATTTTATACATAACCGCACTCACATACTTCAATGTTTATGTTTTGGTTCATATTGTGTTTTCTGTTTGGAACCTTCTAGAAGTACCAACCTACATAAAGGTAAGGACTACTAAATCTTTGATGATTCTTGTTTGAGATTTTGTGATGTAAATTTTAATAAAAGCTTTATTGTTGTTTAGATTTTGATACCTGGTTTTATATAATAACAAGTATATTACAACTGTAATGTTAAACCCCTGTGTCAATTTTCTTTGGTGAATGTAAAAGCTTTCCACCACGCACCATGTCCATAGTCAGCAATGAAAGTGTTAATTTGAAATATCTTGCATAATAAAATTCACTAAAATAACTGGTTCCTTTTAAATTTTTTAAGAGAATTTAGAATTTAATTACCGAAACCCATAATTTAGTATTAAAAATAGAAAACATGATCTTGTATAACTGGAAATCTACAAAATGTAACCAGGGATACATAAAACGAAATAAAAGATGAACAAAAATCTGTAAACTGCAGAATAGAAAAATGAAAATGATCATGGTCATAAACTATTCATGTGGCAAATTAAATAACAAAAACAAAATGTACACAAAAATCACGTTGCTAGCATACTGACAGTAAATAAATAAACAAGACAGTTCAGTTTATTCACGGTAATTAAAACCAGAAGTGTGCTATGATTCTTTCATGTACTTCTGATAGCTCAATATAAGCAATCATGTAAATACAGCACAATATCAATATTGCTTTTTCTTTTACAGTTCTCTAATTTTACAAATGCCAGGTTTACATAAATCAGGGGTTTGACTGTAATAAAAAATAAACAACTCAACTCACAGGAGCACACAAGTTAAACTACACAAACCAGTCTTCAGAATAAAATATTATAAGGCTCGAATATTAACAAAAAGGAATATTTTATTCTTCTTACTTCTGAACTGAATTTGACTTGAGATTTATAAGATGCATTACATTATACAGAAACAAATGCAGTATATACTATTGTCAGAGACAAATGCAGTACAAAAGTAGAAAAATCAAATACGCTTCATTAATGTCCATTAAACAGGAATGTACACATGAGATAATTGATTTTTAGATTCAACAAAATTTGTCTGAATAACAAAATCAATTATTTCCGAAACAACAAATAAAGAAACAACTTTTTTTTAACAGCCCTGGAAGCAGCTTAAGTGCAATTAATTTTAAATTTCACCACATTATAAAAAGAATGTAGAAAAGGATATTGAACTAAAAAACCCACACTAGAAATTTTTACAAGATTCAATAAGGGGCACAGATAACAGAAGTTGTAAAATATAAAATTTAATGCTATATTACAATACAGGTAAGTAAACAAAGATAATATACAAGGAAGTCATTAAAGAAATATTAAAAACATTTTAGACAAGTTACCTAAATGACATTAATTAAAATGTCTCTAAAATTTCCCTTATTTCTGGATAAATAAATAAAAATATATGAACATAAATATATATTCATATATTTGTATTTTATTTTTAATAAAATACTTAATTTTTTCTCCAAGAAACATATTAATATATTTCATGAGCATGAATAGTTAACAACTAAGTAAAATATGTTAATTTGGTTAAGTTGTGTTAAGATTAAATACAAAGAGTTAATGTTCGATGTAAAACTTGATTAATGAAATTATAGATCTGTATTGTAAAAAAAATGCAAGTAACAGAAAAATCAGCACATGTAATATTAGAAAAACAGAAGGAAGATATTTAAAATGAAGCGATTTAATAACTACTATTTATCGGTCAAAAACCAAAATAGATTTACATACCAACACACACTGTAATTTTTATTATATGAGAAACAATAAACATTAAATTATCAAAATTCCTAATATGTACATGGGTGTATTGAAAAGTAATGCCTCGTTATAACAATTACAATTATGGGCCAGAAAGTCTCAAAAGTGGTTAGTCATGTACTGGAACTCTTTGTAAACAAGTTACCCAAGAGGCAATTCACAGCCGCAACTGCAAAATTCAAAACAATGCCATCTGCTGGGAAAGTCAATATTACCGTTTTCTGGGATTGTGATGGTATCGTTCATATGGAGTTTTTGGAAAGTGGCTGTACTGTCAACTCCAAACAATATGTGCTACCCTATCAAATTTGAAGCGATGGCTGCATAGGGTTTGTCCAGATGAAGAGCCAATTCTGGATCATGACAATGCTCATCCTTGCACAAGTCTGAAAACGTGTACAGCACTAGAGAAGCTTGGGTTTCAAGACGTTTTATCTCATCCACCTTATAGCCCAGATCTTGCACCCTGTGACTTTTTCCTCTTTCCAAAACATGATGAATATCTCAAGGGCATGCGTTTCTCTTTGGATGCAGAGGTGAGGAAATGGTGCTGTATGAAAAATTCAGACTTCTTCTGTGATGAACTTTTCCAAAGCTTAGTACGTTGGCGTAAATGAGTCGCTGCTAACGGCGATTATGTGGAGAAGTGATTATACTGGTCAGTAGGGGACAGTTTATTCTATCATTTTATACTAATATGTAAACAATATATTCATTACTAATAAAGTTATAGCAATGGGGGCATTACTTTTCAATACGTCCTTATAGAAACAAACATAACCTCATAAGAATATAGCTGAATAATAAATAGCTTTTGAATAAAGTTAGTAAATTACTTATAAAAGACTTATATTTTGTACATTTTTCTTGATAAATAAATTAATAAAAGTATAGCTTTAACGATGAAATATATTATACAAACATTTGAAAAAATATTACAGTTATCAACTAAAAGATCAATGTTTTGTCACTGGCTTTAGTGACAGTCTCGTGATCTTAAAAGTGAGTAAAATTATTTTTCAATTAAAACTGCTTAATCAATTGACACATTCTAATTGTTACAATAAATTAATAAGAAACCTGAAGCAGACAGATGGGTTTCTCAGCAAAAATCATATTTTAGGTAACATAAATAAAAAATAATGAGAAAGAGTAAGAAATTGTACATAAAAATAGAATCTTAGGCCAGCCACTTACTTAAGCAACACGATAGTTGTGAAGATATACAACATGCAACAATTGTATGTGACAGATGTTGGAGTGTTAAATTATTTGCACTCAATCTGCTAGTTCCAGGGCTACAAAAAATAGTTCTGTTTCTTATCACATGGTCAGCCAATTATATGACTGAACTATTTAAGAACAGAAGAGGCAGTGGTGTAAAAGATACTAGTCACAGTTATCTCCTCTGAGATAACTATAATTCACATGTGTGAAATGGATTCATTTCACTATACTGCCAGACCCTGTGGTGAATGAAGTGGAAGGTGTCATTTGTAGGGAGGAAAGTAAATGCTTTTCGGAGGGCCTGGCATGATGATCAGCATACTTTTTCATTCCGTTAGGAAGGCAATTGTAAACCACTTCACTCTTCGTTTTACTTAGCCTCTAGAGGTTCTAACCAGCCTTTCGGCTGTTGACCTAAACAACAGATGTTGGTTTATATGATATTAAACCTGCGGTGGGAAAAATACCATACCCTCTTCTTCTTCTTAAAGTTCCATCTCCTATCGGAGGTTGGATATCATAATGGCTATGGTCACTTTGCTGGCTGCCGCTCTGAATAGTTGCAATGAACTACAGTTGAACCATTCTCTAAGATTCCGCAGCCAGGAGATGCGTCTTCTTCCTACGCCTCTTCTTCCTCGGATCCTTCCCTGCATGATAATTCTCAGCAACTCATATTTTTCTCCTCTGGTTATGTGACCCAAATATTCTAGTTTTCCTGTTTTTATACTTTTCATAACTTCTAACTCCTTATTTAAACATCGGAGCACCTCAACATTGGTAACCTTTCGGACCCACTGAATTTTCAATATTCTCCTGTAACACCACATTTCGAACGCTTCTATCTTCTTTATGTGTTGTTTCTTCAATGTCCAAGCTTCCATTCCATATAGTACGATAGAAAATACATAACATCTTAGAGCCCTCAATCTGAGAGGCAACTAAAGGTCTTTGTTTGTTAGCATTGTCTTCAATTTTATGAATGCTTGCCTTGCAGTTTTAATTCGTACTTTAATTTCTTTACTTTGGTCATTCTTGCCATCAACCCAGGTTCCCAGATATTTGTATGTCTCTACTTTTTCTATTTGGGTTTGCTCTATTGTTAATGTTTCATTTCCATGTTCTGCTTTCGAGACAATCATAAATTTAGTCTTTTTCTCATTTATTCTAAGTCCATATCCAATGCAATGATCGTTAATTCTATTCACCAACTCTTGCAGCGATTCCAGGGTGTCTGCCATCACAACGGTGTCATCAGCGAATCTTATGTTATTTACTATCCTCACACAATTTACCATACCCTCACACAATGCCAATATCTATTGCAAAATATCCAACAGCAGACGAATTATTATAAAAATTGTGTAGTGAACTATAAAATGAAAGATAATCTGGAGCTAAGGATAAATTTTGTCAACTAAATAGAAATATATTTAAGTATTGTATTTAAATAAATCAATTTATTTTTTTAGCTGTTTTTATTTGTTATTAGGAACTATACTTTATTGAGAACAAGCCAATTTGATTGCTGCTTTTCGCTGTATTTTTTGACATGATTTAGGATGAATTTTTGAACAGGGACCCCCAGTGGAGTTTGATCAGGAATGGCTATCAGCTGGTCATCATACAAAGTTGCTTGTCTAACCAGTATTGCTTAATAAATAATAGCAACTTTCTACCAGCTGACTGACTGGGCTAGCCAGAAAGCCAAATCACTACATAAATCTATTAGCTTAAAAAATCCACATAGTATAAGATTTATTTATATAGAAAAGAAATAACTAGAAGGGTGCCTTGAGATATGAGCTGCACTAAAAGAATTCCACATTAACCCCACTACCTTTACTTTACATATTAATTTGTATGTAAAGAAAACTACTTTACTAACATGAGCTCTTCTGTCTCACAAGCCATGAACATTGTTTCAGCATAACTTTCATTCACATTATAAGACTATCTGTACTTTTATATGCTAAGAAAATTATAAGACAGTACCGAAAGTCAAACATTTCAAGTTGCCAGTCAGAAATCGACTTATGTGCTAAATTACTCCTACCATTCTTATGAAGGACCTAGCCTTGAACAAAGTTCCTGGATTCACTGCGCATCTTTCAGCGAAAGTACAATAACTAGCAATGGAGTCTAATAAATTATGGAAAAACATTTCTAAAACAGTGCTATAATCTCATGTAACAGTACTATAAGCTATGTTGTGTATTGGCTACATTACATGAATGAATCCAGAATTTTATTTTTTATCTTATATTCACATACCAATGTAAAATAATAACTTCTTCATGGCTTGAGGAACTTTTTCTACTGGTTTTTGTATGAAAATTTAGCAAAATGACATTTTAGCATGCAACATTTGATTGTTAGCAGTCACAAATGTTTTACAATCAATACTGTAACACAAACAGAAAACAAAATGTAAAGTTGCTTACAAGTGCGGCCAGCCAAAGTATAAATAAAAACAATATGAACAAAACAAGAAAAACAAATAAATATATATCAACAAAAATTATCAGGCAGTTTGACAATATAGCTGCTTCAATAACAATACGCTCTAATGAGATATATAAGCCCAATAATTAATTTAAAAGAAAAAACATAATAATGAAAATCAGTTAAAATTTGTTAGCAACCATAAGCTGTTATAAATTAAATAAATATATTAAATACAACTTTTAAATGAATTAAACTAACCTGAATACACAAGCAAGTACAAAAACTTAATGTTAGTTTTAGGTATTAAAAAATAATAAATAATACTTACATTTATGATAAATCTATTGATACGAAAAAATTCAAACATATAAAAACAAAACATAAATAAATAAATAATCAATTTCATTTACATTCCTAACCTTAACCAATTATATTATCTAACTTTATAACATAACCTAAATATAGGCTATAATTTATAAATATAATAATTATTTATTCTCATAAATAGAAAAAACGTAATAAATACTAATATAATAAAAATATAAACAATTAATTATTATTTCATTAAATATATTATGTACAAGGAACAATCCATACCTTTCCTTTAAGAAGAGCAACATTTATTTATTCATGATTATTTAAATTACAAATTTAATTTATTAATAATGTTATTTACATACAAGTATTTTTAAAAAAATGCACCTAAATTATTAGAACGTTACAACATTTAAACATGATATCAAGTGGTAGAATACTATGTTTTATTTTAACAACACATTTTAATGAAAATATATAATTATTTTCCGTTAAGTAATAATAAAAATAATATTATAAATATGTGACATTTTGTATAACAACATGTAAAGTGTAAAAATGAGCATGTCACATTATAAAAAGTTATGGTAATGTTATCACGAAACTGTGATTTCTCACAAATATTTTTTTTTAATACTTAATTGATTTTTATATTGAATCGAAATAAAATAATTTATAAAATTACATGTAATTTACCATAACGTAATTTATGTATTACAAAGATTTTGTCGAAATTATAATCATGTGGACCAATTTTGATATACACAATAACCTTGCTAATCCGAACTAACTAGGACTTTTTCAGGTTTCTTAATTTTTGGATTATCCAAAAACATGTAAATAATAATAAAAATCTGATGAAATAATTTAACAAGGAGCGAGCGGCTTATTTCAAATTCAAAAGCATTGCAGTATGTAGAGCACCACAACAGACATCATGTTTATGAAGCACCGACAAAATATTATGTCATCAAGGTTTTCGGCATTACGGCAGCAAACAATTACTGATTTTATGCAGCCATACATTAGTTGACAATGTATAATATCTTGTGATTGCTAAGGAACTAGAGGAAATGTTTTAACAGTAAGTGTATACTGCAAGATGTACATAATTTATTAAGAACATGATAATGTTCATTTTCTATTCTCGACTACACTGTTTATAATTTTTCAAATTAAATTTATATTTTTAAAAACTTATTAAAAATATTTTTCATTATAAAATTACTTAGTTTTTAATTTAAAATATGATTTATACTTAAAAAGCATGATCCTCTGCAAGAAAATGGGTCTTAAGATAGAAGACGGAGAATATAGGTTATGAGGTCGAGAAGAACTGTTCAAGGAAAATGAACAATTAGAAAAAGAAGACTAAAACTTTAAGGACACCTGTACAGAATTGATAACAACTCGTTGACAAAACAAATTTTTAAGACATTGAACAATAAATCTAATGTGTCGGATAAATGGTTTAAATAAGTCAGAAAGGATATTGAGAAAACCGAGAAAAACTTAATGAACCGAACCAAATTCAAACAAATAATTACAGACTTTAAGTGCTTCCATGAAGACCAAAAACAAAACACTAGGTGAACAGAAGAAAGGAGTGTAGCCTACAGTGAGCGGATGCTGAGAATATGGGCTGCAAAAAGAGCTTCCAGAAATGTTTAAAGTCACCTCACGTGGTCTAAAATTGGCACTATACAAAAAAAAGTATATTAACCCATTAAGTCACGAATTTTTATCTTAGAATTTAAAAAAAAATTATATTCTTACCCATCGGGTTGGTCTAGAGGTAAAGTCGTCACCAAAATCAGCTGTTTAACAGCTGATTTTCGGAGACGAAGGTTCCTGGTTCAAATCCTAGTAAAGGTAGTTACTTTTATTTGGATTTGAATACTAGACAGTGGTTGTGGGTGTACTTTGATGGTTGGGGTTCAATTAACCATACTCTCTCAGGAATGGCCGGCCTGAGTCTGTACAAGACTACACCTTATTTACACGTCATACATATCATCCTCATCTGATTGGGTCATGGGGTTGCTTATTGTTCTCAATTGAACAGATTGCAACGTACACATACTAGGAATTTAAAAATATATTTATATATATGTACTTAAAGTACTATTTTTTTTATTATTAAAACTTTTCAAAAGTCCCAATAGATTGCAGCACTTGCTGGACTCTTAAAGAATTTGTTCATGTATGTGGCCAATTTTACGCAAAGCGATACGTGCGCAGTTTAGTGAATAAGAATTGGTAAAATTTTAAGTACATGTATATGGCCAAGGTGAATGAATGGGTTAAAAAAATTATAAATCATTTCGAATTAACGTAGTTGTTAATAATTTACATTAACATCACTTTTAATACATCTAAGTTAAAAAGATAACTACTCTACCCCGGTCACTCACTTTTAAACTTTCGCTAAGATGTGCAGTGAACCAGTTGCTCTATTTGAGGCTAGATTCTACATAACAATGAACTGTGGGAGAAACAAATACGTAATTTAAAGTAGAGGGGGTAATTTAGTTCTTTTCGCGCATCTCAGGGCCCAAGAATTACAGTCAGATGTCTAAACATATGAGAGGGATTCTTGAGGCGTGAGATGTGTGAAAAAAATTATATTTTTTCACTACTTAACAATTAAAAAATAAATCTTTATAATGCATCCTGAAGTTTGAAATTATTTCTATTTCATATAATGAATTAATATAATAATTTCACTAACCTTCTTTTTAAACTGCGTCACCTTTATTTTAATTTCTACTTACACGTGTTTCGGTGGATCCATCATCATCAGAGTAAATGAAAAATTGAAACTAAAAATTTATTTTTTTTTCTCATTTATTTAAAATTTACAGAAGATGGTACATCTTCAGTCACTTGTATAAAATTACTTATAAATACTTCTATAAATTTTTAATAAATGAGAAAAAAAAAATTTTTAGTTTCAATTTTTCATTTACTCTGATGATGGTGGATCCACCGAAACACGTGTAAGTAGAAATTAAAATAAAGGTGACGCAGTTTAAAAAGAAGGTTAGTGAAATTATTATATTAATTCATTATATGAAATAGACTTAACAATTAGTTTCTTATACCATTTCATTGTTAAGTAGAAAGTTTTATTTACTTGCATTTTTAGCTTCGAATAGAGGTCCTGGTTTACATTGCATCTTTCAGCCAAGCTCTAAAAAAATGTATAGTTTCTCAACAATATAATATAAAAATTTGGCAAAATGTTCATATTGCAAATCTACCATAACTTTTAAATGACATTACATATGTATTTTTGAACATGTATGTACAAGTGTTGTTTGTATTTATGTACTAAAACGAGGCAAGATTTTTATGTTTTTTATATTTATTTACTTTAAAATATTAGATTCTTTATATAATTTTACAATTGAACAACAAATATTATTATTATTATTATTTATTGCTTAGCATAGTAATTAATTATAATACTTTATTACTATCCCAAATATTATAATACACATTTTATAGATTGCTATTTTATTAATTTACGAAGAATACCTAAATATTTGTATCACTTTTACACTTTCTACAAGAAATACAAAACGTTTATTACTTGTAAAGATATATAATTAAGAAAATTTTAAATATTCATAACATGATATTTTTTGAAAATATATTTTTTCTATTCTTTATAATATGTATCCATTAAGATATTATTTTTTATATAAATATTTTTATCATACGGTGTTGTAATAATCTGAAACAAATAGTAATTTTTTTCAGAAGAGATATCCAGAAAGAATAATAACAAAATAAACAGCTGTAATTTAAATTTTGGGGGCTAAAACAATAAGTTTAAAAGAAGTTGAAACCATTAATCTGGGGATAAACCATCTTTAGAATACAGGGTAAGTGGTAAAGCGGTCCAGTTAATTTATGACTGGATCAATTCTTAGAGCTTATGGCCTATTCCCACAGAGCTAGTTAATTATTGCCAGTGCTCTGAAAACATAAAATGTGACTTGTGTTGAGTATTACTGTACAAAGTACAGCTTACTATACTCTGTCCAACAGTTGGAAGATACCATCGCATATATGAACAGAGCATTGTTACGTACTGTGTTAAAAACATAACTCATGCTATGAAAATAAAAGTTGATCTTATTGTAGGCTATATTATACTTATATCAAAAAAAATTACGTTTGCAATTAAATATGTTTATGTTATTATCTGAAATATACAATAATGTGACAGAATTGTTATTACATTTTGTAATTGAATATAACTTTTTATAGGGTAATGTACAGAATTTGTTTGTAAAACCGTTAAAAAGTTGTTGTTTAGGTCATCAGCCGAAAGACTGGTTTGAACCTGCAGAGGTTTTACTAAGTAAAACGAGTAAGGTGGTTTACCACTGCCTTCTTCACTGAGTGGAAAAATTACGCTTATCAGCATACCGGGCCCTCTAAAATCACATATTTTCCACTCAGCAAATGACACCTTCACTTTATCCACCACATGGTCTGGCTGTATAATAAAATTCATTACTTTCAGAGGAGAACTCTGATTAGTGTCTTTTGCACCTCTACCTCTTCTGTTCTCAAATAATTCAGTAATTTAATTGGCTGACCATGTGATAAGAAACAGAACTATTTATTTTAGTCCTACAACAAACAGATTGAATCTCAATAATTTGACATTCCACTTGTCTGTTATGGGCACATTAAATGCTATGAAAAGATAAAATTAAATTTAACATTTTTTGTATTCTTTCAAAATTTATATTTATCCATTTAATCCCCATAGGCTTATAAATTCTATAAATGTAACTATTTACCTTTATTTTAATGTATTTCATTTCCTTTTAATTTTAAATACTGCGTCTTTTAATTGAATATTGGGGCCGAACATTATTCTTTAAATAATAGTCACTTATCATTTTAACTTTAGTTTAAATTACAATTACAACTAAAACTTTGCTAAAACTTGCGTTATTAATTAAATACTATGTATGTTTGTAGGACAGATAGTAGCGGAGAGCGTATTGCTCTATACAACCATTGTTAAATTGGAATCGCCTATCTTTCCCACAATCTCAAATGACTCTTGGATGTAGTATAGCAACTAGCAATGTTTTTAAACATTCACATTGAGCTAGTTTACTAGCGCTAGTCAATCACGTGACTTTTTCTCCCCTACTACCAAAAGTAAACGTGTACAAAGTCTCTAGTGTGCTAGGGAATACTAGCGCTTTAACTAAACTAGCTGCTAGTCTACTAGAAGCTAGTAAACTGGTGTCATGGGAATAGGCCTTTAGAATACAGATTTTACAAAAACAGTAAACTTTCTTAATTCATCCCTCCCTAATTTATCACCTTATATAAACTCGTCACCCATTTAGTGTACTAGTCACTTCAACAAACCTGAACATAACAAATTAAAAGGTTTTACTATAATATTTATACAATTTTATAAAATTATTTAAAGTTATTATAGAATTCCAAAAAAAGTTAATAGGTACAAATAAATAATAAAACATGAAATACTTACAAAAATGTCTAACAAATTAAACAAACAGAAATTCAGAAAGTTATCATGGTATTCTATTTTTATACATTTATATAGTTGATATGTTTTTACATAAAAAGTTAGACAAAAATGGAATAGTTCATCCATTAAACTGCAGATTACATTTGATCAATTAATGCTACAAATTATAACGAAAACTGTAAAAAATTAAAAATTTTCAATTATGATATAAATTAAATGCTACAAAATAAATTGCTTTAAAATCAACCCTATTGTACAAATCGGTGTACAAAATTAGGCCTAGTATTAACAATCGCTATTTTAATTAAGAATAACTATTGACAAACCTAAAATTTAAGTAATTGCTGTAAATAGTATTTATATTTTAATACATCTATAACATTAGGCCAAATAAATTACATTTAATTCTATAAACAACAGCCTCAATAACTCAGTTAATAGCTTACATGAATATAAAAAACTGAAGGCCAAAATATGGTTTGATTCAGAATTTTTTAACTTTGTCACAAATAACCATGAAAATTTTGATGCTAACTTAAGTAAACAGAATTTACTGCAATAAAAAAATGTTAAATATTGATTGGGTCATTCCATTTAAGATCACCCAGAATTGTTGCTCAATTTTTAATTTTTTCAAGATTTTTTACTAAGTGTTCTCCATAGCTATAGGAGTTTAAATCACCTTTTTTTTAAAAATATTTTCAACTATTTTTTCATATCATTTTACAACAGCAGTCTATTTTTGGTGAAAAATAAATATTACAGAAAATCATGTAGCTCCCTCCTTTTTTTAAAATATCAATATGATTTAAAAACAAAAATGTTTAGGACAAAATGGATTATATTTTATGTTTTTATAACTTTTTTCGAAGTGGTAAGGATATAGGTAAAAAACATAAATTAAAATAAAAGCATTATGTTAAAATTTATATTTGTTGCCATTATTTTTTTTATGAAGGAAATTGGAATCAGCTTAAATAATATTTTTTTTCCTACATAGCCCTGTCACAGAAATAGTTCCTCTGAAAGATACCTGAAAACAGTTACTTGTTTACTTTTGGAGCCTTTAAAAAATCACTGCAGCCAATTAGAAGCAGTTTTCATTGCTTGATGTCTAAAAAGAAACGAGTGAAAAATTTACCACATTGGTATACACTACATTTCTTTATTATTGAAACATACAATAAAATTTGATAACAAGAGATTCGACTGGTTTCAAAGTTCTGGATAATCAAATTTATGAAAAGAAAAAAACATAATAGTTCATATCTTAAAGTTAAAGGTAAATACAGACAAACCCCTTTTATAATGATTATTTATATTAAATATTGATATTTTTTGCTAAGTCTAATAAAATAATACAAATATGGTGAAAGTTAAGTTTTATGGAAAAATATTAAAAACTCTTACAGATGGTAAAAAATCTTACAAATTAAAAACGTTGAGTAACAATTTTAATTTAGACTGTGTGATCTGAAATGGATTGATCCTATTTCCTAATCTGTAATAAAAGTTTCAATATTTAAGAATACATCACAAAAATCACCGAGAATAATATATAATTAACTGTTTACGCTCTTCAAATGGTTTTTTATTTATAAATGGAGCTTTACTCACAATTTTTTTAGTTTGAATAGATTATAATTTGCATTACCATGTGTTAAATAAATTTTCAAGTAGAATTTTATAATTACAAGTTTTACTTATTTATTTTTAAGAAAGAATGTATAATATCAAATATATAAACAACCAGAAGAAAGTGTAACAGTGAGAAAACGACAACAGATTTCCATGAATTATTACGGTCAGAATTAAATAATCTTAATACCTGTCATTTTAGATCTATAACTGGTTGATCTAAGTGAAAGTTTTTGACTAGAGGAGGTCCAAGCTCAACGATAGGTGTTTGACCTTCATCTTGAACATTTGGTTGATCCATGACAACAATACGTATTTTATTTTTATCAAAAGTTGGCCTATTAACATCACCATTTTGTGGTGATATCGACGGAGTCGGTGGGGCATAAGGTACGTAAATTCTAACGATATCAGGACTTGCGCGAGGTGTTGATGGTCCAGCTGATCCTGCTTCATCTCCGGTATCACATAAACTGTGTGTATCTGGTGCCTGAGACCTAGTAGCAGATGATGAAAACACACTCAAATCAGCTGTTGATGTTACACTTGTGTCCAATGAACGACGGGAACCTTCTCCTAACAATGAACTCGCATCATCTAATGAAAATTTAGATCCTGGAACAAATAAAAATAAATGTTTAAATATAACACCAATCACGTTTCATTACAAAATATAACAATAACTGACAGATAATTTAAAAACTCCACAATTTTGATTGAAAAAAAACATGTTTTAAGCCTTTTTCATTCATCAAAAAATAATCTATTGTGAATCACCCACACAACTTTCTCTTACCAATATAAATGATGAAAAATATAATAACCTAAGTGTCATCATTAATAAATAATGTAAAATTAAAAACATACTAATCTTAATCATGAGTGAATGACGCAAAATGAAAATCAACCTCTGTAGCACTTACAAATAGGGAAAATCACTAATTGACGCTAAACTAGATTCTGTAGAAAAAATACTTGAAATAAAAATTGTAGATTTTTTAATTTTCTACAACTTTAATTAAACACACTTTTGCTCTAAAATACATATTAAGGCTGCAATCAGGAAAAATCACATTTCTTTACTAATTTTAATGAGCAAAAATACAGAAAATCACACTAACAATGGCTGAAACTAATTAACTAAACAGTCGACTAACTGGCTAAACAAAGCATTAGCGAAAAAAACCGGATGAAATAAAAGTCCAGGTTTTTTAATTTTTACTTTATTAAGCACACTTTTGCCCTAAAATGCATGTTAACACTGCAATCTTAAAAAACACACAACATTTTTCACCATGAGAGCACACCTACCCCAACTACAAGGGTTCTTAAATTTGTTATTATTTCAATTTATTCAAATTTTCTTTCTCCAACAAATTTTTGAGTTGAGGAAATTTGAGTTTTCTAATCATTGCCAGAGCTAATGGTAAATTTTAATTAGGATTTATTACAAGGTGTAAGATGCATTTAAAATATTTATCCATAAATAACATAATAATAAAGAATGGGCAAATATATCATAAAAGCAATTAAGTTCATACAGATTTTAAGCCTATTAATCATATACTTACATGCAATACACTACCATGTGCAAAACAATTTTTAAGTATTAAAATTTATTAACTTATCAAATGGTCAGCCAATTAAATGACTGAATCATTTAAGAACAGAAGAGGTAGAGGTGTAAAAGATACTAATCAGCGCTAGTTCCTCTGAAAGAAATGAATTTCATTATACAGCCAGACCCTGTTGTGAATGAAGTCAAGGTGTTATTTAGAAAGTGGAAAATATGCGCTTTTCAGAGGACCCAGCTTGCTGATAAGCATATTTTTCCACTCAGTGAGGAAGGCACTGGTAAACCACCTCACTCCTCGTTATACTGAGTAAAACCTCTACAGGTTCAAACCAGCCTTTCGGCTGATGACCAAAACAACATATCAAAATAAATGTACAAAAATATTTAGTTAATTCTGTTTAAATATTTTTGGATTATTTTTTATTCACTAAAAGGGATAGTATGATTTTACTAGCAGAAAGGAATAATTATTTTTTTTAAATTTTTTATTTCTAATTTGTGTACGTTGCAATCTGTTCAAGTTAGAACAATAAGCAACCCCATGACCCAATGAGATGAGGATGATGTGTATGACGTGTAAATGAGGTGTAGTCTTGTACAGACCCAGGCCAACCATTCCTGAGAGAGTATGGTTAATTAAACCCCAACCATCTAAGTACACCGGTAACCACTGTCTAGTATTCAAATCCGTATAAAAGTAACTACCTTTACTAGGATTTGAACCAGGAACCTTCGTCTCCAAAAATCAGCTGTAAAACAGCTGATTTTGGCGACGACTTTACCTCTAGACTAACCTGGTGGGGGTCAAATGAATGCTGTATAATGAATTTCATTTTACAGCCAGACCCTGTGGTGAATGAATTCAAGTTGTTATTTGCAAAGTGGAAAATATGTGCTTTTCAGAGGACCCAGCTTGCTGATAAGCATATTTTTCCACTCAGTGAGGAAGGCACTGGTAAACCACCTCATTCCTCGTTATACTGAGTAAAACCTCTACAGGTTCAAACCCGCTATTCCTAAGGAATAATAAATTAAATACAATTTTCTAGGCAAGAATACTCAAATTAACAGCCTTGACCTATAGAAATAATTATAAAAAGAAAAATGTACTACACATTTTTGCATACAATGTTAAATGTGTAAAAAATTAATAATAAATCAACAGTGAACTGATTATCAATTTAAAGTCATTTTTAAGTGGATACTTAATTAATTTTTTATATACAAAATAAATGTATAAAAAAATACTATCATATAATATCTACAACAGAAGATAATACATAATAAAATAAAATACATTACAACCTTGATAACTTGTCTCCATTAGGAACACAAGGGATAAACACAGTAACTGAAATTATGAATTAATTATGCCACTGGATTACATAGTAATGGTTATCTCAGTACCAAAATTGTCAAA
The DNA here is from genome assembly GCA_035578175.1 of Catonia carolina. Classification (NCBI taxonomy): domain Eukaryota; kingdom Metazoa; phylum Arthropoda; class Insecta; order Hemiptera; family Achilidae; genus Catonia; species Catonia carolina. Next base: position 70,088,639 of record JAQMRL010000008.1, read on the forward strand.
ACTATGTAGATTTAATTATCTAAGGTTATATATACAGGTATAACACAAATATAATAATTACACATATAGATTAAACATTACAAGAATATGATATTAGGGCTTAAAACTTTCTATCATACACTAGTTCATTATTAGTCCAGTTAATCTTGAGTGCTTGAATGAAGTTGTGGAATGGAGAGATTGTTAAGTATAGTTTGGAATGCAATGAGAAAAAAACTGAAATCATAGTGCAGAAAAGATGTGAGAAGGAAGGACAGAGACATGGAATGCCTAAATGGTAGAGTGCTGGAGGAAGTTAAAGAGTTTACATATTTGGGAACTGTTTTCTCAATAGGAAAATTGGGAAAGGATTTAAAAGGGTGCAGATAGCAAGTGGTTTCCTCTAAAGTGTGAGAAGCTTAGTCTGGAATCAAAAAGTTCTAACATATTATAAAAAAAAAAATTACATGTAATGTGTATTTTCTGCTGATACTGATTCATGCAGCAGAAAAATGTACAGATTGAAGGAAATTAAAGAGTAGAATACAGGAAGTTAGGGATTCTGCTACTTAGGGAGTAAAATAACAAAGAATGGTAGAAGCACAAGTGATATAAAAAGTAGGAGTGCTCAAGCTAGAAGGGATTTTGAAATGAAAAACAGCTTACTAACAACAAAAACTGATTTACAGAATAAGAAAAATTTCTTAAAACACAATGTTTGAGTGTAGTCATTATACAGGAATGAAACATGGGTGATAAGGGCAATAGAAAGGAAGAGGATAGAAGCTTTTGAAATGTGGTATTATAGGAAAATTTTGAAGATTAGGTGGATGGACAAAATAAGTAAGTTAGAGGTTCTTAGACAAGTGGATGAAAGAAGAAGCACATGGAAACATCTTATTAGGAGAAGGGACAGGCTAGTGGGGGATATCTTAAGATATCCAGGTACTGCTCAATTAATAATGGAGAATACTATTTAGGGAGTGACTTGTAGGGGGAGGTAAAGGTTAGGATATATAAAGCAAACTAAAAATATGTTGTGCGTTGCAGGTATGTAGATATAAAACGATTTGCACAAGATAGAACAACTTGGAAAACTGCATCAAACCAGTCGAGACTTATGACAAAAAAAATAGGCAGCAGAAATAAATTCACGAAGAGTATTTTAGGAAAGACAAGAGATAGAATGAGAGGAATGGATAATAGAGGATTGACAACCTGATAAGGGGAGAGAGAAACAAGGTAACGGGGGTTTGGTCATGTGAGTATGATAAAGGAGAACTGCCTAAAAGGATGCTGTACTTGGAGACAGAGGGTAAGAGATGAATAAGTACACGAAGTGTGAAATGAATGAATGGGTTTAATTATAGACAAATTGGGAAAAAGATTTTCAGATGTAAAATAAAAAAATCTTCACATTGCTCTCTTGACATTGTATCTTCTTCCCAATTCATTCATAATTGAACCCATTCATTTCACTCTACCCGTTCATATCTTTCCCTCAATGAAAGAGAGATGGTTTAGACTAAAGTGAGATTTGAGTGGAATTAATAAATTTTTACGTACGTAATCAATGTAGGCAAATTTGGGGTTTTTGATACAAACATTTTTTTGAGGGCCAAGAAAGTAAAATATGGAACGTTTTGAAACTAACAAAGTTGTTCTGTATATCAAGCATAAAGAAAAAAGTTTGTGTAAAATTTAACATTATAATTCATCAATAAAAAATAACTATAATTACATAAAAAACTTATAATGAATAAATGAGTCTAAATTATACATTTTCAGTTTTTTGTTATTAATTGTGAAAACACATCTGCTGTTTTACATTTATTGAACTCTGAACATACTTTCTTTTGCAAATGTCTGTCAGAAATATTACGATAACCAAAATTATCACGTTTCTCTTTTGAGATTTCAAAAGCATCAAAATTAGAGCACACTTTTCTACTTCCATTAATTTTTGTTATTGCATTAACATGCGATCTTGAATTTAACGTCGCTGACTTCATTTTAATAAAATGTATTTTGGTATCTTCACTTGGCAGGATAGGATTATTTGTTTGAGGAAAGGGATTACTGCAGGAAGATATTTTTGAAGGAGATCCAGGACTTTCAGGTTTACCTACACAAAAATAATAATTTAAAATTACATCTTACTTGATACAACAATAAAATAAATGTACAGCAGGTCCAAATTTTATGAGATATCATAGACTGGGCCTATCTCAGATACTTAAAATTAGGATAATATGGACTTTATTACTGTCACCGACTGCCCCACCATATCAGCGCCTGCAGACAGTCCGAGAACCTGCCTGCCACTGGGAGCGCTCCAGACGCACAGCTAGCAGTACCTCCCCCCACTATGAAGTGGACTCACTGGAGAGGTGTTAAAGCCGCTGCACTGGCCCGCGAGAGACACTCAACTACCAACTCCTGAACGGAGAAGAAAAAAGAAGAGAGTAAACAAGAAAAAGAGATCAGACGCACCATCCCTGGTCTATGCTACAGGTGGTAGATGCACATTCCCATAACGGTCAGCCTTCACCGACCCGGAGAACCGCCTTAGCCGTGCTATCGGTTGACCCAAAACTGCGGGGCCACCACTGTCACGTTGCAGCGGGGACCCAACTGCCGCAGAGGGAAGGCTAGGCCTGAACCCGGTAGCTGAGCCAACATTCTTCGGGCTCCACTTCCAACCACCAACAACGGCCCTTTACAGAGCCACGAACACAATTAAACGGCCCTTTTCAGGGCCACCATAAACTCACAAGCAAGGTTTCACCACGTTTCATCAGCCCCAATTGGCGACATTACAATCTGATGTTAATCTTTTGGTACACATGAATATTTTTTTATAACATAATAGCAATTTTTTTTACAACATATGCCTGAAGTGTTCATAGTCATCATTGTAGTGAAATACCAAAATCAAAAACCAAAAATATAGATAAAAGATACTGGTAGATAAATTTTTACTTAAGCTATAAAGATATCACTATGGCTAACTCCCACAGTAGATACTCTAGAATGTAATGTGGCACATGAGCTATGAAATCCACGAACACTGATGCTGGGAGGAGGTAAACTGAAATGTCAGTTGCTATTATGTTCACTTCCGAAAATTACTCTAGTTCATAGCATTGGTTCATATTTTTGAATAAAATAGTAGTAATAACTATGTTAATGAGGATGTAATAACGGATGCCAGAGGAGAAAATACCCTTAAAGTGATGGAATACGTTCCAGTTGGAATAAGGGAGGTGGGAAGACCTCGAAGAAGATGGCAGTAGTCGAGATGTAAGGGTTGGAATATCTCGTGTTTGCGTAGCAGCACAGGATGGTTTGTGAGTTCGGAACAGGCATATGCCTATACCTTGACAGTAAGAAGAAGAAGAGACTATGTTAATAACTAGAACAGTAATTAAAAAATAACCAATAGTATACCTACACAATGAGCCTTTTAAAAACCTCTGACATTCACCACTCTCCTCTGCTTTCCCACTCTTCTTCAACTTTTTACAACCACTTTTGAGGTGCACACTGCTCCATCAGGTATTATCATAAAACTTCAAGAAATATTGAACCTTTGTCCAAGTTTGGTTTCAGACTCTGAATTTAAACTTAGACAATGGAAGACGCATTCTTAACAATATTTCTAGAAGCTTTATGATATTACCTGATGAAGTGGTGTGCACCTCGAACGTGCTCGTAAAAAGTTGAAGAAGGGGTGGAAAAGCAGTGGAGAAGGGTGAATGTTGGAGGTTTATTAAAAGCTCATTGTGTAGGTGTGGATTTTGCTTCTATGATGCTAGCTAATCAATTAAATAACCAATACTACAGTTAATAACCATTATAAATTTATAACTGTTAAAATATAAAAAATTTATAATAATCAAAAAACATTATTTCATAAAAAAAACTAACTATTTTCACAAATTAAATACTATAATGTTAACTGATTAGCTCATGATACCAAACTATAATCCAACTCAAACAAAGTCGCCTCTTGAGATGCGCACACCGACTGTGTGAGAAAGAGCTATTTAGAAAGAGATGGAAATATTGTGACATGCTCGTTACAGTCTGATTGAAAATTTAAACTATATTTTGGAAAATATATTTTATTCGCGGCACTAAAAACTCGACTACTCAGAAAATAAATATTAATATTTATAAAAAAATCTATGTAATATTTAAGATGTTATCAAACTAGAACTTATGACACTGCAAGTTAACTATTCATGGTGAAGGAATATATTAAATAACATTGTTGCTGCTGAGATATTCGGCTTGTAATTGGAGTGCGGACTTTACTGGACGACTCTATGGTCGTTGAAGGTCAGACTAGACTACTGCGCATCCACCATTTAGAGGCCATTTGGTTTGATATTGGTTATATCTAACCCCCACCACTCAGCTTTGCACTATAACTAATGCACGTCGCGAAAGCAGAGTCCATCTCTCACCAAACAAAGCCTACTGCGGTAGTCTCCATAGCACAAAACATTCATGCACAATATAAGGCTCTTTATAATTTTTGATAACCCAAAATCAGATAATCGCAAACCTACAGTACAAAAAGCGATATAATAAATCACACAAAAACTACTGTTTTTGAAATACAATTCTTCAAAAAAAAACAAACTTCTCTAACGGAAAGACTACAATATTAAATGGTAACTCTCTTACAAACTCTTAACCTTTTACACATTTATTCAATCTTAGATGAATAAATGACTATATAATTTTTTAATTGTACATACACATATTAATCACAAAATAACAATTTATAACTTAACTTTAATGCAAAATTAATAATATAGTTAAAATTTTTGTCTACATTAATGAAACTTTTTAATACACATATCATGCAATACCATAACCAAATGTAGTCAATACAGATAAAAATTTAAATAAAAAAGAAGTGAAATAGCTCCTAAATCATGTATTTACAAACAATATTAAGAGGGAAAAGTCTATACTCAATTAATAATTCACTATTTTTGTACATAAAAAATTCTTTAAAAAATTATATATTTATTTTATTAAGAGCATTTGTTTTAATTACATAAATAAATATGAATGAAAGCAATATCATAGCATAATCTATCATTTTTTGTAGAAATTTTAATTTTAAAATCTTGTTTACGAATTGAAATATATTATTAACACATTTAATTCATTAAAAAGTCCTTCATCTCCTACAAGTTTTGTAAGTCACATAGAGATAGCAGCAATGTAAAGGATGTGACATTACATAAAGTACGAGGTGTGGCTATTAAATAACGAGACTGACGTTGTAAAAAATTGTATTTTTATTTTATACACAATCACTAATTGTCACCTTCAAAATACTCTCCTTCTCTATCCCTAAAATGCTCCATGCGAATTTTACATTGTTGAAAACAGTGCTGGAAGTCATCTTCTGACAGCTCCTTCAGGACAAGTGCAGCTTTCTCTTTTACAGCTTACACAGACTCAAATTTTGTCCCTTTTAATGCAGATTTCACCTTAGGGAACAGGTAGAAGTCACATGGTGCAAGATCTGGTGAATAAGGTGGATGTTCTAACACTGAGATGCTGTACTTGGCTAGGAAGCTCTAGACTGATAACACGGAATGAGCAGGCGCATGGTCTTGGTGGAGCACCTTGATTTGTCCTTCCACATTTCGGGGAATTTTTTCCTTACTCTTTGACGTAGTTCAAAAAGTACCTCAAGGTAGTAATATTGATCAATTGTTTGATCTTCAGGAACCCAGTGAAGGTACACAATCCCATGGATATAAAAAAAAAACAATCATCATTGCTTTAAATTTTGACTTGCTCATTCGAGCTTTTTTTGGATCTTCCAGTGCATGGATTGGTGCTTCATTTCCCGATCATAAGTAAAAAACCACGTTTCATCACATGTTATTATCGTTTCCAAAAAATTTGGGACATTTTCAATCGTGTACAAAGTGTCGGTACAAACATTTTTGCGAGCTTCCTTTCAAACATTTTTGAGCGGCACGTGACCTGAAGGACCTGACAGAAGATGACTTCCAGCACTGTTTCCAACAATGGAAAATTCGCATGGAGCATTGTAGGGATAGAGAAGGAGTGTATAGTGAAGGTGACAATAAGTGAATATGTATAAAATAAAAATACATTTTTTTATGTCAGTCTCGTTTTTTTAATAGCCACACATCGGATATCTACGAGGCGTGTTTTTTAAGTAAGTACCGTTTTGGAATTAAAAAAAGACGTGCAAAGATATCGCAATAATTTTATTTTTATATGAAAGCCTGTACCTTAATCTACTTTTCTACATAATTTCCGTGAATATTGAGGCACTTGTCATAACGTGGCACCAGTTTTTGAATACCCTCCTGATAAAATTCTGCTGCCTGATTTGTAAACCACTGCATCACAAATGTTTTGACTTCGTTATCGTCTTGAAGACGCCGACCGCCCAGGTGTTTCTTCAAGTGCAGGAACAAATGGTAGTCGCTGGGCGCCAAATCAGGGCTGTATGGAGGATGATCTAGAGTTTCCCATTTAAATGATTTGATGAGATCTTTGGTCTGATTAGCCACATGTGGACGGGCATTGTCATGCAGCAAAAAGATACCCTTACTCAACTTGCCACGTCTTTTGTTCTGGATTGCACGACGCAGATTTTTCAATGTCTCACAATAAGACGCTGCATTGATTGTCTCATTACGAGGCAGAAACTCCACTAGCAATACTCCTTTTCTGTCCCAAAAAACTGTGCACATGATTTTCCGGGCAGAAATTGTTTGCTTAAACTTCACTCTTTTGGGTGATGATGAATGTCGCCATTCCATGGATTGTTGTTTCGATTCTGGTGCGACGTAGGCCACCCATGTTTCATCACCAGTAACAATTTGGTCTAAAAAATCTTCACCTTCATTGTGGTACCGCTCAAGGAAAGTCAATGCACTGCCTAAACGTTGGGTTTTGTGCAAATCCGTCAACATTTTTGGAACCCAACGTGAACACAATTTCCGGTAATTCAAGTTCTCGGTCACAATGCGATACAAAACACTACGAGAATATTGAGGAAAGCAGTCGGACAATGATGAAATTGTAAAGCGTCTGTTTTCTCTCACCTTTTCGTCCACTTTCTGCAACAAATCTTTACTAACGATCGAAGGACGCCCACTCCGTTCTTCATCATGCACATTTGTGCGGCCATCTTTAAATGCTCTCACCCATTTCCTTACCATTCCATCACTCATAATGTTTTGTCCGTAAACTTCAACGATCTCACGATGAATATCGATCGGTTTTACGCCTTTAGCACTAAGAAATCGTATAACAGCCCGTACTTCAATCAGCGTGACTCACGATTGTCGGAGGCATCTTAAACACTCAGTAAACAACGTATACAATGAAGAATCAGACTGTAATGGCGTCAGTGCGTAGACAAGAGATGTAGGTAACCAGCGCGCATGCGCGGAACGCCGACCGTAGCGCTGCGGCGGCGGAATCGCCAAAACGGTACTTACTTAAAAAACACGCCTCGTAGTTAAGTATAAAACTGACTGTACTCCCACTGCCTACACTAGCGGGAACCCAAGGTTTGTTGTTACCGGTTAAATAAAAATTTCTTGATAATTCTTATTTCTATCTCTCTTGTATATAGCGTAAATATAAATAGAAAAGCCTATACTTGACATAATAGTGTTGTAAAACTGGACAATTAGTCAAAAAAGGATTTCCTTATATCTATGTGGAACTGAATTAGCAATTCTTTTTTTTTGTATGACCACCAATGTATTAAAATGAAACACAAGATTTTACTTTCAAAATATTCACATTACAGAGAAAGCTGTGATCTTTAACATACATGAATGCCAATTTTTTTATATACAGCCTGGATGAAGTATCACATTTTAAAAGATCATTAAGGGAAAACCAAATGAAAACTAGGTAAATTTTTATAAATCCTACTAATTTTTTAACAAAATATGTGAGTTTTTATTTGGTGTAGCATCTAACTATTTCTGTTTTGTAGTTTTTTAAATACAGTTCTTCAAACACAATGGACATCCTACTTGACGTTAAATTGATAAATTATCAATTTCTAAATAAATAAATAAATTATCAATTGATAAATTATCAAACAGACGTTAAATAACATTAAATTGAATAGTGCAACCATAATTTAATGGCATTATTATAAACCTGAGTACTTACTTATTCATACACAAAGGGTGTCCCTAAAAAACTGGGTGACGTTCATATGAATAGGCAGTGTTAGCTGGAGGCATGGGGGGGGGAGTTTGAATCTCCAGAGTAACTCATTAGCAATCGCCAGTGTGGTCAATGAGCTGATTTGGTGAAGAATTCACTGATTGATGTTTTTTTGTGAAAGGGGATAAACAGCACCCTCCGGATTTTAACATTACTTTATTTAACATGAAAAGTTACAAGAACATTGTTTACTTTACAATAAAAGTAACAAAATCTGTAATGAAATTACTAAGTGGTTAACTGACGACATTTTTAACCACATGGTTAGTCATTTATTCTCTTGTCAGCAAGTTCGGAACCAAAGCCGAGCAAACACACTGCATATGCAAATGCGATGAATGGAACTTTCGGAAATGTTAAGGAGGGAATGCAGAGTACGCACTGATAAATGGTGAACGTCAAAAATGTTGGTGGCCACAGTACCGATGTTTCCTTTAGTAACGGCAGTTGATGGCTAACCGTGACATCTCGGAAAAAAAAACGGCTGATTCTTGCCCTTCAGAAAATGGTTCGTGCTAATAGAAAATTGTACTGGCACACACACAGATTTCCCCATATGCACCTTTTATCTCATTTATGGTATCAACAGATGATAAACTGCAGCAAACACAGTAATAGCAAATTGCATATTGTTGCTTTTTTTTAATTTACACTCACAGCAATAAAACTAGAAGCCCCGCAAAAAATAAAAGTACCACAAAACACATATGACACATATAAGCACTGAACACTTACTAATGAACGAAAATCATTCGGCGTGACTGGATACGCTTTCGTTATGGTTAAACTTTGCATTTAAGCAGGTTCAAACTTGTCCAGTAGCTTTGAACGCTCAAACGAACATCACTCAGTTTTTTTTGGGACACCTTTAATTATGCACAATACTATACAGTGTAGGATTAGATGTTTAACTGATAAATTATACATAAACAACTATCTGATAATTCACGAAGTTTAAAAAGTTTAAACACATATTGCAGTATTTAAATGTGCAAAAATATGATTTCGAAAACAAATTACAGAGTGTAGAAAAAATTGAAACAAAAAATCAGTCTTACTTTGATTTAAGGACAGAAAAAATCAATTTAATGTCAGATCATATTCTCTCTAACCATTACACAATGGATCAACTTGCTGGAAAAACCCTTGTTGAATGTTTTCTTTTAGTAAATATGCTCCATGGGGTTCTTATAACTTGTACCAATCGGCTGAATATATTTGAACTTCCTACACAATGTAATAAAACTTTTCGATAACTATCATTAACCATAAATAATAATACAACTTAGAATCAGTAATAATTAAAATTTTTTATAAACAATTTTTAGGTACCATAATTCCTTCAAACCTTAACTGCAATAAGATTTTATCTGGTTAAGCACAACAATTCAGTTTAAGTTCCATCTGGATCAAAACTACATCAAAAACATTACTCTCAAGCACAAAGACGTTTACAATAAGGTTTATTTTAAAGTAAAGAAACAGCGTTTTCTCAACATTCATAGACCTTTAAAAGTACAACAAGGAATTGTGATTTAAAAATCAAAATTTGAATGTTAATTGATTTACATCTGGTCTGGCAATTCCCAATAAAACTGATAAATTCTGCGTAATCATACAAAAATTTTCAAAATTAGTAGATGTAGAATTAAAACTATACAATAATAATATCATAAGTTATAATATAAATCTTTTTTGGTTGCCATTTAATTTTTGTTTAAAAACCCTTACGATTGTTTCGTTGGTACCACACCAACGAAACAATCGTAAGGGTTTTTTAAACAAAAACCAAATAGCAACCAAATAAAAAGAGGTAAGAAATTATTATTTATAGTATAATTTATGAATTATTTATAGATACGGCACTGTGAGTTGATTCTCCTTGAGCTGTGTAAAGTTTTGTGCCATTTCTGGTTGTGTTACCAACAGAATATCTTTTACCCTAGAACAACGGGTTTTCATTCTTGAATAATATTTTGCTACGAAATTGTATGCGAGTGTAAAAGAATCATTTCAAATTAAATTTTTTGATGTACCCCTACCAGAAAAAATGTCAATTTCTAGGCTAACAAACCGATTACAAGAGACAGGAAGTGTTAGCGACAGAAAACATAGTGGTCGCCCAACTCTCTCGACAGATGATGTTTTTAAGAATATGAAAACAAGATTGCTCAATCCTCCATAGAAAAGTTTATGAAAACTTTCCTCGCAAGTTGGTTTCTCATATTCAAGTGTTCAGAAAGCTGCTAAAAAATTGAAATTGTATCCGCATCGCGTAAGATTAGTCCAAGAACTTCAGCTTCAGATTTAAATAAGTGATCATTCTAGGGTACAAGTTATTCTGTTCGTAACACGACCGGAAACAGCACAAAATTTTACACAGCTCAAGGAGAATCAACTCACACTGCCATATCTATTCCGGTTGAGTAGGGCTACCAACTTAATCTCACAAAACAAAATTTCCCTATCTTAGAAAAAAAATTACCAAACATTAATATTCACCATCACTCTGTACTTCCTATACCATAAAACTTACTATCATTGGTAGAAAATTGTACAAGAAATTACACCACAATTCCTTTATCCAGAGCAGCTGAGTTGAAGTTAAATGTTTCACCTTCTTATAATTACTGTGTCATTTTAGACTGATAATTAACATTAAAAATTTCTGAAAGATAATTAATTTTACCAATATTGTATAAAAATCAGCAGTGTTTTCTGGCTACACCTTGATTAGTGTGTACAGTCAGAAATAATAAAAAAGAAACTCAATTATTGAAAGGTATTCTGATAATGTTGACAGTCGTTTGAAATGGTGAGTGTCTGTGATAATAAACATAAATAATAATATTAGGAGTCATTGAGCAATATGCTTCTGTTGCATAAACTGACTACACTGATGATTTAGGGTTACACCGTATCTGTCTGTTTAACCTAAAACTAATATGATACTGACGTATTAGTTTTAGTTTAAAAAAATTGTATTTTTCAAATACAACAAACAACTTTTAAACAAGTTATTATATAAGTTAGTAAAATAAAAATAAAATTTATTAAAAAAATTGAAGAAGTACTTTCCTAATTCTGTTTTAAAATAACAGACACCTTGAAAATCTGCCCATGACGGACAGGTGGAGTGTCAAATTATTTACACTCAATCTGTTCGTTGCAGGGCTAAAATAAATAGTTCTGTTTCTTATCACATGGTCAGCCAATTAAATGACTGAATCATTTAAGAACAGAAGAGGTAGAGGTGCAAAAGACACTAATCAGAGTTATCTCCTCTGAAAGTAATGAATTTCATTATACAGCCAGACCCTGTGGTGAATGAAGTGAAGGTGTCGTTTGCAGAGTGGAAAATATGTGTTTTTCAGAGGGCCCGGCATGCTGATAAGCGTACTTTTCCACTCAGTGAGGAAGGCAACGGTAAACCACCTCACTCCTTGTTTTACTTAGTAAAACCTCTACAGGTTCAAACCAGCCTTTTGGCTGATGACCTAAACAACAACAACCTTGAAAATAGAATGATAAATTTAACTTGATCAAATTTAATAATAAAGGTTAAATTTTTTTTTATGACATTACATACACTATCTCATACAAAGCAAACATTTATCAGAGGTAGAAAATTTCATTCTGTATGGAATTGTCTTTTACTGCATTGACATTTAACCAATCAATCTATTGTTATAATTTTGCAAAGTTTTATAGTTATTCGAATAAATTTATGTCTAACACCTTGTAGCATGACATTGACCTATATTTTGGTATTTAGTGGTCACGGTCACATGATCAGTTTAGCCACTACATTTATTATAACATATAAAACTATTAACAAGAAATACTTGGTATATATTTATAATATTTCTTTTAACAGTATAAATAAAATTTGTAAATTGTTAATACTGGCATAATCTAAACAAATATTCTATATTTAATTATTGATACCAGTTAATCGTCGATATTTATAAAATTTATGTAATTATATTTAAACGACAGCGGGATTAAAATCAAGATTGCGTGAGTCAAAAGTGTAACTAAATTGTGTATTGTTAAAGATAATTAAAAAATCAAAAAACGGAGATGAACAATTAAATGAGTGATGTGAATAATCATAATAAAATAAATAATGTATTTTAAAACGATAATTTGAAGTTTTTACGAACAATCAAAATTTATTAATCAAAATTTAAAATCCTACATGAAGAAACAAAGATCCGGTCAAAGCGTCGTTGTGGGCGAGACGATCTACGAGATGGCAACACGACAATGAGCTCCAATAAAAAGTTTAAATTATAGAAGAAAATTAAAAAGAAGCATAATATATTACAATTAATGGAACGAAGTATCAAGTAAGGAAGTATTATTATCAATTTTCTAACACAGACTATTCAAATCTATTTAATAAAATCAATATAAAATTTTCAAGAATTAGAACGCTTTCATAGACGCCATATTCATACACACAACAATACATAATTATTTCAGCAAACCATCTTAAAATAAATAACCGGTATGAACGACGAACAACATTTCTAAATTATATGTAAAATTTTGTTAACCAATTAATAAAAGACCAGTATTTCATTGTAGTTAAAATCAAAGATCTAATTGTAATTTTGTTTAGTATAATATTTTTCATTGTTGCATTAAAATAAGGAATTATACTCAAATAATAATAAATTAAAAATCCCTGAGATATTAAACAAAAATAGTAGAGTCAGTTTATTGTAAAATTTAATATATATATATATATATAACCATTTATTAAAAATTAAAAACATTTAAAGTTAAAAATCTTGTGTTAATTTATTTCTGATCCAATTTAATCGTAGCCGTAGTGAACGCTACAACCTTCCACAGAGTTTCTGAAAAATGTAGGTGTGATTTTTCAGTTTTTAGTGTAAACACACACATGCATACTTCTGTTATATACCAAACTTGCATTTTATACAGAAAGATAATTTTGCATTTAATCATTTTATATTTCAATTGTTTAAAAAAGTAATTAGTAATATTTGAGTGCAATTAGTTATTGTGTAACTAACATTTGTGAGTTTTAATAAGAAAGAATGTGCAGTGTTACGAATTATATTCAAGAATAAGTTAGAGCGATAAATGTATGAAAACTCCCACAGAACCAAAAGTGGTTTGCTCTAAAAACATTACCGTAAATTTATTAAAAATACAGAAATAACAGTTGGGAAATAAAATGAGTGCAATTACAATCAAACTTTTTTGTTACAAATAATTTTACGTGTGAATAAAAATGGGAAAAAGGAAAATAAATGTTAATGGAAACAGGATTTTAGGCATGCATAAAACAAAAACAAAATAAATAAGAGAAAAATAATCTTTAATAAGTTAATACACAATTATTTGAAGGTACATGCAAAATTAAAAAAAAAGGAAGACAATACCAAAGTGCAAGGATACGTGCAGAGAAATCCATGCATACACTAAAAGTATTTACTGAATATACAAAAATGTAAATTTTGTTTAAACTTTAAAGAACTTCAATATTACAAACCTTCAGTTTTTACCTGTTTTATATTACATCATTTAATTTCCTTTTCTTATAAAAAGTACAAAAAATTAAAAAGTACTTGTATTGATTTAAAGTGAATTAAGTTTGTATAAACAAGTAAGATTCAAAATTATTGCACAATAACTTAATTTTTAATAAACTGTAGATTTATTGCTATAATCAAAACTAAAATACAAAGGATGCAGTCAAACAACTACTGATCTTGGCAATTTCAAAAGGTTATAGACTACAAAACACCGATTCCCAACAAACTTTACCTCGTTGTACACTAACTGAAATCTATATTTTTAGTCAAAGCATACTTGATACACTTATTTTCACAATCTATAATTATATTCTTTTTTAATATTACCGTCTTTATACATCAGGACACACATAATAAATAATTAAAAATGGTGTGTGTTTACTACGGAAAAACAATGAAAAACTACATTTTAATACAAACACAAATATATACAGTAGAATCTCAGTAGTCCGGCCTGTTCGGGACCGAGAGGGTGCCAGATTACTGAAAGTGCCGGATTACTAGGTTATGTTGGAATTTTGAAATTATAAATTATAAATTTAAACAAAAAATGACTATGCATCGATTTTAAATTAAATTAACTAATTAAAAAAGGTTTGCTGAGTACTTGTGTAGTCATTGTACTAAACATAAATTATCGGCAATTGACATCGCCTAGTGCGGTGTGCGAGTGCTCGTGTTCTGAGAATTACGTTTCGTTGTCAATTCAGCATGAAGTATAGAGTATGACCCAGTTCTGGGTTTTATAATAAAAGGCCAAAAATTATTCCATTTAACAATAATTAAGGTCTGCTTATTCATTTCTTTAATCAAATCCTAAACATACATGTTATATTAAATCCGCCGTAATTAGGTCATGTTGATTTCCCTAATTCAATTTAAATCTTTTACCAAAATCTGTCCTGGGTGAGGTTTCATACTTTTAGGCCTAATATTTTAAGGGCCGGATTACTGGAGGTGCTGGAATACTGCACGGCCAGACTACCGAGATTCTACTGTACTTACTGTTAAGCGTGCTGTACATAAGTGGCAAGATAAACTTTTACTCATAAACAAGATTGCGTAAAAATTGCCAGCACACCTATGTAAGCCTCGACACACAGGTTGGGAATCGCTGCTATAAAACAAAATACAAAATAAATTTTGACTACAGAGTCATCATCTTTAGAAAATTGAGTTTTTTTCAACAAAAGTTGACCTTATTTGAAAGCAAACTACCTCAACAACCAAGATTTGTATAAGGAGGTTTAGTAAAAAGAATCTTTAAATAGGAAATATAAATGATCCATAAGAAAACACCATTCAGAAAACCCAACATAAGTTTTTGTTAAGCTGCATCGTTTATACATTCACAAACATTTTGTAAAATAATGATAAACCAGATTTTCAGTGAAAATAGAAAAGTAATTAAATCATACAGGTAGAAGAAAATAGTGTAAGCAATTTAATGATTACCTCTAGTGGAACCACTGTCAGCAGTAGGCTTATTTGTTACTACGCAAGATTAAATTCTGTGGAATTATTACAGTTACAGCGATGTATTACAAAGAGCACAATCCAGTTTTTTGATACAATTTTGGTTCAGACATGGTTGTTGTTTAGGTAAACAGCCGAAAGGCTGGTTTGAACCTCCAAAGGTTTTGCTAAGTAAAACGAGGAGTGAGGTGGTTTATAAATGCCTTCCTCACTGAGTACAAAAGTAGCCTATGCTTATCAGCATGCCAGGCCCTCCGAAAAGCATCTACTTTGCACCCTGGAAATGACACCTTCACTTCATTCACCAGGGTCTGGCTGTACAATGAAATTCATTACTTTCAGAGGAGATAACTCTGACTAGTGTATTTTACACCTCTACCTATTCTGTTCTTAAATAATTAAGTCATATAATTGGCTGACTAATTGATAAGAAAGAGAACTTATTTTTTTTAGCCCTGTAACTAGCAGATAGAGTGCAAATAATTTAACACTACATTGCCTGTTATGGGTGACAGACATAGTTACGATAAGAAAAATTCAGGATAATTAGGAATGAAAAACCCATTACGTATTTAACATTGTAATTTTGAATTTTGACAGTTGAAATAAATTTGTAAATAACTTATAAAAGTATTATGGCTTGTACATTCCAAATAAATTTACATGAATATCAGTTTTAAGTACGATTACAAATTCACATCAAGATCCTTTATTATTTATTTTTTTCTTTACAGATAATGTTCAGTTTTTTACCACTTAATCTCATCAACATTTCAACAAAAGAAATTAATGAGCAGAACTCCCATTCAGTAGTATTTCACATTATCATACAAACTAAAAACTTGGTAATTACGCCAGTAGTAATATAAAATACAAATGGTAAGCAGTACATTAGTGTAGCTAATCAAATAAATACACAGAACATAACTGTTTACAGTTCTCTAAATAGGCAAAGTGCTTAAAATATCCCAAGGTTCAGACAAATGGGACTAAACTGTAATTTTTACAAAACATCATAATAATAATCATACTCATAGGAATTAATTACACGATAAATAAATAACAGAGTTATGCACTAGCAACCGAACCACTTATAGTTAAGCGCAGTAAAATAAACAAATGAATGCGTACACTATTTCTAGCCACAATGATTTAACTATAAACAATATTCTTATATTACACAAACATATATCAATAAATTTAACTTATTCCGTATTTTGTTGTAGAACAATTAACATGTTTACAACTTCTGTATATATTCTTAATGTCCCCTCAGTAAACAATTCTCAATTCAACCTTAACTCAAGAAATATTTCATTAAATTAGTTTATCAGGAATAGAGGGATTAAAAATCAATATAACTTATTGTTCGTTTTAAATTCAAATAACAATAATACAATATTAAAACTTTGCTGGTCAAAATTTTAACATTCACTAGTTCAACTATAGATTTAAATTAAGTACAGAGATGATCGCACAAAAAGGAAGTTGCTGAAATATCATCCTGCAAACATCAGTTATTGCGAAACGTAATCTGATTTTTTGGTGGCAATTTTTAAAATTATCATCTATCATTTTCCAACGTCCATCCGTCCGTCACATCCAGATGTCAGAAACTACACGAGATACTAATAAACGGTGTTTGGATTCGTAATCTACACAAAAAATTAGAGGGCCTGGATTGGGTTTGAAGTTCCGGTTTCGATTGGAAATGGCTCAAAACCGGAAGTCAAGAAATAAAAAATAAAGAAGTCGGAAATTGGAAACAAAAATAGCGTCATTCAATTCCTCTTAAAAAGTAAATACAGAAATCACTAATGGTTTTTACCATACACTGAAGTAAGCTGTTTTCTTTTTTTACGAAAGCTAAGTGGGTTTCATCTCTTGGAATATTTTTTTTCAAAAAAATTTAAAGGGGTTTCTAATGTTAAAGACTCATGGCAATACAGTGGAACCTTGGGAAACTGATTGGGGCTAACCTCTGTTAAGATTCTGGAAAATTTGAATTATCCTGGAAATTCAGAGAAATATCTTGATATGTGATTTAAATATAGACTACTGGGTTAAAAGTGGCAGGAACTGAAGGAGAAGACTCTTCAATTTAAAAACCAAGGTCAAGAATCAAGATCAATAAATCTTGAGAAAAGGAAGAAGACAACTAGCTAGAACCTGTATCACATGCAGATTCTGCTAGTGCACTTGGAACTGGTGCTCTGTAGAACCGAACAATGTCACTACACCAACCGATGTGATATTTATGAGGCGCAAGTGCAACATAATGTTGTCAAACAGGTATAGTTCCTTACGTCAAAAGAAGATAGCCAATTATGTTGTTTTTTAAGTTAGGAAAAAACATTATCTTTGTTTCTGATTTGTAATGATTATTTTTCATTTTTTAAAAAAAAATTTCAGAAATTTTAAAAAAAGATGTTCGGATTACCCAAAATTTAGGATTCCTGGGATTCAGACTGCCATGAACTTTGATTTATTACTGAGAAAATTTGAAAAATTATATTCAGATTAAAAAATAAATTACACAAAACTTTCTTTTTTGTCTACATACAAACTACATAATGGATATTTTTAGGTAAAAATACAGCCCAAATAACCATACCATACGACACCTAAATAACTGATAAACTTCCTTCTTGTGCATTGATCTTAGTAATAGACAATTCTCCACAACAATATTTACTACATCATTCTGTTAAGAAATGGTAATACTTTACATTTACCACGTTTAAAAATAGCGAATAACATATAAAAATAATTTAAGGTTTATTACAAAATAAATACACAACAAATATATTCTAGCAACACACAATCATTAAATATACCTAGTATAAAAAATAAATAATATATAAAAAATATAAATATAAAATTACATATTTAGCTCATAAAATTTATTCTGTGTTTTTAAATATAAATGTATCTTTATTAATTTAAATCACAGCCAGTACATAAAAATTACCCACCAAATAATAGCTCAACAAAATCTTGATAATTCAAATGTTCAATTACCCTAATATATCCAGCACCAGCTATATCGTTGTTCATATGAATAAAACGAACAGATATGTTCAAGACCATTACAGATTGTGTGCATCAACCGTCTCCAAGAAGATGGATGAATAAAAATAGCTCATATACATTTTAAATATGACTATTCATGCTGTGAAAATCATTTCTACGCTGATCACAATAGAAGGAAAATCTTATTGACACAACATAGGTCAAAAAAAACAGTGAGTACACTTTTTATTTAACATAAATCTAAATTGGTTATAAAAATTAATAATCATGAAACACTAAATAATTAATTTTTTTATCCACTTGTATTACGATTAAACACTTTACATATATAAATATTTACTAAGCTTATTATTATTATTAATACTATAACGTTAATCTAGTGATTTTAAATTACAACTAATAAAAAATAAGCTCATAAAATAGAATAATAAATATATTTTAATGTATTCATTTACAATGAATGCAATTCATCGTTTGCTGCTAAATAACCTACTCTTTAAGAATAACTTATAAAAACAACAATAAATTATAAGGCAGATTAGAAGAGAATTATCCATTTGATGAGCAATGATGTTCTGGAATATCAACATGCTCATTACCTTTTAGATCAAAAACATTCCAGAACATCAACATATTCACAAAGTTCATTAACCCTTACTAACCTGGAAGCCAGAAATCACACATGTGTTATCACCTTTCTTCAAACCAATTTTCTCCGCAACTATTCATTATTTTCCAGCGGGTTTAGTTTTATTGGATAGAGAATTTTCTCCTCTTTCATTTGATGTATCTTGCATATTTGTACAATGAAAATTGATGACGTGGTGTTACACGAAAAGAAAGATTTTTTTGACGAGCCAGTACTAAAATTTGAACGTTTTTGCCCATAACTTTTCAACAAAAAAGGTATCTGTTTGAAAATAACATCATCAGTTAGCTTTAAATGTTATGGTTGTAATCAATAAATTAGAAGTGCCGGCCAGAAATTTTATGACTCTAAAACTGAACAAAGAAGATTAACACTACCTGTCTCACCTATCCCTCGGTTAAACCTTACAATTAGCATCAAAATAAACGATAACATATTTTGATTTATGCTATCATGTTTAAATAAGGATAATACACAATTCAACGTGTGGAAAAGAGATAGAAACTTTCATAGAAGAAGAGTAAATAAAAATTAAAAAGAGACATTATTTTGAGGCGATTTTTTTCATCCAGCACGTTACTTTGTTGAACGAAAAATGTGTTATCTTTAAACGCGTCTATCAATTTGCAATATCTAAACGTTATTTTTACAATGAATTACTTTATTTATGTATATAGCTAAACATATTTTTTTGAGATTTAGTGACACTTTTTCGCACATAAATTGATATTTCTAAAAGAAAATAATTTTTTTTAATTTTCAATTTTTATTCTGGTTGTAAATGAAAACGGAAAAATTTGGTTCAAACATGGTTCTAATAACAAATTCTTTATAAATAAATTGAAATTTTTTGAAATTTTTAGGAATGAAACTGAATGAAATAAAAGAGTATTTATTAGGTGTAAAATGACAGTCCGCGTGATCGTTAAAATCACAGTTCTTGTCGGGTTAAGTAGCTTCAGCATTTAGAAATGAACAGATTATTAAAAAGTAAAAATATTTCTAGATATACCTTGTTAAATATTTGTTTTTTCTACCGGTTAAAAGAGTGTTTTATGTACATGAAGTTCTAACCATTACCGGTGACAAGACTTTTCTGTTGCTTCTTTTCTATAGCTAATTGCAAGTTATTGTGCCTAATAATTACAAATGGTATACCTCTATTAGACTAATAACACTTTTATTATACTAAGAACAAAAGATTTAGGCGGGTGGAGTTCTTGCTCGTTTATCCCTTCCATAACCTCCTATGTACTCATAGACTCCCTTACACTCTTTACAGTGTAACAAGAAGTACACTGTTTTTACGTGTTAGATTAAATAAAAGTAGTTTATTCACTGTACTTGATCATTTGCTGTATTTATTATTTAGTCTATTTATTTACTGCAGTTGGATAATATGATATTATTTTTTATCAAACATCCTAACGTAGGATTTCTAAACAGCCGTATTATTTAAAATTGAAATATATATATTTCTAACCACCAGAATAACGTAACATAAAACACTTACCAATGTTTATAGCGCTTTCGAGTATCTTGTACACATCTTTAGTAAATTAAAAAAATTTTTACGTCAAAATTTAAAACAGTCTTGCCAACTTAATCAGTTGACTGTCATATTTAATCTGTGTGTTCATTAATTTTTCCCTGTTATTGTATTTATAAATATAATATTTTTCCAAAATTTCAATTTCATTTATAAATTATATTTATAAATACAATAACAAGGAAAAATTAATGAACACCCAGATTGAATATGATAATCAACTGATTAAGTTGGCAAGACTATTTTAAATATAAGAATCGACTACTCCTTATCTACCACGGTAGGAGTAGGAAGTATTAAATTTTGACGTAAAAAAAATTTTTTAATTACTTAAGATGTGTACAAGATACACGAAAGCGCTATAAACATTGGTAAGTGTTTTATGTTACCGTATTCTGGTGGCTAGAAAAATATATATAATATAATATTAATATAAATATAGCTTACAAAATATAATTTACATCTTGTTCGAATTTTCGTACAAAAAATAAACTTTACAGGTAATAAAACATATGAGCAGTAGTACTGTACAATCAAATACGATAATCTAATTTTTCAACACGAAAATAGAAGTTTCAAATTTTTTTGAACGCAACGTCGCATATATAATAAATTATCACTTGATGTGTATTAGATATTATAGCGTGTATATTTTTTGAGCGTAAAGGGTGTAATAAACTTTAAAATAAGGTATAATTTTCAAGTCAACAGGAGCAGTAAGAGAGAAATTGCTCGACTGTTAGGAGTGGCGAGGTAAGGAAATGGCGAAGTAAACAGCAAACTCCCACCCGTCTAAATTTATTGTGCTTATTATAGTATGTTACGTGCTTTAGTTTTCAACTGTAAATACTCTTGTCTTTACAATGTTGTGATTGTCAGATCAATGAATAGGAGA
The DNA here is from genome assembly GCA_035578175.1 of Catonia carolina. NCBI lineage: Eukaryota > Metazoa > Arthropoda > Insecta > Hemiptera > Achilidae > Catonia > Catonia carolina. Next base: position 70,110,058 of record JAQMRL010000008.1, read on the forward strand.
AATTATCAAGCACGAGAACTCAGAATTTTGAGAAGCCATTGATATTAAAATACCATGGAATATAGTAATAGATTTAGAAGAACTAGAGGTAAATAATTATAACAGGGTTACAATATGGTTTTCAAGACATATTATAAATTTAAAAAACTTAAAATCACATGGTCGAACATGCAGAACTAATATGTTGCTCATCAAATGGTTAACACTGACAAAAAATACTGATGAATTAATAAACTTAAAAACTGACGGAAAATATTTTTACATAATGATAGAGATCTATTTGAGTAACTACTTTTAATATAATATTCTTATAATTATTCTTAATAATGCACAATTTATACGCTAACAAAAATTTCATTACATTTAATATATTTACACGAAACCCTAATATAATAATAATAATAATAATAATAATAATAATAGTGTTTTTTATTTGCCATTTAAATTTACAAACAATAGAAAAGAAACAAAAAATACAAATTAGCACACATAAAATACAGCAAAGAAAACCAAACCATAAATTAATTGAACCAAGAAATACAATATGCTAATTCACCTTCACTTCGTTGCGTTTCTTATTCTAGGCAAAACACTTGCAAGCATGACCTACCCGGTCGTCTGCCCGGCTGGTAGTCCCCTTTACCATTACATTATAAAAATAAAAAATAAAAAAAAAGAACAAAATATTTACATGCACAACTCTTCTTAAACAATACACACAAAGTTTTATTACTCAAGGAGACAAACAAGTCCAATAGAAATAACTTAAAAAAAAAACAACCTTCGTTGCGCCATTTACTATATTAACGGTACAATACCACAGGACCCAAAACCCAGCGCACCGAGAGAAGAGAATTATCATAGCATCTAGTACCCTTACGAAACCCTAATATAATAATATCTTTTACATAGAATTATTTCAAAATAAAATATTTATTTATCTTTTATGAATACTTAATTCACTAAATTACATTAAATATTAATTAAATAACAAATACCTTAATTTAAATTTCAATGTGAAACATATAACTAAGAAACTTAATTAAGAATATAATTACATTAATTTAAATATACCATTTTAAAAACAATTGGTATAGTAATAAATTAAGTATATTAAAATAACACGAAAAATATTAAGTTTAATAAACATGCAATAGAAAAAATATCATAATTTTTGTGATACAACATTTACAATAAATGATAATATGTATTTTTCGACAAAAAGTGCAAACAGAGCATACATAGAGTCATACTTGATACGATTAAATATTCAGGGGGAAAAATCATAACCTAGATACAATAATATAATCTAACTCACCTGGCCCTGTATCACCACCGTGTGAATGTCGTTGTGCATGTCCATTGGCAGTAGTAGTAGGTGTCGGTGGAGAAGCAGTTGCAGCAGCCACAGCCATATCTCGTCTCATAACTACGTTTTCTCTAGTCGATTGTTCTATACTGCTAAATTCACTACTACGATGTCCAACCTAGATTAACATTAATAATTTATAGAACATTCATAAATAAATCTTTACAATGCTTCCTGGAGCCTATAATTAATCATATTGTAAAAATATGGTAATTTTCACATACCTTATACAGCTGTAGAAAGAGTGGACCCGTGTATGAGTGGACAGTGTATGAGGTTCAGACAAAAAATAACCGGATTAATGCTATAAAATTATTTTATTTTATTCCTTCACAACTTTGACATTATCCCTTCAATATACTTCTCTCTCCTATTTACACACCGTTCCATACTAATTTTCCATTGACTGAAGGAGTATTAAAAGTCATTTTCTTTAAGCATGTTTATTGTCTCTGTTGCTTTCAGTTTCACTGCATCAACCGATTCAAAACTGGTTTCTTTAAGCACAGCTTTCACCTTGGGGAACAAAAAACGTCACAAGCACGGAGCAAGGTCTGGCGAGTAGGCTGGATGCTCCAACAGAGGGATACAAAGCCATCAACGTTAAAGGTTGTCCTGAACGTGGGTCATCTTCAATCTCTTCTCACCTCTCCTTAAACCGTTTAAACCACTCAAAAACCTTAGTACATGACAAACATTCATTGCCGTAAAGTGGTTTTAACAAAGTATAGGATTCTGTAGCAGACTTCCAAAGTTTCAACAAGAATTTTAAATTGAGACGTTCTTTCAAAATACTCGGCACTTTTCCGATGGACGGCAAATACACAATCAGACTCTTTTCAACTTACATGTCGCAAATGCACCACCTTATCAGATTTTCAATTCTTTACAATAAAGAACTGCATGTCTGAACGTGAGTGAATGCCTTAGACTGATCATGAAGGAAAGTCTAAGACAAGCAGAGAAATTTGAAAGAAAGATCCTATAATAGTTCCAATGATAGATTACAAGGAAAAGAAAAAATGTACAGGAAAAACCAATCAATTAATGGAAACAATCAGAAAATAAATACTCAAATTCTATGAACCTCTGTATAGATTAGATGACAAAACAAATTTTTTGAACACTGAACAATAGTCCTAAGGCATGAAATAAGTGGTTCAAAGAGGTCAGAAAGGATGTTAAGAAAACTAAAATAAACAGTAAAAAAAATTATCCACCAAACCAAGTTTAGACCATAGATAGCTGATTTCAAGGGTTTCCATAAAGAAAAAAGCAGAACACTGATTAGCCTGCTTGCAGTGTAGTGATCAGCGCAACTGGCTTCCAAGCTAGGGGCCAGGTTTGATTACCAGTAATTAGAGAAACAAAAAATAATACTGAATGGACGAAAGAAAGGAGATGGGCCTACTTGAAAAAATGTTGAGAGTGTGGGTTGAGGTTATGGTATTTTATTCCAATGTTGTTTCTTTAGAAATTATTTACCAGATGCAGCTGAAGTAATGAGAAAGGTTACAAAAAACACAGGCACAACTTTCATGGATTTACCTCATCTTCCCCCTTTTCATAAATATTATAAATCACAAATTTAAATGTGTCTGTAAATGGCTACTTGTTGCAGCATTACCCGTCGTTTTTAGGAAGAAATAATCGTTGCAATATTTGGTGGCTAAATTGCGAATCTGCAAAATGGTAATTTTTCAGTATGGTAAAAAAACACCTTTCTGACTCAACTTTCGCATTTTTACCACTTTCTAAATTCCAATTTTTCAGTTAGATGCAAAAACATAAATTCATATTGCTTAGTAACGGTAAGAGATGTAGTTTCACAACTTTGTCACAACGTGCATTGATCAGAAGATGAAATTCGCCTAAAATGCAGATTCGCAACTTTGCCACTAACACGATGATATGAACAATCCACTAATCTGGGTTTACAGAAGAAGTTATGCAGGAAGCAGTACAGCCAACCACATGACACTAAATATCCCCCTTTACATGTAATTATAAATATTAGGTTATTTCCAGAACAGACCTCATAAGCTTCCAACAATAAATACCATAAAAACATTCATAGACAATGTAACACGTTATGTGAAAACGTATTAAAACTAGAATCAATAATCAAACATCTAAACGAGTATATTTTTATAAAAAAAATTAAATAAAGATGTATTACTTTTTGATCAAAAGCTGGTTCTTTGAAGAGTCCAAAAGGTTGGCGAGGCAGTTCATGCGGTGGGGGTGGACCAGGATAATCTAGTTTAGCTTTCTTTAATTCATCCATACATCTCTGCAAACTTTCCATTGTTGTATCTTCATCAAAATCAAATTTCTTTTCTAATCGTACCTATACAAATAATGGTGTGTATTAAAATAAAAATTAAATAAATTAAATTTTAGTACTAAACTGGAAATTATAAAACAAACTGATGGTACAACAGAGATGTAAAATTCAGCTTCAATACATACATTTAAAAAATAAATAAATTTAATTACTCGAGGGTCGCAGTGAAAATTAATAGTACAAGGGTGAATCTAAAAAACAGTACTCTAGGCCTTATGCGTGCAATATAGACATGCCCCAGTTCTCACGCCTCGTCTACTAGTACCGCTTACTTTGGTCATTAGTCATTAACATGATGTCTGAGCCAAACGTACCAGTCTCTGTTGCGGAGTACATTATTATCAAGTTTCTACTTGGGAAGGTGTAAACCTAGTGAAATCCTCAAAATATTGACTGAACATTTCAAAGAAGAGACATTTCAAGATCTCAAGTGTTTGCTTGGCACAAGCAATTTGTTAAGGGTCATAAGCATGTTGAGAATGAGACACCAATTAAAAGTCATGACAACTATTTTCTTTTTTTTCAGCGCAGCTTGTTGCACATCGACTTTATGTAAGGATGCCGAATAATAAATGCTGCATACTACTGCGAAGGTAGACAAGAATATCATTGCAAACGACTTGAATTATCGAAGAGAAGTGGTTCTTCTTTAAGATAATACTTATCTCCATACAGCAGCCTTGACCAAACAGAAATTAAAGCAACTCGACTGGGAAACACTTGACCACCCTCCCTATGCCCAAACCTACCTCCCTGCGACTTTCATGTCTTTGATCCACTCAAAGAAAGTTCAATGATGAAACTATTGTTGAAGCTTATAAGCATAATATTGGCTGCAGACACAACTGACTTCATTCGACAAGGACGGAACATCAATTTTACCTTTTCACTGGGTTTCAAAAGGAGGAGAATACGTGGAAAATGACTTCCTGCACTTGTACTTTTTTATTGTTTCACTCCACCACTTTGTTTCCAATGAGTTCTTTTTTGCATCTCCCCCTACCTGTTTATAATCCTAAAAATATGTCTTTATTAATATCTGGAATTTGTTATTGTTGTTTAGGTCATCAGCCGAAAGGCTGGTTTGAACCTCTAGAGGTTTTACTAAGTAAAACAAGGAGTAAGGTGGTTTACCAATGCCTTCCTCACTGAGTGAAAAATTACGCTTATCAGCATGCCAGGCCCTCTGAAAAGCAGATTTTCCACTCTGCAAATGACACCTTCACTTCATTCACCACAGGGTCTGGCTGTATAATAAAATTCATTACTTTCGGAGGAGACAACTCTGATTAGTGTCTTTTGCACCTCTACCTCTTCTGTTCTTAAATGATTCAGTCATTTAATTGGCTGACCATGTGATAAGAAACAGAACTATTTATTTTAGCCCTGCAACGTACAGATTGAGTGTAAATAAATTGACACGCCACCTGTCTGTTAAGAGCAGATCTGGAATTTATGTATCCAAAATTAAATAAAACTAAAAGAGTTCATAACAGAAAGTAAAACATTTTTGTTGTCTCGATTCAAGAAATTCTAATTGATTACAATTAAATGAGCATAAATCACATCTACGGAAGTGGCCACTGTCAATTTTAGACTTTACTGATATTAATGAAAGAGCTATACAAAACAGCATAAATCAATATCTTAAAGTAAAAAATTAAAATTAATCTTAAACAATTGGGGATGATCATTTCTGTTTACAACTCCAGGCCCAATATTAAAGAAATATCTCAAAAACTCTATAAAACAAATAAATGTAAATAAATAATACCTGCAAAAACTGTAAGATGTCATCCATACCAAGTCGCATAAGAGATCGCCTATGTAATTTTAGAAGGTTATAGGCCATTGCAGTCAACACTCTTTCACCATCTAATAAATATACATCCCAAACTCTTAAGGTCAATTTAAATGGTATCTGAAAAAAATTGTAAACATACAAATAAAAAAATCTGGTGTGAAACATTCACACAACTTTCTCTTGCAATGCAAATAATCAATAATATACCATAACATTAGTAACAAAATATTAGAATTGAACAAAAAATAATGTCAAAGAACCTCATTTTAATCATGAGTGAATGATGCAAAATGAAACCTAACCTTAGTTTGGCTTCATAATAGTGAAAATCACTCTTCGACGGCTCTGTAGAGAAAAATGCTTAAAATAAAAGTAGTTATAGATCTTAAAATTGCCTATAAATGTGATTATGTACACTTTTGTCATAAAATTCATACTAAGGCTGAAATCTAAAAATAAACTCCTTTTTTACAGATTTTCATGGAAAAAAACAAAAAATCACTAATTATTGCAAAATCAAGCGTTATACAAAAAAAGTTTGAAATAAAAGTTGTAGATTTTGAAAAGTCTACAACTTTTATTACATACACTTTTGTCCTAAAATGCATTTTAAGGCCGCAATCTTAAAAATAACCATTTTTTTCTACGAGAAATTACAACCTTCCCAAGAATTTCAGTAGACTTGGTGCCTACCCTATGTTGTAGAGCATAAAAAATGTAGTAAATGAGGCGATTTAAAAAAAGAAATGCAGGAGCTGTTTTTGAGGAAATCCAATAAAATGAAAAATGATACAAATAAACTACTAGTAGTAGTTTAAAAAATAGAAGTAGTAGTTTAAAAGAGTTTGTAAAATTTTCATGTAAGGTCCTCTGGTAGGTACTAACTTAAGTTTCACGTTTCAACTTTGTACGATGTTCCGTTCTTGAGATATTTTGTTCAAACACACATAAACACAGACTAATTGCTAAAAACCTGTTTTTTGGGTTCATGGGGGTCTAAAAACATGTATATCTGGTGAAAACTCAATTTCGAAAAATTTAAATAAAAACGTATAACTGACAAGTGTTCCAGAAAAAAGTTATAAACAAACTATGACGTTCGTAAACAAACCTAAGTTTACATTAAAGAATACCTCTGTTAAATAATTTCAAAGAATCAAGACGAAAATAAATAAACTTTTAGATTTATTCTGACGAAAAGGAATAGACAATCGAAACATAGAATAACTTTTTATAAGCAACACATCTAAATTACCAACTTCAGAATGAAGACAAAACATGCGATCTAAGACAATCAATACTATCACAGACTTTATTAATACAGTAAATCATTTTTGTTTACTTTACTGAATAACAAAAGATGAAGTGTTATGAAACGATAAATGATAACTTTTAGTATGAAAAATCTGGTGTGAAACACTCACACAACTTTCTCTTGCCAATGCAAATAATGACCAATGTAACCTAACATTAGAAATAAACAAAAAACTAACCTCAATAAACATAACCTAATTTTAATCATATATGAAAGATGCAAAATGAAAATCAACCTCAGTTTGGCTTAAAAATACGGAAAATCGCTCTTTCATGCTGAACTAGGTACTGTACAAAAAAATCGCTTTAAATAAAAGTTGTAGATCTTTTAATTTCCTATAAATTTTATTATATACACTTTTGTCGTAAAATGCATACTAAGGCCGAAATGTTTAAAAAATAGATTTTTCACACGTTTTCGTGAGAAAAAAAGAAAATCGCTACTTACCATTAAACTAAGTGTTATACAAAAAAATGTTAGAAATAAAAGTTGTAGAATTTTAAATTCTGTACAACTTTTATTATATACATTTTTGCGGTAAAATGCATAATAAAGCTGCTATCTTAAAAAAACAATTTTTTTACATGAAAACAGCCTCACCAAGAATTTAGCAAGCATGGCACCAACCCTATCTTATAGAGCATAAAAAATTTAGTAAACGAGGCGATTTAAAAAAAAATCGTAGGACCAGTTTTGACAAAATCGCAAAAAAGTGAAAAATTACACGAATAAACTAGTACTTCCGGTTGACCGATTTGGATGAAAATGTTCGTGTCGGGTCCGGTAGTGGTTTGTAACTTAAGTTTCAAGTTTCAAGTTCGTACGATGTTCCATTCTTGAGATATTTTTTACACACACACACAGACCAATCGCTAAAAACATGTTTTTTGGGTTCAGGGGGTCTTAAAACGTGTAGATCCGGTGAAAACTCAATTTCGAAAAATCGACATGAAAACAATACTTTCCTTCCTATATATTTATATAGGCAAGAGAAAGTAAAAAGTGCAGAATTCATTCATTTATACATAAATCATTAGTAACTACACTGGGGATTCTTATGATACAGTAACGTCAATTGAAAATTTCAGATCCTAACTGAGAGTCAAACCTAGGCTTAGTAATCAAGATCATTACCAATTCAGATACCAAGACGATCACATCTAATTAACCAATTAAATTGAAAATTTCATAAAACAAAAAAAAACTGGTGCAGATTAATAAAACTCAATAAATAAATCACTTACTTTTTCTTATTTGTAGGCTCTCAATATCCCTTACAGAGCTGAAATTAAATATTTTATTGATATATAAATTTTTAGAAAAAGGAATGAAATAAAAAGTATGTATAAACAAAATAATGGAATAAATAGAAAAGAAATGATGTATTTGTGTCAATAACTTCTTTGATACTTTCAGCTACATGGCTGATTATGTCAACAAAACTATACCTAGTAAAAAAACAAATTTAATTTCAAACGACTTCAAATTTAAATTAAAATATATATATATATATATCAGCAATTTGGAAAAACATACAAAAACCCAAACTACAAAATAATAAAACATTACTAAAAAACCTCAACACTGAAGAATTCAGATTAACTAATTACTATTCATGTATTAAATGTATCATTTAAGATGTGCATAACTATATACTTACTCTATCTAAAAAACACTGAAAAAACCACTTCAACGTATAAATTCCAGTATCTACACCATTTCTATCGAGATGCTTTTTTAATTTAGGAAGAAATTTGTTCATAATTTTATCATGGTGTTCTTGATACCTTAAAAGTTTCGGAAACCCATGAATGAAAAATCCTGTAAAATCAAACAAACATTAGAACATTTCATACAAAACAAGTATTTTAAAAATAATCAACATGTATGTAAAATCTGGTGTGAAACACTTGCACAACTTTCTCTTGCCAATGGAAATAATGAACAATATAACTTAAGTAATAAAACATTAGAAATAAACAAAAAACTAAGCTCAAAAAATTTAACTTTATTTTAATCATGAATGAAAGACGCAAAATGAAAATCAACCTCAGTTTGGCTTAAAAATACGGAAAATCACTCTTTTATGCTAAACTAGGCTCTGTAGAGAAAAATGTTTTGAATAAAAGTTGTAGATCTTTTAATTTTCTATAAATTTTATTGTATATACTTTTGTCGTAAAATGCATACTAAGGCTGAAATCTTAAAAAATCGATTTTTTACACATTTTCTTGAGAAATGAACAGAAAATTGTTAATTACTGCTAAACTAGGCGTTATACAAAAAGTTCAAATAAAAGTTGTAGGATTTTTAATTCTCTACACCTACATATTACATATATTGCATATATTATTACATATATTTGCGCTAAAATGCATATTAAAGTTGCAATCTTAAAAAATAATTTTTTTTACGTGAGAACAGCCTCCCCAAGAATTTCAGCAGACATGGCGCCTACTCTACCTTGTAGAGCATAAAAAATTTAGTAAATGAGGCGATTTTTAAAAAAATCGCAAAAAGTGAAAAATGACACAAATAAACTACTACTTTCGTTTGACCGATTTTAATGAAAATGTTCGTGTCGGGTCCTCTAGTGGTATCTAACTTAAGTTTCAAGTTTGTCAATGTTCTGTTCTTAAAATATTTTGTTCACACACACACACACACACACACACACACACACACACACACACAGACCAATCGCTAAAAACATGTTTTTTGGGTTTAGGTGGTCTGAAAACGTGTAGATCCGGTGAAAACTCGATTACGAAAAATTGACATAAAAACAATACTTTCCTTCCAATATATTCATATAGGCAAGAGAGAGTATAAACCAATTAGACTAATTCCAAATCTATAGTTATTGTCAGTAGTTAGAATTTAAATAAATATTCTATAAATATTCCTTACTGAACACTGCAAATATTTTCACACAGATTATTTAACTTGTTGAGTGCCACCCAAAAAAAATTAAAACTCATTAAAAGGCAAAAGTACTTTTAAAATAATTTGCTTAAATTAAGTATAAAAATATTGTGACAATATCAAAAAAGAAAGAGTATTCGAGAATTTTAGAGAAAAACTTGGCTTTTTTATTCATCTATTATCCAAAAATCTGGTGTGAAACTCTCACACAACTTTCTCTTGCCAATGCAAATAATTAACAATAAACTTAACATTAGTAATACAACATTAGAAATAAACAAAAAACTAACCTCAATAAACATAACCTAATTTTTATCATGAGTGAAAGACGCAAAATGAAAATCAACCTCAGTTTGGCTTAAAAATACGGAAAATCATGCTTTCACACTAAACTAGGCTCTGTAGAGAAAAATGCTATAATTAAAGTTGTAGATCTTTTAATTTCCTATAAATTTGATTATATACACTTTTGTTGTAAAATTCATACTAAGGCTGAAATGTAAAAAAAAATCGATTTTTCACCGTTTTTGTGAGAAAAAACAGAAAATCGCTAACTACTAAGCATTATATAAAAAAATGTTAAAAATAAAAGTTGTAATTTTAAATTCTCTATAACTTTTATTATACACATTTTTGTGCGAAAATGCATATTAAAGCCGCAATCTTAAAAAAACAATTTTTTACATTAAAACAGCCTCACCAAGAATTTCAGCAAACATGGCGCCTACCCTATCTTGTAAAGCATAAAACATTTAATAAACCAGGCGATTTTTAAAAAAAATAGTAGGACCCATTTGTGAGAAAATAGCAAAAAAGTGAAAAATTCCACAAATAAATACTACTTCCGGTTGACCGATTTTGATGAAAATGTTGGTGTCGGGTCTGGTAATGTTGTCTAACTTAAGTTTCAAGTTTGTACGAGGTTCCGTTCTTGAGATATTCTGTTCACACACAGACCAATCACTAAAAACATGTTTTTTGGGTTCAGGGGGTCTGAAAACATGTAGATCCGATGAAAACAATACTTTCCTTCCTATTCATACAGGCAAGAGAAAGTAAAAATTAAAATTTTTATGAGACATTAAGAAAACTTCGAGAGATGTTTTAAAAAAAAAAACAACATGAAACTCGGTTTTTTTTTACGCCAGTTACAACGAATTTACAAAACGTTGTAATTTATGCAAAGTCGTGCTTTTTTGTCAGAATTTGGCGATAAAATTTTTTATTTTAGTCTGGTATTAGTCTAGCAAAAAATTTGATATATCAAACGCCCTCGCTTACCATATTATATGACTATTCAAGTGTTTGTTAAGTCAAGTGTATATGAATTCTGTGTTAATATGCAGGCTGAAACAATTTCTCTCTTTGAGCTGATGGCATTGACCCATTTCTACAGTTATTTATATGACATATTTTATTAAATGAAAGCCTGGCATTTTTGAATACGTTCATATATAAAAATATTACAAAAGATAATATTAAAAAATTTTAGTTCCATTCTGAAGAATGTCTGAAAATAGGCTATTCTATAAATTTCGGAGTGTTTATTCCCTTTTACAGGTTATATTCAATTCAATCGGTTTCGCTATAATAGCAACATTGAACAGTTTACCTACCTCTACCATTCAAGCTTTCAAACGCGGTAATAACTCTATTTTTAAATGATATATGGCCTTTACACAGTTTTCTATAAAAAGAACCGGAATTGAGTGGTATCCCAACATTCACAAATCAAAAGAAAATTTCCCACTAACCTGATTGTGTTTCTAAATAGCTTACTTTCTTCATCATTCAGCTATTCAGCTATTACATTCAGCTATTATTTAACTATAATGTTTACTGGTGTGTGTCAACAATAACCTTCACTATTACACAAACTAGTGAGTACTTACATACTCGTCATCCAACAACCATACATGGGCTACCCGGCTTCTAAGGGTTAAACCATAGGAGCAGCCTAAGCCACAGAAGTGACCTACATGAATAAGTTTTAGCATACTAAGCCTTGTAACCATACAGCCTTAAAAAACACAAACAACTTTTTGTAGTAAATTTCATTTTTTTTGGCTAATATATAGTCCAAATTGTTTTTAAATAAAATAAATAAATAGTTCCTATGGCATCTGGAAATTTAAAAAGAATTTATAATTTTAAAGTGTTACCACCACGATAACTTTTGACATTCTTTAACTATATTTAACGTTTCCAGTATTTTACAATTTTACAAGTCTTGAAAGTTTATTTTTAACCTTTAAAAACATTCTTTAATTACGGATAAATTACTTACCATGCATTGCATATTTACGATCGGAAACTAAAGTTGACAGCGCCCAAAATGCATCCTCTTCATCCAGATACATGAGTAAAAGAGCAGCAATCTGCGACATTCCTTGACAATAACCGATTTCTACATTATAAACACTGTACGCCCCAAGAATATTAAACAACTGTTGTTGTTTTGCATTATAACGTTCGCGAAACATTATATGATCTCTATAAGTTCTATTCACGTCCAAATCGATTTGTCTGATATCCGTTGACCATTTCCATGCCAATTCCCGCATTTCCTACAAAATAAAAAAAAACACTATCATAAACAAACATATAAGTTTACTTAAAACCAATTACTTGCTACATATAATTATTGTGCGACTCAGACAAGTTTTGTAAAGATTCCGCTGTCCTTCATCAAGAGAAAATCTGATTTATTTTGTTAAAATTTAAATACTGCCACAGATAATATAATTTCAAACAAAAATCTAGGAGAACTTGTAAAAAATGATCCAAAATATTGTGATTTACCCACAATGGAATAGTCTAATTAACAGACTTTGAACGACAGAAAATAATTCTTCCTGAATATTTAGTTAGATATGTAGTAGTTCATAATACATAATGTTTAATTAATAAAAATATGCAGGAAAGATAGAATAATAATAATAATTAGAACGTGCATAAATATTAAAAAAATCTGGTGTGGAAAACACACACGACTTTCTCTTGCCGAAGCAAATAATGACCAATATAATCTAACATTAGTAATAAAACATTATAAATAAACAAAAAAAAAACTAACCTCAAAACACATAACCTTATTTTAATCATGAGTGAATGATGCAAAATGAAAACCAACCATAGTTTGGCTTAATAATACGGAAAATCACTCTTTGCTGCTAAACTAGGTTCTGTAGAGAAAAATGCTTAAAATAAAAAAAGTTGTAGATCTTATTTCCTAAAAATTTGATTGTATGCATTTTTGTCGTAAAATGGATACTACGGCCGAAATCTTAAAAAAATCAATTTTTTTTACAGATTTTCATGAAAAAAAAAGAAAATCACTAATTACCGCTAAACTAACCACTACACAAAAAAAGCTTGAAATAAAAGTTGTAGATTTTTAAATTGTCTACAACTTTAATTATATACACTTTTGCGCTAAAATGCATATTAAGGCTGCAATCTTAAAAAAACCATTTTTATCAACGAGAGAACAGCCTCCCCAAGAATTTCCGCAGACATGGCCCCTACCCTATCTTAGAGCAAAAAAATCTGGTGTGAAACACTCACACAACTTTCTCTTGCCAATATAAATAATTAACAATAAACCTAACATTAGTAATAAAACATTAGAAATAAACAAACAACTAATCTCAAAAATATAACCATATTTCAATCATGAGTGAAACACGCAAAATGAAATTCGAACTCAGTTTGGTTTAAAAATACGGAAAATCACTCTTTCTCTCTAAACTAGGCTCTTTAGAGAAAAATGCTCTTAATAAAAGTTGTAGATCTTTTAATTTTCTATAACTTTTATTATATACACTTTTGTCGTAAAATGCATACTAAGGCCAAAATCTTTAAAAAATCGATTTTTCACACGTTTTCGTGAGAAAAAATCAGAAAATTGCTAATTACTGCTAAACTAAGCGTCATACAAAAAAATGTTTGAAACAAAAGTTGTAGGTTTTTAAATTCTCTACAACTTTTATTATATAAGTTTTTGCGCTAAAATGTATATTAAAGCCGTAATCTTAAAAAAACAACGTTTTTACGTGAAAACAGCCTCACCGAGAATTTCAGCAAACATGGCGCCTACCCTATCCTGTAGAGAATCAAAAATTGAGTAAAATAGGCGATTTTAAAAAAAATCGTAGGACCAGTTTTTGAGAAAATCGCAAAAAACTGAAAAATTATACGAATAAACTAAGTTACTACTACTTCCGGTTGACCGATTTTGATGAAAATGTTCGTGTCGCGTCCGGTAGTGGTATGTAACTTAAGTTTCAAGTTTCAAGTTCGTACGATGTTCCGTTCTTGAGATATTCTGTTCACACACACACACACAGACACACAGACACACAGACACACACACAGACCAATCGCTAAAAACATGTTTTTTGGGTTCAGGGGGTCTGAAAACGTATAGATCCGGTGAAAACTCGATTTCGAAAAATCGACATGAAAACAATACTTTCCTTCCTATATATTCATATAGGCAAGAGAAAGTAAAAATTGTAGTAAATAAGGTGAATTTAAAAAAAATCATAGTAGTCAATTTTGAGAAAATCATAGAAAAGTGAAAAATGACACGAATACACTATTACTTCCAGTTAACCGATTTTTATGAAAATGTTTGTGTCAGGTCGGTAGTAGTAGCTAACTGAAGTTTCAAATTTCCACTTCATATATGATGTTCCATTCAGAGGTATTTTGTTCACACACAAACCAATTGCTAAAACCATATTTTTTGGATTCAGGGGGTCTGAAAACGTACGTATATCTGATGAAAACTCGATTTTGAAAAATCAATATGAAAACAATGCTCTCCTTCGTATATACTCATGTAGGCAAGAGAAAGTAAAAAAGAGAAATAAATCCTACCAAATGAGACAATTTATAGAGATATAATCAGAGATTTACAAAATGAAGGAGTAAAGGATTTCTTTTTTGCAAATCTCATGAAAGGCTAGAAGATCAATCGATAAGAAATACAGGGTGATTCATGAAGTTCTCCCCCCACTTCTACAGCACATTGTACTAGTAAAAATAATGAAAAAATGTTATATAAACATAGGTCCGAAAACGCTTCGTTAGCGAGTTACAGCTAGCGAAAGATTTCGCCTGAATTCCTGGGCAAAGAGTAAAATAAAGCCATACTGAACTTTTGGAAAGGTTAATTAAGTAAGAAATGTCGTGGATTCTTATGTAATTTTACCTGATAAAGCTAATAAAATAGGTTTCAGAACTGTACCTGTAGTAGTTTTTGAGGGATTCACGGTTAAATGCAAAAAATTGGGGCACGAAACAATGTTTTTTTAAGTTTCATGTACAATAACTTTGTTAAATTGGTAATAAATACATAAAATCAACAAACATTAATTGTAGAGAATTTAATTCTGAGAAAATTTATATAATCAAAGTCTAAAATAAAACAGAAATAAGTATCAAAAAATCGATTTTATTCAGTATAATACATTACTATCTGTAAAGAAATACCGTACGGTATTTAGTTAAAATAAAACAAAAACAAAATGTTTGTTCCTTAATGATGAGATAAATTGAGAAAACAAGATGAACTGTTAAATAAATTTGTTTGTAAATAAAAATATCATGTTTTATTACGTTGTATTTTTTTTTTAAATAAAAATTTACATTAAATGTTCGAAAATAAATGAAGCAAACATTTTCCAATTATTGTTTACTAATAATCGAAATGCAGTTTTTTGTTTTATTAATTTCTAAGTTGGTAACGCACGAATAACAGCTGATCAACAATGGTATTCTGTACTGTTACGTTAGAACTGTGTATTAGTGGTGTTTTGCAAGCTACAGCAGGAGATCGGGTTCTGTGAATCGAGTTATTAAATGCAATTTTTTTGTGAGTTATAATTCGATTGTTTATTCAGCGAAAAAATGCCTTACTTATTTACATCAGAGGAATACGCTGATATGGTTTTTATTTTGGGTTACTGTAATGGTAATGCTAGAGCTGCTGTAGTAGAATATGAACTACGTTACCCTAATAGGAGGATTCCAGATACCAAAACAATTTCAGGAACTTTTCGTACTCTTCGGGAAACAGGATCACTACCAAGTACTAGAACCAATTATGAACGAGCTGTCCAACTTGATGATGATATTGTTATTAATGCTGTTCATCGCAGTCCAGGTGTAAGTACACGACGTATTTCTAGGCGGATAGGAGTTTCGCAGTCAACGGTGTGGAGGTCACTAAATCGAAACAAATTTTATCCGTTTCATAAACAAAAGGTTCAACATCTACAGCCAGGGGATGGTCCGCTTCGCTTGGAGTTTTGCAACTTTTTGAATATTAATAATCAACTCTACAAGCGTATTTTGTTTACGGATGAGGCACAATTCACTCGGGATGGTGTCAATAACTTGCACAATGAACACTCATGGGCAGAAGAAAATCCACATGAGGTAGTGGAACAGAACTTTCAACACCGATTTAGCGTCAATGTCTGGTGTGGCCTTTTGCACAATCGGCTGATTGGACCTTTCATATTACCTCGACGCCTAAATGCTGAGTTGTATTTGCATTTCCTTCAAGAAGAGTTGCCGCAGCTGTTAGAGAATGTTCCTTTACGTCTCAGACAAAATTTGTACTTCCAGCATGACGGAGCACCTCCCCACTTTTCACGTGCCATTTCTGCTTATTTAAATCATCAATTTCCTGGACACTGGATTGGTCGTGGAGGGCCTCACCCTTGGCCACCAAGATCCCCAGATCTATCTCCATTGGATTATTGCATCTGGGGATGGATGAAAGACATTGTATACAAGACAAAAGTGAATTCTCGTGATGAATTAATTGCCCGTATTATGGATTCGGCTGTGCAGATACAGGGAAGCCCTGAAAAATTAAGAAACGCAACAAAAGCAATACACAAACGTGCTGCAAAATGTATTGATAATGATGGCCTCATTTTCGAACATCTATTATAAAAAGGTGCGTACGGTTGGCCCAACCTGATTAATTTTGCTTAAAACTAGTAATGTATTATACTGAATAAATCGATTTTTTGATACTTATTTCTGTTTTATTTTAGACTTTGATTATATAAATTTTCTCAGAATTAAATTCTCTACAATTAATGTTTGTTGATTTTATGTATTTATTACCAATTTAACAAAGTTATTGTACATGAAACTTAAAAAAACATTGTTTCGTGCCCCAATTTTTTGCATTTAACCGTGAATCCCTCAAAAACTACTACAGGTACAGTTCTGAAACCTATTTTATTAGCTTTATCAGGTAAAATTACATAAGAATCCACGACATTTCTTACTTAATTAACCTTTCCAAAAGTTCAGTATGGCTTTATTTTACTCTTTGCCCAGGAATTCAGGCGAAATCTTTCGCTAGCTGTAACTCGCTAACGAAGCGTTTTCGGACCTATGTTTATATAACATTTTTTCATTATTTTTACTTGTACAATGTGCTGTAGAAGTGGGGGGAGAACTTCATGAATCACCCTGTATAATAGAAATACTATGGAAACAGAAAACACCACCCATCTGGATAATAAAAGCTATAGAAAACATGAAAGAATTGGATCTGACACTAGAAAATTGAAAAAAGAAACTGAAAAAATTAAGTATAAGAATTTAAAAGATTTCAACTAGGAACAACCAATCAGAATTTGAGAAGATCAGAAGAGGTAGAACGGAAGCAAGATCTAATAAGTTGAAAAAGCATTGGGAATAAAGAAAGTCTAAAAATCACAACATTAAGAAACGATTCAAAGCTAAAAATATAGATGACTAAAATGGGCCAATGATACCATAAAAGAAAAATTACAAGATTATCATACCTCATATTTCCCACTTTGTTCTTTGCGGACAGTTGCCAAATTAAGCATTTTACTCCATGCATCTCCTCGTAATGAATTTGGAATGCCTTTGAACACTCTACGTCGAAATTTATCTGAGGTACTTGATGTTTTCCACGTGTGTAACATTTTAACCCATTTTTTGACTCTTTCCATTTCCACTTTGACCTCGTTAGGATCTGCTTTTTCAGAAACTCTTTCATCGCTGAAACAAAATAATTGTATTAAAAAATATTATTTAAAGCATACTACATCAACTTACTTTGAATAAATAAAAAAAAAATGCAAAATGTACATTCATCATAGGTGTTCAACTATGCCTGCCACATTGAGGTAGTTGGTAACATGCTTGCCTCTCATCATGCGGTCTTGGGTTCAAATCCCATTCAGGCACGGCATATTTTCATACATTACAAAATTTCATTTCATCTTTCACAGCCTGCATTAGCAGTAATTGCAAAAAAAGCAGACATTAAACCAAAAAAAAATCATTTTATAAACTGTAAGAGGTGTTGCTTTACGAAAAATAAAGTATTTTAATATAATTAATCACGTGTCCTTTCAGCGACACATTATCACAGTTCTGGTATAATACAAAACCATTATAAGCAGTGTAAAGAATGCTTATGTGTACAACAGTATTATCACATATATTTTACATAATTTACGATAATTTGTCATTTATGTAAAACGATACTACTGTTTAAACCACCTAATACAACATGAAACTAAAGTTTAAAAACAAAATCAGACATGTGAACTAATATTAACAATATTCAACATTTTAAAGCAGTGGTTCTCAACCTTTCAGACACTGGAACCCCCTTTTTAGGTTGAGTATTTTGCCGACCCCTTCTGAATAATGTTAGAAAAAATTAAAAAATCTACAATAGTTATAATTTTTACTTAAGGATATGAGTGGATGTTTGTTGGAGCCATTTAATGAGCAAGCTGTAAAAAATGCTGAGCTAAGTGTTCGTCTTCATGATGAAATATCATGATAGAGCTATCAAGTGACCAGGGAATGAAATTAACTTTCAGCAATGCTTGTGCTGACAAATTTTTGATTAAGTATTAAAAAGGAATACCCAAAACTGTCCAGAGTAGCATTGAAAATTTTGAAACCACTTGCCACATTCAACAACTGTAAACAAGTATTTTCCATAATCACAATTTGAAACCCAAATCAAAAAAATCGTTTGGGACTGGAAAAAGACATCGTTTTGTGTACAACAAAAATAAATCCGAACAACCCCAAGTTTTTCATTAATTGAATTGGAAAAAGTTGTAAAAGTAATGTACAAAATTATTGTCTCGTTTTTAATACCTAAATAACTATAACAATAAGTATTTTTAAATTTCTCCCTGTAATTAGCAAACCCCACACGTAGAAAAACACTATTTTAAAGAAACAGTTACAATAGCAACAGTAAAAAATCAAAATTCCGATACAAAGCAGTTT
This sequence comes from Catonia carolina, assembly GCA_035578175.1. Lineage (NCBI taxonomy): Eukaryota > Metazoa > Arthropoda > Insecta > Hemiptera > Achilidae > Catonia > Catonia carolina. Next base: position 70,129,139 of record JAQMRL010000008.1, read on the forward strand.
CTTCTCTAAACTTCCATGTCTCTGTTAAAAGTCATTGCTGGTGGCAATTTTTAAAATTTTCATTCATTATTTTCTTCTGTCTGTTCATCTGTCCATCATACCCAGATGTCAGAAACTACAAGAGATATTAACACACAGTTTTAGGATTCATAAACTACACAAAAAGTTAGTGGGTCAAAATTAGGTTTGAAGTGCCGGTTTTGACCGCAAGTGGCCCAAAACCGGAAGTCAATAAATCAAAATCGGAATTTAGAAACAAAAATAGTGTCATTCGATTCAGTTAGCAAGTCGTTTCATAACTACATACCTGCAAGACCCTATATCTTTTTCATATTTTTAAGTTTTCGAAGCTCTTCCAGGCCTACATATACTTAGTAAGTCTAACCAGAATCATACATGCGGGAGTTTCTCCACGATAATTCTAGTCAGACACAAAAAGCTGAAGGTTACAATTGCTTTCAGTTTTTTGCTTAGCAGACTAAATGTCCCAAGCCACCATCTGCCATGGTGGGATGGGGATGACTTTCAGTTCCGTTCACCAAGAGACGGACATCATGCCGATAAGCGGTCACACGGCTATTAACCGGCCATACAATAAGAATGTATGGATAGGACACTAGCCTTCTATCCCGGCTGGTTCATTTAAGCCTTTTCTAAAAAGGGTCTCCGCCAGTTAACGAGAGAAGTCCTTTACAGCACTGTAATTAATTATAGAAGCTAATTGAGGGTAAACAAACTTAATAAACAATCAGTTTCAATTTTCCCTAAAATAAAAATTAGAGAAACAATAATTTAAAGGACATGTAAAAGGACTATACTTACTGTATGAACCCATATCTGTCAAGAACATGGTATATTTCAAATGCCGGATCTTCCCAAGGGTCGATCTGAGCACCTTCTTGTCTTCCATGTTGGTACCGAGCAACAATACTAGCACGTTCCTCTGCTGCCCGCTGGAGCAGCTCCTCTTCGCTCATCCCGCCAACATCCCGGATCCTAAACAGTGTATTGTTTTTCTTAGTTTTCCTTAGATCTTCAAGGAAAATTACAGTACAACCCTGTCGCTGACCATGGATTGACGTTTAATTACGCAATTTTTTAACGTATTGCATATCAAAAACATATTTTATTACATATAAATACATAAGGATTTATATAAAAAAATTTCAAAGCTTACCTAAATTTTGGATTTACTTTTGTTATCTGGACAACAGTTGTAAAAATATTTTTAAGAAATGTGCACGGAATAATATTCATTATAAATGAAGACGAAAATCAGTATTTTAAGATCGTTCAGCTGTAGTCACTGATCGTATAACAACTGTCAAATATACAGTAGATCTAATTTTATACGTCTTGTATTTTGAACTTTGACACCAATATGCATAATAACAAGATAAGAACAATACATACATGGTCAGTAAAAGCAGGTAAATCATTTAAATTTAATATTAAATTAATATTAAAAATCTGGTGTGAACACTCACACAACTTTCTCTTTCCAATGCAAATAATTAACAATATAACCTAATATTAATAATAAAACATTAGAAATAAACAAAAGAACTAACCTCAAAAAACATAACCTTATTTTAATCATGAGTGAATGATGCAAAATGAAAATCAACCACAGTTTGGCTTAAAAATATGGAAAATCACTCACTTCACGCTAAACTAGGCTCTGTAGAGCAAAACGCTCTAAATAAAAGTTGTAGATATTTATATTTCCTATCAAATTTGATTATACACACTTTTGTGGTAAAATGCATACTTAGGCTGAAATCTTACAAAATCTATATTTTTTACACATTTTCGTGAAAAAAAAAACAGAAAATTGCTAATTACCGCTAAAAACTAAGCGTAATACAAAAAAATGATCAGAATAAAAATTGTAGGATTTTATATTCTTTACAACTTTTATTATATACTACTACATTTTTGCACTAAAATGCATATTAAAGCCGCAATTTAGAAAAAAAAACAATTTTTTTTTAAGAGAAAACAGCCTCCCCAAGAATTTCAGCAGACATGGAACCTACCCTATCGTATAGAGCATAAAAATTTTAGTAAATGAGGCGATTTTTCAAAAAAATCGAAGGAGCCGTTTTTTAGAAAATCGCAAAAAAGTGAAAACTGACGAATAAACTACTACTTCCGGTTGACCGATTTTGATAAAAATGTTCGAGTCGGGACCTCTAGTAATACCTAACTTAAGTTTCAAGTTTCAACTTTGTAAGTTGTTTCGTTCTTCAGATATTTTGTTCATACACACACACACCAATCGCTAAAAACACGTTTTTGGGGTTGGGGGAAACGTGTATATCCGGTAAAAACTCGATTCCGAAAAATCAACATGAAAACAATACTTTCCGTTAATATAGGCAAGAGAAAGTAAAAACAACTAACATTGAGATTACTTTTGTCAGGAATCAAATCAATGAACTTCAGTAAATCAGTAAACTGAATTAACAATATAACAACCAAAACTCTTAAAATCACGAAAATGTATTAACTGATACAATCAGTTGCTCAATGAAACCACAAAATTCACAAAAATAAGCTACTGGACTGATAAAAAAACACTATTTTCAAATAACTGATAAACAAAATTTAGGCATCTGGTTTAAAAACATCAATAAAAATAAATGACTTTTGTCAAGTGTAGGCACGAATTATGTCAATAACAGATAAGTAATCTTAATCATTTTGTCAATAAACAGAGATTTAAAAACAATCAATCACGCCCATTCACTGGAAGTTACTACTTGTAAAACCGCCGGTTTTTTTTTATTCCTGAAATGATTATTAAATTTTAACAATCATTTAAAAATAAAATGATGTTTTCTGACCAAGATTTAAATCTTTCCTTTTGAAATAAACACGTTAAATTATTTGCACTCGATCTGCTAGTTCAAGGGCTACAAAAAAATAGTTCTGTGTCTTATCTCGTGGTCAGCCAATTATATGACTTAACTATTTACGAACAGAAGAGGTACAGATGTAAAAGACCTCTGCCAGAGTCAGAGTTATCTCCTCTGAAAGTAATGAATTTCATCATGCGGTCTTGGCTTCGGATGCCATTCAGGCACGGCATATTTTCATACGTTACAAAAAATAATTTCGTCTGCATTAGCAGTAATTGCAGAACAGTCGGGCGTTAAACAAAAAAAAAAATACAGCCAGATCCTGTGGTGAATGAAGTGAAGGTGTCATTTGCAGGGTGGCAAGTAGATGCTTTTCAGAGGGCCTGCCATGCTGATAAGCATACTTTTCCACTCATTGAGGAAGGCATTGGTCTCACTCCTCGTTTTACTTAGTAAAGCCTCTAGAGGTTCAATCCAGCCTTTCGGCCCTTGACCTAAACAACATCATTGCGATACATTATCTTTCTAAACAAATTAACAAGTAGACTACTCGAGTTTTAAATTAAAATTTGCATCTAACCAAAGCTTTCGATATAGTACAGATCTTTTATCAACAGTGCTTCTCTCGACTTTATTGAAGGAGGCCCAGGTAGATATCTTGTTCTGAGTCAGGTGAATATATCAATCCTTAAAACTTACAAGATGACGTGAATATCAAAAACTCAAACAAGAAAGAAAAAAAATACGTAAATCAAAAACCAATAAATACTTAATGAAAAATCTGGTGAGAAACACTCACACGACTTTCTCTTGCCGATGCAAATAATGAACAACATAACCTATCATTAGTAACAAAGCACTAGAAATAAACAAAATAACTAACCTCAAAAAACATAACCTAATTTTTCATGAGTGAATGATGCAAAATTAAAATCATCCTCAGTTTGGCTTAAAAATACGGAAAATCACTCTTTCACGCTAAACTAGGGTCTGCAGAGAAATATGCTAAGGCTGAAATCTTTAAAAAATCGAATTTTTTACACATTTTCGTGAAAAAAAAAACAGAAAATCCCTAATTACTGCTAAACTAAGCATTGCACAAAAAAATGTTTGAAAAAAAGTTGTAGGATTTATAAAAAAGTCTTTACATTTTTTATTAATACATTTTAGCGCTAAAATGCATATTAAAACCTCAGTTTTTACGAGAAAACAGCCTCCCTAAAAATTTCAGCATACATGGCGCCTACCCATCTTGTAGAGCATAAAAAAATTAGTAAACGAGGTGATTTTTTAAAAAAACGCAGGAGCTGTTTTTGAGAAAATCGCAAAAAACTGAAAAATAACACTATGAACTACTACTTCCGGTTGATCGATTTTGATGAAAATGTTCGAGTCGGGTCTAGTAGTACAGTAAGTGTTCTAGTAGTACCTAACTTAAGTTTCAAGTTCGTACGATGTTCCGTTCTTCAGATATTCTGTTCACACACACAGACCAATCGCTAAAAACATGTTTTTGGGGTTCAAGGGGTCTGAAAACGTGTAGATCCGGTGAAAACTCGATATCGAAAAATCGACATGAAAACAACATATTCCTTCCAAAATTTTCATAAAAGCAAGAGAAAGTAAAAATAAACTTAAGGCGTTCTCAAACAATGGATTTGAAATTTGAACAAAAAAACTTACGATAAATTCAATCGATTTAAAAATAGATTTTAAGTAAACAAGAACGAATTATCATAGAAATATAACTATGAAGTACAGTACTTAATAATACAAACAAAAAAGATGCATAAAAAGCAAGGCCAATAATATAACACTATTTTCCGCCTAATCGCATTTCTCATTTTAACACAACAGGCTAAAGAATTTTTGAAAGTTAAGTCGAGCGGTAATAAAAATACTGTACACGAGAAATGAAAGAGAAAATTATAAGGCAACAAGAATTTAGCATGTTAAGGAGAGATAAAATTACGTACGTACGTATACAGGACATAAATATACATATTTTACAATTGGAGCCTATGAGGAAAAGTTATAAAAAGATATGACGGTATATTTTAAGGTCTACTATTAATCAATAATAATGGAAAGTGATCAATACCACAATGGAGGCTGGTTTTTATGACACCTCTATACAGCTCTGTAGTACCTGCACATGTTTTGCATGTCATTACCATTCATCATCACGTTGTACGAACAAACTTACAAGAATAAAATATTTAAAAAGAACTGTTTAATGAAAAATCTGGTGTGAAACACCCTCACAACTTTCTCTTGCCAATGCAAATAATTAACAATAAACCAAACATTAGTAATAAAACATTAGAAATAAACAAAAACTAACTTCAATAAACATAACCTAATTTGAATCATATATGAAAGACGCAAAATGAAAATCAACCTGAGTTTGGCTTAAAAATACGGAAAATCGCTCTTTCACGCTAAACTAGGCACTGTACAAAAAAATCCTTTAAATAAAAGTTGTGGATCTTTTAATTTTCTATAAATTTTATTATATACACTTTTGTCGTAAAATGCATACTAAGGCCGAAATCTTAAGAAAATAAATTTTTCACATATTTTCGTGAGAAAAAACCAGAAAATCGGGAATGCTAATTACCGCTAAACTAAGCGTTATACAAAAAAATGTTTGAAAGAAAAGTTGTAAAATTTTAAATTCACTACAACTTTAATTATATAAATTTTTGCGGTAAAATGCATAATAAAGCCGTCATCTTAAAAAAATAATTTTTTTACGTGAAAACCGCCTCACCAAGAATTTCAGCAAACATGGAGAATAAAAAGACGAAGTAAATGAGGCGATTTAAAAAAAAATCGTAGACCAGTTTTTGAGAAAATCGCAAAAAAGTGAAAAATTACACAAATAAACTACTACTACCGGTTGACCGATTTTGATGAAAATGTTCGTGTCGGGTCCGGTAGTGGTATGTAACTTAAGTTTAAAGTTCGTACGATGTTCCGTTCTTGAGATATTTTGTAAACACACACACAGACCAATCGCTAAAAACATGTTTTTTGGATTCAGGGGGTCTGAAAACGTGTAGATCCAGTGAAAACTCGATTTCGAAAAATCGATATGAAAACAATACTTTCCTTCCTATATATCCATATATAGGCAAGAGAAAGTAAAAAGTACAACAGAAGAAACATTTAAAAAAAATCTGGAATGAAACACTCACACGACTTTCTCTTGCCAATGCAAATAATTAACAATATAACCTAAGTAATTTTTTTTAAATTCCTAATGTGTGTACGTTGCAATCTGTTCAATTCAGAACAATAAGCAACCCCGTGACCCAATGAGATGAGGATGATGTGTACGACGTGTAAATGAGGTGTAGTCTTGTACTGACCCAGGCCGAAAGAGTATGGCTAATTGAACCCCAACCATCAAAGTACACCGGTGACCACTGTCTAGTATTCAAATCCGTATAAAAGTAACTACCTTTACTAGGATTTGAACCAGGAACCTTAGTCTCCCAAAATCAGCTGTTAAGTAGCTGACTCACGACGACGACTTTACTTCGAGACCAAACGGGAGGGTCAGCATTAGTAATAGCATTAAAAATAAACAAAAAACATAACCTTTATTTTAATCATAAGTGAATAATGCAAAATGAAAATCAACCTTTGTTTAGCTTAATAATACGGAAAATCACTCTTTGACGCTAAACTACGCTCTGCGGAGAAAAATGCTTGAAATAAAAGTTGTAGATATTTTAATTACCTATAAATTTGATTATATACACTTTTGTCGGGAAATGCATACTAAGGCCGAAACTTACAAATCCATTTTTACAGATTTTCATGGAAAAATCAGAAAATTATTAATTACCGCTGAAATAAGCGTTATACAAAGAAATTTTTTAAATAAAAGTTGTAGATTTTTAAATTTCTAAATAAGCGTTATACAAAGCGTATACAATAAAGGAATGTTTTAAAAAAAAGTTGTAGATTTTAAAATTTTCTACAACTTTGATTTTATACACTTTTGCCCTAAATTGCATATTAAGGCCGCAATCTTAAAAAAAAAAACATTTTTTTTCTACGACAACACAGCCTCCCCAAGAATTTCAACAGACATGAGCGCCTACCCTATCTAACAGAGCATTTACAATGTAGTAAAAGAGGGGATGTTTAAAAAAATCGTAGGGGCCGTTTTTGAGAAAATAGTAAAAAAGTAAAAAATTATTCGAATAAACTACTACTTCCGGTGGAACGATTTTGATTAAAATGTTTGTGTCGGGTCCTCTAGTGGTACCTAACTTAAGTTTTAAGTTTCAAATTCGTACGATGTTTTGTTCTTGATATATTCTGTTCACACACACACGTGCGCGCACACACATACTAATCGCTAAAAACATGTTTTTTTGGGTTCAGGGAATCTGAAAACGTGTAAATCTGGTGAAAAATCGATTAATAAAAATCGACATGAAAACAATACTTTCCTTCCTATTTATATTCGTATTGGCAAGAGAAAGTAAAAAAAAAAACAGATATAATAAATCAGCTTAAATAACCAAAGAAAAACATTTAAAAAATAGAAAAGAAAAATGCCAATAACTGATGTATAAGTGAGTAATTTATTTAAAAAGAATTTAGGAATGTTCAAATACCGACCGGGAATAGAATCTGGGACGTTCTTCTTAGTAACCTATCGCGTTAACGGTTTAATCAGCGAATTTTATATTTATACATTATATCACATATTTGTACTCTTTTTTTGTGATACATGGTAAATACGTCCCGCAGATGTTTCATTTTACAGTTTTTATTAAGTATTCAATTTTAAAAATTTAAGCTAGATGCGAAAAGCCGTGTAGCCTAAGTAAAAATAATATGTCAACAGAGCTATTATCATCTCAGTAGATATAAGTAAACTAGTGTGTGCGTGTGTATGACAGGTAAAATTAACTGTACTAAATAATTTCCCAACAATTATATTTTGATAGCGAGCTATTACGGTGATAAAATTCTCACACAAATACTACTTGTTTCAATTGTATACAACCAACAAATCTACTGCCTTTAAAAAATGCATAAATTTTTAAAACAATTAGATCTAAGTAATTATGTATATAAAATTTCAAATGTAACTGTAGTTAAAAATGTGAAAGCTCATGTGAATCCTACCCAAAACAGTTAACTTCAAGCTATATTTCATTAACAAAGGCTGCAGAAATTGTCAAAGATAGTTTAAAATTCACAAATAAGTTATCAAAAAATGGAGATTAACTGTTTTAAACGTAAATCTTGACTTTTTTAATATATATTTTCAAGGCTTTCGGGCCAGCTCAGTCAGTCAGGTGGTAGAAAGTTGCCATTAATTGTTAAGCAACACTGGTTGGGCAAGCGATTTTGTAAGGTGACCAGCTGACAGCCATTCCTGAATAAACTCCACTAGGGGTTCCTGTTCAAAATTTAATGGCGAATCACGTCAAAAATACAGTGGAAAGCACCGATCAAAAGAGTGGTTGTCAATAAATTACAGTTCCCGATAACAAAACCTAAAAAAAAAAAAATTGGTGTAAACACTCACACGACTTTCTCTTGTCAATGCAAATAATGACCAATCTAACCTAACAATAGTAATAAAACATTAGAAATAAACAAAACGCTAACCTCAAAAAACATAACCTTATTTTAATCATGAGTGAAAGACGCAAAATGAAAATCAACATCAGTTTGGCTTAAAAATACGGAAAATCACTCTTTCACGCTACCAAGCTCTGTAGAGAAAAATGCTCGAAATAAAAGTTGTAGATCTTTCAATTTCCTATAAATTTTATATATACACTTTTGTTGTTAAATGCATAAGGCTGAACTCTTAAAAAAATCGAATGTTTACACGTTTTCGTGAGAAAAAAACAGAAATTCGTTAGTTACCGCTAAACTAAGCGTTACACAAAAAAATGTTTGAAATAAAAGTTGTAGAATTTTAAATTGTCTACAACTTTTATGATATAGGCTACATTTTTGCGCTAAAACGAATATTTAAGCCGCAATCTTAAATAAAACAATTTTTTTCACGAGAAAACAACCTCCCCAAGAATTTCAGCAGTCATGGCGCCTACCCTATCTTGTACAGCATAAAAAAATCGTAGGAGCCGTTTTTGAGCAAATTGCAAAAAAGTGAAAAATGACACGAATAAACTACTACTACTTGACCGATTTTGATGGAAATGTTCGTGTCGGGTCCGGTGGTAGTACCTAACTTAACTTTCACTTTCAACTTCGTACGATGTTCCGTTCTTGAGATATTTTTCACACACACACACACACACACGCACACGCACGCACGCACACACACACCAATCGCTAAAAACATGTTTTTTGGGGTCAGGGGGTCTAAAACGTGTACAGGTAGATCCGGTGAAAACTCGATTTTGAAAAATCTACATGAAAACAATACTTTCCTTTCTACATATTCTTATAGGCAAGAGAAAATAAAACGTGTTTTACTAAACAACGTAACTTGAGGTTCAACTTGAAATGCATAGTATAATTCTGCACAGGAGGATGCAAGAACAAACAAAATCAATGGAAAAAGTAAACAATTTTCTATTGATATTTTACAGTCTTAATCAGATTATTAATTTTATCTTTAAAGGAAAATACTATAAAATAAACATTACTGATAACAGATTACACATAATATAAAAATGTTAAGAAATGACGTTGCAGTAGTGGCAAAGATTTATTTAAAAAAAACTATCTTATCTGGTAGCCATAAAAATATAGACCTGCTTTTAAAATTGCAACGAAACTTTATCATTTTCTTGAAAAAAAAAACAAGGAAAACCATGGAATGAGCGAATTTCAAGATAGGGAAAGAACAATAACATTTAACTGTACGAGAAAAAGGGTATTTTTCCATAAACTGCTCAGTCAATGAAACGTTGGTTTTAATTACAACAAGAAGGTAATAATTTAAATATTGCCGTTGATTTAAATACGTGTATTATTTATAAGTGTAAAAAGGTGAAAATATGTTTTTTCAAACCATGTCAAAAACTAAAATTTAAATACTGTAACATCTTAGCCTTGGTTCATTCGGTATCTGGGTATAATAAATACAGTACATAGACTTTCTGTAAATTTAACAATTATGATTGATAGTACGGTTGTTTGTTACTTTTTATTTTCTCTTGCCTATATGAATATATTGTTTTCATGTCGATTTTTCGAAATCGATTTTTCACCGGATCTAGACTTTTCAGACCCCCTGAACCCAAAAAAACATGTTTTTAGCGATTGGTTTTTGTGTGTGTGTGAACAAAATATCTCAAGGACGGAACATCGTACAAACTTAAAACTTAAGTTACATACCACTACCGGACCCGACACGAACATTTTCATCAAAATCGGTCAACCGGAAGTAGTAGTGTATTCGTATAATTTTTCACTTTTTGTGATTTTCTCAAAAACTGGTCCTACGATTTTTTAAAAATCGCCTCATTTACTAAATTTTTTATGCTCTACAAGATAGGGTAGGCGCCATGTTTGCTGAAATTCTTGGTGAGGTTGTTTTCACGTAAAGAAATTGTTTTTTTAAGATTACGGCTTTAAAATGCATTTTAGCGCAAAAATTTATATAATAAAAGTTGTAGAGAATTTAAAATCCTACAACTTTTATTTCAAATTTTTTTTTTGTAAACGCTTAATTTAGCGGTAATTCGCGATTTTCTGATTTTTTTCTCACGAAAACGTGAAAAATCGATTTTTTAAAGATTTCGGCTTTAGTTTATCACCTCAAAATTGTTGTTGTTTTACGACAAGTGTATATAATCAAATGTATAGGAAATTAAAAGATCTACAACTTTTCTTTGAGCATTTTTCTCTACAGAGCCTACTTTAGCGTGAAAGAGTGATTTTCCGTATTTTTAAACCAAACAGACGTCGATTTTCATTTTGCGTCATTCACTCACGATTAAAATAAGGTTATGTTTTGTGAGATTAGTTTTTTGTTTATTTCTACTATATCCCGTTGCCCGATTTTGATGAAACAGTTCGTGTCGGGTCCGGTAGTAGTACATAACTTAAGTTTCAAGTTCGTACGATGTTCCGTTCTTGAGATATTTTGTTCACACACACACAGAACAATCGCTAAAAACATGTGCTTTAGGTTCAGGGGGTCTGAAAACGTGTAGATCCGGTGAATGCTCGATTTCTAAAAATCGTCATGAAAACAATACTTACCTTCCTGTATAATGTATTTATACCGGGAAGAGAAAGTAGAAATAAACTGACATAAAAATAGGTTTCCCCACAATTATGCCATTTAAGTGATTTATGACGACGACACGAAAGAGAAATTAAAGAAAATTGAAAAATGTTACATCTTTGAATTCAATGGGATTTTAATTATTAGGTTTAAACTTAGTTTAGCGGTAATAAGATCATTTTTTGTTATAAAAAATTTTCTATCCATTTTTACTTTCTTTTGCCGATGTGAATATAGAGGAAGGAAAATACTGTTTTCATGTCGATTTTTCGAAATCGAGTTTTCACCGGATCTACTCATTTTCAGACCCCCTGAACCCAAAAAAAAACATGTTTTTAGCGATTGGTTTTTGTGTGTGAACAAAATATCTCAAGGACGGAACATCGTACAAACTTAAACTTAAGTTACATACCACTACCAGACCCGACACGAACATTTTCATCAAAATCGGTCAACCGGAAGTAGTAGTTTATTCGTGTAATTTTTCACTTTTTGCGATTTTCTCAAAACTGGTCCTACTTTTTTTTAAACCGCCTGGTTTACTAAATTGTTTAGCTCTACAAGCTAGGGTAGGCGCCATGTTTGCTGAAATTCTTGGTGAGGCTGTTTTCATGTAAAAAAATTGTTTGTTTAAGATTACGGCTTTAATATGCATTTAAGCGCAAAAATTTATATAATAAAAAATGTAAAGAAATTAAAATCCTACAACTTTTATTTCAAACATTTTTTTGTATAAATAACGCTTAGTTTAGCGGTAATTAGCGATTTTCTGTTCTTTTCTCACGAAAATGCGTGAAAAATCGATTTTTTTTAAAGATTTCGGCCTTAGTAGTATACATTTTACGACAAAAGTGTACATAATCAAATTTATAGGAAATTTAAAGATCTACAACTTTTGTTTAAAGCATCTTTCCCTACAGAGCCTAGTTTAGCGTGAAAGAGTGATTTTTCTGTATTTTTAAGCCAAACTGAGGTCGATTTTAATTTTGCGTCTTTCACTCATGATTAAAATAAGGTTATGTTTTTTGTTTATTTCAAATGTTTTATTACTAATGATAGGTTATATTGGTCATTATTTGCATTGACAAGAGAAAGTTATGTGAGTGTTTCATACCAGATGTTTTAATATGTAGTCTTAGCACTACAAAAATGTACATAATTCAAGATTGTTGTAGTTCAGGTCATCAGCTGAAAGGCTGGTTTGAATCTCTAGAGGCTTTTTTTAATTTATTTATTTAACGTCGCATCAACAACAACGGTCATTAGCGACGACGTTGGGGTGTAACTATTGTACAATGGAGGATGAAATGATGTTTTGAAACGTATGGAAATATGCCGTGCTTGAGTGGGATTCGAACCCAGGACCGCATGATGAGAGGCGAGCACGTTACCAACTGCGCCAATGCGGCCGGCACTAGAGGCTTTATTACGTAAAATGAGGACTGATTGGTTTACACTTGCCTTTCTCACTCAGTGGAAAAGTATGCTTTTCCGCATACCAGGCCCTCCGAAAACCCTCTACTTTCCACCCTGCAAATGACACTTTCACTTCATTTACCACAAGATCTGGCTGTATAATGAAATTCATTACTCTCAGAGGAGATAAATCTAGTGTCTTTTACAATAAATAAATTACATTTATCGGAAATAAAAAGTATTGCTCTATCAATAATGGAGCGTAATATCTACGGAGTGAATTGTAGGGGACGACAAAGGTTATAATATATAAAGCAAATTTTTTAATTTGCTGAAAATGTGTACAAGATACACGAAAGCACTATAAACATTGGGAAGTGTTAACTGTTACCGTATTCTGGTAGTTAAAATATAAATATTTCAATAAAGCAAAGTATGTAGGGTGTTACATGTATGTAGATCTATATGAAATGACTTGCACAAGATAGAACAGCTTGGAAAACTACATCAAACTAGTCAAGAGACTGATGACAAAATAAGGAAATAAAAAATCTACAACTTTATTTCAAGCATCTTTTTCTACAGAGGTTAGTTTAGCGTCAATTAGTGATTTCCTATATTTTTAAATTAAACAGAAGGTTGATTTTCATTTTGCGTCATTCACTCATGATTAAAATTAGGTTGCTTTTTAATTTTACATTGTTTACTACGATTAAACATAGGTTATTGTTTTATTATTTATATTGGCAGTAGAAAGTCATGTGAGTGTTTCACATCAGATTTTTACTTTCTCTTGCCCTGTGTATGTATATATATATATATATATATATATATATATATATATATATAAGGTAAGTATAGTTTTCAAATCGCTCTTCCACCTGAAATACACAATTTCAGCCCCCTGAACCCAAAAAATTATGCTATTAGTGATTGGTCTAAATGTGTGTGTGTGTGAGAACAAAATATTTAAAGAACGGTATAGCATACAAAGTTAAAATTTGGACTTAAGTTACGTAATTTGTTTTATATTGCCGATAAAGTTCTAAAGCCTAAACCATGATGGATGACGATGATGATGGTGATGAAGTTCTAGTGTGTAATAAACTAAACACAAGTCAAAGCATTTTGCTTAGATACTATTTTGTAGCATGTACTACTTTGTTGTGAATACAACATACAAATCTATCGGAAATAAATTTGAGCAAAATTTAATTTGCTTGAAGATTTCCAATAGAATTAATAAGATCTCTCGGCCATTTATTTTATTAAAAATAGAAATTACAAACAAAATACTGTATGGAATATTCAATGCTGGCAAACAATAAATTAATTTATTTTAATAAGCATAACCAGTTTATACCAAATCAAGTTCAATGCTATGTTAGCTTTCACCAATTTTAATTTCAATTAAATATCGTGATAAAAATGCCATTTAAAAACCTGTTATTTCAGTGTAATAAAACACACCGGTAAATATTTAAAATCTTATTTCACATTAATTACAATAATAAATATGCATATTTTATCAATAATAATTAATCACTGTATTAAACAACATAAAATTGGTTTCATCTGAAATAAAATTGTACAATTACCATAATAAATGTTTTATATCTCACAACAAATTTTTCTAGTAATTAATTAGAAATTGTTAAATTAGTTTATATATTCTTTTAAATGCAAAATCGCTTCCAATGTATTTTAAATGGGAATTCTATTAACTCCTAAATAGTGTTCTACCGAACTGATTTTTTAAATTTTTAGATGATTTTAAAGATTATTCTAGCCTGGTTTGGCCAAAAGTTCTAAATTTGAAATGTATGCAAATATGAGCTTCATTTTACGAACTGAAAATGAGTAAACATAATGCGGTTCTCCCATATTTACCCCTCCATAGCCACATTCCATAAGTATACAGGATATGTGTCATTTTTTTTTTCATCTCACAAAACACTTAGTTGGTATTAGAAATTGTGTTACGTTGTTTTATTTGAAGATTTAGTTTTAAACCGTTCTTTTCAGGATGAAACTATTGTACTACTGTGCATTAGACGTTACTCGCCATTCTTCTAAGAACGGTTATGTTTGTTGTTAACTTAAATCATTTATTTAATGATAGGGGTTTGAAACCCAAGAACATTGTGCGAATTGATTCGCACGGGTCCATCATGCGTAATTATTAAGCGACAAACAGCCTGGTCATTAGCAACTACTGGGGGTGATGGAATGATAGGTTTTAACTCCCAAAACATAGTCAAGAATAGAACCGCACTGAATTATTTCTATTTTCTAAACATGTACCATCGAGTAAATTTCATTTGACTAATTCTCTCAGCCATATAAGATTAATTTCCAATCACAAGACCAAACTCAATAATTAACTTTTACTTTCCATTGTTGTACATGAATATACAGTATACAGAAGGGGAGTATAGTTTTCACAGGAAATAACATGTTTTCAACCCCCGTGAACCCAAAAAACATGTTTTTTTTTCAATTTATCAGTGTGTATATGTGTGAACTAAATACCTCAAGAACAGTATAACGTACAAAGTTCAAAATTGGACTTTACGTTAGGTATCACTACAGGACCCCAACACAAATATTTTCATCAAAATCGGTCAACTGGAAGTAGTCTCTTCCAGATAATAATTAGATGTTGGACACTGAAGACAATATCAAAATTACAGCAAAAACAAACTGAACCCTTGGTCTCTCTAATTTCAAATACGGTCATTCCATCCCACCAACAAAAAAAGTTCATTTTTATACTGACCATCTTAGATGTTAACTAAAATTTCAGGGTTTATAATTGTTCTAAGGATCAGAACACAAACCATATTTTTTTAAAACTTTTATCTTATGGTTTGTGAGCAATACATTTTCAAAATTTGGAAAAAACACTTTTTCTCTCATTTTCGTTCTAAAAAATTGTTAATAATTTCAGTTTTAAAATAACTAGAAAAATGTTTGATACATCAATTTCAATAAAATTGCATAAGTTTTCATTAGGAATAACCTACTCCTTGATCATATTATATGTATTTGGTAAAACCCCATTTTTTTGAGTAATTTCAAAAATATTTTTAAAAAATTTCACGTTTTTTAAATACAGAAAATCATAAATTTTTCATAATATTATAATGAAGAAATCCTGAAAGTATTATAGCGGGATTGATCTGGGATGAGGAATCACAGCACAATAATGTATTGCAAAGTAAATTACTTAAGTATGCTTGTACAGACTCATTAGGTTATGTCTAAGGATATAAATTTTTTATTTTAATTTAAAGTCGCATTAACAGTTTGGTTATTAGTGACTACAGTGGATTATCTAACTTAAATGATGGATTTGACTTGTAATAGTTTCCAAACCCTAACCATGAATTGAACCCAGGATCTCCGAGTTGTAGGCTAGCGTGCTACCTCTATGCTACAAAGGCAGCACCATTTTTTAAGTGAAATTGTGATATTTTTTCAGTGATCCATGATTTATATTGAAGTCTGGGATTTTGCTTTCCTCTCAACTGCAGGTTTGAAGTGAAATGATTTTACGATAATTTAATTTTCAGAGAGCTTTTTGTTAGAATTAGATTGATAACTAAGCTTATCAGTCTCTATTTTGGAAGAATAAATGAACATTTTGTTACTCAGTGATTAACCCCATAAATAGGTTAGTGGTTTTTTAATAAGAAACTTTTACAACCATTATCTTTTATCTGATGTACAATTTGTTAACACCAGAAGTAAAATATTTTTGTTTAGAAAAGCTGTAGAATGTCACAAATGGGTCTATAAATAAGTTACAATCATTTAAATGATTATTAAGGATCTGGGTGCTTGACGGAAGCACGAGACCTTCAAAGTATTATTTCAATACTGAGTTATTCATTATCAGTAAATAATAAAAATTGGCCAGAATTTGGCTTGTAAATAAATGGTATTAGTTTACAAACTTCATCAAATTTTTGAAGATTGTCACTGATTTCATTTATAAAAATTTCATAATAGATTTGATTAATTACCCTAACTTTTTATTTATAAATTTGAACACAACTTTATTAAAATACTACAATAAAAATTACATGGAATGAGAAGCAAGCATTTGGATCATAACTTGTGTTTGTAGATAAGTTGTAACCAATATCCATTATTAAATGGAGCTACTAATGCATAAATCAACCTATTACCAAAATGTTTTGTAACACCTGTTCAGCTAACAGTTCCATTTATCCGACAAGCTATAATCCATGTTGAATCTCTCCTACACTACTTTTTTTTAAAAAAAGGACATTTACAGTAACAAACTTAAAATAATTATAAATAAGTAATATCACACAACACTTTACAATATTATTTATTATCAACTAGACCCTAGTTTCAAAGTAAATTAAATATATTTATATTTAAAATATTTATAATACATGAAAAATAATTAACTGTAAATACAAAAATGTCCTTTTAACTCACATAAACCCAACAACAGATTTATTAAAAATGTTACCTACCACATAAAACTAACGATACAAAAATCTCAACAACACTATGTCTGCAATTGATAGGCACACTAGTTTAATTTAGAAATGAACAAATTAATTTCAGTAAGCCTACTTGACAACTAGATTTAGTCAAGTACTCAGTTCCTTTAACAATCATTAAAATGAGTACAACTTATTTATAGACCACTTTGTTTTCTAAATAAAAATATTACAGTTATTGGTATTAAAACAATAAATACAATTCAATATGTATGAAAATACTATAAAATAATAAAAATTTATATCAACACTTAATTTTCCCACGAAATATCCCCATGTAGTTAATCTGTTTTATGCTTCTAGACCATATGGTAATTATTTCTGGTTCTATACTTAAAAAATAAGGTAATTTCTGATTAGACAATAAATAAAACAGTCTAAAAACAATAGGGTTCCAAAACGAGTTCAGTAATCATATAATTTAACCTTATTAGGCCTATATAATAAATCTGTTTTCAGAGTACCATTTTTTCATAATGTATCCACACATAATGATTAAATAACATTAAAATGCGGTAATTTATCAGACATCATTTGCATACTAACCGTATTCGAGGTTTAAGTATTGTAAAAAATCGTTACATAATTTAGAAAGTTGAAGTTTCATTGTAGTATTTAATTGGGAATAAATCTAATTTAGTACATGATCATTTAAAATACAAATGACAAGTTAAAAAATATATAATAAATGTCAGCAACTCATTTCCATAAACGCCCACATATAAACAACCTTTATACGCAAGGTAACAAGAACTAATTTATATGAAATCATATGTAAAACGATCTTACCTGCAATCGGGTTATCCAAAGTGTTGTCCGTAGCACCAAATTTACAAAAATGTGTAACTCATTGCTTATAGTTTGTTCATAATGTGTCATTTAACATAGAATTTTATAGTTTACTACTTCGCCAAGATGTCAACAAACTACATGAAATTATAAACAAACACCTATTTGTCGTTAATTTCATAAATCAGTTGAACAAAACAGGTGTCAAATAATGCTGTAAAACCGTAAATGAGTGTATGTAAACAGCGGATTCTAAGTGAACGCGCATTACAACCAAAACTAAGCTTTACTATAAATCATAACCTTTTTTCACAAATTGAATAGACACAGTTGTTTCAACTGGCACAAACTTCCTATGTTATGTATGACACGTTTGGATTTTATCACTTTAATAACACACGTTTGATATCTTAAAACACCTTAGGAAATTATTAACAAGTCTTAAACTACAATAAGTACTACTGCTCATTTTATCTTCCCGGAATTAAATAAACACTAATAAACTTTGTTCTGTAAACTGACGAGACCAAATACGTTTTTTATGATGGTACAGCGGAAGAGATTTCAGTGATGTCACGTGATCATTTGCAGAGAACAGCTGTTCAATCATTAATTAGCGTAAAAGAAAATAAATGTATGGATAATATTAATTAAAATATCATACTTTATGCATTTTGGGCGCGAGTTATCGTATAAAATCATTATGGTGTTCAAACCAATCAATATAAATGACAAGGTACAAACACTACCCATTAAATTGTAATAAAGTCGTTTATTACATTTATCCAACTCAAAAAAGTTATATATACGTAATTAAATTAACTTTCCATAAAATTAGTATTACTAAATTTTATAGGTAATAATGTTGAAAGGCGTAATATATATTTTCATTCAAAATGTCGTACAAAGTTGGCATTACTGTTAATACCGGCTGATTTGTTGACATCTTCATTTCGACGGACACGTAATTATATTCTCAAAATGGTAATATTTTTGTGGTCGTTTGTATTTTAATGCATAATTTATTTTATTATCACGCCATTAAAAAAAAATTATTTAGTCATATAAAAGAGTATTAAGTAATTTCGTAATTGTTAAAGTTTTCCAATTGTTTTTAACCTAACCTATACGCTTGTATTTTATGAAGTATTCATACATTGTATACGTTATTAATGAAATTTGTGTTATACAAAACTTAATACATTGCTAAAAAAGTACTAGATGTCGAATTTTCTGATCTTATAGCGCTGGGGGTTTTTTTTTTTTGCTATACTTCCGATAACAAGCAAGGGAATCGGCTACGTTGAATACATATTAAAATGTGAAGACTTAAATTGTAAAATTACGTTTTCCGGTGTTGACTTTTACCGGTTACAAGCATTACGTTTATATTGGAATAATATGAATTATTTGGTACCAATTATTTAAACTGTGAAGAAATTTTCTAGAGTAAGGACTACTTCTGGCAATGGTATTTGTGTTTCATAGAATGATAGAGAATCAACTTTAGATCGTATTGTATCATGTGTCATATTAGTACTAATCTCAGATCAGTATCAATATCAGTACTAATATCAGAAATTAAGCAGTAATTTGATGCTAATAATTGAATTTTTTTTACAGGTTCAAATAGAATCCATGTCACGATATGTATCTCCAATTAACCCTGCTGTTTTTCCGCATCTTACAATAATTTTGTTAGGGATTGGTATATTCTTTACAGCATGGTTTTTTGTTTATGAAGTAACGAGTACAAAATTTACGAGAGATCTCTTTAAAGAATTACTTGTATCTCTAGTAGCAGCTATTTTTTCTGGATTTGGTGTTCTATTTCTTCTTTTATGGGTTGGAATTTATGTCTGATACAACTAGTAAGTTTCTATACTTTTCATTATCTTGTATATTTTAAGATTGTGTAACAGTTAATGTTGCAATGATAGCAAAATATATGCTCATTCTAGGTACAAAAAAAAATAGATCTAAAATATGGAACTGCAGTTAAAAATATTCTGTAGTGTAAATCAAACATATTGTGGTTTATATACCAACATTTAATATTAATAGAAATTCTGAGTTTCACTGTTGTCCGTAAAATGTACAGTTGACTAGGTATAATGTTCATACTTTATGACATCATATAGCACCTCTAAATAATAAAAATTATTATACTGTATTGCAGAAACAAAATTAGGCTACGTTTGCAAGATTTTCATGTCAAATTTTTTTGAAGTTCTGTAGTAGGTTTTGTCTGAAGACCATTCCAATCTTCTTCCTCTGAATCTCTAGGGCGTTAGAGTAGTATACGTAGTTAAATAATACATTATGGTCAATTTATTTGTGTTATAAGACATTAGATATGGGCCCCTAATTGCTTAATATTTTTTTATGGTTACAGAAATACAAGTGCTAGCTGGAGCTAGTTTTAATTTCTTAAACTTTAAGTGGCCTTGTTAAGTTTCTCAATTTTAATACGTGCCAGCTAGCGTGCAATTGTTTTTTTTCAAGTCATTTGAGTTTGGTGGGTTCATCGTAAAATTTTGTACAAAACATTAAATCACACTATTGTAATTATTTTATATTATCATGTTCGAAGTACTTTACAATGGATACAGAAAGGTTATTATTTGAAGTTTAAAAAAGGCATCAATTATATTTATTTTCGATAAAAAGAAAAGTTTATAATAGATGAAACCTAATTGCAGAATTGTGGGAAGAATTAGCAAAGATTTTATAATAAAATATAAATTTACTTTTATCCATAAGCCAAAAAACGTTCACCTTCCATGTTAATGGTGAAATTCATCAAGATTCTTTCATATTTCATTAATTTATGTAGGCTTTTTTTACACACATAATTATATTTTATAAGTTTTCACTTTAAGAAAACATTTTTTTGGCTTAGTAAAATATAGTGATCACATGTACAGTCCAGCCTCTCTTAGTTTGCTCCTAATGTAAACAAATAATGACGTCACTGAGCATGCGCATTATATCAAAATGTGTACATGTTGATTAAAAAGTAACAACAAAATACTTTCAAAAGTATTTAATTACAAAATACTTTTAAAAGTATTTTTCTAAATGAAATTGTTAAGCCTACATCATATCGTGACTGATGTTTTTAGTACTTTAAGTACTTATAATTTAAAAAATAGTTAACTTAGTAGGAATACGTCATCCGTAAAGTCGCAAACTCTAGCGTGCACCCTGTAGGAGGTGGCTTTTGTTTGTTGACAGTAGGAGCAAACTAAGAACGGCTCAACGGTAGTTTGTGTAACCACACAACTAGTAGCCAGCTTCTCATGTTTGTAGTTTTGTAACCAATGTTAGTCTGTTTAGCATTTGATGCCATTTTTATTTATTTACTGTAAAGGAATAAGAACATTTTTATCTACTTTTTGTCCTATGTGCCAATTAATCCCACAACAAGAATTGTTAAATGCAAAGTTAAATGGTGGTCTTGGTACATAAAAAAAATTTGTTGTAAAGTTTTGGAAATTTATGTATTAATTTACTCATTCCTATTCTAAAGGTTTCACACCTTCTTGCTGCAATAATTAATTAACTTATGATATCTTGGTGGATCCAGTTACTTTCATTTATCCATTTAAATTCTGGTTTGTTGGCATTCCCTTTCCTCTTCTACCATAAAAAATATTCACATTGAAAGAATTGTGCTTGATATTTCTGTTCAAGCTTGCAAATTTACATAAATAATATTAGCTTATTGAATTGTAGTGCCATTAATTGTGTTACATGGCAGTAGAATACTAACAAGATAAATTTAGCGCTTGTTCACGCATGTGCAGTTAACACATTCCTAGCACCTCCTGTAAAGTATGGTCATTAACACAGAACAAATCTAAATGTTCGCAGGGTTTGCATCACACACAGTCACCATATATGTCTAGTTTGTCTTTGTTGTGTCTATTATAAATGTCGTTTATGTAGGAATAAATTTATAAAAAACAATAAATTAGTCTTTAATAAAAAAAAATTTATTTTGTTATCAAATACAACAATACACACATTAGGACGATGAATATATGTCTTAATTGTAGGGTAGCGAGGGCGTACACTAATAACAAGAAGCGACTGTATCTTCACTGTCAGCACTTAATTTATCTTGCCAGTATTCTACCAATTACATTATGTAGTTTTTTATAAATAAAACTTATGTTTATAATTTTATCTTTTTTTGTTTCAGATCGAACAATTTATTTTAATTGAAACAGCACATTCTCACCATCATTCTTGTAATCATAATGATTTATGTTATAAAATAGTATTTTATAAGTATTGTTTTCATAAATATATCATATAATGAACTATTTATAGAAATTATTTTACTCATTTACCTTTAATCCCGTCCATTTGTAGGTCCACACTCATGTGCTTTCTTTTTCAACATGCAATGTCGCACTACCCGCACTCGTTTGAAGAGCTTTCGCTAAAAAAAATCCATTACGAATATTTTTGAACACTACCCTTTCCTGCATTGATTGGTTTTATTAAAAAACTAATCAGAGATAACTCCAGCAATTTACGCAAAAATATACTCAGTTTTTAGCCGGTTTTCCTTTAATGTGGTTTTTAAATGCCCATTACTCTGTCCAGGCTTTTCATAAAAATTGGCGTTTAAGTACATTAAAGAAAAGTTAAATCTCATGTTCCGTTTTAATATGCCAGCCATTTTTTCAAAAAGTGCTTTTTTGGCTCCATGTAAAAGTAGGGAAATGATTTTTGGACTGAACCATGCATTTTCACAACAGTGTTACTATGTCAAGCAAAGCATTTATTTTTATTAATAAAAACATCGTTAAATAATTCAAAATGAGCTACGGAATAAGTTGCAGCAGGAAAAACACAAGCGTGTTTTTCTAAACGACTATACTCTGAGCGGATACCGCTATAAAGCTCAGTTTCCTCAAGAAGTTTAGAGGCTAATAGAATTTTCTATTAACACCACATATCTATTTCTAATTACAAATGAAAAATATGATACATGGCACAATACTGCTGTAAAAATGCATGGTTTAGTCCAAAAATCATTTCCCTCTCTTTATGTGAAGCCAAAATACACTTTAAAAAAAAGTGGCTGGCATTTTAAAATTGAACATCAGACTTTTTTTTTAAAATGTTAGTAAAGAGAAAACTCTGATCTTCAATGTACTTAAACGCTGTTCTTTTATAAAATTTCTGGACAGAGTACCGGACGTTTAAAAACCACATTAACAAAAAACCGGCTAAAATTAGAGTACTCTTTATGCGTAAATTGCTGCATCTCCTCATCTCGTTTCAAAATAAGATGATCCAAGTCAAACCAATCAACACAGGAAAGAACAGGCTTTAATTTAGTGTAGTGTTCACAAATATTCGTTTTTTTTTTTAACAGAGCTGTTCAAAAAAGTGCTAACACGGGAATGGCATGCCTCTAAGCCCATGCGACATCCCACGAGTATGGACATATCTAATAGCTTAACACTAATTTCCAGTTTCACTCACATGTCAATTCTAGCTGACACAGTTAATCTACCTAATATAAATTGTACCCATGGTATCAGTGTTCATATTGTGCAGTATTTTTTTTGAAAATATGACTATTGTTTTCAATATAAATTAAATTTTTAATGGGCAAGTTAATGATAGAGCCCTCCCAAACTAATTGTTAACCACCAATGGTTTTTATAGTAGTGCAATACTTATTATCACATTAACAAATATAAAAAGTTTCGTACAAATACGAATTAGGGGAGCATAATGTTAACAAATCCAGGTGATGTGATATCCTGGAAAAATCACCCTTAAAATAAAAATTTATTATATTACCTTATTGCTAGCTAATTACAATCTAACCTTGATGGAACAAAATCGAGAAAAAAATTGTTAAATAGAGGTATTCGTTGTATCAGGTAACAAGAATTCCCAGGCTAATTTTTTTCCAAATGTGATGGATATACAGTTATTTTTTCTTCATAAAGTTTAAGAAATTAAAGACAATACACTTACATTAAGTTATAAAATGTATGATTTTTAAAGAATTGAATAAAAATAACATTTCGTTTTGTCTGTAGTCGAGAAAATTGTGTAAACAGGTACAGAAATCAATAGAATTTACCTTAAAAACCCTGAAGAGAAATCCAAAATAAAGTATTAAATTTAAGGTTAGTATTTTTAAAAAACATATACAGTAATAGCAAAAATTACTGAACATACTACGTATGCAGTATATTGCTGTTTTTTAAGAACAATGTTCAGATTCATGAGGTAAAATTACAGGTAGATTTATTAGTCATGGTGTAAAAATTTGTAAAATAGAGGTTTTTGTAATATTGAAGTTTGATGGATTTTTTCACAGCTAAAAATTCAATAAATTGAAACATTTAAGTATAGTTATACTTAAAGTTGGTTAACTTAATCATTTTTCAACATATTTCAAGCTGTCAGTTTTAAACCACATTTTAGAATAGGTATTTCTTGAATAAACCAATGCCAGAATAAAAACCAGTTTCTCGCTTGTGAAATTATGATGCATACAACAAGGGGGCCTTGTTTAATTTTATTTGTTACAAGTCTGATTAACACGTTCACTGCGGCGCGGGAAGAGCATGGTTCTTCCCTGTGACTGACGTCGATTTCAAGGGTAAACTGGCCTGACTCAATTCTGCGTCCGCAGTTATACAAGAGAGCAAAATTCTCTGACTACGTCATAAAGCGGGTTGACTCGGACACTGCTCACAATAATACATTGTGTCTTTTCTAAATTTTTTTTCAACACACACACGGCAACGTTTACGTACATTTATAGTCTTCCCTGATTCTGTCTTTTGGTTTTTTTTTAGGTAGGTGATTTAGTATCGTCTGTTGTAGTGCGGTCTGTCGTGGTACAGTACGGGTAGAAGGGTTGTTAACAATTGCAGGGCGGTATGACGGAAGGACAAGTGACTTTATGACGGATAATCTAAATGAATATAAGGAAACTTTGGAGGTGGGAAACTAATATTTAAACGAACTAATAATCTTACTAATAATAATAACTAAACTTATAATTAATTAAATAATAATACACAAGGAGATGCAAACTGAATCGGAAAAGTAAACGATTTTAAAATTCCACTAAAAAAAAGCAGGTAGTCCCTGGTCAAGAACTGATCACGCACTGGCTTAGAACGAACCTTTTTCAAACCACTGAACAATAATACAAAGACTTCTCACCCATGCTGAGCCGAGAAAGAAGTAAAGTAAAACCATATAGTCGGGACGCAGAACTGCGTCCGCAGTCACCTGGGAGTGTTCAGTTGGACGCAGAATTGCATCCGCAGCAGTGAGCGTGTTAAATTTATTTATTTAGAATGTCATAGCATTTTAGAACAGAGGCACTGTTCATATTGTTTTATTTAAAAAAAAACAGCTTAATTTGATAGTTAGAATTGTTTCCTGTTAAGTGGTTTTGAAAGTAAATTATTGTACAATTAATAAAATGGTAAGATGTCTTCAGAAGTATCTCTGGTAAAATTAATTAGCAGGATAATAAGCCTAATAGAAATTTTGAAGTTTGTACTCACTTTACTAAGCCAATGCTCTTACAAGATCAGTGTCATGTAATTTTATATATAACCACACTTGCACACTTAGGAGTACGCCGATGAATTGTTGATCAGTCTTGTTTGATAAGATGCTTAATAAAGTTAAATAAAGTTGGTTTTCGTTCAGAGCGTCATTTTTTTTTTTTTTTTAGCTTTATTTGTTATTGGGAACTGTACATTGTTGACAACTACCCAATTTGATCGCTGCTTTTTGCTGTATTTTTTTGACGTAGATGAGACACGAGTTTGAACAGGGACCCCCAGTAGAGTTTGTTCATGGATGGCTGTCAACTGGTCTCCATACGAAGTCGCTTGCCCAAAACCGGTGTTACTTAACAAATAATAGCGACTTTCTACCAGCTGACTGACTGGGCTGGCCCGAAGGCCTTTGTCATTTATTTAAAATGAATCAAACTAATGTTGACATTAGCCAGTAGTAAATTTAATAACACTGCCATTGTGTAGTTTCATAAAAAAATACAGTAAATAGGTACGGTACTATGACACCTTAAGATGTCATTTTATAGTGTTAAACCAAAAACAAATAAAATTCTGTAAATTGCAAATTAAAACACAAAATTTAATGAAATTTTATTAACTGTACTTATAGCATCAGCCATAATGGACCAAATGGTAAAATGTCACTGTAATAAAGGCCAAGCAAATTGCTGTGAGTGCTGGACTACGCATGCGCATATATAACTTCAATCCCGCATACCCCTCTGACCTACAGTAAGATGTACAGTCAGTGTTGTTGAAAACTGACAACACCCATTGTATTTTGTAGGCATGCTGTTCCATTGTTGATAATATACGCTGCAGTATTGCAGTACATACAAGACTGTACTAATGCAAACGCACGTTTTGCCCAGCAATCTCCTTACGAAAATCAAACTATACCTCAGGTAATTATTTACACTTAATGCAAAAAAAATCACCTTACCAAATCTAACCATGATCAAACAAAATTTTTTTCTATTTGATGATGGCTGTTTTTGTACAATCTACCAATGCTGTTGATCTGTAATAATCACAAGTTAAACTGTATGTGAAATTTTTATTGACGATATTAACACTGAAATTTCATTAGTTACGCTTCCACCATTGTTTACATACAGCAATTGAAAACATTTTTTGTTAACTCGTTCCGTGCAGAGGAGGTAATATTACCTTTAGCAAATAAGAGTGACTGTCGAGGTAATATTACCTCCGTTTATATTGTAAAACTCTACTCCTATCATTTTTATTTTCTTACGACACATAAAAAGGTTCAAAATGTTAAATATATCTTTCCATTTGCAGTTGCAGGTTATTGAAGGTCAACCCTAAATCTCCAAAGTTTGGTTTATACCTCAAAGTCTACCATCTATCTTTTGTAAAAACCAAAGTAATAAATTATCTAGGAATTTTTCCCACTATTAATATTGGTATAGAAATTTCATGCCTGCATGCAAGGCGTGATATTAACAGAATTTAGTTCATTCGGTTATTCTTATTCAAGTTTACTCACGATTTTTGTGCTGTTCTGTGTACGTAACTATTTTTAACATAGCATATTAGTAGTTTATTTCACTAAATTTTTATGAGAATTTTATTTTTATACTTTTAAAACTATTTTAAGTTTATATTATTGGTCAATTATATTACAATATTATTTTATTATTTAGCACTTACTAATAATAATAATACAAAATGTATTATAATATGTACTTTAAAGATAGATCAGTTTCATATTTATTGTTTTATAAACAAATACTGACAAAAATACATAGGTACATTAATACTTGAAAAAAGGTCACATAAATAATGTCGAACATCTGATACTTATTATTTTATACATTTTCAAGAATAATTGATCTTTCAGAACTAAATAATAACTAATGCACTTTTGTACACAAGATAATGGCTCCTCCTCAGTAAGTTTGATTGGATTCGAAAGTGTAATGCGTGTTTCCAATTCCAATATCGCTTACGGAGGAGGTAATATTACCTCCACTCCAAAACCTCACCAAATATTAATATTTTTTGAAATATTGATTACTGCATTATTATTTATGACAAAAAAACAAAATATTAATCATTAAAAAAATTTGTCAGTAGGATGCATACCAAAATGATATCTGCATTGAATGTAAACATCTGACTGTTTTGCACATAAATGCTAATACAGACAATTAAAGGTAGCAGAATAAATTAAATTAAAAATATGCCAGATGATCAGGAATTGCACCTTGGACCGCTGACATAGAACCCAGTTGTGTTGACCACTAAAAATTTTAGAAACTGGAAAAATAACTTTTTAATAATAATTTTTTAAAGGTATTTCAGATTCTTAGATATAACCAATTACAGTGGGTCATGGTACAGTATTAGTAGGTTTTAATGAGTCATAATTTCTTCAATGTTAGAGAGGTATAAAACCTGGGACCTTTCGCTTTCCAATGCAGCACAGTCTACGGCTCTTAACAACTAACTATGGAGGCATAAACTTCTGTTTTTTTTCTCGTCAAATTTTTAAGTACACAGGAATATACATTCTAGAATGATTGACAATCAATATAAAAATAACTATACATTTTTTTTATTGACATCTTTTTTCAACAACTTTATAAAATATATTATGTATTGTATTATTGTTTGTTCTTTCCTACAAGTGGATATTCATCTAATATTAATATTAATTACATAATACTCAATTAACATAAAATATTATTAACAATATTATATAATAATGCTTTTATAATATTTGTTTTATTAATTAAAACTATTAATATTACAGGTCATGTATATTGATTAACAATAATATATGGAATGAACTTAACCGAAAAAAAAACAAAAAGTTCCAAAAGTGCATACATAACTTAACGAGTAAAAATAATAATATATATTATCACAATGCAGAATTCATTGCTTTAAAAAGCTGTATTACAATATACACAAGATTAAATAACATATTTTTATCTTCGGGATCAGTTTCATATTTTTATCCAGCCAGTCCTGCTTTCAATCTACATTTCTGCATGAGTGCACGTAACATGAATTGTTTACGTGACAAAGTACGAACCTGTTTCAAAAACACGTCCAAATCAATCACTCCACGGCGTAATGCTTCACCCATGTAATAAATTGTATCTTCAGTAGCTGCTTCTTCAGCGTAGGCATTCAATATCCTAAATTGCAACAGAAGAAACATACACACCATTTAACATTTTAAGCATATTAAAACAGTAAGCTAGAAATGTTTTTAAGGTGAAATAATTAGGTGAGACTAGGCAGTATAAAAATAGTATATTAAAAGAGTTATGTGAATATCATTACTACCTGGAAAGAGGTGCAGTGGTGGTACCGGCTCTTAGTAATTTCTTGTATCATTTGGAATTTACTTTTGTTCAATTTCTAATGTTTTCCAATTTTTGTATTTGTGTATTATACCCTTTAATAATTTATTAACAAAATTTCTCAGAATCTCTTTATTTCGTTCTTTCTCATACAATCTACTTTTTAATCATTACTTCTAGAATTCAAAAGAAAGTCTTGGTACTTTTATTACCTATTTGTTCACCTCTTTTTTTCTATCCCCTTCTAGATGGCTTAAAAGGATATAAAAAGGTTAGCCCCTTTCGCCAGTTAATTAGTCCAATTCACTCAGTTCAAGTTGTCATACGGAGCAGAGTGCTATTAGTGTGATTACTGTGTACGTTAAGAAAAGGTCTGCATGGTGTACACATATTTAGTACGTAGATAAGAAGTAATTGTTAAATGTCAAATTATTGCTACTGTTAGTAAACCAAGTTTAATAATTAATTGTCAATAAATAACTAATTGTTATAAATTTAAAGAAGCCTTTTTATTAATTATTACGCCCAGATCCTGAAAAAACCCAGGCTTAGGAGTTACAATATTTTAAAAATAACTTACATATTAAAAATAAGTCATGACATAGATGTAATGTGAATCCGTGATTGAATTCATAAACCAAAATGGTTTCAATTCTATTACGTTGACAAACTGCTTGTCTTAAGCTACAATTGATAATATTTTTTTTGGTTTTCTATCTGACTGACAATATTGGTTAAAAGAACACTAAGTATGAACAATTCAATGTTACACAACTTTTCGCATGTTAGTCCTCACTCAAAATTGTCCAACTATACGTATGTCCACACTCATGTGCTTTCTTATTCGACTTTCGATTCGACATGCGATGTCGCATGCGCTTAAGAGGCATGCCATCTTCCCGCACTCAATTGAAGAAATTTATCTAAAAAAAAAACAAATATTTTTGAACAATGCACAAAACTAATGCCTGTTCTTTCTTGCATTGAATGGTTTGATTTAGATTGTTTTATTTAGAAATTATTCGGACATAACTCCAGCAATTTACGCAAAAAAGAAAAAAAATTTAATCCGTTTTTAGCCGGTTTTCTGATAATGTGGTGTTTAAACGTCCGTTACTATGTCCAGGCTTTTCATAAAAATCGGCGTTTTAGTACGTTGAAGATCAGAGTTTCTTCTATAATATGAATATTTTAAAAGATAAATCTTAAGTTAACGTAATACTAAAGTAATGAGGTGAGTGTTTTAATATGCCGGCCATTTTTCAAAAAAGTGCTTTTTTGGCTCCACATAAAGGTAGGGTAATTATTTTTGGATTGAGCATGCCTCTAAGCGCATGCGACATCGCTTGTCAAATCGAAAGTCGAATAAGAAAGCGCACGAGTATGGACATATCTAATATTGTAGCAGTAAATCATTTAACTTTTATGATATCAAGGCCAACTATTTAATAATAACAGTTGACACATTTATAAACCACTCTAATCATATTTTAAGTTCTAGGCCGGAGGTCACCACCAAATAGCAGACCACAACCAATAGAGAACTTTTTTGTTTCCAGACTTTATTTATATGTTTGATATGAGGTTTTTTATATTTAGGCCGTGTTTATGCTGAGAGCAACTGGTGATGTCAATATGACATCCAAGTTTCTCTGAAGAGAATTGATGCTCGCTGGACAACTTTACGGCCGCAATCAAGCTGAAGAAAGCAACTCGTGAAAGCTCAGTGCTAAAAAATAAAATAACCTAAAAATTTTGTACAGTTTCGAACTACTGTTGGGAATATTAGTTCGAAACTGTTATTACATTTTATTGCTCAAACCCTTTAAAATCAACAGTTAGTATTAAGATTTAGTGTAATTGGCGTATTTAAATTTTTACAGTTGGCATGGTAGATTTAAGTAAAAAGTTGGCCAGATCAAGGTAGTCTCATTAAAATTTTAAATGGACCTTGAATTTACTTGATGACTACTGTTCTAGCCAGTTACAAATTAGAGTTGATACTCTAATTTACTAAATTCAGATAATTAAATTGGAAATTTGAAAGAAAACTAAGTGAGATGATAAAAGGTAAGTTTATAAAACTTTTTTATTTCTTTAGATATACAATTCAGTGAGACAGGCAAGAGTGAACCACTTTATTTTTCGGTTTGCTTAATAAAACCTCTAGAGGTTCAAATCTGCCTTTTAGCTAATCACCTAAACATACTAAATATTTAAGTAACATATATCTGTATATTTTGAACATGCATCAAATGTAAACCTCAAGTCTCTGTAATATGACAATATAACAATAATAAATCTTTATAATGCATCCTGCAGTTTGAAATTATTTCTATTTCATATAATAATTTATATAAATTCATTATATGAAATAGAAATATAACAATACATACTGTTTATAAAGTGGTGCAGTAGTGGTGACTGCTTCATCAACATCAATTTCTTCTTTGTCTGATAAACGGCTGATAGCTTTATCTAATTCTTCTTCTTTCTCTTTTAACAATGTTATATTCCTTTCCAGTTCATTCTAAACAAAGTACACATAAAAAATATTATTTATTATAAAAATTAATAGAATAAAAAAAATAAAGTAAAGAAAAATAGAGTATTCTCTATTGGGTCTTAAAATACTGTAATACTAGGGCTGCTGTTTTAACCTTTTACAAAAACAATGGAGCGGAAATGTGGGGGATGAATGAGAGGAACTGGAGTAGGTTACAGGCAGAGGAGATGAAGTTCTTACAAGCAATAAAGGGTAAGACAAGGAGAGATAGAATAAAGAATACTAGGATTAGAGCGAAGCTAAATGTGGAATGTATGAGGAAGAGAGTGGAGAAAATGAGGATAAGATGATACTCTTTTTGGCAGAAAAATGATACTCTAATAAAAAAAAAAATGCTAGGAAAGGGATGGAGATTTTGTAGAAAAATATGAAATTCCTTACAAAAATGAATAAATATATTTTGTACACCTTTTAATTATTTTTCTATTTTCCTTGACAAGGGAAACTTTCAAAGCAAGTAACCATTTTATCCAAATCTTCCTAAAACAAACATCTCGCCAGTGATGACAGCAATAATTCCACCATGATTTTTGTATTGTCACTTTCAAAGCACTTACCACCAATCTCACACTTCTTGCGCAGTTCTTGAAATTTGTGGAAATTCATCCACTTTCCTAACAAAGATATCATTCACAACACAAGGCCCCCCACTACATGTTTCGTAGTAGACATTTGTTCATCCTTCATTTAACCTATCCCCACTTTACCACAATTCCATCACTCATAGCATTTTCACCATAAATTTTCATTATACAACTATGAATTTCGGCTGACTTAAGGTTCTTTAAATTAAAAAGCTGAAAAACAGAACAAATATCACAGTAGATGGGTTAATCAGTTGTAAACATTACAAATGATCACAGAAAACAGAAGACAAATCAACTGTTATGGCATCAGCGAAGAGCAACAAACCAATGTAACTAGTGCGCAATTGTGGAACGATGACAGAACCAATATGACGGCATACGAACAAAACTATACTAACTTTCTGAATACGACTCGCAAATTGTTTTAAATTAATGTAACAAAATATAATTTAAGTGAACAATAAAATTTCCTTCTAATTTATATTCTTAACATGAAGTTTCTAAAAAAATATTCCTATCACCGATAGACAATCAATAAAAAAAACTAAAGATCTAAATGAAACAGTCGTTTCAAATTCATACCTTTTCTTTATCTGAACGTTCAAGTAACTTATCAAGACGATTTTTTCCTTGTGACAGTTCACTGGCTGTTTGTTGTAATATATCCAATTCTGCTTTACTTTGAGCAAATTGTTCTTCAAGTCGTCTGCGTAGTTTATCTTCAACTGCTGAAAGTAAAGAAGCTCTTATGTGTTCTTCAGTAATTGTCCCAGTACTTTGTTGAACACTAGTAGCACTCTGAAAAAAAATCAGACAGTTTTACTAATCATTCTGTAAATTTAAAGCGAACTGTACAATACAGACCAATTTAAAACGGTTTAAAGAAAACTGTTTAAGAAAGGGACAATTTCATCGCAGATTTACACACCTAGTAAAAATATTTCATATTAAACATCCATATTACCAGAACAAATATTGAAGCTAAAAATGACGCAGCTGCTTACTACCTTCATGTCAAGTCTGCTTGCTCTGGCAGAACAACAACCAAATGGTCCTTTTCAAGACAATCAATGCTAATAAGATTATAGAACACCACTCTTTATAATTGCCATAAAAAGACAAGTATTAATCTGAAAACAAGTTTTCACTAATACTTCCTTTCGTTTCCCTTCTTTTCTACTTTCTCTTACTCCATATAAAATACAGGTAGGTAAGTAGAGTTACATCATATTCATAGTCAAATTTTTGAAATTTAATTTTCATTAGATATAAGATTTTGTGTTTCCTCCTGAACCCAAAAACCTGCTTTTACCGATTGGTCTCTGTGAGAACAAAATAACTCGAAATGAAAATTATAGGAGTTGAAATTTAAGTTTGGTAATGTGAAAAGATTCAACATGAACATTTTTATCAAAATCTCAAACGGAAATAGTAGTTTATTCATGCAATTTTTCACTTTTTCCAATTTTTTCAAAAATGACTCCTACAATTTTATGGCAAAAGTGCATTTTCAGAGAAAAGTGTAATATAATGAGAAAGTTATCAAATTTAAAGGAAAACCTACAATTCTTATTTTAAGCATCTTTTTTCTATAGAGCTTACTTAATTAAGCATAAATCAGTGATATTTTATATTTTGCTCATTGAAATCTTTAAAAAAAGTTTATTTTTTAAAATTGTAGCCTTAATATGGTAATTTAATGCAAAAGTATTTATTTTCTATACTTTGCTCATAAAAATAACAGTCCAACACAGGTTGACTTTCATTGTGTTATTCATTCATGGTTAAACATAGGTTATGTTTTCCATTATTTATCCTGCCAATACAAAGTCGTGTGAGTACTTCACCATGATTTTTTTTATAATACAAATAAATTAATAGTTTCTGGATTCGGAGTGTGTTCTGAAATACTAGGTGAGAATTCTATATTATACCCCAACGAACTAAAGACTGCAGATGATGACATCAACTCAATAACAGCCAAGGTCGGGTGTGAGGTTGCCACTTCACTAAGTCACACTATGTTCCACCGAACTCCAGCTGATTTTTTGTTAGGCTGTCATCTATAGCGAGACCACACCGTGACAACGCAGGATACGATTAACGAAAGTCAATTGACTCTGTGCTGTGATCTAGGTCACTATGCTCCGCCTTCATCTGGAGTCTCTAGTTCGTTAAGGTATAGTGATATTTTATTTCACATATAAGCAAACTCAGTAATGTGAACTTACACAAAAAAATCTGGTGTAAAACACTTACACAACTTTCTCTTGCCAATGTAAATAATTAACAATAAACCTAAAATTAGTAATAAAACATTAGAAATAAACAAAAAACTAACCTCAATAAACATAATCTTATTTTAATCATGAGTGAAAGACACAAAAGGAAAATCAACCTCAGTTTGGCTTAAAATACAGAAAATCACTCTTTCACGCTAAATTAGGCTCTGTAGAGAAAAATGTTTTAAATAAAAGTTGTAGATCTTTCAATTTCCTAAAAATTTGATTATATACACTTTTGTCGTTAAATGCATAATAAGCCCAAAATCTAAAAAAATTTGATTTTTCACACGTTTTCGTGAGAAAAAAACAGAAAATTGCTGATTACCGCTAAACTAACCGTTATACAAAAAAATGTTTGAAATAAAAGTTGTAGGATTTTAAATTCTCTACAACTTTTATTATGTAAATTTTTGCCCTAAAATGCATATTAAAGCCGTAATCTTAAAAAACCAATTTCTTTACATGAAAACAGCCTCACTGAGAATTTCAGCAAACATGGCGCCTACCTTATCTTGTAGAGCACAAGAAATTAGTAAGGCGATTTTTAAAAAAATCGTAGGACCAGTTTTTGAGAAAATCGCAAAAAAACGAAAAATTACACGAATAAACTACTACTTCCGGTTGACCGATTTTGATGAAAATGTTCGTGTCTGGTCCGGTAGTGAAATGTAACTTTAGTTTCAAGTTTGTACGTTGTTCCGTTCTTGAGATATTCTGTTCACACACACACCAATTGCTAAAAATATGTTTTTGGATTCAAGGGGTCTGAACATGTGTAGATCCAGTGAAAACTCGAAAAATCGACATGAAAACAATACTTTCCTTCCTATATATTCATATAGGCATGAAAAAGTAAAAAGAAAAGTGTACACATTTTATAACTTACACTAATAGTTGGCTGAGCAGGATAAGGAGGGTAACTATGAGTTGATTGTGGAGGAACAGGTGGTTGATATGCTGAACTGCCAGATGCTGGGTAACCACCCATTCGATACGGCGGATAACCCTGTGGTGCAGGTGGATAACCAGGAGTATACGCAGGGTACGGTGTTCCTGATCCAGTAGTAGCACTACTACCAGGCATTGGCATGTAAGCTGTAATAGAAAAATACACAGAAATTTAAATTTATACGTATTTAAACACAAAAATCCTCCAAATACACAACTCATACATAATTTTTAAATTTACCAACACGTTATATACAGAATTCGTGAGTTAACTGTAGACAAGTTTTAATGTGGAATATTATTAGACTCATTATGATTCTTAGATCATTACATAAAGTGATCATAAATCTGGAACTCATGAAAATTTACTAATAAGAAATATCATTCACAATAGCTGTATTAATAAAACCATCCAAACATGACTTAACATATTATTAAAGAATATAATATAGATCTTTATATGATCATAAACTGTCTAACAGCGATAAAAATAATTCTGACGAATAATTATTAGTACTCCAATATACATTTTATAATCTGTTATTAACCATTAATGTTAACCCTTTGCGGTCTCTAAGGTATTTTAGGAAAGTTACTCTCAACTCGAATGGCCAGCCCTGCTGGACACGGCCACGTTCTATATCAGCTGTTTGTCATTTTTACTAGTATAATCCTCTCAGGTTGTATGGCCAGCACTGCTGGCCACTACTGATTTCCTCTTCAACTCAACCGGCCAGCATCAGTGGCCATTCTAAGCAATTTATTTAAAATTGTTTAGTATTTTTCCGGCAGGTTGCACCACACATAGGGAAAAGACAATTGTAAATAGTATCTAAAGTAACAGCAATAATTTTGTCCATTTTTAACATTTAATATTTTATTATGTTTTACAGTACTTAGCAAACTTTAAATGTCATTGTATTTGCCATTTCATTAGCTTTCAATAAAACAATATTAGACTTTGAATTCATTTTGGATTTTTAATGTATAAAACCTTAGGCCTTATCACATTTACAGATTGAAACAAAAAACTTGATATAAGCTGGTGTAGCAGGGATGGCAGAATGGTGGCCAACCTAACAGAGAAACCATCATGGCCACCAGTGCTGGCCGTACGACCTGAGAGGCACGGCGCTGTGAAAACAATGATGAGCTGACTCGGTAACAGCTGTGGCCAGCCCTGCTGGCCATTCGTGGGCAAAGGGTTAATGTGTTCATTGAAATTGTTTAATAGGTTGCCCTTTCATATCAGCAGTATTTTAACATACCCTAAATTTTCAAAGGCTTTAA
Source organism: Catonia carolina (assembly GCA_035578175.1). Taxonomy (NCBI): domain Eukaryota; kingdom Metazoa; phylum Arthropoda; class Insecta; order Hemiptera; family Achilidae; genus Catonia; species Catonia carolina. Next base: position 70,165,594 of record JAQMRL010000008.1, read on the forward strand.
AGAGCTGTTTGTTTGCATTTGATTTTGATGAAATAGAGAAATTGTCACTCTAGCTTTAAATGTTTATATTAAAAAGCACTTCCGTGTTCAGGATTATTAAATCTTATGTAAATATATATTTTTTTGTTACTCATATTTCTTTAATATATACTACTTGTCTTCTGCTACTGATCATAAAATGTAAATATTTTTTTGAGAAGGTAACCTCAACACAGCAATTGCTCTGAGGTACCTAGCCAGGTATCACGCAAAAAGTAGAATATAAGTGTTCCTTATTTTGAGTTTATTTAAATTTTGTAAATATAATAATTGTAATGGGAATATAATAATTGTATGTGATTCATGGTAATAAAGATTTCTGATTTCTGATATATCGTCATTTAAAAATAGCGCTAAAAGGACTACTCGCCGATATATCGTCAATCGGGAGAATCGATAGAAATTATATATTTACGCATATATTTGTTTTGATATATATAATCGTTTTGCAGAGAAAACTTTATTTTATTTATTTATGCAGTCGAAACTAACAATAAGTGACAGAAACAGTAGTAATTATAATTGATATAATACACAACAACAGACGACAATGATTCAGATGGCAACCATGTGGTATGTTTATCTTTGTGTTGCTACAGTGCCATGCGTTGTTGAGTTCCGTTGAAAACAAACTCAGTAAGGTTATGAATTAGTGTGTGGTTGTAATATCGTTTTGATTTATAAAATAATTCATTATAACGTTTATAATTTGTTTCATTTTATAAAGAAATTTGTGTGTTTAAATTTATCAAAATGGACGAATTCCTCACACCTAGTGAAATTGATAGGCAACTAGTAGAAGATGATAGTGACTTATGTAGTGATGTTTCGCTGTTTGGTGATGATAGTGATGAAGATCCGACATTTATTATTGATCCGAGCAAACCACCATGTTCTTCGGCCCAACATTCTGATAGTCGTATATGTGACAGTGATAGTGAAAGCGAGTTTGAGGTTAGATCGAATTTACGTAAAAATCGGCCTGTCAGTGTTCAAAATGAACCTGTAAATAGACAGGTACTAAGTGATGATTCGGATTTAGATGATGTCAGTGATTTAGATGATAATGTCAATGACTGGGACAAATTAGATGAGGAACAGAATAATCAGTTCAATCATGACTTTTCTTTTTCTTGTACCCCTGGGCCTAAAAATTGTCCTCCGCCAGATGCAGCTCTAATTGTTTATTTTGCATTGTTTTTTACGGATCCAATTCTGTCGTTATTTGTCAAAGAGACCAATAGATATGCTGAAGAACAGATTTCTTCTAAACCGGCAATATCACCGAAAAATAAAGTGAATTCATGGGTACCTACTAGTGGAAAGGAAATTACAGCTTTCATAATTGTTCTTTTGAGCATGGGCCTTATCAGAAAACCACATATGAAAGCTTACTGGTCTACCACCTCCAGTCAAAGTACACCATGGTTCAGAAAAATGTTTACAAGGTCCAGATTTGAACTCATACTGAGTTTCTTTCATGTTGTAAATAATACAGCATTTCCTACTTGCAATCAACCTGGTTATGATCCGTGCCAGAAATTCCAGCCATTAGTTGATCATGCTAATGCAACTTCTAAAAAATACTATATTCCGCATTAACAAATTTCAATTGATGAAAGTCTTATTGGGACAAAGAGTCATTCACAAATGATGCAGTATTTGCCCAATAAGCACCATCACAAGTGGGGCATAAAACTGGGTATTATGCGACTCAGTTTCAAAGTACTGTTTGAGTTTTTTTTGTTACAAAGGGGCTAAATCTGAAGAAGATAAACAAGAAATTAAAAAACAAGGATTGGCTATGTATGTAGTAAAGAAATTGTTATCTTATTGCAATCTTTTGAATAAAGGTTATCATCTTTACACTGACAATTTCTTTTTAAGTCTTCCACTTGTAAACTTTTTGTACAAATATAAAACTTTTTTCACTGGCACAATCAGAAAAAATAGAAAAGGTTTGCCCAGTCAAATCAAAAATCAAATACCTGTAAATAGCCAGATATATTATAAAAAAAATAATGCTATTACCATGGCTTACAGGGAGAAGAAATCCCAAAAGTTGCCAGTTGTACTTGTGTCGTCAAATGCAGAGATTGGCAACCAAGAAATGAGGAATACGCGGCATGGAAGAGAGGTCATTAACAAAAAACCACAAATGGTTATTCAATACAACAAATATATGGGTGGAATTGACCAATTTGATATGATGCTCTACTGCTATTTGGATGAGCGTAGAACTATAAAATACTGGAAGAAAGTGGCGTTCAATATTTTTGCAAGAATGGTATTGAATTCTTATGTAATTTATAAAGAAAATAGAATGGCACATAACCTGAAAGTATTATCCAGGTACCAGTTCATCATTTCAATTATAGAACATGTTTCAAGTGAATGGTTAGAGGAGCAAAGAGAGGGATATACTGGATGTGGCAGGCCGATTCAAGGAGAAGGTGATTGCCGTGGCGTTGGTGGTATTATCACACTACCAGATAAAAAAGAGAAGACATGCTGGGTTTGCTCAACTAGAGGGTCCAAAGGAACGAGGAAAAGGTCTAGGACAGTGTGTGTGAAGTGTGGTGAGGGGTGTCATGGTACTTGCATGGCTAAACATGTATGCAAGTAAAACTATGTGAAACGTTGTGACATTCTTTTGTAAATATTATGTAAATAGTTATTTTAAGTTATTTGTAAGACTATGCTTAATTTTCTGTCAATTATTTTGTGATTCATTATCAACATTCCATGTAAGTAACCAATTACATATTGATTTTATCTTATAGTCTTAATTCTTATTTGCATCTCTCTTTTCGATAGTTACGTCTACCCAATAAAATGTTAGATAATCCTGTATAAGCTATCTAATGTAAGTGAAACTGGGCAGCCTTCTAGAATATGTAGTAAAAATTTAAAAAAATATATTTCCCACAGTAAAAATGTTCCCCAATTTTGAGATAGAAACAATTCAATTGTCAAAACAATTACTAAAAAATAAAATTTAGTGAAAAAATCTCAAAAATAAAAAAGGATAAACAAAAAAAATTATAAAAAATGTAATTACATGAAAGTACATTCAATTATTTAAAATTAAAAAAAAATTCATTGAAATCCATGTATAACAAAAGCAGTTAACCAATATTACAAAATTAGTGGTAAAAACGGAATTTTACCTATGTGTAGTTTTTAGAGCCTACTGTGTGAAATAGTAAAATCTTTTATGATACTTGTGAAAAAAGGTGCGGTCCTCAAAGGGTTAAACCAAATTTTTCTGTTTTCATTTACGACCAGAATAAAAATTGAAATTTAAGAAAAAATATTTTCTTTTAGTAATATCACTTTTCGTACGAAAAAGTGTCACAAAATCAGTAAAAAATACAAAAACATATGTTTAGCTATATATACATAAATAAAGCAATTCATTGCAAAAAAAAACCAACGTTTAGATATAGCAAATTGAAAGACGCATTCAAAAGATATCACACTTTTTGTTCAACAAAGTAACCTGGTGGATGAAAAAATGGCGAATCACTTAAAAATAATGTGCTGTCTTATCAATTTATATTTACTCTTCTTCTATGAAAATTCTACCTCTTTTACGCATGTTACTTTGTGTATTATCCTTTTCTAAACAGGATAGCATAAATCAAAATATGTTATCGTTTATTTTGACGCTAATTGTAAGGTTTAACCAAGGGGTTGATAAGACGGGTAGTGTTAACCTTCTTTGTCCGATTTTATTGTCATAAAATTTGTTGCGGGTACTTTTAATTTATTGATTTCTATTGTTACATTTCAAGCTAACTGATGATGTCATTCCCAAACAAATACAGTTTTTTGTTGAAAAGTTATGGATAAAAACATTCAAATTTTAGTACCGGCTGTTCAAAAAAAAATTTTTTTTTTTCGCGTAACACCACGTCATCAATTTTCATCGTACAAATATGCAAGATATTGGGCATTTAGGTATGTAAGGGATATGGGCCGACTCTTGGTCGGATAACGGAGGAATCTGATAATTTGGGGTTTTCATTCCTGAAATATTTTCCATTATCAGGCTACAGACTCCATTCAAATGGAAGTAGGTACACTACTCACACTCAAACTTTTAATTTTAACAATGATTATTTTACTTTTTCCACTCAGTTATCTCCACTACAGTTGTAGCATTGTATACTGGGGTTCTGCGTAATTTAACTTTCTAAAACCATCCAGAAACATACAGTTTGCAAGGTGGGAGTAACCACTGAAATTATTGATTACATACACTGCACCTATTGCAGTACATACAAGAGTGCACTAATCAGACGCACATCTTGCTCAGTGCTCTCCTTACGATAATTAATTTGTTTTTCTAGAGTATCGTGTATTATTAAATTTTCTAAAATTACTAAATGTATTATATTGATACATAATATTGAAAATCTGGTGTGAAACAATCACACAACTTTCTCTTGCCAATGCAAATAATGACCAATACAACATAACATTAGTAATAAAACATAAGAAATAAACAAAAAACTAACCTCAAAAAACATAACCTTATTTTAATCATGAGTGAAAGACGCAAAATTAAAATCGACCTCAGTTTGGCTTAAAAATACGGTAAAATCACTCTTTCACGCTAAACTAGGCTCTGTAGGGAAAGATGCTTTAAACAAAAGTTGTAGATCTTTAAATTTCCTATAAATTTGATTATATACACTTTAGTCGTAAACTGTATACTACTAAGGCCGAAATCTTTAAAAAAATCAATTTTTCACGCATTTTCGTGAGAAAAGAACAGAAAATCGCTAATTACTGCTAAACTAAGCGTTATTTATACAAAAAAATGTTTGAAATAAAAGTTGTAGGATTTTAAATTCTCTACAACTTTAATTATATAAATTTGTGCGCTAAAATGCATATTAAAGCCGTAATCTTGAGAAAACTATGTTTTTACGTGAAAACAGCCTCACCAAGAATTTGAACAAACATGGCCCTATCTTGTAGAGCATAAAAAATTTAGTAAACAGGCGATTTTAAAAAAATCCTAGGACCAGTTTTTGAGAAAATCACAAAAAAGTGAAAAATTACACAAATAAACAACGACTTCCGGTTGACTGATTTTGATGAAAATGTTCGTTTCGGGTCCAGTAGTGGTATGTAACTTAAGTTTCAAGTTTTAAGTTCGTACGATGTTCCGTTCTTGAGATATTTTGTGCACACACACACACACAGACCAATCGCTAAAAACATGTTTTTTGGGTTCAGGGGGTCTGAAAACGTGTACATCCGGTGAAAACTCGATTTCGAAAAATCGACATGAAAACAATACTTCCTATCTATTCATACAGGCATGAAAAAGTAAAAATATTGTAAGTAGCCTTCCTACTTAAATTGGTTTATGCGTTTTATTAGCAACGTTTAGGTTTTTTTTTTTAAATCTGGTCGGAACACCAAGGGTTTACTGTATATTTATCACCAGAGACTTTACACAAAACGTTAAAAGATTAGCCTTCACAGGTGTACAGACTGATTAGACAGATTTTGTTTTATAATAATTATCAATAAAAATATTCCAGTACTTACGATGTGTTGGATAAGGCACTGCTGGTTCAACTCTTGATTTTGTATAAACAGGAGGTAGCTCACCAAATGTAACAATCATTACTTGAATAAGGCCTAAAAGATCTGACGATGACTGAAAAAAAAACATAAATAAAGATACTGCTTTAAAATATTTATACATGTTGAATTAAAGTTAAATCAATACTTAATTCAATAATTTCAATTCATTGTATTTTTTTATATGATGACTCATAAGTAATCAGCCTTCTAACATGAGTATATATCTATACCTCAAACGTAGAGGGTGTTAACTCCATTTTGGTGATTTTTTTCAGGAGAGCCAAAACAGTAAAAGTATTTTCTTTTCTTAATTGTAACTTCTGCCCATAACAGACAGGTGGAGTGTTAAATTATTTACACTCAATCTGTTCGTTGCAGGGCTAAACTAAATAGTTCTGTTTCTTATCACATGGTCAGTCAATTAAATGACTGAATCATTTAAGAACAGAAGAGGTAGAGGTGTAAAAGACACTTATCAGAGTTATCTTCTCTGAAAGTAATGAATTTCATTGTACAGCCAGACCCTGTGGTGAATGAAGTGAAGGTGTCATTTACAGAGTGGAAAATATGTGCTTTTCAGAGGGCCCGGCATGCTGATAAGCGTACTTTTCCACTCAGTGAGGAAGGCAATGGTAAACCACCTCACTCCTCGTTTTACTTAGTGAAACCTCTAGAGGTTCAAACCAGCCTTTCGGCTGTTGACCTAAACAACACACAATTGTAACTTAATTTCAGTAGGTGTTAGAAACCCTAAATTTAAACCCAATATAGTATCTTATCTACATATTTAAATTATTTCATTTCAGAACTTAACTTTTTACCTCTTTCTATGTTTTATCAGTTTTTATGTTCTCAGCGTTAACTCCAATGTAAGTTGAATTTATCAACCAATAACAAAACTTTAGTGAAATACCTAATGCTACAACTTTTTTTTATAAAGAAGCAACATATTATACACAACGTTTGAAAAAATGTCAAAATATACTCAGTACTGTTCAGTAACATGAATAAAATACCCAATACAATAAAAATTTGAGGACTTTCAGTGAAGGCAAAGAAAACAAAATAATTCCAAATCAAAATTTTATTGTCAATACATTCAATAGCGATTTTACAAAGCTTCTATAAAATTGGAGTTAATATCATTAAAATGCAAGTAATGCAGATAAATTAACATTAAATGTTGTTAGATATAGCTTTTCTTGCTGATTGTAAAAAATATTAACTCAATTTTGCCAAAATTGATGTTAACACCAATTTACTTCTACAGTACAGATATGGTATTAGCCCACCACCAGGAATTGAACCCAGAATCCTGCCATAGAAGCCAGTTAGGCTGGCCAATGTGGAGTAATTTTTTTATAAACTTGGAAAAACAAAAAGACATTTCAGCAACACAAACAGTATAACCTCCTTATTGATCTGGACCAGACCACATAATCATAAGTGTAAAAAAATTACTACCGATACAGTGCAATGAAGTTACTTTAATGGTAAGATTGTGAAAATCTTAAAAAAAATTAACTTATCAATAAATTTTTAAAGACAATACGATATTTATGTACAGCAAGATAAATATTTAAGTGTACTATCATAAATTAACATTTACTTGATAAAAATCATTGTTTTTTTTGCTAACTGTAATATTTCATGGCAAACTTTTACTTGTAATAAAAAATTTACTTTTTTAAGATAAAAATTTTTCAACAAACTTTACAAACTTATACTCACTGGTGACCAATCATGTAAATACGGTAGGTATATTTTTCCACTTTGATCGACATAGCATGAAACTTTGATACTCATTTCTGGAGTAGGTTTAACGAAACATACTGGCGAATTAACTGGATGAGTATCCATCAGCCAAATGCAGACTGGTATGTTATATGTATGACCTATAAAATTAATAAATTTTTAATCCAATATCTAATTACAGTACATAATTAAGAGATAATCTAATTTCAGAGTAGATACCGGATAATTGGTCCACTGGTTAATTGGGGCAGCCGATTTTTTGGGACAGTTCTTTAAAGAATAAAAACGGAACAAGATTTTACATTGATAAGTACTCCATTTATTCTGTCCATAATGCCGCTCTTATTGGGGCTAATCTGATGTATGTACAATATGTTTTATTAATACAATTACAGGCCAGCGACGAACAACACAAACATTTCGACAGATAAACAACAGTACTCACACATCAGTCATCAAAGATGTTATTTACAGTACAATGTTACAGGCTACATAATCGTCACTGCACAAATTTCAGTGAGTCATATCCACTAGTTATGCCCAACCTTACAAGCTGTACAGCCTCCTTGCAACTTATGGTTAATTGTCACTTGTCATACATACATAGAACATTCATAATTCTATGCTTCTAATCAGTTTTTGTGATTTCATGAGTGTACTCTTAACACACTGTTTTTCGAGTCTGGTTGTTTTGTTACCTGCAAGCTTTCTTTTTATTTTTTTTAATTTCCATTTTTTTCACATATTTTGGTGATATTTTTATGCGTAGGCTTACATTACAGTCTTTGTGAGTTAAATGACACATAATGATATGACTGTGTAAATGAATAAAGCTTCTCGACAAAATAAAAACTTATCCACCTAAATTAACCTAACAAAACCATTGGAACTAACTGGTGTACCAAAAATTACGATAGCTTCTATTGTGCTCCAAGAAAATAAAAATATGCCAAGAGTGGGCATTAAAAGACCATGGAACTTCTCAGAAAAGAAAACGTAAAGGAAGGATCCACTTGTTGAAAAGCGTTGAATTAATGGTTTGCCATTGTAACTTCGCAAGGTGTTAATGTCAATGGTTCAATATGCTTAAAACCAATGTAAAAGGTTTTGCTAAAAAGTTAATCATTGTTCTGATGGCTTTGTAATTTTTTCGTGTGTATATGGAAAAAACTTGCACGTACAATTTATGTAAGTGATCATTTAAATAAAATACAGAATATCGTATTGGCCACATTTTACGAATTCATTTATTAGGGCCAGCCGTTTAATTGGGCCAAAATGCTCCGGTCCCGATGTGCCCCAATTATCCGGAATTGACTATTTGTTTTTTTTTTAAGAAAACATCTCTGTGTTACAACCAATTGCTATTACAATTAGCATTTACTCTGTGTATTCAACAATGTTATATTACCACAATCTGGCTGTTAAATAAAAATCAGACGAAAAGCTGTAACTCACATTTAACAAATTTTTTTATTTTATCCCCTAATGTGTGTACTTTGCAATCTGTTCAGTTTAAGAACAATACGCAACCCCATGACCCAATGACGTGAGGATGATATGTAAATGAGAAGTAGTCTTGTACAGACTCAGGTTGACCATTCCAGAAAGAGTATGGTTAATTGAATCCCAACTATCAAAGTACACCACTAACCTCTGTCTAGTATTCAAATCCGTATGAAAGTAACTACCTTTACGAAGATTTGAACCAGGAACCTTCGTCACCAAATTCTATTGTTTTAAAAGAAAATAATACACTTTCTGAAAGTTTTCTGTTTCTCCTTTTAAGGGGAAACAATTAAAAATCTACTTTAAGAAAACTGAAGTAATGATCGGTTTTAATCAGATTCGTAAAACTGATAATCAAAACTGTGAATATAAATCAAAAGAATGAGAGAGTTATGGAAATAAGATAGTAGTGTTATCTAGTAAAGTTGATACTAATAACAATGGAATCAGTAAAGAAATTAAGTTTTATCTAAGTAAGCTTTTAACATCTAAGATGACAGTTCGACGGCTGAGAACCAGAGGAACGTAACTGGAAAAATCGGTTTTTTGTTTTTTCACTATTCCTACACAACTTTTTATGCTGCACAATATGATATTAATGAAATTTCTCTATCTTCTAATTTAACGGATATTTGGTAGTTACGTTTTTCGAAAAAACTTTGTTAGCTCAGGACCAGAGAAAAAACAAAAATACGAAAATTGTAGAAATCGGTAATATATAATTCTTGCAAAAATACCAAGAAAAGCAAAAAACTAAATATTTAAAGTAAACAAATTTTTACCCTCATTTTTTCGAAAACAGCTGAGTAAATAATTTTGTTTCAATTTCAGATTGTTCATAAAAAAACTGTATTTTGCAAATATTTCCTTGTGTCTAATGTATAAATTTTTGTATTGAAAATATGTTAATTTTAAGGCTTTTTTGTTTAAACTGTTTTAATTTGTAATTACTTTATGTGTTAGATTGTAAAAAGTGGACTTTCTATTGACCGAGAAGTCAGTGGCCTAGCTAAGAAAGTTTGAGTTTTAAGTTTTCATATTGTAAATATTTTTAAGTTTATTATTTTCAAAATTTCTAGTTTTCATATCCTAATTACTAAATTTCATATTTTAAATATTTTGAGAAATTTTTTAATTTTTAAATTGTTTTTTTAAAATATTCTTAATTATTTTGTAAACAATTTATATCTGGCAAAATACTAAAAATTATACTTAAAATTTGTTGGGTTAATTCCATCTGTAAAAATAAAACTGAGTTTTTAATGAATTTAAAATAACTTAAAAAAACCGTACGATTAATATGTGTGTTGAAACATATGAATACCATTCTCACTCTAATTTACTTTGTAGTTCAGAACCAGATAAACGTATTTGTGTAATCACTAAAAGAAATCGCAATATCAAGGGCATTTTCAAAAATTAATTTTTACATTAATTAAGAAGCATTAGTAAAGAGTTTAAATAACTTTCTATTGATAAAAGTTTTTGAAAAAATACAACGGTTTGCCCAAAAAAATGATTAAATCCACCTTTGCGCACTTTCTTTTTGCTCTCCTGTAAAATGAGTAAAATTCAGATACTTTCGTTCCTCTGGTTCTCAGCCGAAGAGTTGTTGGCAGTGAATAATCACGTAATTGTCAAGATAGGAAAAGTTTATTAAAACTTTATCTCCAAAAATCAGCTGACTCACAATGACAACTTTTCCACTAGCCTTTCTTCTTTTATAAAATTATTTTTAACATTACTTTTTCTCGGCTTTGCACTGGTAATAGGCTATAAAGAGTTTTCATCAAGTAACTTTTTCTGCTGAAAACAGATTTTCCCCAATTGAAAGTTCTATAACATTTTCATCGTTAAAATCCCAACAATATTTTTATAATACCTCCTAATACACAACATTCTTTGTCTTAAAAAACTGTTAAAATATTAACTGAATTCACTGGTTTAAATAATATATTGGCATGAAGAAGCAGAGCGATACATTCCTATGCACTTACTAAACCATACTGAGTTTTTACTGGACTAAATCCAGTACAGTAGAGAAATAGTACAAAACATGCGCATACAGTAGAGCTGAGAGAATACAACGGCATAATGGCCAGCAATGTCTCTTCGTTCAGTTTTATAATAAAAATAATTTTTAACTTGAAAAACTGATGACTTGAAAGCTGATGTACAGTTTGAAACTAAATGTTTTTAATTTTCTGGGTCTACGAATTCACTGGTGAAGGTTATAATTCGATAACTGCAATGGTTATGGAGATATAGATACTGAAGTCACGAGATTGCCTTTTGCATATGGATGGGCTGTGAGGAAGGGAATTGAAAATACGACAGTGCTGCCAACCTCAACAGTCAGACATATTCGTACATTTCACTACCGTGGAGTTTCTACAAACATTTTGTAAGCCGTGGTTTATTCCGAGAAAATGTTTTCTTCATAAACCTTATAAGAAATAAATTTGACCTGTAATATTGCCTATAGCTTAATTACATGACTAGATATGTAGTAAAAATGGCACAAAATTTTATTCTACGAATGAATTGCCTTCTTTACTACCGCTGTCACCGGCGTCTTCACTATCAGTTTCTCTACGGTATCACCTAACCGTTTTCTTTTTTTACCAGGTGTCAAAAAACTGTTGAAGAATAGCTTCTTCAAATTTTTAATTTCCTTCTTTAATTTTTGAATTGTGGTAAGAGAAACATCACAGTAGTTAGCCACTTGCTCACGGCTTTTGTTAGGAGGCAGGATAAAGGTATTTTTGTTTAGCATTAACTTCACAGCATTTTATTACACTGCATATTAGATTTCGTTCAGCACTGTAAATAGTCTGCCCACATTTTCCAGAAACTAACATGTCTGTTTTGGGTAAAAAACAGTTATCTTTGTATGGTTAACCTATAAAAGGTTCCATGATATACTGTATATGCTCTGGGCATAGTATAAGTAAGTTATGTTTGTTGTACTGAAATTAAAGCAGTCATGCATGCGCACTGATGCTTTTCCCCCTTTACCCCTTGTTGCAAACAAGGACAAACTCGTGACTCAAGTATACCTAATCTTTTTATTTTCTGAGAAAACAAATATTTAGGAATTTTAAGCAATTTTCCTGGCAATAGCTTTCAAACATCAAAATAGGGCAGTTACAACTCCAGAATAGTTCTCTCAACAAATATTTTACCATTTTATATTGTAGTATAAAGGATATATAGATTAAGGGGTGCTACTATAGTACGTGGCCTACCGCGTAATGTTTAGTGAAATTTGTATTTCTTGATGTGGTAGCACTGTCCCCTGGCACTTTTGGCGAATAAATATTCACATATTTTACAAGGTTATGTGAACATTAGGTTTTAAAAAATATTTACATATTTTACAGGTTATATGAACTACATTAGGTTATGGGAACATTTGGTTACCTGTCTTTAATGGTTAACCATCTGCGAAATTATGTTAATTCATAAACAGGAGCCAATACACAAGCAATTGAGAGATCGCAGTTGGACGCAATAGTAAACATTATTAAACAAAAACGAGGTGTTCCGAAATAATTTTTTCATTCGCACCTTGACCATATATCACAGAAAATTATGAGAAAAGTCGAACCTGAAGTATATTATAATTATCTTGTGTAATTTGTCCTTTTTTCTTAATATCACATAACCTGTAAAATATGTAAATATTCACAGGCCAAAAGTGCTAGTGGACAGTGCTACCACATCAAGAAATACAAATTTCACTAAACATAACGCGGTAGGCCACGTACTATAGTAGCACCGATTAACGTGTCTAGCAAAACAAGTAAATTTATTTGAATGAGATCATAAAAAAATGAAAATCAAAGCAGCTACAAAAGGTTAAAAAAATGTTAAACGATTTATATATTAGAATTGATTGGAACCTGCAAAATGCATTTTATTTATTTTTGAATCTACAGATTCCTTTTACAAATATCCATATGGATTCTTCAAAAAGAAAGATCAGTAACTGAACAATTTAAAAGGATATTTCAGACTCAATTACTTCCACTTTTTAATAATACTTATTTAAAAATTAAACTGAATCCAAGGGTATGGTAGAAAGTAGATAGCACCTTAAAATCAATGCCTAGTTATAGAACAATTTAATTTGACAAAAGAAAGCAGATATTTTTTTTTAAGAAAATCAAACAAAAAGCTTACCAAGGTACTTAACAGGTATTGTCCCTTGAAGATTCGCAAGCTCACGTTGAACCCCATTGGGAAACACTAAGTATTATTAAAAAATAACTAGAGATTAAAATATAATCAAACCAGTTAAAAACTAAATATAAAATTAAACTTCACTGAAATAAAACTTAAAGCAAACTAAGTAAACAATGTGTATATAAAACATGCAGAAAACAAGGATGAAAGAAAATCACAGAGCACCTAGAAAATTTTAAAATTAAAATTAATGCATTTATTAGATTAGTCTAAAAATAAAACAAGAAAAATCAACCAATCACATCTAGGTCTGCAACTCTGAAATAAATATTTAATACTTATTAAATTTAAATTTAATAGCAAAGAACATATACCACAACATAATTAAGTGTTAAAAAAGCAAAAAAAAAAATCTAACACAATTAAAAAAACAATCTAATACTTGCACATAATGTATACACAAATATTCTTAGGCCGAGTCCTAGCTGCATCCAGTCTTTGCGGTGAGTGAAATGCGTTAGTCGTTCCGGATAAAACATGTAGGTACAAGTGATTGTGTCCTAAGTTAGTCCAATCCGACTGGGCGCATCACCCGGATGCAGCTAGGATAGCATCACTTGTACCTACATGTTTTATCCTGAATGACTAATGCATTGCAAAGCCTGGATGGAGCTAGGACACGGTGTTAGAGCTGAATTGAAAAATTTATAATACGGGACAGTATATCACAATATGTTATAGTAATTTGGATTTCTATGTTATTTTTATTACAAATTATATTCAATGGATTTATAGCATACACTACTTAACTGTTTACTAAAATAAATACTTGAGCTCAGTAAATTTTTATTTTCCCTAAAAATATATGAATTAATGCAATCTGTACTACAGAAATATATGTGCATTAAAGTTATACACACAGAAACTAAATGTACAACCTACACAAATGTATAAGTGCAACAAACTAATTACCAGCCTTGTACAAATGAAACTATTCTAGTTTATAATCCAACAAACATAAAAAAAAAATTACAACAAAAAAAGAAAAAGAAAAGAAAACCAGGTACTCTTCCATTACTTGGATGCCACTCCTATTTCTGATTTTCTCGGTTTAATAACTAGGTTCTTAATGTGGAAGTCAATGGAATACAGAAACCTGTTATTTATGAACGGAATATATTTGTAAATTTAGAATTGTGTTGATTTATTATGATAACACTGTGTATCCACATAACCACCAAATGACCCTTGCCATTTCCACGTTATCTGGGTGCTACATTATCTGAGCACAATTTGCCTATAATCTTATCTTTTCCAATGTGTATTTCATAGTAATTTAATTGCGTTCAAAATTTCATAAATGAAATTAAAAACCGTAATTAAGTAACCAGTTTACAACTTTATGTACGATAGTAGTATTGGCGTACAAGCAGTATTATCTGTAGTGAATAGATTGTTTTCTGTACATTAACTAGTTTTTTCACGAATCAAAAGCAAGATGGAACGGCAAGTGACAATTTAGGATCTTTCTGCGTATGAAGAAGATGCGGTAAAATTTTTCCAAGGTGTACTGCCATAACATCTAGTCTATAAGAAAGCTCATCACTTTTTTCCTGATGTATTAAGTTGATCATTAGTTTCTTAGATCTACCTTACACTGTTGGTGAATTCAAGTTACATTAATTAGGTAATAGGCTAAACACAACATGGTTGCAGACGTAAAATACGTATTTTACAGGTAATAAATGTTAGCCTGTTTATAAAGATCGGTGGCATCTGTAAAATGGAAGAGTGTATCGGGCATTATACGAGTGTCTTCATTACATTTGATAATTCACCGGTTTTTAATTTTGACAAATATGATACTATTGTTTTAGTTCGTAAAACAACCAAACTATAAAATCTAATCGTTACATTTTTTGTGTGGTGTAAAACTGGAAATAAATCAGCGGAAATCAGAGTCGCATTTACACAATAAAAGAATGTATAGGGCATCAGATCAATCATGCAGGTGCCTTTATTACATTCGATAACTAATCAATTTACAACAACGACAAATATGTTGCTACAGTTTCCATTCGTAAAATAACCAAAATATAATTAACAGTTCCTTTCGTATGTGTAGTGTAAAAGTGAAAAAAACCTGCAGAAAAGAGAGTGGTGTCCATATAATGCGAGAGGGTCGAAAAAAAAAATGAATTAACTGCAGCAATGAAAAATTCATAACATGCGTGACTAAAACTTTATTTGGTTTTACATGTGATTGAACACTAAGAATATTAGATGCATAGTAAAGTTCACAGCATAAAACATATATTCGCTGCTTACTCCTTGGTATAAATAATATTGTAGCATAATCATCATCACCAGCAGCATGTATACCATTGATCCATCACCAAAAATATGTCACAATGCTGAATAGCTTATAGAATTAACAACTAAATTCCATTATTGAAAACCACTAAAAAGATTAATACGAGAAAGTTATTTTGCAAAGTGTTGTGGTAAAGAATCTAAAAAAAAGAAGTTAAACCATTACGAAAATAAAATTAAATACTCCAGAAATTAATAGGGTTTAGTATATCATGTAAAAACTTAAGATTTGGTAAAATTTTGCAGAAAAATTAAAACAAAATTGGAAGATTTTTGCAATATTGAATGTGATCGTCATTTTTAAGATTCAGACATTGAAACAATAATAAATAGTTTTGAACTCCCAAAAACGTTACGTTCCATCAATAAAAATTTATAATCACTGTATTACAAGATTCACTATCATTTGACATTTTAAGATATCAGATTAAATGGGCAATGGAATAAGAAAACAAAGACTAAAACATTAATTAATTTTAAATTACATTGCTCAATGTTCACATTTAGTACATTTAAATGTTCAAGTACATTTAGTTTTGGATGTGGTCTCTTATGTATGATTACGAGATACATAAATAAAGTTCGAAAAGATTCAAAGGCTTATAAACACTCTGAAGAAAAAGATTGGTCATGAGTACGTGCGGAAGGAGACTGTTTAAGGTTTTACCATAATATGTTAGAACTAGTAGATGATTCAAAGTGTTGGGTTAGACTACTGGGTCAAGATGCCAAGAATAGAAGCTGTTGAGATAAGATTCTTACGACCTTTAGCAGGGTATAGATAGCTGGAATATATAAAAAATGAACTTAATGTGCCAGGGATGATATCAAACATTGGGAATAAGGGTAAAGTAATATGATATTTTTTTGTTGATTCCACAGACTGAACACAGATAAGTGTTAACTTATAAGCCAACCAAACAACACACAACTGGACCACTTCAGAAGATAAAGGCATCTCAGCTTCTTAAAAAAAAAAGCAGATTACTAGTTTGAATTTTTTTATGTAACAGGCTTAGAGGAGTAATCTGTATGATTTATGATGAACGCCATAAAAAAATCTGGTTACATATATCATTATCATGATTGGTCAACTGTAGATACATGTTCTTTCAAGAGAGTTTCAACGATAAATAACTGCAAAATATTTGTTTGAATAGCTGACTTTTTCTTATGATAATGCAATAAATATTTTAAACAAAACTGTATTAAAAAAAATCAAACAAAAGAATCAAGCAGACAGCAGTAATTAAGAAGAATGGTACAAATAAATTAATGACACGCAGAAACTCATAAAATACAAGAGGTGTAATTTACATGGAGTTAACTGAAAAAAAAGTTAAGGTAAATCACGGTGCAAACTAGATGCAATCAAAGGACTGCCATGCAAAGAATGAATTACAGAAAAAAGAAAACACAAGAAATTTTGTCAGCGTCACCCTTTTTTGATAACTCACCCTTATATTTTACAGGTATTGTGCCTTCTAGATTAGCTAGCTCCTTCCTAACGCCGTCACTGAATACTGGACCGTTAGATAAAATAAAAAAAACAAATAATAACAAAACTACGATACACATATTAAATATGCAATTTAAGAAAAAAATATACACATTAATAAGTCAGATTGGTTTCAGACATACTGCTAATACGCAAAGACGTTTGCAACACAGCGATAATATTGTGCGTACATTGTTATTTATAATTTAATTTTATTACATTTCTATTAATAACAAACTAATCCTGCATTTCATACCCATTTTTATTCTCTCTTGCCCTCCACAAATATTTAGGTAAGGAGAGTATTCATGTTGATTTTTCACTGGAAATACATGTTTTCAGGGCCCCTGAACCCAAACACTTGTTTATAGTGATTGGTCTGTTTATGTGTGTGTGTACAAAATATTTCAAGAACGAAATATGGCACAAAGTTGAAACATGGCACATAAGTTAGGTACCACTTGAGGACACAACACGAACATTTTCATCAAAACTGATTAACAAGAAGTAGTAGTTAATTTGTGAGATTTTTCACTTTTAAGCGATTTTCTCAAAACGACTCCTGATTTTTTAAAAAATTACCTCATTTACTGAATTTTTTTATGCTTTACGAGATAGGCAAAGTGCCATGTCAGCTGAAATTCTTGGAGGGGGGGGGGCTGTGTTCTTTTAATCAATGTAAATAAAAAATACAAGAAAAAATAAACAAAGGTGGTGTTGCATTAGTACTGACAGGGAAGAATAAACTAAATGGAATTTATAATTTATAAAAATGAACTTCTTGTACACATGATTGATAAATTGTGATGCGAAAACAACGATTAAGCAGATTTACAATACAGCACAGGTAAAGCCTAATCAGGTACTGTGTGGCAAAGATTTGATTCCTTTTTGCAGAAAGGAACAGAATCATTCTCAATAATATTTCATTATGTATCAAGTCTAGTGTACTAGTTAGTAGTAGTACATAACGAAATGTTATTGAGAAGGCTAGTAGCGGGCCGATTCTGCTCCTCTTCGTGAAGGGCAATCAAATCTTTGCCACAAAGTAATGTGGCAAATTTGACAGTACCACATTCGCGGAAAGGTCGCTTTATTAAGTGATTCTGATTATCATCCAAAGTATCAGTCTCCTACACCTCACCCCATCATTAACCATAAACCACCAACGTTTTTTCAATAAAGAAGACATTGGTAAGCTAATTAACTTATTAAAACAGACCTTTTGGTTGAAAAACCTATACATATTTTCAGGCTGAGGTAAATATCCTTCAAAGACACAATAAAATGGACTACGAATTTCAAATTTCTACCATCACATAACACCAACAGGGATTTAGTATAATTTAACAAGTTTGCAAAAATATATTTGAATAAACATTAATATTGAGAATAATATTATGGTATTCAAAGGAAATTCAATTTGCTAAATGCTGATAATTAAAAAAAAAAAACAGAAAAAGTTGTTGAGAAGAAAGACGTACAAATGTTATATTTTACGATTTATAAATAACACAAACTAATGACAAACATATATACCGCATGAATTTTCACCTAACAAATTAATTTATATGGTGTACCTCAAACCAAAAACAATTAGAACTTTTGTTATTGGTAGACAACCGATATGGTATATAAAAATATGAGTTATCTTTTTAATTTGAAAGATAAATAAGAAAAAATATAACACAAAACATATTTTTCAAATACAAATTTATAACAACACAATCTTGATGATAACATTGTAAAAAATACAATGTTAATGTGATTCTAGGCAAGCAAAATGTAGCCTGAAGAGAAAGTAAAATATACCCGGAAGCATTGAAAAGCACACTTAATCGATTTTACAAAAAAAAAATTGAAAGCATTTTTACAGAACACCGATTTGATTTTTCCAGCATGCAAGATAATTGACATACAACTGATAAAATTGATAAAAGAAAGAAACACTTTTTTAATTCCATATTTCAAGGTTAATAATAATAATTGAAATCTCCAGAAAATAACTACAAATATAATACAAAAGAACTGTACCTAAAAAAATATTAGTTAATCTATTATAAACATTCCTGCAACAGACTGAGTATTCAATACACATAGGGATTCAAGAGGAAAGGTCAAGGTCAATCATTGGAAAAAATTCAAGAAACAAAAATAAAGAAATGCTTCACTATTCTGTTACAGCTAGTTACATATTTTAACTTGCTTTCACCTTCAATAAAAACATTAAAGGTGTTTTCATCTAAGTATAAAAACAATATTATAAACAAAACAATGTCTCAATAATAAAAAACCAAAAATACACACTGTGACATCATTAACCCTTTCAGTGGTGAAACAATATTTAAAAATTTGACCTTTAAGTTAAATATTTATAAGTTTAAAATGCCATTTAATTTGTATACGGGTGTACAAAAAGTGCCAGCCCTATTTCGAAAACTTGCAGGCGTAAGCCTGCCATTGCCAACCAAAATTTCAACAATACAGAAAAATAAAATTTCCTGTTAAAAATTAATTTTTATTGCGTTCACAAAAAAACAAATAGTTCTAACACAAAAATATTCAAAATAGCTTTCTTTTGTTAATTAAAAGTCACATGACAGCTTGGTCATTAGAGACTACTGTGGGTTTAGATACCTTAACAGTGGTTTTAACGTGTTAAAATTTTCATACCCTAGCCGGGAATCAAACCCAGGACTTTTCGCTGTAGGCTAGCGCCCTAGTCATTACACCACGGAGGCAGTCTCAAAATACATTATTCCATTAATTTTTATTTAAAATTTTTTTTTGTAAATATTGGGTTATCAAACTGGATGTTATCACTCTACATGAAATATATAGACGTCCTGTTTTCCGGATATTGGTACTGAAAGGGTTAACATAACAAATCTTTCCCATAATTTATACCCAAGAAATTCCAGTATGGTCTTATTTTACCATTTGAGCCAAAATCACGGCGAGATATTTCACCCATTGTAACCATCTGTTAACAGAACTAATATTAACCCAGAAGAACCCAGTAACTTGATAACAAAGCATTTTTAGCCTTCTGATTAAACAAAATGATTTATATCTTATAATACTTTCCCAAAGTACTGACACCTTTCTTCCGAAATCTCTAAATTTCGTACCAAATACTGAACAAATGTGAAAACAAATAAAAGAACATGGCTAGATTTCTTGTATTATAACTTAATACACCATGAAACATTAACACAATTAAACACTAAAACCACAAATAAAACATCATATTGTGATACAATGACAATATGCAGGATAATTAATGGTAGGCGGCTTTTGTATGAATTCTGGCAGGTGTAATTTATTGCCTTTAGGATTAACAGCTAGTCTTCACTCACTTGTTGATTTTCTAGTACAGAACTCGAAATTTCAACAAAAAGGTGAAACATTTAGAATATGAATCAATGAAGTTGTACTCTATTAAATACCAAAACATTTCAGCATCAGACATCTGATTGCTATTACACATACTATAGTAAATAAGATGCTGTGAAAGAAACCATAAAACATGCAGTAGAAACAACAGAATGGATGATCAAATTATTATTCATAATATGGTTGTGGTCCAATCAGAAATGATTAGGTAAATTCAAAGTAATTTAAAATAATATTAAGTAATATTACTAAAAATTCCAATAAAAGGAGAAAATACTGTAGTCCCAATGTTGCATAGCAAGGTATTTAAGACATGCATTTTCCATTGTCAGAGTAAAAAAAACATAATAATGAAAATTATAGGACGTAATTTTTTAGAAAATTACACAGTAAACTTAAATCATGCGAATGCTCCTGTGATTTCTTCATCTCACATGAAAGTAGTGAACATTAGATACTGAAATAAATAAATATTAAATTATAAATAATACCAAACAGATAAATGTCAAACATTAAATAATATTGATTGACCAAAATTCAGAATTTCTTGTATTTCTGTGCGAGATAAAAATTTGCCAAAAAAAAATGACATAGCATATCTTATAAATCAGTCCATGATTGCAGACAACAGTCTACTTCATTTTTGTTTATTTCTCTTTAAAAAATTTACATTTTTTGGACGAATTTCCATACAGAAGAATTCATTTTTCTCTCATAACTTTTAAATTTTGTAGTCGATAGATTAAATTCACAGCTAAATTCTCCATTTTAATATTCCCTGAAATTTTTTTATTTATAGTTAATCGAGTCACGAGTTTGCCTTTGGTTTTAATGAAGGTAAAAGGGGGGAAAGCATCAGTGCATATGCACAACTGCTTTGGTATCAGTTCGCTACCACAACAATGTAAACTATACTTAGAGAACATACAATATATTGCGGAATCTTTTGTAGATTAACTGTACCAATATAACTATTTGTTAGTGTAAACGGATATGACAGTTTTTAAAAAAAGCGGTTGAACTGTTTACAGTGCTGCACAAAAACTAATATGCAATGTAATAAAATGCTGTGAAGCTAAAACTAAACAAAAATAACTTTGCATGCCTCTTAACAAAAGCTGTGAGTAAACGGCTAATTACTACTATGTTTCTCTCTCTACAATTCAAAATATAAAGAAGGAAGGAAGACAATGAAGAAGATAATTCTTCATAAAAAGTTTTTAGTTTTTTGACACCTGGTAAAAAAAGGAAACAGTTATAAGAAAGTGATGCAAACATGTGAAATGTTATTACTGGTTTTGAAAGAAAGACTCAATTTTATAGGGTGATTCAAAAAGAGCGCCGGTTTTGATATATCAAATTAAGAGATTTATTTTATTGAAAAAACTGAAAATAAATACATCAACAAGTTCATCTTACCTTCCGATTTCATGTATGAAAAATGATGTCATGCATGTGTCCTCCTCTACTGCGCTAGCACGCATCAACTCTGTCCATGAAATTGGATATTACTGCACGACAAGTTTCGACTTCCATTTGCCCGATAACCCGTCGAATTTCCTGCTTCAAGTCATTGATGTTTCGGGGTTTATTGGCATACACCAATGACTTCAGATGACCCCAAAGATGAAAGTCACAAGGCGTCAAGTCACACGACCTTGGTGGCCATTGATGGTCGGAATTACGAGAAATGATGCGATCCTGGAACCGTTCACGGAGCAACAACATTGTTTCTCTTGCAGAAACTGAACTTTATACAGGTGATATTGGAGATCGTACCGAAGAATTCTCCGTACAGAAGAACATCGTAAACCCAATTGTTGAGAACGGCGACGTATTGATTTTGCTGGGCTAACAGCCACATTGTCACGAACCAACGCAACGTTCTGCTCAGTTCGGCCAGAACTTTTAAGGTCGACTGTTGAACCCGTCTCAAAAAACTTTTTCATGAGCCTGCGAACTGTTGATTCATTCGGTGCTTCATTACGTCCTAGAGTACCGCGAAGTCGCCTGACAGTAGCCGCATAACTCTCTCCACTCTGGTAAAATGTTTTGACGATTAACACTCGTTGTGCAATAGTAAACTTCTCCATGGTTAGACACAGACTGCGAGAGTACTACACTGCGAACAAGAGAAACTACAACTGAATCGTCAATCGGAATGTTCTCCAAAATAGAAATGAGGTCTAACAATGTTGCCAACCGATAAACAAAAATTTACTAGCCGTTTAAAAACCAGCGCTCTTTTTGAATCACCCGTTAGTTGGAAACTTCATACGTTAAGAAAAATTTTTAAAGAAAATGAGGTTTAAGTGGAAAAAGTGTCAAGTTACAATGAAGTATATTAATTGTAAGGCAACAAGTGGTTAACAAACAGTGCAATTGCAAGGTGTAAAATATATAGTCTCACTGTTGAGGTTGGCAGCACTGAGATTTCTCTTCCCTTTCTCATAGCCCATCCATACACAAAAGGCACTCTCGTGACTTGCTATCTACATCATGTGTAATCCAGACAGTCTGAACTTGATCAATGATCATCTGACTTCACAAATTTTCTAAATAATAGTGCCACACACAGGCACAACTTTATATATATACAAAATCATTTTTAAAAATACAACCAATAAAAATATTTACCATATGATTCTAATTTGCAACAGAGTCCATGATATTGTGACAAAGCACTGAAAATATCTCTTCTAGCTGCATCTGGATGTTGGTACTGAAACAGCAGAAATTAAATTTATAAACAGACAGCGTAGGTAGAACCAATAAAATACAAGAATACAAAAAAAAAAACACACGATTAGGCTACTGATTTAAGTTATGGTAAACATGATTTGACAACTGACCTTTAACATTTAATGGACAGATTGGTCAATAGCAATGGGGGGGATTATAAAACAGTTTTACAGGTTTTCAATACATAAAAAATTTTTCCACACCTAGCCGGAATTCCAATCCAGGATATTCATTATGGTATACAGTTGTCCAAACAGATTATTTTTGTTTAAAAAAAAATATTAATGTGGTTTACTGTTCATATTTTCAGTTTCTTGTACCTACATATAGGTAAGGAAAGTATTGTTTTCATGTCAATTTTTTGAAATAAAGAGTTTTCACAGGAAATACACATTTCCAAGTAAGTTACCCTGAACACAAAATAAACATGTTTTTACAAAGTGGTCTGTGTGTGTGCGTGTGGGAACTAAATAACTCAAAAACTGAATATCATACCAAGATGAAACACAAAACTTAAGTTAAGTACCATGACGGGACATAAGATGAACATTTTCATCAAAATCGGTGAATCAAAAGTAGTAGTTTCTTTGTCCAATTTTTCACGTTTTTGTTTAAAAGTGTCTCCTACAATTTTGTTTAAAAATGCCTTATTTACTACTTTTTTGTGCTTTATAAGATGGTGTAAAAATGTTGGTTTTAATAATTTACAGTACAGCGATTGCATTTCCCAGTGATTAAGTTTAAATTAAAATATTTAAGGCAGCAATGTTTTTCTTATTTTTTCACATGCAATTTGTCAGTCTCTCTCCAAAAAAAAAAATGGAAAACAGAAATAATTGACCACCTCCATCTTTTGAACACTTAGAACGCGAACGTACACTGTGAAAGAGTTTTTTTAAAGGATAATATCCGATTTGTTCTGTTTATCTGGATCATAAATCCAATGCTAGTCAACAATAGATGGGCCCGTCCCACACTAGTAACACTTATGTCAAAGTGGTAGTTCAAATACCTACATCAAGTATTTAATACAGATTTTTTTTATATCAAATTGTTTTGCAAATAGATGCTAACCCATGAGTTGAAGAGTGACAGAAAACAATGTACCAGACCTAACTGGGAATTGATCCCAGGACTCCTGGCTTAGAAGCAGTTGTGTTGACCCTACACCACAGGCCGGCCATGACTCAGAAGTTCTTTCTGGTCATACATTTGAAAATTTTGCATATTAATTTTAATGCAGAAGGTGAAAGGTGGCAAATGAAAAAATGTATGACCTTACTGGAGATCAAACCCAGGAGCTTGTAACAAAGAAGCTAGTTGTGCTAGTCTATATTGTCACATAGTAGTTCAAACAACTTATTTTTCAATGGTCTCTGTCATCCAATAAAACACAAACAAACCTGTATATATAAGATATAAAATGCTTTGCTTGATAATACAAGGCAAGATTCAGAGGAAAAGAGATATGGGAAGAAGAATTTCTTGGTTGAAGAATCTTCACGACTGGTTTCGTTGTACCTCAGCGGAGCTGTTGATTCCTAAGTGCGATTAGCCATCATGATTGCTAACCTCTGGTCAGAGAGGGCAAGTTAAGAAGAAAAAAGCTACATAATGGGGAAGGATATAATTCTCACCTACAGGCTACCACCTCACCACAGTTACTTAAGTTCAACTGATTGTGATCTCTATAACAGCTGATTGGGCGCAACTCAGAATCCATGCAAGAAAAATATTATGCTGCTTTTTTCAGAATATCCCACAAACATACCGAGATGTGTAATCAATGGGCCATTAATAAAAGACAACAAAATATATAAAATGGCTGCCTCGGTGGCATAGTGACTAGTGCACTAGCTTACAAAGTGGAAGGTCCCGGGTTCGATTCCCGGCAAGGGTCTGGAAATTTTAACACGTTAAAACCATTACAGTACCGAAACCCACAATAGGTCGCTAATGACCAAGTTATTGATGTGACTTCAAACAAATTAAAAAAGTAACTTAAACATTTATTTTTTAATGATTACTTGAACCTGGTTGAAAAACCTATACTCCTCAATTTTCACAAAACTCAAGTGACTCATTTTAATGAAAAAATACAAAGATGAAACAGTCTATCATGTCGGATCATTGGATTGATTATAAGCATTTATGGTGGGTTAACGAAACTGGAATGGTGGGTTTTGACCTGTTATAATAAAAATGGGCTATAAAGGGCTACTGTCGTCAACTGGAAGGAGACCCCTTAATTCCTTTTACAAAAGGCTTAAGGGAACCGGCTGGGATAGACGGCTAGTGTCCTATCCATACATTCACGTTATGTGGCCTGTTAGTAACCATGTGACCGCTCATCAGCACGATAACCGTCTCATGGTGAACGGAACTGGAAGGGCTGCCCATTCCACCCTGGCAGACGGTAGCTTGGGGCACTCAGTCTGCCAACCAAAAAGCTGAAAGCAACAGTAAACTACAGCTTTTTCTGTCTGACTAGAATTATCGTAAGGAAACTCCTTCACGTATGATTCTGGTTAGGCTTACTTAGTATATGCAGATCTTCAAGAGCTTCGAGAACTTCAAAATATGAAAAATTATGATGGCGTCCTCTCTGGTAAAACATTCCGGAGATAAACTAGTCCTTCCATTCGGATCTCCGGGCGAGGACTATCAGAGGGGACTTCATCAAAAAAATACAAGTTTCGGAACAAAAGATGTAGGGTGTTGCAGGTATGTAGATATGAAACGACTTACGCATAATAGAACAGGTTGGAGAACTGCATCAAACCAGTCGAGAGACTGATGACAAAAAAAAATATATAATTGAAATTATTTCAAGATACTAGCTAGGAATCCAACTCGGAACCTTCGCTTGGTCGACTATTGCGCTAACCACTACGCTACATGGAGGTGATAGAAATTAAATTTATTAACCACTGTACAATCAGCTGTTAAATTAACTATTACTATAGAAACAAAGAATAATTTAATACTTACAAAATTACTTCTCTATAGCAAGTATATATATAAAAAACAAAACAAAAATCATACCAGTGAAAATACACAACCGACATAATTATATTTGCGTGAGTAATTCAAAACAATCAAGTAATTAAGTTATGTCAATAACAACAGATGATCTCGTGTTGAATTATATTAATAATGATGATCAAGATAATGACTTGGTAGAATATACAGAACAAACCGAAACGGATATGAACAATGAAATAGATTACGTAGAAACTGAAAGAAATTCAGATGAATTACAGGATGACTTTATAACTATTTTTAAAATGGAATGCGATGAACAAAAAAAGATTGCTGAACTTTTAAAAGCTGCGACAGATAAGGTTGATAACATAACACATATATTACAAAATACTGAAGAAAATTTTAATACAAGTAATAATTCTGAAGTTGAGTATTTAACCAATAAAATATTAACATCAATTGAATGTTCAGAATTTTGTAATTTCATGTTGAAAATTAATTGTACTGGTTTATTAGATAAGATTCAACAGATTTTTGACACAGATAAAATTGAACAGATATGCAATGAAAATAATATTAATTACTGTGATACTGAATAATGTCATTTTGTTATTGAAACAGTAAATATACAGGATTGATTAAATTTTTAATAGAAAATCAAGTAATTATTTCCTATTATATAAAAAAAATCTGGTGTGAAACACTCGCACAACTTTCTCTTGCCAATTAAAATAATGACCAATATAACCTAACATTAGTAATAAACAAAAAACTAAACTCAAAAAACATAACCTTACTTTAATCAAGAGTGAAAGACACAAAATGAAAATCGAGCTCAGTTTGGCTTAAAAATACGGAAAATCACTCTTTCACGCTAAACTAGGCTATGTAGAGGAAAATTCTCTAAATAAAAGTTGTACATCTTTTAATTTTCTATAAATTTAATTATATACACTTTTGTTGTAAAATGCATACTAAGGCCGAAATCTAAAAAAATGGAATTTTTTTACACGTTTTCGTGAGAAAAAAACAGAAAATTGCTAATTTCCGCTGAACTAAGCATTATACAAAAAAATGTTTCAAATAAAAGTTATAGATTTTTCAATTTTCTACAACTTTAATTATATACATTTTTGCGCTAAAATGCCTACCCTACCTTGTTCAGTATAAAAATCTGGTGTGAAACACTCACACAACTTTCTCTAGCCAATGCAAATAATTAACAATAAACCTAACATTAGTAATAAAACATTAAAAGCAAACAAAAAACTAACCTCAATAAACATAACCAAATTTTAATTATATATGAAAGACGCAAAATGAAAATCAACCTCAGTTTGGCTTAAAAATACAGAAAATCACTCTTTCACGCTAAACTAGCCTCTGTAGAGAAAAATGCTGCAAATAAAAGTTGTAGATTTCATGAAATGTGACAACATGAAATACTTTCTTTGATTTTAAACTAAATAATTTACAAAATTTAAAATTTATTAAATTTATTGTGACCATTAAAAATTCTTAGCTTTCATGTAAACATAAAGAGGACAAATATCTTAAAACAATATAACATTATATAAGTAAATGTAATCAATAAACAAATGATTTTATGTTTATGAACTAAAAACAGAATAATCATTTCTACAATACTTACTTTAGCCACATATTGTCTTATTTTGGTTTCTTCACTCGGCAGCATATTGTAGACACCAACAACTGCACTATTATAATCTGATTGATGATTTCTTCTTGGCCTTCAAACATAAAAAATGTATTAGTACATGAATTTACTATTACAGACAATAACTGTAACTTACAAATTACTAAAGTAAAAATTTAATTAGGTGTGCCTTGCACTCTTTCTAAACAGTGAACGAAATTGAACTGTCACATATCCACGCGTCATGAAATAATTTTATTTCATTGAAATAAAATTTACACGTTTTCGTTTTTTTTACACGTTTTCGCGTGTAAACGTTTACACGTTTTCACGTTTACACGTGTTTGAATTTTAAATTCAACGGTTTGTTAAATATAATGTATAGTATATCCCACAGAACCGTACAGCAGATATAAACAGACTACGGGTTGAAAGTAAGTAAAAAGGATGCATAATCATGTTTCAATCTATTAGTGCATTCAGTCAAAACAACGGGCGACAGACCGAATGTTTTAAAATAAGCCTACTCTATGAATTCTTTATACTGGTACTGTCGTATTTTGTATTTAGTATATGTTTCAATTAGTATACAGAAACTTTCAGCTGATAAGCAAAGAACACTTTTTGTAACTTGAATGGATCGCACTAAGTTCAATCACAATTTTAATATATTTATGTTTTCATGTGTCACACAGTTTCATTGGATAGAGTATAGCATCAATATTATGTAATGCAATACAAAATTACAGGTAGGCATTTACATAACACTATTATTTTACTGTAATTACAGTAGTAAACTATGGTGTACTAAAATTTATTTTAATAAAAAAATAATTCTTGTATAGAGATTCACAAGTGAAACCCACAAAGATATCGAGGAGCCTGAGAAACTACGTACAGAAACCAACCATAGCTTACCTAACCAAAGAAATCAAGTACATAACCACAGATCATACCCGAACTTAAGGAATCATTAACAATCAACTTCTGTAAATTATAATTCCTTTTAATTACTTACAAAATAATTTAAGTCTTCATTAGACTAAATCAAATATTACAATATAACTATTGCAACAGATCCTTAACAGAAGGTAATTTATCCAAAGCTGGAAATTACATTCAGTAAAATACTTTTTTCAAACTCGATAATTAATTCTAGGTTAGATACCAGAAGAAATTATACTTTACAAATTGTTCTTCTTTTTAAGCTAACAGAAGTTCGATTCTATAAACAAATTGATCGACGTAATTGCACAAGTTTACCAAATTATGCTAATTTCTAAAGACTTCAATTTTAATTTAAAATTTTATGAATACCATATAGAAAACTCCGATATTCCTAATATAAATTATTAATACACACTAAAACACAAGAAGTTGGAAGTTTTACAAACTATAAATTACGACTCCATTCAGCAGTTGTGAAAGTATCAATCAAAACATAATAAAAAAAAAAATAGCTCACCAGTAAAAATATATAGATATTCGTTTACAAACGTTAAATCAATAAGTATTGTTGTTGGGCACTTAAGAAAAATACATCACAGACAATACTAGGTGATACTTTGTTCCAAATCAAATTGCCCTAACCATCGTCAGTCAATGGTCACACAAGTTTAACATGACTCATATCTCTCATATGATCGTATTATGACATCAAAGAAATTTCAGTTCAATGTTGTTTAAAAAACGGTACGTACTTTAGAATTATCGAGAAGCTAGATTATAAACACTGTAAATTTTCTTTACTTAAAAATATGTTTAATATTAATGTTTCCCTTTATTTAATAAAGATAATTTGTATTTTTTCCTTTAACGTATTACAATTTCAATGGTGGTCAACCTGATTTAGGAGTTCAATTCAAAAATCTGATCGGATAAGTACGGAAATATTAATATTTATATATTAACATTTAATTATATATTTAATATTACATTTATATTAATAATAATTGATACGCCATCCTTTATACTGAAGGAGACTTGTAAAATTTTATCACACCCTGTTTTTGCATGTTCTACTTTATGGTCAGGGTGTTGAACACTGCTCAGCAGAGATCAAAAATAAATAAATAGAGGCTACTGAAATGAGATTGTCAAGACCTTTAGCGTGGTATCATTTGCTGGACCATAAACGAAAAGAAGACTATTAGACATGATCTTGGTGTGCCAGGGGTGATATCAACTATTCAAAAATAGTACACACAAGAGTGGTATGTTAATTTGATGAGGATGCCAGATTATCAAACACTGAAGCAGCCGTTAATTTATAAGCCAACTGGACAACATGGTATTGGATGACCTCAGAAGAGATTAAGATCAGGTTAGGATGCTCAGAAGAGCATCCTAACTTCATGAAATAACAGACCACTAAGTTTTAAGCTGAAAAATGTTATCCAGGCATAATTCCTGCTGTTTATGATGATGATGAATTCTAAAATCAAAATTAAAGATTTGGACGTTGAGGCCTAGCTAAACATTTAAAATTATGATGCTATTAATGTATTATTAAATCTATTCATTTTTTCAGTTCATATTTATAATATTGTTGGTTAACAGAAACTATAAAAACCAATTAAGTTTGTAAATTAGATTATCAGTGATTTTATAAATTGCATAATTGCGGGCATAGCACAGAGAGGGCATATACTCCTTTTCATTAGCAAGCACTGTTATTTATTTTAGTGAATACAATTAATTATGGTTAAGCCTACAATATCTTGGACACATTATGAGGAATGGAGAAAGGTATGAACTTCTGCAATCCATACTGCAAGGAAAAATATTGGGACAAAGGGGCCCAGGTCGAAGAAGAATATCCTGGTTAAAGAACCTTAGAACCTGGTTCAATAAAACTACTCCGCAACTGTTTAGAGCTGCAGTTGACAAAGTGAGGATCGCCATGATGGTGTCCAACATTCGAAACGGATTGGCACCTTAAGAAGAAGAAGCCTACATGTTCGTGTCAACTCATTATGGATTACTTAAAATTTTACTCCTAGCATTTATGTCAAATTTTATTAAACTCTAAAGAATATCGGCATTAAAAAAAAAACAGTTAAATTAGCCCTGGCTCTCTCAAAGTCCTATCAGATCAATATTGACAAGCTCCAAAAAACCTGTATAGATAAATTTGTTAGTGAAGCCTGGAATGAAATAAAACTTCTTTCTAGGGATCTAGAATCTCAATACACAAAACTTTGTAGAAAATATAAAAAAAAATGTAAACTGGATCAAAGTAACAGGGTGAAGAATGTTCCATTATGGCTAGGCACCCCTTGCAATTTTGTCATGCTACAGAAAAATCACAGAAGATGAAACACGCAGTTTTAAATTGAAGGGTCCAAACATTCAACTGAGAAATCACAGAAATTTAAAAAAGCAATCTATTCTATTTTATAAGTAGCACGACTGTTGCAAACTCAGATGAAACACATGATCATGTAAAGATATGCACCTACATGCAATTTTGCAACCACGATTATTATGGTAATGTCATTTTATTTATTTATTTATTTATTTTTTTGTTATTTCTGTCTTTTTGCAATTTGAGACAGGTGATGTATATTTTAGCTATCTTTTTAAATTTATATTACTCAATGGTGGACATCAACTCTGATAATACAGTAAATTTTGTGCTAGAACCATAGCTAATAATAATGGAAGTTGAGAAATGTCCAGCTTTATATAGTGCCTATATAACTAGCATACCCCGGGCGGCTTCGCATGTGAAACATGTATTATAATCAAATTTTTTTAAATAAATATGTAACAGAGATTGTGTAGCTACTAGCTGACTGTATACCCCCCCCCCAACATACACACACGCGCGTGCGCGCAAACACACACATTTTGATAAATTCTCCGCGTCTCTCGGTAGTTTTTACACATAATATGTATAAAAACATATGTAAAAAAATATATGAAGTACAGTACATATTATGTACTGTACTTCATATATTAACTGTACTATATAATGAATTTCATTATACAGCCAGATCCTGTGGTGAATGAAGTGAAGGTGTCATTTGCAGAGTGGAAAATATATGCTTTTCAGAGGGCTCGGTATACTGATAAGCGTATTTTTCCGTTCAGTAAGGAAGGCAATGGTAAACCACCTCACTCCTCGTTTTACTTAGTAAAACCTCTACAGGTTCAAACCAGGCTTTCGGCTGATGACCTAAACAACACTACTTTAACGATAGAACACACACACACACACAAAACAACGTTTTGATAATTTACCCCACGTACGTCTTGCCTTTATCAAACCCCTTCATCTACTTCAACAGCAATATGTACTTATGTGTTCAAACACACACATACATATTTCTGAAAATCTTCATTAGGGCCCTTAGAGTTATCATTTTTTAAATTTTAAAATGCCATGTTGCTGTGAATATTAATACGAATATGCTGTCGAAATTTCATGTTTTTTGGAAATTAACCTGCACAAAAAAACACGCTTTGTCTTTATAATATCAGTATAAGCAGATAAAGAGTACAAAATACGAAAGAATAAAAATATTTCAAGCAACTTATCAAAGCTTTCACTTAGAGTACAAAATACGAAAGAATAAAACTATTTCAAGCAACTTATCAAAGCTTTCACTTGACATCCCTTGTAGTTGAAAAAATCATATAACTGCATGAAGTTTATAAAACTCCATTCAGTGGCCTTTGGTTTGCAGTAGAGTATACGGTATATACCCAGTATTGTTTTTTTGTTAAGCTTCTATTTTCATTTGAAGCACAGCAGTAGATTTGCTAAATGTATTCCTTATGTATCACCCATTGCTTAAGTGACTACAAAATTGGATTAATATTGTTTCTTGTTGAAAGTGTTCCCACATTTTTTTTCAACCATTATTAATTTTCAGTAGCTGCTGCTAATTGAAAATGGATGCCTAGCCCAAGAAATTAAAATTGTAAAATTTTGTTAGTTTATTTAAAGTTGCATCAACAGCTCAGTTATTAGCAACTACAATGAGTTTTAACATGTAAAAATTTCCAGATCCTAGCTGGGAATCGAACCTGGGTACTTCACATTGCAGGTGCTAACATTACATTACGGAGGCAGCCATTGAAACATTTTGTTTGTAAACAAACAAAATTGTAAATATTGAATCACAGCTGACAATATTATTTCAAATTGTTGTAGATGATTTCAGATTATTTTGGTGTTGATTAAATTAAAAGTAAAACATTTAGTTATTTCAAAAATTTAAAATGCCTTCAATTCCGAGTGAATATGAAAGATTGTTTTTGTTAGAATTTTATGTGGAAAGTATAGCAATTCAAACTTCATCTCTTAATCAGACGGAAAGTTCATTATGTGTGACATTTCAGTTCCTGCATTATCCTCCTATGCATGTATGTGAAGAAGATTTCTCGCCGAAAACAAAACCTAGAAGCGAATGTAGAATACATTTTAAAAGTGGAAAATCTTGCTTATTTTCATTACACCCAGATGAAAATAATGAAGTTCCGTGTCAGTTTGATTTGACTATTACTGTTAATCAAAAAATTACAAATCAGTGTAATGATAAGGTAGAAAAATTATTAGTAGGAAAAGCTGTAGTCAGATTAGGAGGTAGTTTTGCAAATTTAATGAGAGCTAAAGATTCATCCACATTACCTACAACAGGTGTAAGACATGGTGAATTTCCATTAATGGACAAAGATGATAATGATATAGGAACTGTGGTAGCTTTTGTTCGTTTGTCATGTTTTGGAAAATTAATTGTAACACAATTTCAGCTGGCTGGAGATGATTCAATGAATTATATGTTTAAAGGTACTGACCCTGCAAAGATCTTCAAAGAAGACGATACTGCTGTATCAAAACACCGACCTTCAGGTCAGGAGGACAGAAACATGACTGATGATGAACTACAAATGGATGCACCATATGATAAAGTATTTGGTTATCCTACAGAGAGTGAAGAAGGGGATGAAATGCATGAAGAATGTAGACTAGAAGAACCAATAGTAGAAGATGAATATGAAGAGGAGGAAGGAGCACCTCCAAGTGAAAGACAAATGACAGAGAAAGAAGAACAACCTGAAGAGGAAAATTATAGAGAAATAGGAGCAGAGATAAATGGACACTCCATTGTTATTCGTGTGTTAAAAAAACGTAAAAAACCAAAGAAGAGTGCTGATGACGCGAATTGTTTGTCACAAATGGGAGGTCTTAATTCATTTCAAGGACCATGTCAGTGTCAGCCAC
Source organism: Catonia carolina (assembly GCA_035578175.1). Classification (NCBI taxonomy): domain Eukaryota; kingdom Metazoa; phylum Arthropoda; class Insecta; order Hemiptera; family Achilidae; genus Catonia; species Catonia carolina. The sequence goes on from JAQMRL010000008.1 coordinate 70,199,575, forward strand.
CCCCACCTTGTCCAAATGCACCAAAATTGAATGTATGTGACTGTGATTATCCCCTTCCACCAGAACTGATGAACCCACCATGTACATGTTCTCAACCTCCAACACCATGTTGTCAAGATACTCCACCTACACCGTTTCCTCTAGGTAGTCAACAATTACAAATGGGATTTCCACAACAACAGAATTCTATGCAAGCACCGATGGGATATCCCATGATGCAAAACATTCCGAACCCGCAAACTTGTCCTAAAGAAGACTGTCCACTAGGTTTATACACTCAACCGCAACCAAATCCATTGGAATTAGAACCAGGTACTGTAGCAATGAAAGGTGATCAAGTATTTTTTCAAATGGCAAATAGACGAGCAGGTGAACCAGTTAATGAAAAAGAAAGGAAATTAGCTAACTCATTGTATTTTACAGTAGGTAGCACAGAAGGAGGGGACAACCCAAAAACTATGGTTCAGATTACACCACAACACCAAGCAGAATCTATAACTGCTGGTGGAACAGTTTCAGGTCTCCCTATTGACACTAGTAAACAGGATATGTTTCTATTGAAATTGCAACAAACTAGTGATAATGTTGATAACAAAAGCAAATTAGAAATGGAATTAAGAACACCAAAATCAAAGGAACCCAAGCCAGATTCTGATACCAAAGATACACAATGTTTAGCTACTGATTTTCCACCAGCTGAAAAAAAGGGAAAAGGAAAAGCTGATAAGAAAAAGAAGTAATCTTATCTAATAAAAAATGTAAGTTTTTTGTAGCAAAAATGTAAATGAAGCCAACACAGTAATCCATTCAATGAAGTACACATGTCTGTATAAATCTTTTTGTATCCATTATATTATTTCTAACTAAAAATTATTTTAATTCTTTAATTAATATACAAGAAATAAATCCAATAGTTAAATCTAATTTTGCTACATCATGAAAGCACTGTCAGTTAATTAATTTTTTCACACTGCTCCATAAAATCAATTAGGTAACTTTCAATACAGTCGTCCTTATACATTGTTTGAATTAAATCTCTTAGGTGTAACTTTGTTATGTCATGGTCAGATGTAGCCTAATTAATTACTACTGAATTATCATAATTAGTTGTCCATAAAAATTAAACACAAAATTTAATTCTGCTACACATCATTTCATAAAGTTTTTTTAAAAATGTTAACGTAAATTAATTTTCAATGGGATAATATTACATATTTTAAAATAATTTAAGGTCTTTTGGTAAAGACATTGTTTTCTGTTAAAAATGTATGGTACAGTGTGTTTCAATTTAAGCTTTTTTTCTCTGAGATTGTCAGCTTACCACCCTAAAAATTTAGTATTAAATAAAGCCATTTCCCAATTGATTCTGGTTTGAGGAATGAAAAATCTCAATTTTCTTTTCCTTTCAAAATTTCTTTTGGAAAAACATAGGTACTATTATTATAGCCTGTTTCTTTCACATCTTCCAATGTGTTTACCATTATCCTTGATTTTACGTTCCCTATTACAAAATTAAATTACTTCTCTGTGTTTTTCTATTTTAATTAAATGAAAAACCATTTTAATAACTTTTTTAAACTGCTTTCATTTTATTTTGTAACACCCATTTAGTATTACAGAAAATATATAATAAAAACATTGAGAAATATCTTCAAAGAGTAAATCCAACAGGATTTTTAACATTTCTGAACTACAATAAATTTACTTACGTCAAAAAACAAAACAACTGACATGGGCATCAAATTTTAGTGAACTCATTTAACTGGTTATATTTGAATATATTAAAATATTTTGAATGTACAAAAATATTGTTTATAGAAAGTTTGATTTTAAATACACTGTCTTATTATAAAACATTCTTGTTTTAAATTGTGTCATTTTAAAATACCTTTTTGGATGTTTAAAAATCTTAAGCTGTTAATGGATATTATATCAAAGTTGGTAACCACTAAAGCAAATATGACAATGGCTTCAATTCCCTTAGTTATGCGTTAAGATGTAATAACATTTGTTGCAAAATGATTTTTGCAATTTGAACATTTTATACAATTTATTAAAATAATTCTGTCAAATTATAATACAAAATTTTTTCTTTAGTTTATTTTAAGTTGCATAAACATTGATTATTGGCAACTATTTTTGGTGAAGGAACATTAGGTTTGAACTTATAATAATTTTCCAGACTTTGGCTGGGAATCGAACCCAGGACCTTCCGCTTTGCAGTGTAGTATGACAACCACTGGGCCACAGAGGTGGCAATACAAAGTTAATTTATGGGAAAATAATTTATAATTAACCTGTATTTAGGTTAACTTATTTATAAAGTTTTTATATGTTTTAAACCTGGTTAACAATATAAGAACCATGTTTGCACTATAATGCAGTTGAGAACAGGGTAAATAAATCAAATTTTTATGAAATCTATTAGCTTACATCTACAGAAAGAAATAAGTAAAAAAAATCTTTTTTAATAAAAAGTTTGAGATGTTCTCGAAGGAAGTATAAAAAGTATAATAAAACAGAAATAATACTGATTCTAGACAGTACAGAACATTATAACCCAATCTGGATTTTTTAAACCAAAACAAGAACACTATGCTTAAATAAACGTTATTTAATGTCAACAAACTGTACTTCATAATTTTTTCTATAAAATATTTATGAACTCAGCAAAAAACTATTTCTTGTACTCATACCTCATACATGTACGTGAAGTTTTCAAGAAAGAATTGTTCACAATGTAACTAGTTACCAATTACTAAGACAGATTAATGAATTTGATTTAATCAAGTAAATTGTTTGCTAATTTACCATCAATAAAAATTCCTGATTGTTTTTTAAATATATTTTTATCGTTGACAACTGTGAATAGTTTTGAACAATAATGAATAACTATATTTTCCTGACGCTAGCAAGGAATTTAATCCAACAACTGGTCAGCATTGTAATAAAGTACGCTACTAATTATGTCACAAAAGTGGCCTCATTAAGATTTCTGTATTAATTTCTAAATATTTTATTGAATGATAAAAATAAAATATAAAAATTTTTAAATTTCCGTGAATTATTTTATAAGATATAGTGAAAACAGTTTGTTAAACTGATTGATATAGTATAAATTTATAACTGTGTTTTAGTAGTAAAGTGTTAAGTAGAGGATTAGACCATTCTGCAAAGCAGAAGGTCATGGATTCCCAGATAGATTTTGGAAAATTATTACACCATTCAAACTCATACTTTATGTTCAATAATCTCTAAAATTTTATATTTCCTAACATCACAATCTATTTAAAAGCCACCAAGGTATGCATCATACAATAAAAAATTGAAGTAATGATTATAACACTCATCAATTGGTTAAATATGATTAACAACATTAGACCTACATACATTTTTAAAAGCTACCCAAAAATGATTATGAATCTATATTAATATTATAAATAACATTTATTTGTTTGAGGTAATATCAGAAACCACCCAACAGATTTCAAAAATTCTTTCACTGTTGAAAAGCTTAGAGCTTCCTGAGTACCTAATATCTTGAAAAAAATTCTGTTTGGTAAAATGAAGTTATTTTATATTTTATTTATTTGGCGTAAGTTTATTTTGGAGGTATTTATTTCATCTATCAGTTGTCGTACTATCAAATGTAATATGGTCAGGTATGAGGTACGATTAGTTCCGCCCTACAATTTTACATCCTTTATACTTTATTTTGTTCTAATTTTTGAAAACTATTTACAGGACAGATATCCCCAGAACATAATGACAAATACAATTTTTGTATAGGAAGGAAGTTATATAAACCTTCCAAACTTTAAAGAGATTGTACAATTTTTTAAAGAAAATTTTACCTACTTTTTCTTATTAAGTTATAACACATTTTATTCACAGGTGTATTTCTCCCCTTCCAGTGGTATATCGTACTGATGTCAACAAAATTCCAATACTAATTATTGGTTTTATTTTTATACAGTCATGATTTTACTTTCAATGTGTGTTGTGTGAGAATTTAAATTATTTTTTTTAGTTTTATGTGAAGTGCAGTAAGCTGGAGGTTGCTAATATTTAATAAATATTAAAATGTTATTACATGTTTAGACACATGATTTAGTTCACATTTAATTAACGCATTTTAATTTCAGTTTCTCTGACATCATCTTCAGCTTTGGAGTTTTAATGAATTAAAAGTTGCAGGAATTTGAGGCAATGTGAGGGCCAACAATTACATATATACTCAGAGATTTCTGGAATTTTTAACCATTGTTCACACTATCCTCAGGACTCCAGTGCTGAGGATAGTGTCAGGCATTAAAAAACCTCGTTTACAAAGGTATTTGAGTCGATAGACAGGTTATTTGCAACATTGCATTTAATCAAGCAGACAAAATAGAACAACCAAAACTTTAATTTGTTATTCATCTTATTACAGATAAACATAAAGAAGAAAAGAAAAATCATACAAGAAAGTAATTTTTATATTTTTATTGATTCAAGAAAAATAAAAAAAACTGATGTCACCAAGAAAACTAAGTGAATGTACGGGAAATTATCTGTTAAACTGTTTGTCTTAAAAAATATGTTTCCTAAAATAACTGGGTAATGTCCAGCGTTTTGTTTACAGTTTGCAACACAAAATAATGATACAAAAAAAAACAATAAAAGAATGCAGTAAATAACATACTTTTTTCTTTTTTTTAATTTATTAATTTAAAGTCGCATCAACTGTTTGGTCATTAGCGACTACGGTGGATTATGTAACATTAACTGTGGAATTTGACACGTGAAAATTTCCAGACCCTGGCCGGAATTGAACCCAGGACCTCTGTGTGGCAGGTAAAAACCACTACACTACAAAGACGGCCAATATACTTTTTACTTTGAATTCATTTCATTATTGTTGCCTACTGTGGTACATTAAGAGTACATAACATGCACGTACAAACTGGTTAAACAAGAAGTAGCAAAATACTATCTACGTTTTAAAAGCAACCCCAATATTTGTAGAGAATTAAAAACTTATTTGCACAAGATTAAGTTATTGAACATTAAAGTTAAGATTATGAACAAGCAAAACTAAAATTTATCCAGAATTAGAATAAACTAAGTTATAAATTATAAATAATTTTTTTTTTTATTGAAATTTACTTCTTTTATGGTTTGATTGATTTGCACATAAATGTTAATGCATATGATGATGAATGATGAAAAAATGCCACACCTGATCGAAAATCAAACCAGGACCTCTGACATAGAAGCTAGTTGTTCTGACTACTACACCACCAGTTTATTTATTAACCGAAATAGTAATAATTTATTCATTATATATTTTGACCCACCGGGTTGGTCTAGAGGTAAAGTCATCGCCAAAAGCAGCTGTTTAACAGCTGATTTTCGGAGACGAAGGTTCCTGGTTCAAATCCCAGTAAAGGTAGTAACTTTTATACGGATTTGAATGCTAGACAGTGGTTACCGGTGTGCTTTGATGGTTGGGGTTCAATTAACCATACTCTCTCAGGAATGGTTGGCCTGAATCTGTACAAGACTACACCTCATTTACACGTCATACACATCATCCTCATCTCATTGGGTCATGGGGTTGCTTATTGTTCTGAATCGAACAGATTGCAACGTACACACATTAGGAATTAAAAAAAAAAAAATTAAAAAGAAAACTAAATACATTTTTGGTTAAAAATTTTATAAGAATGAACATAAATAAGCTCTCTACATAATGTATTGTACTAAAGTTAATAATATTGTTTTAATTAATAGTATCGAGAAATCCTAATGAAATTGTTTACTGATGTAACATGTTTTTATATTAAGCAATAAAAATATAATATGTTCAGAAAATTAATGTACGATTAAAATATATTGCTTTTCATTACTATTGAACTAAAAATATTTTTTTGTTACCTTCCATGATGCTTTTCACGTCTATGGTGCATTTTACATTAATGTATAAGCAAATAACGAAAATAATTAGTTTTGTTTATAGAACTCAATTGTGTCAAACTCAGAAGACTTACTATCTATTTTATTCAAGTGAATTTATCTTATGCCTTATCTGTTATATGTGAGTCATTGAGATATGAACCACATTTCCTTGCTTTTAATAAAATAAAAAGTAATAATACGTACATTATTTTCCTATTAAGTCATTAAGAAAATATTTTTAAAATATTAAAATTAAAATCATCTTGTCCTCTCCAGTATGCACTCCTCTGCTGAAGGCCGGCCTATTGGCATAGTGGTTAGCGCAAATGCCTTCTACGCCGAGGTCCTGGGTTCGATTCCCGATCAGGTCTGGCTTTTATTCATCACTCATCTTCATGTTTCATCCTTCTCATCATCTGCATTAGCAGCAATTGCAAAACAGTCAGATATAAAAAAAATAATAATAATCTTCTGCTGAAATCTATAGACACATCTCTCCCTCAAACTCACTCACTTAGTGTTTGTCTTTCATTCTCCCACTCATGTTGACATACAAAGGCACCAAATGCTCCTGAAATCCATGGATGCAGATGCAATGGAAATGCACATTACCTTACTGACATCCATGAATACTGGTGAACCTGAAATTGCTTGCTTCTTTGCCAACATCTGTAATTATAATCATTACATGTTAAGACAACAAAATATTGAATTTTTTCAACGTTCCCCAATCTAGATTGGACTTAATTTAGTCTTTGATGTAAATTAATTTTGTTTAAAAAATAAATGACAATAAAATATTCAGTGGCAGAAACATCAGACTTGTTTATTTAGTGGCCAATGCAACTGGCTTCTATGCTAGGGGTCCCGGGTATACTGCCCAGTCAAGTCAAGCATTTCCTCAATTTTTTTTAACCTCATATGACTTATGCTTGCCCATAACTGGCAGATTGAGTGTTAAATTATTTATACTCTATCTGCTAGTCCCAAGCTACAAAAAATAGTTCTGTTTCTTATCAAATGATCAGCCAATTATATGACTGAAGCATTTAATAACAGAAGAAATGTAAAAGACACTAGTCACAGTTATCTCCTCTCAGAGTAATGAATTTCATTATACAGCCAGACTATGTGGTGAATGAAGTGAAGGTTTCATTTGCAGGGTGGAAAATAGATGCTTTACGGAGGGCCCAGCATGCTGATAAGCATACTTTTTCATGCAGTGAGGAAGGCAAGGTAAGCCACCTGGCTCCTCGTTTTACTTAGTAAAGCCTCTAGAGGTTCAAACCAGCCTTTCGACTGATGACCTAAACAACATGGCCTATGCACAAGCCAAGGCTAATATTGACATCATTGAACAGTAAAAATGTTATATTTTATTGAAGCTAGACTAATTCTTGGTATTGTATAAATTGGGCTCTGTGCTCAGGATTTTACCTGAGTATGCATAGCAGCTGAAAGCCAAGGAGTTGCAAGCACAATCTTTGAAGCCTTTTAGTTATACCTACTGTATTACTAAATTTATTTGAAATAAAGTTATTATATTTTTAAAATAGTATGAATTTCCTTATGTCATTTTGATTACTATAGAAAAAAACAAGATTGACAATATTGTGCTAATATATTGTAAACCCAAAATATCAGTGACAAGACTGCAGGCAATAAATAAAAAAAGGATATTAGGTTATTTCTAAGTTGGTAACAATTTTTGCAGTTATAATACAGTTGTTTTATAATGATTGTTATATCTTTATAACAAGTAAAAAGTATAATCATGATAAAGTAAATTATTAATGTTAATTTAGTAATTATTTTTACAGTAATGTAATAGTATATAAAGGAAAAATTTTCAAATGAAATCTGTGTAATTGTAAAAGAAGGTAAATTGCACATATTAATAAAAATAATAAATAAATGTTTAAGGCATTGTGGGGGTGATTCAACTTTAGTAAGTTGCAATCAACTGGAAAAATTGATTGAAATCAATTCAAAATAACTATCAGCTGTTAAGACAATGTTTTATGTGTTTTGAATTCACACAGAAATTTTCAAAATGTATTACCTTAATTTCTTTAGTTTTTAAAGAATTCATAAGATAATTTTTTTAGTTTATTTAAAATCGCATCAACAGCTTGGTTATTAGCAATTATGGTTATCTAACTTCAACGGTGGGTTTTGACTTGTAATAAATTCCAGACCCTAGCGCGCTACCGCTACACTATGGAGGCGGCCAAAGATAATTTTGTTAATGTATACAAAATTTGAATAGGTACAGCATGATTTAGTAATTATTTCGTTAAACTATAAGCCAGTCCAACCAAGTCAGCAGGTAAAACATTCATAAAAAAATAAGCAACAATGGTTAGTCAAATGGCTTGTTAAGATGACACTTAAAATTAGTAAATTAGTAAAATTAGTAAATAGTTAATTTAAAAGTAAAATACTGTGTGTCCATTTTCAAATGTAAATTAATTCAATACAAACCAAAAATACTATAAATAAATAAAATAAATACAGTATATTATAGTGATTACATTGCATGATCCTTTACTCTATTTCATGAAACTGTGCAGCACGTCAAAACATAAATATATTAAAATTGTGATTGAAGTTAGCACGATCCATTCGAGTTACAAAAATTGTTCTTTGCTTATCAGACGAAACTTACTATATACTAATTGAAACATATACTAAATACAAAATATGACAGTACCAGTAAATTAATTCTTTCTATTCATACAGTAGGCCTATTATAAAACATACGGTCTGTCGCCGGTTGTTTTGACTGGGGGCGTTGGTAGAGTGAAACATAATTACTCAACCTTTTTACTGACTTTCAACCCCTAGTCTGTTTATATCTGCGGCACGGTTCTGTAGGATATACTTTTTTATAGTGCTCAATAATTTGAGTTAATTTAAAAGTAAAAGATATGATTCAAATGATAAGGGAGCATTTATCCATTCCTTTAGCATTTCAATTATCAACTATAAAATAGTTCTAATTTTTGGTATAATCTTGATCTTTAATTTCAAGTGTTTTCCCAATAAACTAAATGTAACCGTTTTACAAAGCTGTTTTGTTGCATAATGGCATCCTAAGGAATAAATACAATGTTCTTATTTATCAATGCTTTATACCAAATAGCCCATAATAAAAAATAATAATATTTTTCACATAAATAAAACTGGTAACGCAGGCCGCATTGGCGTAGTTGGTAACGTGCTCGCCTCTCATCATGCAGTCGTGGGTTCGAATCCAACTCAGGCACGGCATATTTTCATACCTTACAAAATATCATTTCATTCTCCTTTGCACACAGTTACACCCCAACGTCGTCGCTAATGACCGTTGCAGTTGATACGACGTTAAAAAGAACTGGTAACGCGCTATAAGTTGACGATTGCGCCAATCATGCAGAATACAGTACACTATCCATCCTACTTATATCGGCCAACATGAAAACGTATGTTTTCATTTCTTGGTACGTAGACGTATCAAGAGTGTAACTCAAAATGTAACTAACGGACTAACTAAAATTGTAGTCTACCACTATAAATGTTAGTGTGCCTAATTCAGTTTACTAATATACTAATTATAGTAGTATGGCTTATTTATGAGTATAATAAATGTTTTTTTAAGAATCAGTAAATAATAGGTATTTTTTTACCTACTATTTTTTGGTTTTACGTCTGACTGTTCTGCAATTTCTGCTAATGTAGACGATGGATAATGATCATAATGCAAATGAGTGATAACTAAGTGCCAGACCTGACCGAGACCCCTGTGTAGAAGCCAGTTATAATACCGGGTGATTCAGTTAGAGGTTACAATTAAAAAATTAAATAATGCGCATTGTAGTTTACTTACTTGGTATATTTTTATGTAGACACATTTGTTAGAGATTGACATTAAAAATGTAAAATGATATCCGTCAAATGACGGCCAAGTGCAGTCATACAGACTTCAGCCCTTATGATGAAATTTTCCATCACTTTCTCGTTCAATGGTTGTGGAATTTGATGGATAACTCTGCGAATCTCATCCTTCAGCTCCGGAATCGAGTTGGGCTTGTTTGCGTACACCTTCTGCTTCAAGTAACCTCAAAGGAAATAGGTAATCAAGTGGTGTGAGGTCACATGATCTTGCTGGCCAATGATGATCACCGAAACGAGAGATTAAACGGCCGGGAAACTTTGTGTGCAAAAACTGCACGGTTTCTCGAGCTGTATGATAAGTGGCCCCGTCTTGTTGAAACCACATGTCGTTCAAATCGTTATTACCACCCAATTCTTCCAACTGCTACCAAAAATAATCACTTATCATCTCCCGATAACGTTCTCCATTGACTGTTACTGCATCGCCACGGGCATTTTCAAAAAAGTAAGGGCCAGTCACGCCGCCAACCCAAAAGCCACACCAAACAGTTACCTTTTTTGGATGCATTTGTTTCATGTGAATAGCAGGATTTTAAAGTCCCCAAATGCGACAATTTTGCTTATTAACATAGCCATTGAGATGAAAATGAGCTTCATCAGAAAAGATGATTTTGTGAGCAAAATTATCATTCTGATTATTCTCCAACACCCAGTTAAATTCACGCCTCTGTCGATGATCTCTCAGTTTTAATACTTGAGTCAATTAGATCTTGTATGCATGCAAATGCAGATCTTTAGTCAAAATCTCTGCGTTGTACTGTAGGAAAGGCCGAATTGCTGGGAACGACAACGAATTGAGGTTGACGGATTTTCTCGGACACTTGCGCTTGTTGCGGCGATATTTGCCACTTTCGAGGGCGTACGGGTTTTCGAACATCTAACACAACCCGTTACATTAAATTCATCAATCAGTTTTTAATCGTCGCACATGATGAACGGTTATGATTACCAAAATCATTTCGTAGTGCTCGAATCGTGTTAGTAAAATCTTCCCCACTTTTAAAAAAGGTTTTAACAATTAAAACACGTTTTTCAATCGAATAACGCTCCATAACAACAAACGTCATTAACCAACAATGTCCAATTACAAAAAACAGCTGTTTATTTTCCATAAGAGAACAGTGCTGCCAACTTAAAATTGTAACCTCTAACTGAATCACCCTTTAATAGGTTCAACAGAATGTTTATAAATCAAATTAGTTGCAAATGTAAGAGTAAATAACTACATAATGTCATGTTCAGATTTACTATTCTATTATGTATTTAGAAAAGCACACATAGTAGCGCTTCCACCACTTGCATAGTTCACTCTTACACTCGCTGACGATCGTCAAATTATAGCACGTTACCAGTAATAGAAATGAAGTTGTCTCATTTCATGAAAGAATTTTGATATCTGCAGGTTCTACATGTCGGATTCAATAGAATTTAGGTGTTACCTTTTTCTAGTTTATTTAAAGTCGCATTAACAGCTCGGTCATTAGCGACTATGGTGGGCTTTAACTTATGAAAATTTCGAGACCCTGATCGGGAATCGAAACCGGGGCCTCCGCGTGGTCGGCTAGTGCGCTACCACTACACTACAGAGGCTGCCAGCTGTTCAATTTCTATATACAGAACCACTTTATTAAATTTTTTATTATACTATATTTGTTAAGGCCAATCGCACCCCCGTTAAGTAATTCATATTTCCCCGCTAATTATTATCGTCGTTAAATACACTGATTTTGTATTAATAACCTTGTTCCCGCCTCTGCCTGTATGCTTGTCTTGATTTCCGATGGTGATCTCAGTTCATGACGTAATCATTCTCCCTCTACTCACATTCCTTTCTTCCCGGTCAACACACTCACTGGTTGGATTCTGCGGCATGTAGACTGTTCGTGCCTCCGCTGCGCCGGCCATCCTATGGCGTCGCTTCTGCAATTGTCGTTATGCTTCGTTCGTTTCTGATGTGCCATACATCATTTCAAGTGTGATTTTACTTATGTGTGTAATTTATAATCATTTACAATTGTTCTTGTTTTCGTATCAAACATTAAAGTTACAGTGTGAATCGAACCCCGGACACGTGTCGCGTAGACGCCGTTTCTGCACTTCAGGCCATTCAACAGGTAAGCGAATTAGTCTATTTTGTTGTACGCTTTCTAATTTTGTGTTTGAGTTGACCAGTGATGTCCTGCTGTTCCAGCAGTTACTTATCGTTTTCCTTTGTCTCCCTCAGTGTACTTTCCATCGTTGTATCTTGCTTATTCAGTCGTTCCGCCGTTGGTTTCTGGCGCCATTAAATGAAACTAGGTCCTCCGGAATAAGTCGTTTATGCTTCAGTTTACATTAATCTGCCATTAGTCGTTGATAGTGGATTGATGTCCTACAGTTACAAGTCGGCTTACCGCTTAACTCGTTTTATCCAATATATTTTGGGTTTATTTCAAAACTCCTGCCATCAAGGCTCTAACATTTGGTCCGTTCCGGGCAGGATATTTATCAGTGCATATTTGGAAATACAGTCTATTGTCTTAATTTTTTCAATCGTCAACAATTTCAGTATTTTGTTTAATTCGTTGTTACATTACATTCATCGTGTCATTTATTGTGTTTCGTGTCTTACATGTGTTCAATATATTAATAAAAACATTAATAAAAATATTAATATTAAAAACAATTTCATTTATTCAGTTAAAAAATACGGGGTTAAGTTGCATAACAAATGCAACGCATTATCAGTGTTGTGACGCGTTCATTCAATACAAGTTGCAACCAACGCTGTGCTGACGTCACAGTAGATCGGTTCAGTGCTATATCTTTCGACACGGCCAGAATTTGGCTAGAGTCGCCATTTTTTCCTTCGTTCTTGTTAACTGGTTCACGCAGCTTACAGCGCATGCGTGCCCTCTCTCTCATTCGCTCTCTCTCGTGCTGCCCGTCGTTACTGCTAGCGCTGAGAGAATCACTTCACTTGCGTCGTCTGCAACGTATACATCTCAGTTGCAACTAACCTAGATTCAATAAACAGCTGTGTTTTGTTTACATTCTATTATTTGTTTTTCGATCGCTGTCTTCGTTCATTATTTTCAACATGGACGATTTACAATCTTTAATCAAAAAACGCAACGTTGTTAATAATCATCTTTCTCGTTTTAATAATTTTCTTCAATCTGACGTTGAAGTTAACCAAGTCAAATTACGACTTGACAAATTCTTAGATCTCTGGTGTGACTTTGAACAGATACAAACGAACATCGAATTACTTCAACCCGAAGCAGATTTCGAATCAGAACGCACTGCTTTCGAAACTCATTATTTCCAGTTAATTGATCGTGCCCAGAAATTAATTGAATCTCTGGACAATACAATCGTTTTACCAAATCAAGTCAAGTCTTCTAATTCGCAATTAATACAATTACCTCGAATTCGCCTAACTTCATTCGATGGAGATGTTGCCAAATTCCAGAATTTCATCAGCTTGTTCAATGATTTAATTCACAATAATTCTGAGTTATCATTTGTTCAAAAACTTCATTATTTGAGGTGCTCATTAGTCGGTGAACCACTGCGTCTAATAGAACACCTGCCTCTCTCGCTTGAAAATTATACGTTAGCGTACAATTTAATTGTTGAGCGCTACTCCAACTCAAGGCGCATAGCAAATGTTCACTTAAATCAGATATTCAATTTCGTTAAATCTGACACTCCGTCCTATCAATCGTTAAAAGGTTTTCTTAATATCCACGAATCATCAATCGGAGCCTTACGTCTGTTAAATATAAATTTACTTGAATATTTACTTTTTGAGATAGCCTATTCTAATTTGGATCCTGTAACAAAGCAAGCGTTCGAGGATTCAAATCCTAATTCAGCCGTGCCTACCTACGAGGCCTTAATGTCATTCGTTACCGCTAAAATGCACTCTTTCGAATTATTAAATTCTTCACCGTCAACCGATAACGCTAGTTCTTCGCACTCCAGCGATTCAAACCTCGATCAACCGGACTCAGCTAACCCGGTAACCGATAATTTCAATTCTGTACACAGTCATCGTAGTCCTATTTTGCCGTCTCCTAATTCTGATAATATACCTTCGTTTTTCGTCAAATCAAATTCACTCAAATGTTTGTCGTGCGAATCTCACTTTCATTCAATTCACAACTGTAGTGAATTTCTCGCGCAAAATGTAGATAATCGCTACAAAATTATTTCTCGTCTTAAACTTTGTTTTGCCTGCTTCGGGCGACACGATCGCCGCAATTGTAGCTCAAATAAACATTGTCGTATCTGCCAGTCAAAATCGCACAATACGTTGCTGCATATTGATCGCAGCCCTCAAAAATCTAATTCGTCCACCGCTTCTGTTGTTAATTCGCATAATTCGCCAACTGCTAGTCCGTATCATCCTGCCGTACATCCGGACACCGATTCACCGGCTACTGGATGCCTACTTGTAAATTCTTCGCCGCCGATTCAAGCTAATACTATCGCAACTCCGCCAATTAATTCTTGTACTACCTGCTGTGCTGATAAGCCGGTAGTTACTTCAAATTCGTCGTCCTCGTCCATTATTGTTAACCAACCTGCCGATTATTCACTTTCATGTCGACTTAACGGCCAAACTGCGCTGCTAGGTACTGCTATCGTTCATGCTGTCGATTCATCCGGCAAAATCGTTCCGCTTCGCGCTGTGATCGACAATGGATCTCAGTCCAGCATCTTAACATACAACGCCGCTCGTTCACTGCAACTCGACATCGTTCCTACTTCTAAACGCCTGCAAGGCATTTCAGCCGAAGTCACCTCAGTTAAAGGTATTACAAATTTCACAATTCTGTCGCCGCAAAATTCTAACTTTCGCCTTCCGCTTCAGGCTACTGTTATTAACAAAATATCAGACCGCCTACCTGCTTCTCGAATTCATAAGTCAGTCGGTGAACAGTTTTCACAACATCTGCTAGCTGATTTTCGCTTCCGCAGCCCCAATTCAGTAGATTTACTGCTTGGCGCTGATTGTTTTTCAGAAATTCTCGATTTTAGTAAAACGCCTTTAATTAAAGGTACTCCATCCGCTTTATCAACCGTATTTGGTTATGTAGTATTCGGAAAATTGCCCGAACTACAACCACTTAGTTCTGCTTCAAGTAACGATTCGCTCTTAACATCTGTTTTCGCTAACAACGCTCAAGTCTCGTCGCCTGCTACTGATGTTAATCTCACATCGCCTGCTGTTCAAAATCACTCGTCAAATAAAAATTCATCTTCGCTTCAAATTATCGTCGCTGACCAACAAGCTATCGTTCCTGCTAAGTCATCAATCAACCTCGATGTCACCTCAAACCCTGTAATCAGTGAATCTATCGCTTCTATCGTCCAGCCGCCTAGCTGCCTACTCGCTTCGCCTGTATTCAACAATAATTCGAATCACGCCGCTGTTTCAACTAATCGCCCTTCTGCTTCAACTAATCGTCTTCACCATACTTCTGTCTCTTCGCCTTCAAATCGTTTCACCGCTTCGTCCGAGATCATCGCTGTTGATCCTCGTCTCGCTTCGTCTACTGACTCCGCCAGTAGCTCGACCGATCTTGCTGCTGGTACTACGCCAATTCGTCGCTTCAACTCTGCGCCTCGCTTCAAGTCAACGCCTCGATTCAAGTCTGTACTGAAGGCCTCCACCGAGTCGTCTTCAGTCAATTCTTCGCCAAACCGCTTCGCATCTCGCTGCATCATCGCTAATTCGCCAATAAAACCTACTACGTTCGCCTCAGTCGATTCTACGGCTAACCAACTCATCTCAAATCATCGCTTCTCGTCGTCTCTCGCAAACACTCTCGATCAACCGCTGCAAATCGCTTCGCCAAAGGGCAACCGGCCCTCCTCAGTCGTTTCATGTTCTGCTAGCTCTCTTCGCACGCCTTTAGCCCCCCTTGGCGGGCGGGGCCCCAATCGTCGTACACATTATTCACAACCGGTGAATAATTGTAATCTCAACTCTTTTCGCTCGTTCAATGCTTGGTGTGATCTTCGCAACTCTCGCTCGTCGTCTCAACCTCAATCACGGATTCACTCACAACTGGTTAGTGAAGTTCGCCGTACCGCAACTCTCGATTCTCGCCAACATTGTTCGCCTGCTCGTCAATTCGTTTCGCAACCCGCTTATCAGTTAGCTCTGCCTTTGGGCAACTAACTTCTCCGCCGTTCTCACCTCGTTTCACGCTCACCTCATCTCCATTCGTTTTGTTCGTCGCTCGTTTTCGTTCTTCGCTTGTTCTCTTCGTTCGTCGTCTTTTTTCTTCGTTTCTTCTTCTGCGTCGCTTCTGGTTGTCAACCCTCGTTGACAATCACATCAAGATACTCCGCTTTCTCGTTGGCTTCCGCGCGAGCCGTGGAAGATGTTCCGTTCGTCGTTGGCCGGGCAAACCCGTGCGTTTGTCACGCCACCTCAAGATGCTCCGTTCTTCGCTTCATTCGATTCTTCTTCGTCTTCTTCCTGCGTTTACCGCTCCCTGGTTGTTTCAGGGCGGGCGGCTTCGTTCTTCGATCTTCTCTGCTAGTTTTGTTTCTGTAAATCGCTTTCATCGATTTAGGCGGGCGGTATGTTAAGGCCAATCGCACCCCCGTTAAGTAATTCATATTTCCCCGCTAATTATTATCGTCGTTAAATACACTGATTTTGTATTAATAACCTTGTTCCCGCCTCTGCCTGTATGCTTGTCTTGATTTCCGATGGTGATCTCAGTTCATGACGTAATCATTCTCCCTCTACTCACATTCCTTTCTTCCCGGTCAACACACTCACTGGTTGGATTCTGCGGCATGTAGACTGTTCGTGCCTCCGCTGCGCCGGCCATCCTATGGCGTCGCTTCTGCAATTGTCGTTATGCTTCGTTCGTTTCTGATGTGCCATACATCATTTCAAGTGTGATTTTACTTATGTGTGTAATTTATAATCATTTACAATTGTTCTTGTTTTCGTATCAAACATTAAAGTTACAGTGTGAATCGAACCCCGGACACGTGTCGCGTAGACGCCGTTTCTGCACTTCAGGCCATTCAACAGGTAAGCGAATTAGTCTATTTTGTTGTACGCTTTCTAATTTTGTGTTTGAGTTGACCAGTGATGTCCTGCTGTTCCAGCAGTTACTTATCGTTTTCCTTTGTCTCCCTCAGTGTACTTTCCATCGTTGTATCTTGCTTATTCAGTCGTTCCGCCGTTGGTTTCTGGCGCCATTAAATGAAACTAGGTCCTCCGGAATAAGTCGTTTATGCTTCAGTTTACATTAATCTGCCATTAGTCGTTGATAGTGGATTGATGTCCTACAGTTACAAGTCGGCTTACCGCTTAACTCGTTTTATCCAATATATTTTGGGTTTATTTCAAAACTCCTGCCATCAAGGCTCTAACAATATTTAAATTTTTTTTAGAGAGAATTGACAAAAAATAAATTTATTTTACAGCCAGTATTTTCAAGAAAATAAATTTACATGCTCATCAAAATTACAATACCATTTTACAATACAATCAAATTAAAAGAAGAAAGCAAAAATGATACACCAGAAAGAAGAGAATCCTTTACAATACTCACCATACACGAAGTTAAAATTGAATTGTCCGCCAAGTTACCGATCACAAACTTATCTTCCATCTGTGTAATATACAAGCTTTAATTATAATTAAAGATAATTTTGTCTGAAAAAATTAAATTTAGAGTCAGTAACCTAATCAATGATCATAATTAAACAGGTCTGCATTAATGGATTGTGTGGAATCTATTCAGTGATTTTCATTAATTTTTTGGTTGGGAAAAGGATAATAAATTTAAAAACTTCAATCATGTATGATTTTTCCAGGTAGGTCAAAAACCTACAAACTGAAAAAAGGAGTGTCAATTTATCATCACAATGTTTTGCTTATGTATAAGCTGTACTTAACTAATTTATTTATTTAAAATTTTAATCCACACAAAACTCAAAAAGAGTATAGGATAAGTCAGTATCAAAATATTTTATCTCTTAAAAAGCATTATTAAAACTAATAAAACTATTTAGTTAAAGTAAACTTTAACTAAATGTAACTTATAAAATAATTTTTGACAACATTAAAAAGAGATGAAGAGGATTTTAAGTATCATTGGAGTCTATTTCCAGGTTTGTCAGAAGCAAAGATAAAGGAGGGTGTGTTTGTTTGGCTGGACAAAAGGAAGCTTATGAAATATGAAGATTTTTGCGCCAGTGGGTTGCTTATTGTTCTTAAATTGAACTGATTGCAACGTAGAAAAATTAGGGTTTAAACAAAACTGTTGTTTAGGTCATCAGCCGAAAGACTGGTTTAAACCTCTAGAGAATTTATTAAGTAAAACACAGAGTAAGATGGTTTACCATTGCCTTCCTCACTGAGTGGAAAAGTATGCTTATCAGCATGCCAGGCCCTCTGGAAAGTATTTATTTTTCACCCTGCAAATGACACCTTGACTTCATTCACCACAGGGTATGGCTGTATAATGATACAATTCATTACTTTCAGAGGAAATAACTCTGACTAGTGTCTTTTATCAGTATGAGGAACTTATTCAGCAAGAAGGATCTAGATTTAAGTCTTAGAATTCGAATGCTACGCTGCTACGTGTTTCCCATCGTTCTCTATGGTTGCGAGAGCTGGACCCTCAATCCCTCATTGGAAAGACGTATAGAGGCATTCGAAATGTACCTCTACAGGAGAATGCTACGCATTTCCTGGATGCATAGAGTGACAAATTGTGAAGTCCTCAACAGAATTGCGAAGAACAAGGAGCTGCTATTAACTGTTAAGGAGCGTAAATTGGCGTACATCGGACACCTGATGAGAGGCGGTAGGTATGAGATGCTTCGGCTGATCATTGAGGGGAAGATTCAGGGGAGCAGATCAGTGGGGAGGAGACAGAATTCTTGGCTCAGGGACTTACGTCGATGGCTCGGCAGAACGTCATCCGAGATCTTCAGAGCCGTCACATCTCGAGTGATTACAGCCAATTGGATCGCCAACCTTCGAAGGGAGATGGCGCAATAAGAAGAAGAAGAGTGTCTTTTACACCTCTACCTCTTTTGTTCTTAAATGCTTCAGTCATATAATAAATGGCTGATCATGTGATAAGAAACAGAACTATTTTTTGTAGCCCTGGAACTAGCAGATTGAGTGCCAATATTTAACACTCCACCTACCTGTAATGGGCAATAAAAAAACTACTTTATTCAAAAAATTTGTCACCGAATAATTTTTATGCACTTAACCTCAGCATTTACTTAAGGAATTTATTTTGAAATAAAAAATTATTTAGAATTAAGTTTTTTTATGCTGCAAATGTTTAATTAATCATTTTTTAGTTTATTTTTAAAACAAGTATAGGTTACCACAACTTTTTAAAAGCTGGTGGTAACATATTGATGTTTTTTTCTAACTGTATAAGTAGGTTTTTGTTCAGATAATTAAGTGTTGTGAATAGCAACATAATAATAAATTCTTTTGTTGTGATTTTCGCAGTTGGAGCCTTCCAGCATTTTTTGTTCATTATTATTGTTAATTAGGGTAGATGCATGGCAAGGTGGTAGTTAGAAACGCACCATTAATTGGAATCCAGAGGTGAATTGATTGATGATTGAGACCTAGTTCAAGGAGTCCCTCATTTACATCCCTTATCCTTCATTTTGCATGTGAAAAAGTAACTGGGCTTCAACATTTTTGTTCTGTAAATGTCATAATTCTTACAAAGTTTTTGTGAGACCTTTGTCCTACAGTTTAATAGGAACACAGCTCTTAAAAGATTTCAAATTGAAATTAAGAAATATTAATTGCTAATTTGATGTGACATGACTGTTAAATTTTTATCATTATAAAATTTTGAATAATTTTTCAACAAACTTATATAATTAATCCATGTGCTACGCGAAGCCACTTCAGTGGTTATATGGGTAGCGCATTACGCGATAAAACTTGCTGCAGTGAGGTCAATATAAGTCTAAAACCAGTCATTATTATATTTATTTTGTAGAGAATTCTTCAACACAACAAATAGCGTTTAAAGAAATAGAAAACGTTGATAGGGAACTATTTTATTATCATTATAATGCGGTGGGTAGGCTAGATTGTTGGAAAAATTTTGTGTAAACAGATATCGCATGCAGGCCGTCCATAAGTCAACATATAAATACGATTCTTAGTTTGTGTGAAAGCTGTGATGTTTTTCTTTGGACATTTGCCCTTATTATAAATGGTTGGTCTATGGTGCGTTGTAACAAAGGGGGGAAGGGAATGGTGCATGACAAAATACAACCTGTAGTCTTCCCAAAAAAGTCACCCTCATGTCATTCTTCAACCTACAGAATTGGAAATATGTATGTACCTATTTGTAGATAAAATTATGTTTTACAAATGGTTTTCACAAGTAAAATCCAAGTAAATGAATGTGTGTGTGATGTCGTGGGAAAGGAATGTAATACTGCCGCTGTTTATTAGAAGTGGAACAGCCGGAGCCTCAAGGATGAATATAATTTTGCATCAACTGTACTTCCAACTACAAAAATTTTTGTAAAAAATTTAAAGTAGTTAATAATTTTCCAGGTATGCACCACTAGAGCCCTGGGAACCTCAACCTCAATTTTGGTATGACCCTAAATTTGCATTTGCCGGCCCTACATGGCCAGCTGGTGATCCAAATCACTACGGCTTCAAATATTTGCCATCAACAGTAGAGAAAGTGGATGTGCTGATAGCATTAGAAGTTGAATGCCCTGAACGTTACTTACCAGGGGAAATATATAAAAACAAGACACCCAAAGAACCAGTACAAGATTTAACAAAAAGTGGGTAAGGATCATCCATTTTAAAAGATTCAACGAAATTTTCAGTCCAAGAATAAGTTGTGAGTTTAAAGCACTCATAGGAGCAGGTGGAATTTTAAAACAATTTTAATATAGATGTTCTCAGTCTCTATACTCTGTTTAACAAAGTACAAACAAAATAAGTGAAGAGTCTAGGAACATGTAAGTAAGCAGTGCTAATCCTTTCCAGCCCACATTATTTTCTAATGACAACAAAATGTTTTTGTTGAATTTTAAAATAACTGTTTTATCGAAGAAAAGTAGTTAAAATACATGAAAGCTGTGAGTGGAGCCATGTGACCTATGTAGGATTTTAGAGCAAAAAAATGGAAGATGCTAAATCAAAATATTTTAACTATTTTTTTTATCAAAAGTAATAAATTTTACTATACAGACCATTATATATGTATATTTATAGTATAAAGAAGCAATGCTTGTTTAGTTTGTATTGATTTGTTTGAATGAAGTAATCTCAGGAATTCCATAACAAATTTCAAAAATTATTTCACTGTTTGAAAGCTTAGAACTTTCTGAGTAACATATTCTGTAATTTTTTAATTTTGAAAAAAAAAATTAGTTGGGAACATGAAATCATCTTTTATTTTATTAATTTAGTGTGAGGTCTTTGGAAAGGTTTGTTCTTTAATAAAATCTATTATATGCAATGAATTATGTTATGCAGTCAGGTATAAGGTACGGTAGATTACCAATCTACAACAATACGTAAACACCTTCACATAAAGGTAATAAAGTGGTAAGGCCTAGATAACATTGGTATAGTATTCGATAGATTAAGCAGGTAGAGTAGTACTGTACCATCTGCTATTATCATGTAAATGGTAGGGATAGTCAATGGTAGAGTACTAAATATAAAATTTGTGGAATAAAGTCAGTGCAGTGGCATAGTAACCACTCATCTTTAAAAAAATCTGGTGTGAAACACTCACACAACTTTCTCTTGCCAATGCAAATAATTAACAATAAACCTAACATTATTAATAAAATATTAGAAATAAACAAAATCTAACCTCAAAAACATAACCTAATTTTAATCATGAGTGAAAGACGCAAAATGAAAATCAACCTGATTTTGGCTTAGAAATACGGAAAATCACTCTTTCTCTCTAAACTAGGCTCTGTAGAGAAAAATGCTCTAAATAAAAGTTGTAGATCTTTTAATTTTCTATAAATTTAATATTATACACTTTTGTCGTAAAATGCATACTAAGGCCGAAATGTTTAAAAAATCGATTTTTCTCACGTTTTCGTGAGAAAAAAACAGAAAATTGCAAATTACCGCTAAACTAAGCGTTATACAAAAAAATGTTTGAAATAAAAGTTGTAGAATTTTAAATTCTCTACAACTTTTATTATATAACGTTTTGCGCTAAAATGCATATTAAAGCCGCAATCTTAAAAAGAAAATGTTTTTACGTAAAAACAGCCTCACGCAGAATTTCAGCAAACATGGCGCCTACCCTATCTTGTAGAGCATAAAAAATGTAGTAAACCAGGCGATTTTAAAAAAAATCGTAGGACCAGTTTTTGAGAAAATCGTAAAAAAGTGAAAAATTATACGAATAAACTACTACTTCCGGTTGACCGATTTTGATGAAAATGTTCGTGTCGGGTCTGGTAGTGGTATGTAACTTAAGTTTTAAGTTTCAAGTTCGTACGATGTTCCGTTCTTGAGATATTCTGTTCACACACAGACACACACACACACACACACACAGACCAATCGCTAAAAACATGTTTTTTGGGTTCAGGGGGTCTGAAAACGTATAGATCCGGTGAAAACTCGATTTCGAAAAATCGACATGAAAACAATACTTTCCTTCCTATATATTCATATAGGCAAGAGAAAGTAAAAAGATACTGTATTTGTGTAAACCAGATAGGGTAGTGGCTATATTGTTTTCACAAGTGAAAAAATTTTCATCTGTTGATTCTTTTTGTAATTTATTAATTTTGATTCAATATTTGTGGGCTGCATACTTCCGTAATAGCTAAATATTTGAGGCATGGAGTCTCTGAAAAAAATGCTAGAGATGTATAACTATTTCCCGTTGCAAAAAAGTTCAAAGTGATCTCAAGCTTTACTTAAGACAGAAATGAATCATGCATTGAAGTGTCTGTCTTTTAATTGAGGTAGTAACCATATTCAGAATAAATCAAAATGTTCTCTTGTCAATACATTTAATACATTCTACAATAAATTTCCTACAATACAACATTCTTGTGAACAACATTCTTTACAACATTCTTGTGAATCTCCTCCAGAAAGTTCTTCCAAAAGTTGAGCAGATGCTCCAAGAACATTTCTTTTTTTAATACATGACTGGCTTCAAACTCTCTTTTCTGGTAACAGTTCATCTTTTACCATATCCTAGAATTTTTCGAGTAATAACTCAAAACTCATTTTAAACCTGTTTTTAAACAAAAAATGATGATGATCAATATTCATTGTGATACACTATACTATTTTCTGTACTGTCATTTGTGAATGTTTGATGAGTTACTCTATCATTAGAAGATACAAATCAACTCTACCACACATTGTTTAGCTAAAAAGTAAGCTAGTTACAAAACAAAAAATTCCACAAATGTAAACCTAGGATGGCATCACAGTTTACTCTTCCCTTTTTCAATTTAAAAATAATATTCTTGGAACAGATATCCAAAAAATAATATCACATCTGATTTCTTGAGAGAAAATTACATAAACCTTACAAAAATAAAAAATATCATACAATTCTTAAAGAAGTAGATTTTACCTACATTCAGAACATGAGAGAATATCATGCCAAAAAAAAACTGAAATCCAAATTGACTAAAGTGGTCCATTGTGGCTAAACAAGCACTAAAAAAGCAGTTTTAAAGTTAAAATAAAAGTTGTAGGCTAACTCAACGTTACTTCTGTTATTTATTTACAGGTGTTCATACATATGGGAACCAAAAAGAAAAAACTTATTTTTTTCAAAATTGGATCCTTCCACTTTACCAGTGCGGCCACTTCTTGTTGATGAATTATCTAAAGAGACCAATAAGGAAACGCATAAAATGTCATAAAACATCTGACGAAAAAAGATAATGAATAACAGCAAATCTCATCAGTCAACTTTTAATCCTGAACATAGAAAAAATTAAGAATTAAAAATAATTGAAAATAAAAAGAATATTAATAAAATCCAGTTTTTTCATTGTCTGATCAACAATATAAAGCAAAAACCCATTGTCACCTGGAAGAACAGATTGTTGTAAATGTTAGTCAAAGAATAAAACATATAAGGGATGTAATGTTCTGAAATCTTTAGGTAGAAAACATTGCAGCCAAAGGAGGAACAATGAAACAAAAATAAATTCATACGATATACCAGTATTATTTAAAGTACTTGTAACAATTTAAAAATAAATGTCTATAAATGACCGTTGATTACGGATCAGTTTTTAAGTTCTCAATGTTTTTTATTTGTAAATAATTTTTAACATTGACAAGAAAAGTTTACCTATAAATACCCAAAATTCTTCGTTTGACACAGATTAGTCTGTAGCAGTAGTCCAGCATTCAATATTCACTTTCACTTACCTAGTTCCCATTGCCAGAAGTATAAAGTCCATTTGGGCAAATAGACACTTGATGTCTTTCTAAAAATTATGAGAATTATTCATCTTTACAGATTATTTTCACAAACAAAAACTTTTGAGAATTCTCTATGTTTATTTGCATTATACATACATATCTGATCTTGTTCCAGCTAATGCCAGGTCTGAGAGTTAACAAGGCCTATTAATCTTCCAGACAGAATGAAGGGAAGAGACTGCATTAAGAAGTACTCCAAACTGCTTTTTATTCACATTAAAAATATTGTTTATTCAACCCAACTTTATGGCTGGTGCTAATTCTAAAAACTTCACAGGGTTCTGAAAGTTGATCTTTGTCAGATGAATAATTTAAATCATGACAAAATTCTTGGTCATCTGTTCATCTCAAATTGAATAAAATCATACATACGATACAAGAAATTTATTAATATTCATAGATTGAATATTAATTTATATGTAACAAAGTATCTAAGAATCTGTTTGCCCTCACAGTGGTGCAGTGGTTAGCACACAGGAATACAAAGCAGAAGATCCTGGGTTTGATTCCCAGCTAGGTTCTGAAGTATTGTAACATGTTACAATCTATTAATACTGTATCATAATCCACAGTAGTTTTCTAATGGCCTCCAATAGTTTATTATCATAAACAATGAGGATTAGGCTCCCTGGTCTATTCCAACTTGAAATGTAGTAATCTGCTATTTCTCAAAGAAGTTGGGTGGCCCGACTCTTCCGAGGTCGTACAATACCATGTTGTCCTGTTGGGTTATAAGTAAACACCTGTTTAGGTGTTTGATGACCTGGCAACTGTAACAATTGACTATACCTTTTCTTGCTTGTGTTTCCTAACAGTTGTTCTCACCCCTGGCACATTAAGTTCATGCCTAATATCTTCATTTTTTTCCTGGTTCAGCAATTGATACCCTGGCTGGCCTGTGATGTAGGTAGTAGTCAACACAACTGGCTTCTATGCCAGGGGTTCCGGGTCGAATGCCCAGTCCGGTCTGGCATCTTTTCATTATCATTTTCATCTATCATCCTTCATTAGCTGCATTAGCAGATTAATGCACAAAACAAACAATTGATACCCTGCTAATGAACAATCTCATCTCAGCAGACTAATCTTGAGCTGAGGAGTCAGGGTTTAACACTCTGAACCATACATTAAAACTGATAAGAGTCAAGGTGTGATAAAACTTAAAAATTTTTCCAATTCGATTTCTGCATCTTGTGATTGCACATAGGAGACTTAACATCCCAAGAAAATAACGAAAACACCAATTCTAAGGTCCGGTCATAAAAACTAATTTGGTCCCTAATAGTTGATATGACTAAATACGTTACAACAAGAGCATTTTCAAAGTGGATTATGAAATGGTAGGTTTCAATTTGTAAAAATTTCCAAAACCTAGCTGGAATCCAACCCGGGAGAGTTTTCACTATTATATCACACTACCACAACGCCAAAATAGATAGCCTAATTTTTAATATGAAATTTAAAGATTAATTAATTTTATTAATGACTTATAAATTCAATTTATGTAACACAAATAAAATGTACAAGCAAGTTACAGGCCATCAAAATCAACTAAATATTTTAATAAGTGGCAATATTATAATAACTGGACCAAACAAAACAGCTGTTCAAAACTATTCACCTTGAGCTTAATAAAAACATTGCAAGTGTAATCATTATTAATTAGATGGTCGGTACAAACAAACTAAATATAAAAGTTTTTGCAAAAATATCTCCTTAAATAAAACTATTTTATACAATAGTGTATTAAATAAAAAAGGTAATTATTATAAATATTTATTTACTATGATTGACATTAATATTAAGAAAAGATTTGGTTAGCCCATTCAGTCAGGAGGTAGAAAAATGCTTTAATGATTAAGTAACACCAATCAAATGAGTGACTTTGTATGGTGATCATCTGACAGTCATACATGAACAAACATCACTGGGTGTCCTATTATTGTGCCAAAAACTAAATTGTAGTGACAAACAATGATTGAATTGGGCGGCTGTAGAAAATAATGTTCTTTATATCAAATTAAAATTTAAAATGGTACAGAGCCTTATAAATTTTCTTTATCATCAAAATTTATAACTATTAACAATTTATCAACATGAATTTCTGTAGAATATTTTCTCATTAATTTAAATTGATTAAACCAATAAAAAAACCTAATTATTCAATTGAACTGTTCATTTTTGGTTCATTACCTAAAAATTGCTTTTAATATCATTATGCAAACTTATTACAGTAGGGAAATACAAAGAAATCTGCAAAAACTCATAAGAAATCCATAGAAACTCATAAAATTTGTAAAATACACAATTTTTGAAAAGGCATAATAATAACAAAGGAACTCTGGTAAATCTCTTTTAACAAATGCATATACTAAATAAAACGAACTGAAAACAAATAAATACTGTAGAATTGTTTTCTTTGTAATTGAAAATTTCTATTAGAAGTTAGTTAGGTACATCAAGTAGCCTTATAAATTTGCTGTATCATCAGAATAAAATTATCACTACTATCTTTTTTATCCATATTCCAAATTTTCTTGGGTTGGGGTCAATCGTAACAACTATCCACTGTCTCTATCACTAAACAATGTCCCCACCATTTCTCTCTTGGCAGCGCATTTTCCCCCCAATTCATCCATAATTGAACGCAACCACTTTACTCTTAATGTTCTACAACATTTTTTTAGACAGCCTACTCTCCTCCGTCCTACTGACGCGTCCAATCGCTTTGTACTCTATCCAACTCTTCTTTCCAGGCTATCTATTCTTAATTACATTATTTCTCACCTTTATCGCTTCTCGTCTCTCCTAGCATACTCCTCTTGAACTTCTTTTCTGCTTCCTACATTATACTTTGCTTCTTTCCTACTGCTTTTCTTCCAAGTGTCCAAGTTTCTGCTCCATAAGCCAGTTATTTGCACGTGTATGTATTTTGTTAACATTTTCCTGTGTGTTGTTTAGAATTATATTATATATTATTGAAAACCACCTAATACACAATAGATGATTCTCACCTGATTAAAAAAGGCAACAGGTCCTTTCGGATATCATGTAAACATGTTCAGTTGCAAAATTAAAACGTCAATGCATGCACACTTTCATCCATTTGTCATAACAAAGAGCATTGATGTTTTAATATTGCAACTTAAGACGGATACATGATATCCGAAAGGACCTATTGCCTTTTATAATCAGGTGAGAATCATCTATTGTGTATTTAGTGGTTTTTTATATGACATAATAATATTTTACAGACAAAGTGTGTTCTTTGTGCAGGCTATTTCCAAAACTACTGTACAGATTTTCATGAAATTTTGACAGCATATTCATATTTATATTCACAGCAACAGTTTCTTTTTAAATTTTCAAAAATGATAACTCTAAGGGCCCTAATGAAGATTTTCATAAATATGTATGTGTGTGTGTGTACATGTGAGCAGGTATCGTTGAAGTAGATGAAGGTTTTTGATGATGATGAGAGCTGTACGCAGAAGAAATCAAAACATCGTGTATGTGTGTATATTAATTGTTGAAGTACAGTACCAACATTACATAGTTGAAAGGGTAGAAAAGCGACAGACGTACGTGAGGGAATTTATCAAAACATTGTACGTGTGGGTGTATGTGTGTGTGTGTTGTGTGTATGTTGGAGTATACAGTCGATCTAAAAGCTACACAATTTCTGTTACATAATTAAAAAAAAATTGATTACACCATTTTTCGCGTGTGAAGCCGCGATGCGGCATGCTAATTACATAATATACATTATGAATTTTCATACAATGCATAGTAACTTCTTTATTCCAAGCTAGGCTTCTCACATTCAGGAAGAAACTGTTTGTTTTTTGCACCTTTTTACATAATTTCTTTTTTAGTGTACCCTCTGATGGGAAACAATTACTACTATCTAAATTTAAAAACTGATAATAGCCTTTGAGCTAGCCCACTCAGTCAGCTGGCAAAAAGGTGCTAATTAACACCAATTGGGTCAGTGATTTAGTATGGTGACCAGCTGACAGCCACAGAAATTCAGCAATCAAATGTGTGGTAGTTAATGTTTTAAATTATTGACAACTGGCCAGCCCATAGTGTATTGGTCAGTAAACTGGCTTCAATGAAACTGTTTGTTTTTTGCACCTTTTTACATAATTTCTTTTTTAGTGTACCCTCTGATGGGAAAAAATTACTACTATCTAATTTTAAAAACTGATAATAGCCTTTGAGCTAGCCCACTTAGTCAGCTGGCAGGAAGGTGCTAATTAACACCAATTGGGTCAGAGTGATTTTGTATGGTGACCAGCTGACAGCCACAGAAATTCAGCAATCAAATGGGTGGTAGTTAATGTTTTAAATTATTGACAACTGGCCAGCCCATAGTGCATTGGTCAGTAAACTGGCTTCAATGATGAGGTCCCAGGTTTGATTCCCGGTCAGGTCTGGCACTTCTTCATCATTCATTTTCATCTACAACCCTTCTCATTCTCTGCATTGGCATTAATTGTACCCAGGAGAAACCAGAAGGGAGACACGTCATGATGAAACTAATGAGTAAATATTAACAATATGCTAAAGTTACTTACCAATTCGTTTATTACTTTCTTATTATTCTTTCCTATTGAATCTTTTCCCCAATTCATCCATAACTAAACCTATCCACTTACTGTTAGCCTACTTATGTCAATAAATGTTCTAATAATTTTATCCAATAATAAACAATTTACCTTATCTAATTACAAATTTACTCATTTTAAAAACAAAAACAATGTTTAGAAAGGAATTCTTGTACACTATAGAATGTTTCATCAACCAAGAATGTTTTTAGCTTCTTTACAATAAAGTTAACCATTCTCAATGACAACTAATAGCTGAAAAAAGTATCTGATAGTTTCATTACGTTAGCTATGTTGTTTTAACTCTTAGTAGGAATTCTATTTATTTGTTTTTCTTCAAAACTATGTAATCAATTTGTGTAGAGAGTCAGACTGAATCTATTCAATTTTATGTTTATAAAATAATTTAATATAATTTATTTACAGCTGGTTATAACTGTAACTGGTTATAGCTGTAAGGATATATTTTAACTATCATTCAAAATTTAATACTGCACATGAGAAACTGAAAGAAGACAGAATTAATGGAAGTTAAACAAAAAGTTGATAACCCGCTGGAATATTCACCATTTTCAAAAATAAAACTGGAATGCCAACCAAATTATCGATCAAAATCGCTTAATCCATACACGTACGTATAAAAATTAATACAAAACTTAACATCATAAATTACACATTGGTAAAATCAAATACCCATTAATATTGATGAGGTAATCTCACAATGGGTACGGTACATTCAGCAATAGATATTTGAATTATATTTATTCCTGTCGTATTATTTTAGAAAATTAAAAAATAACTGATAAAGCAGTACATCAAATGTACTAATGGTTTAACACTTTGAGAGAACAAACAGCTAGCCTGTTGGTGTAGTAGTCATTGCAACTGGCTTTTATGCCAGGAGTCTTGAATTTGATCCCTTGGTCAGGTCTTACACTTAATCAGGTCACATGCATTAGCCTTAATAAGCTTAAGAGTTGGACATGAAACAAATAACCAATTTAGTGTACGGTACACAGATTCTTCAATTTACGAATATCATCTTTTGCTCAGCTAAAGTTTGATAAATGAAAAGTACTAACAAAAACATTCCCTAAACCAAAAATTATTTTAAATAGAGAAGAAAATGCTTTAAAATGACAATTCATTTTCTAGATCACAAAAAAATTAGTTAATTTAAATGTGTTACTGGACCAGGCAAATCAGAAAACTGCATTAGAAATTGGAAGTAAATGGGTTATAAGTTTTACTACATCTGGACTAAAAATATTAAAGGAAGAAACAAGATAACTACAGGTTTCACTTTTTGATACTGGTAGCACCAGTGTTACCTGCACTATTTCTTTGTTAGTTTGTTTTTTAAAGGTCCTTGGTAAATCAGTAATAAGTATGCCTATGTCGATATACCAATTAAAACAGTGAAACAGGAAATATCAATTCTTAAAGATATCAATGAAGGCTTCATGACCATCCAAATTACCTGCCTCTAAACCTATTAGACAATAATGACATTGGTTCAGTACAGTAGATGTAGGCAGTTATTCATTCATAGTGAGAACAAACAAAGATTGCAGTGAAAAAAACTTATGTATTGTAATAAGAAAGAAGTAAATAGTTATCGCTTAATAAATAGTCAAAAAACTCTACCAGAAAAAGACAGAAATAATGTAGTTAAGAGAAATCAAAAAAGATATGGAAGAATTAGGCATCACCTTCGAAGATCTAGAAAATAAAACTGAAAATAAAGCTGAAACTATTGGAAGATAAAAATATTAGATTCCAAGGAAAGGTACATAAAAGAGGAAGCAGGAAAGTGATCTTTCTGGAAGCAGCAAGGCAAAGAAGATTTGCCAGATTGAAAGAATACTGGAGGAAAATCAAAGAAAAGAACCAGAAGAGAGTGCTCAGAAACTGGCTCAAGTGATCCACTGCGGTCTCAAAAAGAAAAAACAAAAAAAGAAAAATAAAAAAAGAAGTAACTTTGGGTTTTTCCCGTTTTCTGTATGCCACTATCAAATCCGAATTTCCTGAAAGGTTACACAGTTCTCCCACTCCTGAGTCTAGCGCGCCAATTTGACTAGCAATATTCCTGTGTAATGTCAACTCCACTCCACTCCGATTTCACAGTTAGTTACACAGTGTACATAGTCAGTCTACTATGAATTTTGTAGAGTTACTTAATAATATTCGGACGAAGGTAGATGCTGTAGAGTTCTATCAGGAAAGGGAATTATTGCATAATCCCAGAAGATGTGACAACAAAAAAGTCTGTGTAAAACACCCACACGACTTTCTCTTCCCAATGTAAATAATTAAAAATATAATGTAATAGTAATGTAGTAATAGTAATTTTGCTATTACAAAATTTTGCTATTAGCAAAATTACTATGTATACTGTGTAGTAACTAACTGTGAAATCGGAGTGGAGTTGACATTACGCAGGATTATTGCTAGTCAGATTGGTATGCTAGACGTAGGAGTGGAAGAATTGTGTAACCCTTCAAGGAATTCGGATTTGATAGTGGCATACAAAAAATGGAAAAGACCCTTTATTTACAATCTAATTAATATGAATTTAAATGAGTTTGTGACGAAATTCTCTGTCTTAAAATTTGTAGTTAACAACCTTTACTCAAAGGTAACAGTAACAACCTTTGAATGTACTATATGGAGACAACACTGCCTATAGTTATCGTGTTTACAAGTTGCGCAAGTTATTACGGTATCTGTCTTTTTCTAACAAATCTTCTCTCTCACTCGCTCTTTGTTGTTCCGCCTCCTGCATGCTCAGACCATCGCCACGCCATACATATTTTGAAATCGTATGTGTTTGACAGAGAGCGCTCAATATTACGCAGTCTGTCTCTCTTGCATAATTTTACCATTTTTGGCCGTGCATGTTGCCTCCATGTAAAATACTCAAAGGATTTCTCTTAAGCTATGGCTGCACTGAGGAGGCAAGTGTCGAGGCAACATGGAAATTGTGCCCGAATGCTTCTTCCACCTAAAACCAACGTGTAATGTCATGGGGATCCCTGTACTGAAGCCACCTAGCACTTTTTGAAGCCTGGTGTGTATCCTAGTGGCTATACCGTTTATTACCTGTTGGCTGTACTGTGATTAGTGATTCTTAAGTGACTGAGTAACATCTCTTTAAGAATATCGAAAGTTTCTCTTCTCATTCTCAAATATTCCACAAATTTATTATTGTACAAATGAGCGTCTTTGTACAAGTGATAAAATTCGCCGAAAACTTCCCTACTGGTATTAATATCGTGTACCCACTTCATTTCTACAACCTAATTTTAAATCTAACTTTCCACAAGAATGAACTCCTTGCACAAATCCAGACATGCCATCATTGCTTGTGTCTGAACTCGTTGCAATGTGCCACCTACCTCTTGCAGTCCGGCCATAATGAATCGTGCCAGTAGAGTCTTGCCTCTTACAGTGCGTCCGTAGCTTTAAAGAGTAGATAAAAATAACTGGGTTTGAAGTTTCTGTTTCAACGGAACGTGGCCCAAAACCAGAAATCAAAGTCAGAATTTGGAAAAAAAAAATTGTATCATTCGATTCCTCTTAAAGAGTAGATACAGAAAGCACTAATGGTTTTTACCATAAGTCAAAGGTAAGCCTTTTTTAAAACTTCCACCAGCCATAAGATACATCTCATGAAGGGATTTTTAACTTTCAATGAACTTTAACAACCTAATTACTTATTGTTTGAAATTTAAGAACAGATTGTAATGAAACTTGATAGTATAAAAAGTTTATTTACATGCTTATCAAAACATTAATGTAAGATGTATATTTTCAGTTACGCACCAATAGAGTCATGGGAACCTAAACCACAATTTTGGTACAACATAAAATCAGCAGCTCCTGGTCCTACTTGGCCAGTTGGTAATCCCAGTGACTATATGTTTAAATCTCTTTCACCACCACCCAAGGAATTAGAAGGTTGGAACATATTATTGCAAATTGAACGACCAGAACGTTACTTACCAGGGGAAATTTACAAAAATAAAACACCAAAAGATCCAATAGAAGTTGTACAAGGAAGCGGGTAAATAAGATCAATAACTTTTAAATAAAACAGTGGTCAGAAATTGCTTTGATTCATTCCAACCTACTAAGAACCACAAAATATAACGTTACTTTTGATCATTTTCTCTTTCTTTACCTAGATAATGTTGTTTCATTCTTTGCCTATGCGATAACTTATGCCCATAACAGGCAGGTGGAGTGTTACATTATCTGCACTCAATCTGCTAGTTTCAGGGCTACAAAAAATAGTTCTGTTTCTTTTTATGTGGTTCAGCCAATTATATGACTGAACTATTTAAGAACAGAAGAGGTAGAGGTGTAAAAGACACTAGTCACAGTTATCTCCTCTGAAAGTAATGAATTTAAGAACAGATTGTAATGTAACTTGATAGTATAAAAAGTTTATTTAACTTACATGCTTATCAAAACATTAATGTAAGATGTATATTTTCAGTTACGCATCAACAGAATTTTTCAACAGAATTTATCAAAACGTTGTGTGCGTACGTTAGAGTACACAGTCGATCCAGCAGCTACACAATTTCTGTTGCATATCCTATTTATTTAAAAAAACATTGACTACACTGTTTTGCGTGCAAAGACATGCAGGGCATGCTAGTTTATAATATTTTTATACAGTAGTCAATTCTTATACTGAAATATTTACATCTTTCTGAATAATTTTGATAGGTGCCAATATGTGACAGCACTTCGGTCACTGTTCCCTTATATAAATTATTTAACCTACCAGATTCCCATCAATGCAAAAATATTTAATAAATTATTTCTTTGACTAACAAGATAAACTTAGATAAAAATTTAGAAAAAAATTCATCTTATTTAAAATAAGATAAATTAAGTTGTAACCAATTCTTTATTTGTTGATAGATGCACATATGTATGGGAACCAAAAAGGAAAGAACTCTTTAATTCAAAATTTGATTCATCTACAATACCAATAGTACACCCAACACAATTAGAAATTTACAAAGAAAGGGAAAAGGAAACAGGTAAAAACTTATTTGGAGATATGTCTGACTGTTTTCCTAAAGAGTCTGATGACTTATTCAAAGAGACAAACAAGAAACCTAATAAATCAGTTACATTTAAAACTCAAAATGAAGTACATGAAGACCAAAACACAAACAATTTTGGTACAAATAACACTACAATCCCTGAATCACAATATCAAACCATAAAATCAATTGATGATACAAGGCGCTGTTGCCAAAGTGGAAACAAATGAATAACAAAAATGAGGGCCATTGACATTATTTTTAAATATAATCCTCCAATTTACAATTTTAATATATTAAAAGTTTGCTTTACCAATCTACAAGAAACATAAAAGCTACTGTGTGAATTTATAAAGGATTTTATACTAATATCAATAGAAATTCAGTGATGACAATTTGAGTATTGTTTACGGTTTACAGTTTTTTAGCAAAAGATGTTTCTAGAAGTGTATCATATTACAATCATATATTATAAATATATATATATTATAAATAATCATATATTATAAAATAAATTATTTTAATAATTTCTTTGTGATATGTCTCCTTAACCCTTAACCGACAAATAGCCAATATTATATAATTGTTATATGACAAGTGTGTATGTACTCAACAGTTTGTGTAATAGTGAAGGTCAATGTATGTACACAGCAGTGAACATTATAGTTAAAGGGTAGCTGAATGTACAAGGAAAAGTAAGCTATTTAGAAATATTATATGGTTAGTGGGAATTTTTCTATTGATTTGTGAATATCGTGGTACCGCTGAATGGTGACGCTTTTGAAGAAAATCATCTAAGGACCATAGATCATCTAAAAATAGAGTTATAACAGAGTTTGAAAGCTTGAATGTAGGGGTAGGTATTTTGTAAATACTATTCTTTTTATCAACACCAGTTGAGTTAAAAATGACCTGAAGAGGGCATAAATCATCTCAGATTCATAGAACAGGCAATTTTCAGGTACTTGTTCCCATTCAACAAATTACGACAGATTTTTGAAGAATTCGCTGTAACTGGCATAAAAAAAAATGGAGTTTCATGTTTTTTTAATGTCTCACAAACATTTTAAATTTTTTGGATAAAAGATGGATAAGAAAAGCCAAGTCTTTTGGCGCGATCTCATGATTAGTGCTAGAAGAGTTGTTATTCTCAAACTTATTTGACGCACAAGGGTTAAACATAATAACAAAACTCTGATATGTTTAAAATAAACCTACACATTTCTGATATTTTTTTCTGGAACCGACTTATTTCCATACTTTTTACTTTCTCTTGCTCTATATGAAATAAAGGTAAGGAAAGTTATGTTTTCATGTACATTTTCCACTGGAAATACATGTTTTCAGGTCGCCTGAGCCCGAAAGTTATGATGGTTTAACCATTGGTTTTAGTGTGTGTGTGTGAACAAAATAACTGAAAAATTGAAAATTGTACAAAGTTTCAACTTGGAACTTAAATTAGGTACTATAAGGAGACTGACACGAACCTTTTCATCAAAATCTGTCAACCGAAAGAAGTGTTTTCATTCATGCGATTTTCTCAAAAATAGCTAATATGGTTTAGTTTAAATCACCTTTACTTGTGCTCTACAAATGGAGTAAGCAGAATTTCTGCTGAAATTCTTGGGGATCTGTACTTTAATGAGAAAAATGGTTTTTAAAAGATTGTGTTGGGCTTTGTATGCATTTCACAGAAAAATCTTATATTATAATCAAAGTTACAAAAAAGTTTAAAAAATATACAACTTTTATTTTAAAATTTTTTTAGAGCTTAGAGTCAATTACCGGTTTACATTATTTTGCTCATCAAAAATAGTCCAAAAAAGTTGATTTGCATTTAGCATCATCCACTCATGATTAAATTAGGTTATGTTTTTCATTATTTATATTGGCAAGAGAAAGTAGTGTATATCACACCAGATCCAAAATCAATTAAACTAAAAATGTTAATAAACGTAGAGATAACAAGTAAAGACACCCACAAAAACAAGTGTAAGTAAAAATTTAAAATTTTGGTAGCCTGTAGTTCTGAAACAGTGAGGGTTAGAGAAAATTTTACAAAAGAGTTAAGGGTAGAATTACAAAAAAGAGTAAAAACATACTAGCTAAAGTACCCGTTCTTCGAACGGTTTTCTTGATGCTGTGAACAGTCTGTTGGTGTACAGAGTTTGATTCCTGTCAGGTCTGATATTCTTCAATCATTCATTGTTATCTACCTCCTTTCAACACCAACATTATTATTAATGAAAAAAAAACAATTGTACGTAAAATAAAAGCAAGAGCTGCTTTGTTTTTAAATTAAGATACACAGCGCTTTATTATTGTCAGAAAATTTATTATAGGAAGAGGTAAGACTGATTCACTGTGGTGTTTGTCATGTATACACAAAGCAATAAAGAGAGAGGCCACGTGCTAAATGCTACACCAAGCCGACCAGATTTAACACCAACTTTAACTAAAATTAATATATCGATGTCAAAGTATCATTCTATATCAATTCTTTTCCTGCAATCAATTTGGGACACCTTATCGGCCTCAACCAGTATAGATAAACACAAAAAATGTACAAAATAATCACCATAATCATAGGTGTTAGAATAAAACAGTTGGCAATATTAAAATTTTAGTAAAAACAATTAATACATTTTGAAAAATCCACGTGTTTGCAAAATTGTTTCTTCTTTGTATGTCATATATTTAAAAGAGGCCTGGTTCCCTGCACCAAAAAGAGTGATAAAAACTGGAAAAGGGTTCTTCTGCTGAACATGGTCAGTAACGTGGCTTTGGAAACAACGAGGACCTGCTCCGGGTAATTGAACGGGAGAGCTCTACAGCTTACAACTGTAGTTTTAATATCAGATAGAGCAATTTGTCCCATCATTGCTTTAGCATGAATGCTGGAAAGTTTGTTAGATAATATAACTACAACAGGTGGTAACCAACCTCACACATGGAATCCACACAGACCATATGAAGAACTAGAATTAATGATGAGAGAGTAATTTGTGGTTTTTGCATTTATAGAGATAAAATAATAAAAAAATCTGGTAATATACATTTGAAAAACTTTTTACTTAGCGTATTGTGATGTCAATAAATAAGTACTTTAATGCTATTCTATTAACATATAATTTACTGTACAAATGGGATTTACGAAGGTACATAATTTATTAATTTTTTACAATTTTTTTAAAAACCTGCATATTTTCATTACATGAAAATTGTCCAATTGTTGTATTATTTACAATACAATTTCATACATTGTTTAAAAAAATCTCGTTTAGTAGAATCATTCTACATGAATAAACAGAAAATTATTTTTTAAATTGTAAAAAAATCAAAATACGAGATCAAATAGTCTTATTTATTTGCACACAATCACCTTGTTGAAAATTAACATCTACATAATTTATTTATAATACATTCAAATTTCTTTCTACAACATAATTCATTTTTATGCGACACAAACATTTATTAAATTACTTCAGGTGAACTGCCTATAAAAATAGTTAAAAATTGAGCATCATAACCAACCTATTAAATTTATTAATTATTTAACTATTAAATTATATTTCTCCATTTTATGTTCAATCAAAGACAATGTAACTGCAATTCTGAACTAAACAAAATTAATACAGACAAATATTTTACTAAAACAACTTCAAACCAAATTAAAACATATAGATTAATAATAAAAAAATATATGGAATGCATTAATAACCAATACATGTGAAAAAAAACTACAAATAATTTATTAACATTGTTTTGAAGTTATTTAATATATTTAGACACGTGACAAAGTTCTACAAAAATGTATTACACAATATGAACTTTCTTATTTTATAATTAAATTTATTGGAGTTTAAAACTATTGTAGATTTTACATGTTATCATTTCAGTTCAAATTTTTTCGAACTATACAGAAACTATTTTAAAAGTTGTAGTACATAAAAAGATGGTGTTATTTTTAAGGTA
This sequence comes from Catonia carolina, assembly GCA_035578175.1. Lineage (NCBI taxonomy): Eukaryota > Metazoa > Arthropoda > Insecta > Hemiptera > Achilidae > Catonia > Catonia carolina. The sequence continues at coordinate 70,237,584 of JAQMRL010000008.1, forward strand.
ATTCATAAAAAAAACCACATTTAAGTCATGTTTATAAGAAAAAACAAAACATTGAATACAGAAATTAATTAATATTTATAAATAAAATTTTTTGTTGGCAAGGGTTTAATAATAAGAGTTAAATTCACCAGCTTAAAAATAATATTACATAATGAATTTCTATATTATTTTAACAATAATTTATACAAATATTTTTTCAAAACATACACATACAATAAACTAAGGGAGTCGTCATCAATATATTTTAATATGTTCATTAAATTTAGAAGCTGTGAAAATACTTGCCTAGCAATTTAATTTATGTTCAAAATAATTTTTTACAATCTGTTTAATTTACAACAATAAGCAACTCCATGACCCAATGAAATGAGGATGATATGTGTGGTGTAGAAAATACATCAATAATTTGCCACAAGGTTTAAAAAGTTGTGACAATTTAAGTCATTTTAAAAAAAAGCTAAAACAATACTTGATTGATGAAACATTTTATCGTGTCCACAAATTCCTTTCTAAATAGTTTTTGGTTGAAAAGTATTTAACTTCTAATGAAACAAATATTGTGTACTATTTGATACAAAGGGGTTCACGACAAGCCTACTGAAGTAAGCAGTAGCAGAAACAAATTTTTGGTGGTACGTGATGAATTTATCATTGTTATTAACTTTTTGTTTATCAATTTTATCTTGACATGTACAATAAATACTCCCTTTTGGAGTCTCCTGGATGCAAAAAATAAAAAAATAATAAATAAATGAGATGAAATGATAAAGTATGGAAGAATACGATGATTAATATTAATCATGGTATCCTGGAGAATGTGTTTACCTGTAGAACTCAAGTGTGGGTATTAATTAAGAGTGAGAAGGATCACCTAAAAGCAGTGGAGGAAGATTTTTGGAGGCGGAATATGGTGTGTTGCACATCGATTGAATTCCGAAATTAAGAGAACAGTTGGCATTCAAGGAAATAACATGGATACCATATCCTGGAAGCAATTAAAATGGTTTGGCCATTTGCAGAGGATGGAGGATGGTAGGTCGGAGGTGACGTGGTTGGATGGTGTACAGGAGGCAATGTCTTTGCGGCGGCTTTTTTGATGGTGACTGGCAAGACAAAGAGAGGTGGTGAACAGGAAGCGAGATACGCCTAGGGCTGTAAATCCTTGCATGAAAAAAAATCTTATCAAACTTCCAATACAGGTATTTTTAACAGCCGTATTATATTGATAATCAAAATATATATTATTTCTTTAAACCACCAGTAATACGGTTAACAGTAAACACCAATTATAGCGGTTTCATGCATAATGCACATCTTCAATAATTTTTATTATTAAAATTACTGAAGATGTGCATTTTATTAAAATTTTTTTGTTATCGGGAACTGTACTTTAATGACAACCACCCAATTTGATAGCTGCTTTCTGCTATATTTTTTGTCATGATTCAGGATGAATTTTTGAATAGGGACCCCCAGTGGAGTTTGTTCATAATGTCTGTCAGCTGGCCAACCAGTGTTTCTTAAAAAATAATAGTGACTTTCTACCAGCTGACTGACTGGGCTGACCCAAAGGCCTAAAAGAAAACTAAAAAAAAAACAAAATCAAATTGGAAATGGTATTACAATTTTATAAGGTTTGGCGATTCCTACCTATCTATATTGCAGTGAGATGTGGATGCTTACAACATAAAAAGGCTACAGAGAGCCAAGATGAAAATAAAGGCTAATGGCACCAGATTGGACAAAAGGATTCTAACTGGTAAGAGTTCATGAGTACAAAGACAGAGACAAAGCGACAAATGCTATCACGTATCGTGTACGTATGTAGCAAGAGATCCCTGTTCGATTGGTGAATGCATACCACAAGGTAGAGGAAGTTTGAGGCAACTGATGAAATATAGAAAGGATCATTTCCAAGTAGGGATGACATAACAGGCTGTTGCCTTTTATTAATGAGGAAGATGAAGAAGAAATTGTTAAAGTGAGAAGTCATCATATTATTTTATGTTTTGTGCATTACTTCTAGTTAGTTATTACACCTCTACCTAAATTATTTCTTGTTTACCAACACTTATCAAATATTTCTGAGGCAATTAACTGCATCAGACTTTGTAGTCTCACAAATAACTACAAGAGTTTAATTGTTCGTAAATTAAATTACTAGACAAGTATCCACTATTACTATACATATTTTGGTCTACATTCATAATTAAATTGAAACTTATCTCTAATAAAATTTTCTTTTACCTTTATCTTGAAAAATCCTCAAAATTTACTGTTAAAAGAAGTAGATACAATCATTACAATAAATTTTGTTGTTCATTAAATTTTACTTTAATACTAATCTCCTTCATAAAAGGATAACATGACCAGAAGTTTGGTTAAATAGTTAATTAAATGAGTATACTTCAAAAACTTGGTGTTATTCTATCACCAAAGTCATGTGGTTTATCATTTACTATGTAATTCCTTTAAAATTTGGAGAAATGAACAAACAAGAGTTAACCGTATCTGAAATGCACTAGGTGGTAAAATACCTGACAGCAGTTTTTTATCTTTCATTTGAATTAAATAATACAGTATTATTCGACCAAAGTTACCTTCACATGAAGTAAAAATTATAAAATAGTACAATTGCAAAATGGTATAGGAATGGAGGATTTTCAACCCTTTTATGAATACAGAAGACTCGCTCTAGTTTGGACACCTTGAGACCGCAACCTTGTCTGAACTAAAAAGAGTACGAATGAACAGAAGTCATTGCAAAAAAAACCAGTTATGAGTAGTACTCTACTGTAAATGGAAGGCTGTTTTTGACTTTTTTTAAAATAGGACCAATGATCAGTGTACCTCTTCTACATTCTTGTATGAACTCTAACCAAAGAGCATAATTCATAAATTTGTGGTTAGGTTTTCTTAGAGTGAAATGATTTGTCAGTGCTTTATCACCTTCAATTTGCGTACATAAATCTTGTATGGCTTTTCCCTTTTTACACCAGTCATGCTTTGTGCTTATACTGATTTTAAGATCGTTAGCAATACTCGCCACAGATTCATCTTTGTCTAATTGTTCTAGTGCATTTAACCTTTGTTCTATACAGATGAAAGTACATTTCCATTTTTCACTCATCTTAATCAACAAAGCACTAGCGAAAAAAATTGTCGTGCACTCACAACAATGTACTGTCCTAAAAACAACAATATGTACGTCCGCACGGTAGCAAAAACTACATTAGACAATTGGAAACAAAACAAAAAAGGCACTATATTTATATCGCTAGAGAAACAGGATGTGACTTGTAGTCCGTTATCGCTGGTGATGGGCAATGCGGTGCGTGTGAGTGAGTGCATGACTTGAGCACAGGTGGCCGTCCCAACTATACAAAGTCCAGACCAGAGGGAACCTACGATAATTAATGTGGTAACAAGACAGTATGTCTCTATATTATGGACTCACTGCGAGTTCTATTACATATAATACATTTATAAAGTTCAGTCGTTCTTAGTTTGCTCCAATTGTCAACAAACCAAAGCCAGCTACTACAGCATGCACCCTAGAGTCCGTGACTTTATGGATGTCGTATTTCTATTAAGTTAACAATGTTTTAAATTATAAGTACTTAAAAGATCAGTCATGATATGATGTAGGCCTAACAATTTCATTTATAAAAATACTTTCGAAAGTATTTTGTTGTTACTTTTTAATCAGCGTTTACACATTTTTATATAATGCGCATGTTCAGTGACGTCATTATTTGTTGACATTAGGCGCAAACTAAGAAAGGCTGGACTTTACAATAAATTTCACAAACCTTTTTTAATCTGTCTTGATTTTTTTCTATTTATAACTTACATGTGTTTCGGTGGATCCACCATCATCAGAGTATAATATAATATAGTTTGAAACTAAAAATATTTTAAAACTCTATAGAAGATGTTACATCTTTAGTCATCTACATAAAACTAATTTAAATTAGAAGAACTCAATTTTAAATTAGTTTTATATAGGTGACTGAAGATGTAACATCTTCTAAAATTTAAAAAAAAAATTTAAATTCAAACGATATTATATATTCTGATTGTGGATCCACCGAAACACATGCAAGTAATAAATAAATAAAAAATCAAGGCAGCTTAAAAAACGGTTAGTAAAATTTATCGTATAAATTTATTATATGAAATATAATTGATTTCAAGCTGCAGGATGCATACTAAGGATTTAATTTTATTTAAAGAATAAACTAGGAGATGAACAATTAAATGATCAGCTTGTTCGTTGGATCTCAGCCCATCAATGGATATTTTGGTGCGAGGAATAATCAACAATCAAATTTGTTCAAAGAAAATTTATAATCATGAATATCTTGCCTCAGAGTGAAACATTTTCATTGAACATTACAGATTCAATTAATGCTTTTGTAAATGTAATGTGCAATATATGTATGAAAATATAATAATGAAAACGAACAAGGGAATACTGAACACCAAATCGCACTGTCGGAGCAGTACTGTGTTAACTTAAAATCAAGTTTTGAGAAAAACAAAGAAGTTTCTAATAGTAAAAATATCAGGGGCTTGCAAAAGCCGTTCAATAAAGTAACATTTTTATATTGTTAAAATGTTGTTAGTGATGTCTGTTGTTGTTTAGGTCATCAGCCAAAAGACTGGTTTGAACCTGTATAGGTTTTACTAAGTAAATCGAGGAGTGAGGTGGTTTACCATTGCCTTCCTCACTGAGTGGAAAAGTACACTTATCAGCATGCCAGGCCCTCTGAAAAGCATATATTTTCCACTCTGCAAATGACACTTTCACTTCATTCACCACAGGGTCTGGCTGTATAATGAAATCCATTACTTTCAGAGGAGATAACTCTGATTAGTATCTTTTACACCTCTACCTCTTCTGTTCTTAAATGATTCAGTCATTTAATTGGCTGACCATGTGATAAGAAACAGAACTATTTATTTTAGCCCTGCAACTAACAGATTGAGTAAATAATTTGACACTCCACCTGTCTGTTATGGGCAATAGTGATGTCTACTAACACATTAATAAGAATTTTTAGTATAAACTTAAGGCTGTAATTTAGAAAATAAAACAAATAAAATTATTTTTGAGTTAATACACTACTGCTTTGACAGTGCGAAATGTAGTTTGGTGTTCATGCTAACACGCATCTGTTTGTCATAATTAAATAAAAAAACAAAAATATTCAAAAGCATTTTTGTAACGATATATGACCAATATGTTTAAACATAGTGGGTGTCATTTACAGTAATCGAGCCCGAATAAATGAGTTTTGACCATCGTAACTGGAAGCCAATGACAGTGGCAATGGTCAAACAAGTTTATCAACAATTTTATCATTGTATTATAAAATGTTGTACTTTTTAGTTGTATAAAATTCCTATAAAAAATTTGCAAAAGTTTATTACTTATTTAAAATTGTTGGTTATTCAAGAAAAATTGCTTTTTAGTAGTAAGTACTCAATAAGTAATGCATTGCAATATGTTGTAATTACTGTGGAAGGATTAAACATTTACATATATGTTCATGTATTGCTTTGTATTCTTCAAAATTTAATTTTTCAACCAAGGTAAATTTGGTCTCTATAAGTGGTGCCTACTGTATAAAATACTTTTATTTATTATATATTTACTTTGTTAGAGAGTAAGACTACATAGAATAGACTTCTGATATCTTATAGAATTAGGAATAAATAAAACTTTTAAATACACACAGACACACACACAACATAAAATGTACAACTACACTAAACATTAAACCATTTTAAAGCTTAACTTATATTCTACACAGCCATTATTATCGAATGCAGGAAACAGTAAATCTTTAAAGCGCCATTGCCTACACAGTAAAAAACAATTTAATGATCCATCACTGATAAATTATAGAAAATCAAAAGTCTATTCTACATTTTTACTTTACTAATTAACAAATATATTAATTTTTCTTGTTTAAATTACACTAAAATTTGTTAAGGATAAATTCAAGTCAAAATAAAAACACATTTATTAGTGACTTTTGAAAACTAGTACTAGCAGTATTGATCATAAAAATATAAAATTATTTAATTATACTGATAATGTTTATCTAGATACATTAACACAAAAATGTTCTAAGTTTTCATTTTATATCAAGAACAAAATCTCTAGATCCTACAAGCTAGTAAAACAATTATCTGAAAAGAATTTAAACAAATGGTTAAAAATAATTATTATTCAACAAAGTAAATATTTTAATCAATCGATAAATAAATAATGCACAGGTTCAATCAAAAAATCAATCTCAAGTTGGACAATCATGATTTTTTATTTTAACTGTGGCCTATTAAATTACACAGAGAAGTTATGTATGAGTACATAATCTTCATAAAAATCTGGAACCATTCAGTACAATTTTAGTGTTCTTGTCCAACTAAAAAATCATAAAAATATCAATTTGATTTTATTAAAGAAATCAGTGAAATTTCTTTCATATAATTATAAATTTTACATGAAATATTAATGTTCAGATAGCTTGATATAACAATGGATTAAAGTGAAAATACAGTAAAGTGATGAATATAATTCTAATATAAAAAAGTTGAGTGCAAATATTCACAGCAGACATAAGCAATGGTGATTGTTTCTTAATCCTTACTTCTTGAATTTCGATTATCGCTCAACCCAAAAGCGCTTGAACAACTCAAGGTTTTGTCAAATAAAATGAATAGCAAGGTGGTTTACACATCAACGAAGAATAAATTACCTTTATCATTGGTTTGAAAAGTATGATTGCATGTCAATATGCCAAGCCACCAGTAAAATATTTACCAATGACACTTCATTCAACATACGATCTGATAAGGTATGTCCATACTCGTGCTCTTTCTTATTCAACTTTCGATTCGGCATGCGCTTAGAAGCATATCACCTTCCCGCACTCGTTTGAAGAATTTATCTCAAAAAAAAAACAACAAATATTTTTGAACAATACACTAAATTAAAGCCTGTTCTTTCCTGTATTGAATGGTTAATTTAGATTATTTTATTTAAAAATTAATCTGAGGTAACTCCAGCAATTTACGCAAAAAAAGTGCTCAGATTTTAGCCGGTTTTCCGTTAATGTGGTTTTTAAACGTCCGTAACTCCGTCCAGGCTTTTCATAAAAATCGGCATTTAAGTACGTTGAAGATTTAGAGTTATATTTTAAAAGTTAAATCTTATGTTCTGTTTTAATATGCTGGCCATTTTTTAAAAAAGTGCTTTTTTGGCTCCACGTAAAGGTTGTGAAATGATTTTTGGACTGAACTATGCATTTTCACAACAGTATTATGTCAAGCAAAGCGCTTATTTTTTTTAATAAAAACTTCGTTAAATAATTCAAAATTGGCTACGGAATAAGTTGCAGCAGGAAAAACACAGAAGTTTGTTTTTCTAAACGACTATACTCAGAGCGGACACCGCTATAGAGCTCAGTTTTCTCTCAAGAAGTTTAGAGGCTAATAGAATTTTCTATTAACACCACATATCTATTTCTAATTACAAATGCAAAATACGATACATGGCACAATACTGCTGTAAAAATCCATGGATCAGTCCAAAAATCATTTCCCCATCTTTACGTGAAGCTAAAATACACTTAAAAAAAAAATGGCCGGCATTTTAAAATGGAACGACTTTTATTTTTAAATGTTCATGTAGAGAAAATTCTGATCTTCAATGTACTTAAACGCCGTTCTTTTATGAAAAGCCTGGACGGAGTAACGGACGTTTAAAAACCACATTAGCGGAAATCCGGCTAAAATCTGAGTACTCTTTATGCTTAAATTGCTACATCTCCGACTAATTTCAAGTTACAATAATCTACGTCAAACCAATTAACGCAGGAAAGAACAGGCTTTAATTTAGTGTAGGTTCAATAATATTTGTTATGTTTATTTGAGATAAAGCCCTTCAAATGAGTACAGACAGGTGAAATGGCATGCCTCTAAGCGCATGCGACATCGCACAAGTGTGGACATAGCTATTGTATTATACTACTTTCACTGCTACCTTTTCTGTTAAAACCGTTTAAAGTTTAACTAATTGATCAAGTGAGAAAAAGCAGAAATATTTTAATAGCCCTGTAACTTATATGAGATGCAATTAATTTAACCTACAAATGATGTGCACAAATATCTACTAAACTCATATATCATCACTCTACTATATTTTCAACTTTAAGCAGCATGTCGTAAAGTTCCATACATTATGCCAAACTTCCTACAAAATATCATAAAATTTTAAGTTAGTAGTAGATAATATTTATTCAATTGAGAGCTCTTCCATGTATGTAATTGATGTCATGAGTAAACATGCGATAAGGAATGGTTCTAACAAAAAAAAAGTTGTGATTTGTATTGTTGCCGTTTCGACAAGCACTCTGTTCTTCTAGCACAGTTTAAAAGAGGGGTGTTAAACCTTCAATCAACCATGTCAATGTCATTATACTAAGAACGAAAGATTTAGGCGGGTTGAATTCTCGCTCGTGTATCCCTTTCACAACTTCCTATATACTCGCTCTTTGCTGTTACAAGAAGTACACTGTTAGATTAAATAAAAGTAGTTTATTCACTGTCCTTTTTCATATACTGTATTTGTAATTTATTGTATTTATTTACTGCAGTCAGATAATACAGGGTGATCATAAATAAAATACACTTTTGACAACTTCTTAAACATCAAACTGGTGTACTTGAATATAGCAAATGATATAGGTTTGTAGGAAATTTTTTGAAGTTTATGTTGGTACAACTATTGCTAGCATTTTGTTGTTGGCTGCAGTTACAATGACCAGTCTAGCAGAATGGCCGCTACTCAAGTGGAGAAAGCTTATTGTGTTCTTGAATTAGCCAAAACAAACTCGGTTACGATTGTGCAATGTCATTTCAGAACAAGATACGACAAACCACCACCAACCAACAAGGCAATCAATCTATGACTGGTATAAACATTTTGAAAACAGTGGATGTCTGTGTAAAAGGTAGAGTACTGGAAGACCTTCTGTTACAGAAGAACAAATTGATAGTGTTCGGGATGTTTATGTACGAAGTCCAGGAAAATTACCTAGATCAGCACGTTTAGAATTGCAAATTCCTCAACCGACTGTGTGGAAAATTCTGCGGAAACGTTTGAAAATGACACCTTATAAATTGTAGTTAGTACAAAGTACAAATACCAGTGATAAAGTCGTACATAAAAATTTTTGTCTGGAGATGCAACATTGTGTTGAAAATGACGCATTCTTTAATCGCCTAATTTTCAGTAATGATTGTAATTTTCACATTAGTGGAAAATTTAAAAGACATAATGTTAGAATATGGGGCACAGAAAACCCAAAAATAACTTTACAGCATACATGCGATTCCCCTAAGTAAATGTCTTTTGCGCATTATCTCGTGAAAAGGTTTACAGGCCGTTCTTCTTTCACGAAGTGTCAGTAACCGGAGTAATTTATCTGGACATGTTAAACGAATGGTTAATGCCTCAACTCCAGGAAGATAGTGATAACTTCATTTTTGTACAAGATGGAGCTCCGCCTCACTGGCACTTACAAATCAGAAATTATCTTGATGAACGTCTTCCTAGATGATGGATCGGCCATGCAAGTGAGGAAAACATTGTGTTTACACCTCGTAGTCCAGACTTAATGCCCTGCAACTTTTTCTTATGGGGTTATGTAAAAGACAAAGTTTTTGTACCACTGCTTCCTGTAGATATCGATGATCTAAAACAAAGTATCGCAAATGCTTATGCCAGAGTTGATCGTCATATGCTTAATTGTGTGTGGGAAGAATTCGACTACCGTGTTGATATCTGTCGTGTTACAAATGGTGCAAATATTGAACATCTGTAATACTTTCAATAAAAACTTAATGAATTCTTCTATATAATCATGTAAGTAATTACCTTAATTTTTCAAAAATAAATTTTCTATAAGCTATCAAAACTGTCATTTCATTTATAATCACCCTGTATATTATCAGTATAATAAATTAAAGTATAAATAGAATTGTAATGTATTTACATACAAACTATGTTTACATATTGTAATGTAATTTACATCTTGTTTTAATTTTCGTATGAAATATAAACTTTACAGGTCATAAACATACCTGCAGTATTCCTGTACAATCAAATACAATAAGCTAATTTTTAAACACGAAAATAGAACAGTTTGAAATTTTTCGCTTTTTAATTTGAATTTTTTTTTGAGCGTATAGGGTGAAGTAAACTTTAAAATAAGGTACAATTTTCAAGCCAATCGGAGCAGTAAGAGAGGAGAATTTGTCAACTGGTGAAAGTGGCGAGGTGAGGAAGTGAAGTACACAGCAAACTCCCACCCGCCTAAATTTATCGTGCTTATTATAGTGACTCTGATAAGACACCGTCATTCCACACATTGTGTACAGAACACAGAACAGTTAACAGTACTGCATGCATGTGAATGTACAAAAGTACATGTCTTTGACCATACACACATCATCCAAGTTGCACAAAATTTTGTGCTGGTATATTTTCTGATGCAACATGTTTTACATAACAGAACAACAGGTTTTATATAAAACATTACATTAATTAATATAATGCCAACCGCATTGGCGTAGTTGGTAACTCACCTTTTCATCATGCAGTCGTGGGTTCGAATCCCACACAGGCACGGCACATTTTCATACGTTACAAAAAACCGTTTCATCCTCCATTGTATATAGTTACACCCCAACATCGTCGCAAATGACCGCTGTAGTTGATGCAACATTAAATAAACAATAAAAAAATATATTTTGGCTGTTCCAATTTATAATACCTGACTTTTAGCCACATGTTTAGGCATGACAAAAATTAACGCACAAAAAGAGCTGTAATACTAACAAACCATCTTTAACATAAATAACTATAATCAAGCTGACTGAACATTGGTCCATTATATTCCCAAGAAGACAGCACTGATATTTTTAACCATTAATGTAGCTATTATATTCACAGAGTAATTTTTCAACAGGACTTGTTTTAACTTAACATTCTATCAGAAGGTACAATTCTTTTAGTACTATTTAAACCAAATGACAATAACATACTAGATTTCCATTAATTAATTATAATATTATAATTACATTTATTTAAAAATCTACTTTTACAACACTTTACATGATTATTTTTCCAGATTTATACCAAAAAGTAATGGTGTTTGAAGATAACCTTTTATCCTTTAATTCATATTAAAAGTATTGTACTAAACTTATTTATTTCATAAATTTTGTATTTCTTCTGAAGTATTTAGTTCGCTTCTACTAATATCAATATATTTGTGTATAATTTTTTCTTTCATAAAAAAATGAAATAAATATAAGGTTTTGTATTTTATAAACACCAGTGTCAACGAGTGCTCAATGTTTGTTCTAATAAAATATAATTCATAAAATAATTTTCTCATTGAAAAGGTGAAATTTAAAAAAATTAATGCAACAAAAATTAATATGATAGTAGTTTTAATTTTACACTATATTACTATTCTTTGTTAAGATTCCCAAAGAAATGGTCAACAGTTATTCCCTACCATTCGTGGTTGCTTTTTCCAATCTGTCAAAATATTTAAAAAATGTGAAATGTAACATTCCCAGTTGTTATTCAATGAAAGAGTATGTTGAGTATTGACTCGGGGTGAAATAGATAAAAAATTTAATAACAATGTGTAAATACCATGTGGGCAGAACACTATTTACAAAACATAAAACAGATTTTTGGTCAAAAATGTACAGTCACTATGCCTGAACCTCTGCGTGAATAAAGTTGGACTTGTCCACATTAAGGTTGAGGTAAGTGGTGTATCTCAATAGAACTCTGTAAGGGTTGTGTCTTTACAATAAATAGGTAAGTACGCTATTGTAAGGGGCATAATGTGTTAGTCCATAGTTTTTAATAAATTGTGTTGTTTCTTCAGTTGATGTGCCAACTGCTTTAGTTAAGAGATGTTATATACAAAATTTTTTTTCTCATGTTTCAAGTCATTTCTACTTTTTCGGATGCAAAATGTCCACATGTACTGAAAGGAAAAGGCTAAAACAAGTTGTGACAAAAACTGAACTTGATTGGCTTAAGAGTTGAAAGGTTTTCTTCAAGTTAGCAAATGAATTAACTGTTTGTTACATTAAAAAAAGGAAGAAAACATTAGAAGAAGCATAAAAGAAAGCACTTCCTAGCCATTAAAAGTTACATCTGTATGTTGTGACTGTAACACTCTAAAAATAGAATTGTTATTTGATGACCACAACGCCAATACAGGATTGGTTTTGCTATTCGCAGAACATAAATAGCAAGAAATTACTGTACTGCAAATTATAAAGTCCTTCAATTGTAACCACTACAAAATTTTAAATAACTAATCTGACCCATAACTCCAAACAAAACCTTTGTACACAATGGATGTTAGGTACAATAATGTGTAAAAAAAACCTGAAATGACAGAGTCAGTTGAAGAGAAAAATTCACAAATCTGTCGTTCAATTACATCTAAAAATATGTTATAATAACTATGTAACAAAATTATTTTTATTTTCAGTCAAGTGCCAAAAGAGGATTTTTATTTACTATACAGTAGGGCCTTGGGCCAGCCCAGTCAGGCAACTAGTAGAAAGTCACTTGCATTGTTAAGTAACAACAATCGGGCAACTGACTTAGTATAAATCAGCTGATATCCCTACATGATCAGAAAACACCACTCTTCAAATTTATATCTACCAATATCAAAAACTTCAGAACTGTGTAGAAATAAAATTAAGTGATTGTTTTATATAATAATAAAATATACAATTATCAGCAAAGGTCAATTAGAAATGCACGGAGGACAGACTATTTTGTAAGAATTTAGTAACAATTTTTATGTCTACAAATAATAATACAATTAAATCATTTTAGCTTTAATGCAATAGAATATAATTTATCAAAAATAACAGGAGTACGATGTGTATATTGCTATCAAATATATTGAAGTATGTACACCCTTTTTTTAAAATGGAGGATGATATCTATTAAACTGTAGAAATGGGAAAATATTTTTCAAGTTCCTAGAAATTTGGGTGTTGAACTCTAGGTATTGACTACCAGATGAACTGATTCAATTGGCAAATTAGAAGCATTTGTTCTACTTTAGAATCTGGTGTAATTTGAGTTAGAGCTGGATATGCCACTCCATTTGAATAATAAGATGCAGCCAGAATATCCTACCAGAGATATCACCAAAATAGTCAGCGATTGTTAACTCCACTCAAATTCTCCAGGGTGTTTTGCTTTGTGGTGGTGAAGCAAGAGGGCTAACTTTGCTATGACAATAGGTTCTGACGATGTCAGCCCATTCATCCCAATGGTTCAGATTCTATTACATTTCCAAAGATGTACTTAAAATTCCCTACCAAGAACACCGAATGAGGGCACTAGTACTAGTCATCCATATTGCAACATCAGCTGTATAGGGGGTGTCATGATAAGTTCGATATTATAAGGACACATCTTCAATGAAGGGTTATAAAAAGTAACCTTCACTGTAATAAAATGTAAATTAAAAATCTGGTGTGAAACACTCACTCAACTTTCTCTTGCCAATGCAAATAATGAACAATATAATCTAACATTAGTAATAAAACATTAAAAATAAACAAAAAAACTAACCTCAATGAACATAACCTAATTTTAATCATGAGTGAAAGACGCAAAATGAAAATCAATCTCAGTTTGGCTTAAAAATACGGAAAATCACGCTTTCACACTAAACTAGGCTCTGTAGAAAAAATGCTCTACATAAAAGTTGTAGATCTATCCCATTATAATAATGTTACATAATAATGTTATAATAATTTCCCATTATACACTTTTGTTGTAAAATGCATACTAAGGCTGAAATCTTAAAAAATCAATTTTTTTTACACGTTTTCGTGAGAAAAAACAGAAAATTCCTAATTACCGCTAAACTAAACGTTATGCAAAAAAATGTTCGAATTAAAAGTTGTAGGATTTTAAATTCTCTACAACTTTTATTTCATACATTTTTGTGCTAAAATGCATATTTAAGTTGCTATTTAAAAAAAAAACAATTTTTTTACGAGAAAACAGCCTCTCCAAGGATTTCAGCAAACATGGCGCCTACTCTATCTTGTAGAGCATAAAGAGCAGTGAATGAGGTGAGTTAAAAAAAAAGTAGGAGCAATTTTTGAAAAAATTTCAAAAAAGTGAAAAATGACATGAATAATACTACTTCCGGTTGACCGATTTTGATGAAAATACTCATGTCGGGTCCGGTAGTAGTACCTAACATGAGTTTCAAGTTTCAAGCTCGTATGATGTTCTGTTCTCACACACACACACAATGGCTAAAAACATGTTTTTTGGGTTCAGGGGGTCTGAAAACATGTAGATCCTGTGAAAACTCGATTTTGAAAAATCAAAATGAAAACAATACTTTCCTTCTTATATATCCATACAGGCAAGAGAAAGTAAAAAAATTAAATCTGGATTCTATAAGATTACCTTATCAACCAATTTTTTTTTGAACACTTTTAATTATAAAATCAAATACCTTATCCATCCAACTGATTGTTACAAAATATTAATTAAAATAAACAAAAATACTACAATCAAATAAAAATTTGTAACAAAACCATGATATGCCAAGACTTTTTTCATGAAAGGCACAAACAAGTAAATAAAGGCATCAAAAATGTCAAGCTCTTTAACAATTTATAAACAAAATATGACTTTTGTTTTATAATAACAACAACAACTGAAAATATTAGATATAATTTATTGAAAAATAAAGACAATTACTTCAAAATTTTAATGTTTAAAAGTGATTTCAAAATTTGATAGTATTTGTTGAATGGATTTTTTTTTATGAATGAACACACAGAATTCCAATTACATACAGACATTATTTCAACAGAAATATTTTAGAGTTGTTCTTATGCCAAAGTGAATGCACTAAAGTAAAAAAATAGTAATGGTGTATTCTTTGTTCTAGAGCAGTGTTTCCCAAACTTTTTTTCTCGCAGCACACTACAAAAAAACAAACAGCCAATAGCCGCAGCACACCTATTACTTTATGCCATTGATTAAACTTAAGTACTTGATATAAACGTACTTATATCATACTTACTTATAGTCATCGGCTAGGCATTATTTTGTTGGACCGTTTAAATTTAATTTATTTTCCTTGAGTTCCGCGGCTCACTTGGCCAGCCTCGCGGCACACAGTTTGAGAACCTCTGTTCTAGAGAATGTAAACTTTTATTTTGTTCAATTTCAATTGAAAGAGCAATTTTGATTTCTTTTCTAAAGGAAACATTTTATGCCAGAGTGAACTAAATACATTTCATTTTTTATGAATAATATTAGCTAGATTTAAATTAAATAACTTATGAATGAAATAGTGACCACGTGAAAAGTTTTATTGAAACCCATACATTTGATTTTTGGACAGTTACGAATAATAATAGCCTATTAAGTATTCAAATCGATAAACTTTTACCAGTCAATTCCCCAAAAATAAGAATTTTGACTTGGTTCACTTTGACATATGACCAAATTTGTATAAATTACACATAAATAATTATACTAATAATAATACGAATAATATAATAACTTTGGTTCATTAATTTTTTTATAAATAATTTTAATGTGGAGCTAATTTTAATTATGGTTAATAATTATTGTTGATTTTTTGGCACAACTTACAAAAGTTTGCATATTTTTGAATGTAATAAAAATAAATGTAAAATGATTTGTCGGAAATCTTGTACCCAATGTATCAAATAATTTTAACAATATTTAATTTTCTGTTTGTCTGCTTATACATGCCAAATTTAACTGAGACTAGAAATACTATTGACAGTTTTTAAAGGGTTACTGGAGATTTTTGTTAATTTATTTTACAAAATTTTATATATTGACACATCTCAAATGCTAAATATACATATTTTTTAAAATGGTTCCCACTATATTTTAATACAAAAATAATTTATTCTTTAGAGAAGCAATGGCATACAAATGTCAAATATTCTGAAAGTGATCTATCAATCATAATTTAGATATGTTGTTTATTAACTGTGACTGAATCGGATATGTCAAAAATTCCAGTAAAAAAACAAACTTAAAGAAATTTTATAACAGACCAAAGGGAGAACAGAAGAAAAGTTGCCAACAATGACAATAAAAACTACTCTAAATTTAAACATATTCTATTATTTAGGAGTTGTAAAATAAAAATACAGATTTATTTGGTACTACTATAGTAAGTGGCCTACCATGTTATGTTTAGTGAAATTTGTATTTCTTAATGTGGTAGCACTGCCACTAGCACTTTTGGCATGTAAATATTGAGATATTTTACAGGTTATGAGATATCAAGAAAAAAAGGACAAATTACATACGATAATTATAATAATATACTTTTTTAATTATTATAACAGAAAAGACTAATTCATAAGTTGGAATGTAGATCTGGGAGAAAATTTGATGGCTATGAGGATGCCCTCTCATTCTACGGGCTTCAGAGTCTGAGCATACGGCGTAGAGTGATGGAAGTTCTATACATTTACAACATTCTGCATTCACGAGTTGATGTTCTGGATATCTTGAAGATTTTTCTGAGGGTGCCTTGCACAGCTTTAAGAAGTTTCAGGCTGTTTGCTGGAGCCACAAGAAGTAAAATAGCTCCAATCAATAGATGTATAGCTACAGCAAATGAAATAAATGGAGAGGTAGATCTGTTTCACAGACATTGTAAAATTAAAGAAAAACTGTACAGGATACTGTGAAAGAAGGCTGTAAATATTGCATTATATTTATGTTGTTTTATGTATATTAATGTTATTCGTGTCTATGTGGTGTATGTTGGGCTCGGTGGCTGACTGTTTTCTAGTGAAGAAAGAATTACTATGTTAAGTTATAATGGTGCAGTATACTAAGGCGATATTCTATTGTTGTTCTACTGTACCACCTTGCATCTTTGCGACCAGCCATAGTAGTGGGTGGAGACGGGCGGGGTGTAGGGGAGTTTGGGAGCCCCCCCAAAAAAAGAAAAAAAAGATAATATTACATACAAAAATTAGCAATATCAAATAATACTATATTTAATAATACGATAAGGATTCACACAGTTATTTTTAGTTGTCTCCACACGATACACACTGTGAATGTCATTGAGAAAAGCAACCAACAAATCAGGTTCTACTTTTCTCATAATTTTCCATGATATATGGTCGATGTGCGAGTGAAATAATTCTTTTGGAACACCTCTCTTTTGTTTAAGGTTTACTATTGCATCCAACCACAATCTCTCAATTGCTTGTGTATTGGCTCCTGTTTGTGGATCTACATAATTTCGCTGATGGTTAACCATTGAATGCAGGTAACCTATGTTCACATAACCTAATGTAGTTCACATAACATGTAAATATTTTTTAAAACCTAATGTTCACATAACATTATGTAGTTCACATAACCTGTAAAACATGTGAATATTTACGGGCCAAAAGTGCTAGTGGACAGTGCTACCACACAAAGAAAAACAAATTTCACTAAACATAAGCGGTAGGCCACGTACTATAGTAGCACCGATTTATTTTTTCTTAAAAACATTCATTCCATTACCTAGTAAATGATTTTTATCACTTGGTACATTATAACAACTCTATTCATTGTTTAGAACATGATTTACAATTTGATTATAGGAGCAATGCCAAAGTTAAACCTCGGTAATCTCAAAAAAAAATTTGAGCCAATTAAGAAAAAAAATGCAGTTTATCGTTAGAACTAAATCTAAAAATAAACTTTAAAAAGATTTAAGTTAATAGAAGAGAAATTAAAACACACGATTAAAGGCAGGTAGACTTAAACTAATAATACTGTAATACAGTTGCATCATAAGATGAAGCTGAGCAATAGGAGGGTAATGTAAAAGATACACACAAAGCGATTTTAATGTTCACCACAAAAGATAGCATCACATGTCAAATTACATTAAGTTGTACTATTATTGTTTCTTCACATTTCTCTTTTAAATGCATTCTTTCTTTAAATTATTCAAAAATACAGTAGGACCGCAATTACCCAAACTAATTTCAAAAAATCTGAACACTTCATAAAAATAATCATATTTTGTATAAATGAACATAACTTCTAGAGGACGCATTTTAATCATTTCATTCTATTACCTGTGCTATTGTAAAAATAGTACAACAGTTATTTAGATTATTAACAGGTTGGCTGTCGTGGTGTGCATTCAATACAGAGTGTATACACCCTGGTTCCTCACACACAGCGGTGATTTTACCATAATTTTTGTAGACCTATGAGGATTGGTATTAAAACATCTATACGGGTGTCATCAGTGAGCAGCAAAATGAGGTATTATCGTACCATTGATTTTTATTTTATGTTTTCTCTTCTGGGCTCTGATGAGTGATTTTCATACGAAGTGGGCTTTATTAAAAAATAAATCTTTATAATGCATCCTGCAGCTTTAAACCAATTTTATTTTATATAATATAAATTTCACTAACGTTTTCAGCTGCTTTGATCCTTACTTATCTATTTATATTTGTTTCGATGGAACCACCATCATCAGAGTAAGTAGACAATAAATAAGGATCAAGGTAGCTGAAAAGGTTAAAAAAATTAAATTATTTAAATGAAGTGGCCTGTAAAAATGCTTCTTCTTCTTCTTCTTCACTTCCAAGGATTAGGTTTCTTGAACCTGTTCCGGTACCCATCTGTTCCTCGGTCGTCCTATATCTCTTCTTCCTGTAGGTTTGTAGTTGCTGGCGGCTTTTGGTATTCTCTCGCCTGGCATGCGATTCAAATGGCTGCACCATCTGTTCCTGTTCTGCTTGATTCTGTCTAGCAACGGTAAAGCATTCAGTGTTTTTCTAATTTCTTCATTTCGTAGCCTATCTCTTCGGCTGCATCCATATACACTTCGTAAGAATCTCATTTCTGCAGCCTGGATTTTGCTGTCTACCTTTCTCGTATGTATCCAGGACTCACTGCCATACATCAAAGTAGGGACAGCAATTGTATCGTAAAACTTAAGTCTCGTATCTTTTCTTGTTTTCCGTTTCAGATGTTTATGTATGTTACCACAAATGCTTTGAAATTTAGATAGTTTGTAAAGCACATCTTTGTCAAAGTCATACGAAACATCATTACCAAGATATTTGAAATGAGAAACTTGTTCAAGCACTCTTCCTCCTAATTCTATTTTAGTTCTTACGGTGTATTTTCCTTTAAATGCCATAGTTTTAGTTTTTGTCTGCGATATTTTCAAATTATATTTCTCAGACATTTTGTCCAACATAAAAACCGCTTTCTGTAACTCTTCTTCGCTTTGTTGTATTAATACCAAGTCATCTGCATAGATCATGTGATTGAGCTTCATCTGTTCTGAGAGTTGTATTCCTGAATTAATGCCTATTTTCCATGTTTGCAACATGTCGTCTATATATATGTTAAATAAAGTCGGCGACATACTGCAGCCCTGTCGAACTCCCTTATTTACCAAGATGGCTTCTGTTACCTTATCATTTACTTGCAGACGGATTGTTGACGGATTGTAAAAATGCTTTACCTCATAAATTACGGCAGCCAAATTTTTATTATTTCTTTATGGTTCAGTGTTCCACCTGCTAAAAATTTCCTGCCGGTTTAGAAACAAATTTTATTGCCAGGTATAGAGTTAAAACAAAGGACAATAATAAAAACAATGTTTTTCAATAAAAAAAGAGCACAGAATTGTTATACAGAGTTCTTTTCAAATTCAATTTTTGTAGGAGGTAGCAGCGTGCTCAGGGTACAGCTAATAGACAATAAACAGAAAGTGAGCACTTAGCTCAGAAGAGTCTCCAAATACAAAGCCAACTGTACATTCATTATCAACTTACTTATTTACTTGGTACACAGTTGTTATGGAAATGTACTAGTCTCCACTCATTTTACAAAAATGAGCACCGATACAAGAATGTTACACTCCAATTGCAACAACATCCTAGTTTTTGAGTATCGAAGCTACACCAGGTCCATTTCAGTTTGGATAACCATGATCCTACTTAATACATGAGCTCGGATTACCAGGTTAAATTACTTAATATAACATTAAGAACATTTGTCTAAATAACCTACAATAATAAGAAAACACAAATAAAAACTGTACACATTTATTAAAAAAAAAATCTGTTTTTTAACTACTACAAAGTAACATATACAATGTTCTATTTGATCAATATTTATGTACATTTAACAGTAACTACTAATGCAAAATTATTTTTTTCTTAAACCACCATGCTAAGAAATAAATGATACATAATAAGTGCATGTTAAGAAGTTACATACAAAAAACATAAATGTTATAAAGGTAACCAATCACTCAGATCAACAAAATTATTCTAACTTCTCATAAAGTTATGTTAGGCTATAAATCTGGTTAACCAAAAATTGTTTGTTTTTAATAAATTAGAATTAGTAAAAACACATAGCAAAATTTATTCGTTTATATTTCAAACAAAATAACCATTAAAATTATATTAATTTCCTGTAAATTCTTACCACAAATTTTAATAAACAATGAAAATAAGAAATGTTATTACTACTGATAAATAAATTACGATATTCAAGACGGCTAGATAAATAAAGCACATTAGAACACTTTAACAGAAACAATTTATTACATTGAGAGACAGTAGGATGACTAAAACCTATACAGACAGAAAAAAACTATTCCGATTTAAAAAATAAAAAATTTAACACAAGTTCTTAGAATTTTAAAAAATCTAACAAAAAAAGGAAATACAGTCAATTCCTGATTTAACGAACTAGACTCCCAAGAATTAAACGGTTTGAAAATTTCAAATTCTAAGGAATCTTAATTTTTTTAAAGAAAAATTACCAATAAGTTTTTGATATTGGTAACTAAGTATATACACATGGTAGATATTTTTTTATGTGTCTTTATCAATGCTATAAATGTAAACATTTGCATTTTTTCCACCCAGTAGAGAATTGCACTGTATGTAGCCATTACGATACAGTTTTTTGAAAGTTATGATAAGAATAAGATTATAAGCAAATCGCATGTTTACTTGAACAGATTATAGAAACATTTTGTTTTTTTCTATATATAAAAAAACTTTAGAATTGAAATATATATTTCTAACCACCAGAATACAGTAACAGTAAACACTTACCAATGTTTATAGTGCTTTCGTGTATCTTCTACACATCTTCAGTAAATTAAAATTGTTTACACATCAACCAAATTTAAAACTTCCTACTTCTACCATGGTAGATAAGGAAAAAACTTTGTATTTACCTTATACTGCTTTTCGTACTTTCTTCCTTACAAGCACTTTCGCGGTGCGCACCACTTCTCCTTAGTCAACGGTTTGATTCAAACCATTGGTAAAAGAAGATGCAATCTTCATAAAATATTATAAAATTTTTTATTGATAATACCTGAAGAAGCGGTGCATACCGCAAAAGTGCTTGTAAGGAAGAAAATACGAAAAGCAGTGTAAGGTAAACACAAAATTTTTTTTAAATATATATTTCTAACCACCACCAGAATACGGTCCAGAAAACACTTACCAATGTTAATTATTGCTCTCATGTATCTTGTATACATCTTCAGTAACTTAAATTTTTTAAAAATATTTTCATATAAAAATTTAAAACTTCCTACTCCTACCATGGTAGATACGGAAAAAACTTTGTGTTTACATTATACTGCTTTTCGTACTTTCTTCCTTACAAGCACTTTCGCGGTGCGCACCACTTCTCCTTTGTCAATAATTGACAAATTATAATTATAATATAATTATAATTATAATAATTAACAATTATTGTTAATTGTCAATTGTCAAATGGTTTGATTCAAACCATTAATAAAAGAAGATGCAATCTTCATAAAATACAAAAAGCAGAATAAGGTAAACACAAATCTTTTTTAAAAATATATATTTCTAACCACCACCAGAATACGGTAACAGAAAACGCTTACCGATGTTTATAGCGCTTTCGTGTATCTTGTACACATCTTCAGTAAATTAAAATTTTTTAAAAATATTTTCATATAAAAATTTAAAACTTCCTACCCCTACCATGGTAGATAAGGAATAGTAAAAAGTTTTTTTTATACATACAAAAAAAAAATATAAACATGGATTCTAAGATATGATGCTAACTAATAATTATAATTATAGAAACATATGCGACCGATTGTGCTATAACTAAACGACTGTAAATTTAACGGACATCGGTACCCTCCAATTAGTCGGTTATCAAGCAATGACTGAAATTAATTATTTGCTTTAACAACAAAATCAAAGAATTCTGTTGTTAGAATGTAAATTCACAAAGAACTTCTTTACAAGCAGGTACAATTTTCTTTGGTAAGAGAGTACTTTTACAGTCACCGATAGATAAAACTATGAATTCAGGTTGTGATGATATTAAGACCACCATGATAATCAGAAGATACAATAAATAGAAGATCGATCGGTTGTAACTCTATATATTTACGTAGAAGACATCTATTGACAAGAACCATGCTGTATGTGAAATGTAACGAACATATCAATGAAAGATTGGCGTAAAGATATGAAAAAAGATTCCATCAGCCTGCAGGAAGCAATCCAGCTGCTAGACATACATGGGCTGGACAGAGAATGAAATGAAGGAAAAACCACATGAACTAATTCAAGTATCGTCAATATGCAAAAATGTTAATGCTGAATTTTTATCGTTTGAAAATATTAAATTCTGCCGACTGTTAGTACTTACAAACAAACACTTTAGTTTTAAGTGATTAGTTAGCATCGTAGCAACAGAATCTATGAGTTTTTACAAAAAAATTATAATATTTACCTTTCTTTACCGCTTTCTTTTTCTTTAACTTTTCATTCTTACGAGCGCTTTCGCAATGTGCACCACTTCATCAGGTAATATTATAAAGCTTCTAGAAATTATTGTGATAAATGCATCTACCTTTGTCAAAATCTGAATTTAAACTTTGACTTTACAATAATTTCTAGAAGCTAAGGATATTACCTGATGAAACAGTGTCCATTGCAAAAATGTTGTAAAAATAAGTTAAAGAAATAGAAAGCAGTATAAAAAAGTAAACATTATAAGTTTTTTTTTAAAATCTCAATATATTAATAAACACTTTAGTATTTAAAATTGTTAACTACAAATCATGAATAAAAATGGTAAAATTAACAAGAATTAAAAATAAAACTGGTAGGAAATAGGAAAACTTCTGGTTAATATAGATTTAAGAAATTTGGTTAGATTGGCCTAACTTATTAATCTAAGAGATGTACTAAAAAAAAATTCCAACTATCAAAATTTGCAAAAACATGAACATAAATTTGTACTCGAAATACCGCAAACGTCACTGGTTAATCCAGAGTAAAGTGTGTTAAGAACACGATTAGTGCAAGCCTACATAACTGTACATTAATTCACTCTTAACAAATTGAAAAAAATTCAAATCAACATTCATGTAACTTCTTATGACAAAATACAAATTGTGTTCATTTTATTTCTAAAAAATAACAACAAATTTTTGTATATTTACGTGTAAATGCTAAATAATTTCATAATTTAACAATTTATTAACATATTAATAAAATAAACAAACAAATAAATAACACATAATTTTTCAAAATATCACCGTACATTATTACGTGGGAAAATTTATGTATGCAATTAAACACATATCAACAAACAAACTTGTACAAAAAAAATCAATGAGTTAAATAACTGTGTAAAGGAATTTAAGTTAACAAATAAATTTCTAAACAGCCTATAATAATGATAAAATCATTAATAATCGTAATAAAATTTTACTAATCGTGAGGCCACATTTTTCTTTAAATATTATTATAGATAACATACAATTTGACAAATTCACAAATTCTAACAATAGCAACATTCAAATCATTACAAACATTGCAATCACAGTTTGCATAGACTATAAGAGGATACTATATCGACATTTTTTATTAATAAAAATAAACAAATAACTACTTTAAATAATTTATAAACAGTATTCAAAGTGACAAAAAAATTAAAAAAAAAACCTATTGTTCAACCTGAGATAAACTGTTGTATACAAACTGTTAAGTAAATACTGAAACGAATATTTAGGAGGTAAAAAAAATCAAATAAATCGTTATTTACTTCATTTCTTTATTACAAATTACTTGAATTATCTTTGGTAATTATAATACTGGACATATTATAAATTTTTAAGGCACTGTAATAAATTTTTTATAAAATTTTTATAAAGAGGGTACAACAATTAATTAAAAAAAAAAAAAATTAATAAAAATAACATAAATGTTCAGCTTATCTCAAGTTTATTTTTGGAATACAATGATGTAACCATAAATTTATAAACTAATTAATTATAAAGTAATTTCAATAAAAAATAAATACTACCAAAACATAGAAAATTAAAAAATTATTTAATAATCACAAAAGTAGCTTAGCAAAATATGATCACGGAAGGTTTACACGTGTATTTTTATGTAGGATGTACAAAAATATATTTAGAGATTTCAAAAAAGTGTTACTTAAAATAAAATGATAAATGTTCGGATTAGGCATACAAAAAAACTGACCAAATTGATCATGTATCTACTATACTGAATTTCCATCCATTACGAAATACTCGTCCAAACCGAAAACAATTCCATTATTTTCAATTAAATATATATTTAATCTTGCATTGAAATATTTATTTGTAAACCACCAGATAACGGTAACAGTTAACAATTACCAATGTTTAGACTGTTTTCGTGTATCTTGCACACATCTTCAGTAAATTAAAATTTAAAATTTTTTACACATCAAAAAAATTTAAAACTTCTACTTCTACCTTGGCAGATGAGGAATAGTCGATTCTTATATCTAAAACAGTCTTGCCAGCTTGATCAGTTGGTTGTCATATTCAACTAGTGTTAGTGTGTTCATTAATTTTTTTTGGTCTTTTTTTTATTTTTTATTTAACATCGCATCAACTACAAGGTCATTAGCGACGACGTTGGGGTGTGACTGTGTGTAAATGAGGATGAAATGATTTTTTGTAACGTATGAAAATATGCCATGCCTGAGTGGGATTCGAACCCAGGACCGCATGATGAGAGGCGAGCACGTTACCAACTGCGCCAATGCGGCCGGCTTTTTGGTCATTTATTTCTAATATTTTTACATTATTTTTTCTTCTTGACTTAGTATGTTAATTTTTGTTTATGAGTTGTTCAGTTACATTGGAGAATTTTTGGTTGCCTTTTTTATAGTTTGAATAGTGTTCTGCAAACCGTTTCTTGGACAATCGACGATGGTAAAACCACCATTCAAGAAATGGTTTGCAGAACTTACACTATTCAAACTATAAAAAAGGCAACCGAAAATTCTACAATGTAACTAAACAACACATAAACATAAATAAGCATACTATGTCAAGTATACAAAATAATCTAGAAATATTATAAATATGGTATTATGGAAATATTAATGAAGACACAAGTTGAATATGACAACCAACTGATTAAGTTGGCAAGACTGTTTTAGATAATAAGAATCGACTATTCCTCACCTGCCATGGTAGGAGTAGGAAGTTTTAAATTTTATCGATGTGTCAAAAATTTTAAAAGTTTTAATTTACTGAAGATACACAAAAGCACTTTAAACATAGGTAAGTGTTTTCTGTTACCGTATTCTGGTGGTTTAGAAATATATATTTCAATTTTAAATAACATGACTGTTGATAAAATATTAATCTTGCATACATAATTTTACACAATGTCTAGTAAAAATATAAAACTATATGTGAAAATTTAAACCTGAAGATGGTGGTAATCACTGAAAAGCTTTCACTATTCAAATGTAATATTACAGCCGGACACAACTTGGTTGCTTATTTTTGGACCTTTGCTGAAAGCGTACTGAACCAGTACCTCAGTTTGAGACTAGGTTCTATAGAGCCAACAATGAAATAATGGAAGAAACTAATACGTAATATAGTGGAGGTAATTTAGAATTAATTTTGTGCATCTCATGGCTCAAGAACACTTATCAGAGTCTATAATGTTGTAAAGTTGATGACTGATAAAAAGAAAAGCAAAAATCTGGTGTGAAACACTCACACAACTTTCTCTTGCCAATGCAAATAATTAACAATAAACCTAACATTAGTATTAAAACATTAGAAATGAACAAAAAACTAACCTCAAAAAACATTAGTGAAATACGCAAAATTAAAATCAACCTCAGTTTAGCTTAAAAATACGGAAAATCCCTCATTCACGCTAAACTAGGCACTGTACAAAAAAATGCTTAAAATAAAAGTTGTAGATCTCTTAATTTCCTATAAATTTTATTTAATACACTTTTGTCGTAAAATGCATTCTAAGACTGAAATCTTAAAAAAATCAATTTTTCACACGTTTTCGTGAGAAAAAAACAGAAAATCGTTAATTACCGCTAAACTAAGCGTTATACAAAAAAATGTTTGAAATAAAAGTTGTAGAATTTTAAATTCTCTACAACTTTTATTATATACATTTTTGCGCTACATTGCATATTAAAGCCGTAATCTTAAAAAAACTATGTTTTTACGTGAAAACAGCCTCACCGAGAATTTCAGCAAACATGACGCCTACCCTATCTTGTAGAGCATAAAAAATGTAGTAAACCAGGCGATTTAAAAAAAAATCGTAGGATCAGTTTTTGAGAAAATCGCAAAAAAGTGAAAAATTATACGAATAAACTACTACTTCCGGTTGAACGATTTTGATGAAAATGTTCGTGTTGGGTCCGGTAGTGGTATGTAACTTAAGTTTCAAGTTTCAAGTTCGTACGATGTTCCGTTCTTGAGATATTCTGTTCACACCCACACACACACAGACCAATCACTAAAAACATGTTTTTTGGGTTCAGGGGGTCTGAAAACGTATAGATCCGGTGAAAACTCGATTTCGAAAAATCGACATGAAAACAATACTTTCCTTCCTATATATTCATATAGGCAAGAGAAAGTAAAAATATAAAAAAATCTTGATCAATACTTCTTTTTTACATGAATTTAATCTCAAAAAGGACTTTAATGCCATTTTTCATTTCGGGGAAAAATCATAATAAACAAAACCTATATGAACTGAGACAGAATTTTAAAATATAATTTGTTCAACATCCTACATATTAATACATCTGAACAAAAAAATACAATAAAATATTTTTTTAAATAATTTTGATGATATTACCTCATTTTATTATTACTTAAAATTTTAAATAAATTACAGTTAAATAAAACCAGAATATTTAAAATATTGAATTTAATTTACAATTTAAACAAATAATAATTTGTAATTACAATTAATTCACAGAGACCGTTTGTAAAGTATTAACAATATAACACTATTAAACATATTAAAAAAAGAAGATTATTGGTAACAAAGGGTAATGTCTTATGTAACCACAATATTTTATAATTCATTCGATCAGTAATTGTACACTGTTCTCATTTTTTACATATTTATTTTGTTAAATGTTATTATTATAGTTATAAATAACTGCTTTACTAAAACTTTACCAACAAATCAGAGGATACAAAAATGGTAGATATAATAACAATATTGTATTTTTTTAATAACTCAAAAGATACATAATATTCTGCCTTTGGTTGGCAACCATCATTAATAAATAATAGTAATAATAAGAATAATAAATTATAATACGCGAGGGCCCTGAAAGAATTGCATCATGATATGAAGGCAGGTGCGACGAGGTGGGGATCAGGCAGAAGAATCCATCGCTGGAATTGTTGTCGGTTTAATGCTGCCATCGCTTCCTCTATTATCACTTGGTGGTGATGCTACTGTAGTTGTTGCTGTAGCCGAAACAGCTACCACAACTTTTTCACTGAAAAAAAAAGAATTGTTTTATACACAAGTGGAATAAAAAGTTGTAATATGTCTAAGTTTAGAAAATTAAGTTGACAGGACAGGTATAGATACTGAAGTCACAAGATTGTCTTTCGCATATGGATGGGCTGTGAGGAAGGGAAGTGAAAATATGACAATGCTGCCAACCTCAACAGTGTGACACTACTCCTACATTTCACTACCGTGCAGTTTCTAGATACATTTTGTAAGCTGTGGTTTAATACGATAAAATTTTCTTCATAAACCTTATGAGAAATAAATCTGTCCTGTAATACTGCCTATAGCTTAATTACACAACTAGAAATGTTTGATTTACTGTAATTACTAGCTACCTTATTTCATTGGGAATGAATCGCCTTTTTTACAATTGCTGTCACCGGTGTCTTCACTATCAGTCTCACTAGTGTACCTGACTGCTTCCCTTTTTTTACCAGGTGCCAACAAAACTATTGAAGAATAGCTTCTTCATGTCTTTAATTTACTTCTTTATTTTTCGAATTGTGGAAAGAGAAACATCACAGTAGTTAGCCACTCGCTCATGGCATTTGTTCAGAGGCATTGAAAGGCATTTTTGTTTAGTTTCAACTTAACAGCATTTTCTTACACTACATATTAGATTTCATTCAGTACTGTGAATCGTCTGCCCACATTTTCGAGAAACTAACATTTCTGTTAACAGTAACAAACATTTATATTCGTACCGTTAACCTACTAAAGGTTCTACTAAACTGTATAGGCTATGCTCTGGGTATAATATAAGTTGTTATGTTTGTGTACTGAAATTAAAGCAGTCGTGCATGCGCACTGATGCTGTTCCCCCTTTACCCTTTGTTGCAAACAAACGCAAACTCATGACTCAAGTGACTATAAGGATAAAAAATTGGCACAGTGATAAAGAACAATATAGTTTGGAAGGAACTGTCAGCACAAACAGATGTTAGAAACATACCCTTGAGTGCTTGAATGTTTAACGTTTGTTTCCATGGATGATTCTATTATAATACAGTAGACTCTCAGTACTCCATCAGTTTTTAATCCGGCATAACCAGTAATCCCTTGGTATTTGTGATTGCATTGCAATTGGTGGTGGGACAGGTAGGGGAAGATTGACAAACCAAAAATCTATAGAACCATTTGAAGAATATTTCCATGTAAATTCTGCACCATCAATAAAACATCACTTGTTTTATTGTAAAAAAAACCACAGATAAATTTAAGTACCTCAGATAATTAATATCAAGGAACACACACGAAAAACCAGTAATCCAAAACAGAATCAATAAACCGAGACTCGCACAAAAACTGACATAGCCCACATACAAAAAGAAGTTTCTCTCAATTATGACAAAAATTAGACACTACAATACAGAAACAAGACCAGAAATAACTTACGCATGTGAAACATTCTTTAACCTTAAAAGCACGAACAGAAAAGAAGAACTTCAGACAGCAGAAAGAAGAATTCTTAAGAACGATCATTAACAAAAAATATTTAGTGGATGGAAAACACACACTTCTTCCTAATACATCAGGAGAACAAACCCTTACTAAATGTTATAAGGAAAAAAATAATAGCCTTTTATAGTCCTCTAGAAAGGCTCCCTGAAGAAACACTGACCAAGAAACTGCTAGCTTACCAACAGAAAAATAAAGAATAATTGGTTATGGGAAATAGAGAAAGACCTTGAGGAGCTAGAAATAATAGAACAGATTTTGAACAGGGAGGAAAACCTACTCCTAAAACGAAAAAAAAAATTAAAAATCAAAACTCCAACATAACAGAGGATCATAGATTCCAGAGATCTAAAAAAATGAAATAATAGAACAGATTTTGAACAGGGAGGAAAACCTACTCCTAAAACGAAAAAAAAAATAAAAATCAAAACTCCAACATACCAGAGGATCATAGATTCCAGAGATCTAAAAGAATGAAAGGGTATTGGGCAGAGAAGAAAAGTTTCCAGAAACAGTCTTCCCATCCTTGACTAGATATGCTCCAATGAGGGCCTAATTAAGACAAAAAAAAAAAATTACTTTAAGAGACAATAATAATTCTCATGAAGGTCTTATAGGTGTCAACATTGACAACTGACAAACTGGAAACGATGAGAATCTGTAGCTCCAGGCAAAAACCATTAGTCAGTCAAGGTAGGTTTTAGATGAAGAAGACATAACAAAAGACGAGCGAAATAGTGGAAGAAGATATTTATAATTTAGAACTGGCAGAAACAAAGAAATTAGATTATTGTTCACTGTTAACAGGGTAAGGTAAACCGAAGGCTTTAAAGGAGATAAATTTCAATAAGAATACTTTTTTGCCACATAGTAACCTTCTTTTACTTCAAGAACAAACACCAGTGTACCACATCCTTTAATTCATACATGCACATGATCAAAAATATTCTCTGAATATAACAGATTCTATTAAATTTTTATAAAAAAAGTAGAGTTTACTCAGCCATTTGTTTTCTTCATTAACCTTTTACTCCAAACCAATCACAAGTTATCTTACGATAATACAAAAAAGATAATGGTATTGATAAATATTTTTCATGAACATTTCATTCTACAACCTTTAAAACTAACACTGAAAAAATAAACATATTTGTCAAAATTATTCATGATTTAACCAAGCTATTTACTGTTCATAATAATTAGTGAATATTGAATAAATTTATCACATAAAAATTATTTAAAAATAACGTGGTACTTACAGCTCAGGTTGAGACTGAATTTTTTCATCGGACTGGTTCACTTCTTGGTTAGGTGTTTCTTTTTCTTCTTTATCACCAGGATTACTTTTAATAGGCTGTTCGACAGTTATCTCACCATTTGTAGCAGCCATTAATCCTTGGCTTGATAGGAACCTATACAACATCAAATATGAATTACAAGAATTACAAATAATCTGTATTATACATTTATACCACAAAAATATATTACAGAGACCAAATCCAAATCTCTATACGTTTAGGAGTGCAGCATGTGAATAATTTAACCTCCAATAGTTATTCTTTTTTTGTTCACTATTAAAGAAGTCATTTAGTACAACTTTATTATGCAGTTCTCTTGCTTGATTTTCCTGCATAGAAAATTTATATACAGAAATTTATGCTTAAAAAATATTTGAGTTACAAGTTACAGCTCCATTATAATTATTAAAAAATCCCTTTCATGAGTCTCGTGGCTGGTGGCAATTTTTAAAAAGTTTTACTTTAAACTTATGGCAAAATCCATTAGTTATTTCTGTATCTACTCTTAAGAGGAATCTAATGTCACTATTTTTTTCCAAATTCTGAATTTGATTTTTTGACTTCTGGTCAAAACTGAAACTTCAGACCCAATCCAGGTCCACTAATTTTGATTTCTTGACTTCCAGTCAAAACGAAAACTTCAAACCCAATGATTTCTTATCTACTCTTTAAGAGGAATCGATTAACACTACTTTTGTTTCCAAATTTTGACTTTGATTTCTTAACTTCCGGTCAAAACTAGAACTTTAAACCCAAACCAGGCTCACTAACTTTTTGTGTAGATTATCAATCCGAAAACCGTTTGTTGTTTCTGACATCTGGGTGAGATGGATGGACGGATAAAACAAAATGATAGATGACAATTTCAAAAATTGGCACAAATTACTACAAACTTGTAGATCAACTACTTTCCAGTGAACAAGCCATTATGCATACACATAAATCCCTAACAGCAAAAGTAAGAGCAAAAATAGAAGTTTTTGTTAATTATCAAACAGATTAAGTTCTTAAAGTAAAGGAACACTTTATTCCCATCAGTGCAAATGATGTATGGTATAAAACCACTGAAATAAAAACAGAATTCTTGGGTCAGGCCCACCACAATTCCTTTTAAAGTCCAGCCTTAGTTTGCTCCTATTGTTAACAAATAATGACGTCACTGAGCATGCGCATTACTTCATTGTTTTAATATGCTACCAGTTTGTTTATGAAATTGTATTGTCTTTCATCATTCTAACGTGTATTATAATTTATTTTTAATTAGGAATTTACTGTTATAGTATTTGATTCTTCATTTCTATTTATAGTTTTCTATTTTTACAAGTTACTAATTGTATAAATCATGTAAAAAAAAGAGAACGAAGTTAAAGTTGTGGGCCCTAGCGTACACCCTGTAGTGGCTGGCTTTGGTTTGTTGACAGTAGGAGCAAAGTAAGAACGGCTGAACTTTACACTTCTCTGTATCATTGAACCATCTATCTTCCATTGCTCTTTTGACATTGCATATTTTTCCCAATTCATCCATAACTGAAACCATCCATTTAACTCACTGTCTTCCCACTGGTTTTTTTCCTCCATCTCTTAACTATGTCATACTTTTATGCAATCTACCTTCTGTGGATGTTAAATACAATTACATAAATACAAGGGAAAAAATCAAATTGTGCTACCATTTTTTTAACATTCCATTCAACAAAACTCAAGCCCAGCATCAATAATTTAACAATAAAAAAGGATATTCCTTTTTGGTAACAACACCAGATTTTACGTGGTTTAACCAGGTAAATGCTAGGCAAATACATTTTGGGTTGTCAAATAAAAACTGATTTTCCCGTACTTAATTTTAAATAGATGATCATATACAATAAAAATCCATTTTATTTTGTGACAATGATTAATTAATCTACAGTACATTTTCTGTAGTTCATCATCTGGATTTTACCAGATTCTGTTTTAGGTCATTCTCACAAGACACTATTAAACTATTAAACCAACTATTAACAATTAAACTATTAAAAAAGACATTAAGATGATAATATCTTTTTTTAATAGTGTCTTTTTTAATGTATATTATACATTTACAGTTTTTACTGTATATTATACAGTAAAAACAGACAGTAACAGATGCAACACCACAGTATAAAAAACTGTACTGAAAGTGAAAATATTAATACTTTATGTTCTTCACTGACCTAAAATTATCCATTAATTCTTGACTCTCACCCAATGCATCTGTATTTACATCTTCACTGGGGTTAGCATTACTATCCCTAAAACAGTAGAAAAATAATCTGGTGTAAAACACTCACATGACTTTCTCTTACCAATATAAATAATTAAAAATATAATTTTAATCATGAGTGAATGATGGTAAAAGAAAATCAACTTCTGTAGGATTTAGAGAAAATACCACTAATTGATGGTAAACTAGGCTCTGTAGAAAAAAATCTTTGAATAAAAATTGTAGGTTCTTAAACTTCTCATAACTTAAGATTATATACACTTTGCCCTAAAATGCATATTAAGCCCGCAATCTTAAAAAAACCATTTTTTTATGAGAACACATCTAATCCATGAATTGGGTCCACCCAAGAATGGTGCTTACCTAATCTTTTAGAGCATAAAAGATGTAGTAAATGAGGCAATTTCTCAAAAAAATCATAGAAGCTGTTTTTGAGAAAATTGCAAAAGTGAAAAATTCACAAATAAACTACTACTTTCGGTAGACCAATTTTGATGAAAATGTTCATACCAGGTCCCCTTGCAGTATCAAATTTATGTTCTAAATTTCAACTTTATACATGATTTCGTTTTTGAGATATTTTGTTCACATGCAGACACACACACACACCAATCGCTAAAAACATGTATTTTTGGGTTCAAGGGGTCTGAAAACATGTATTTCTGGTGAAAACTCGGCATGAAAATAATCCTTTTCTTCCCTATATATTCATATAGAGCAAGAGAAAGAATTAGAGTAAGTAGACAAGAAATTTTTATGAAAAATTCATGGATTGAAGTTTATATAAATTAGGTGAGCAAATTAAGAAAATCAGAAAAAATTATAGATTTGTGAATAAATAGAAAACATAATCACGAAAAGAAGATTAAAAAATTATGGCCATACCTAAAGAATGAATGAAAATAAAACACCAGTGAAAATGGTACACCAGTAACCACCGTTGTACTTTGTAAAAATTAATAAGTGCATCATTATCTTCAAGATATTTTGACAGAGTATAAACTTTGCACATTATCTTAAAAAATGTACATACCGAAGCAATTCTACAAACACCTTACATTTTGTTAAAAATGGGATTGAGGCTATTGGTACGTTCTAAGAAGAAAACAGCAGAGGCTGAAAGGGCTAATCAAAAACACGGGAAAAATTGATGAGTAGAAAATCCAGAGAAAAGAAAAGAAATTATTTATTGTTTAGCGAGGCCAACAACTGTTACTTCGTAAAATTTTTTTGTCTGTGTGTACGTTGCAATCTGTTCAATTTTAAGAACAATACGCAACCCCATGACTCAACAAGATGAGGATGATGTGTATAAGTGTAAATGATGGGTAGTCTTGTACAGACTCAGGCCGACTATTCCTGAGAGAGTATGGTTAATTGAACCCCACCCTAAATACACCGGTAACCACTGTCTAATATTCAAATTCTTATTACTAGGATTATTCCTTTACTAGGATTTGAACCAGCAACCTTCGCCTCTGTAAATCAGCTATTAAACAGCTGATTCGTGGTGATGACTTTATGACTAGATCAACCAGATGAGTTTACTTGGAAATATAGTAATGTGATTCACAGAAACAAAAAATTAATACCTGCAGTAAATAAAATTAACAGTAATATGAATGAAAATTATTATTAATATGAACACTGTCATTGGCTCTGCACGCCTTATCTCACCGACCCTTAAGCCGTAAGTCACCCAATGATCGACTTCCAAAGACAGAAGCTCCCGTTTTTATAAATATTTACAGCATAATTTTTTAAGTTGTCCACATTATATTCTAAACTTAAAAAACTATTTATAATTTTTTTACCTAATAAATAAACCTGTAGCCGTTTGTGATGTTGTAGCAGCAGTAGAAGTTAGAACAGCAGTTGCATTTTCAGAGTCTTTTGGAAGTTCAACAGATAACGTTGACGTATTACTAGAAGTAGGGACGGAAGAAGCAGTAGGAGATGGAACAGTTGCTATTGTTGAACTTGTTGAACCAGCTATGACAGCAGAACTGTTTACATCACCTGTTTGGAAGAATATTAGATATAGTGTGAACATGATAACAGTATAATCTATGGTATCCGAAATAAAGGGGGCGGAGGGCATTTCAGATAACCAAAATTTCGGTTAAAAAATGTTAATTTTTTCTAAGTTTAAAGTAAACAAAATGAAGGTAATTAAGCAAAAAATACACTTTCAGATTATAGAAGTCCCAGGGGGCATTGTCCGGTGAATATGGTGGCTGAGGTAACAAAATTGTTGTTTGCTAAAAAAATTATGGAAAAGCATTGCAGTGTGAGCAAGGGCATTATTGTGATGCCATTTCCACAAGTGGTTTTACCATAATTCTGAGCGTTTTTGGCGGATTGCTTCACACAAACATCGCATAACTCCCAAGTAGTATTCCTTATTGACCGAACAACCACGTGGCAGGAACTCACGATGCACTACACCATTGGAATAAAAAAAAAAAACAGTGAGAAGAACTTTCACATTTGATCGGACTTGTCAAATGCTTTTGGTCTTGGCTCTTAAAGTAGCTTCCATTGAGATGACTGAGCCTTGGTTTTGACATCATAACCGTATACCCATGTTTCGTCACCTGTTATGACCGTTTGGAGAAATTCTGGATCATTGTTGACTTCATTCAAGAGAACTTGGATATTAATCTTTTAAAATGTTCTACTTACTTGATTCGTCAGTATTAATGTTAGTTGCCACACCAAAATTTGCATCGAAGTCAGCCCAGCCTTCATTATCAGCAGGAGCAGGTGCACCTGACCAAGGATCTCTATTACTTTCAGCTGCATTTGGACTACACCACACTGAAAACACAGTAACATTCATACAATAACATTTTTAAACTACCAACTGTACTAAATTTATTTATTTATTTTGGTTTAACGTCCGATTGTTCTGCAATCACTGCTAATGCAGATGGTAAAGGATGAAATGATTTTTTTGTAAGTATGAAAATATGCCGTGCCTGAATGGGATTCAAACCCAAGACTGCATAATGAGAGGCGAGCATGTTACCAACTACGCCAATGCAGCCGGCAAATACTAAATTTGCTCAAAATAATTAAATTCATCTATTTATTAAAATATTTAAGGAATTGCCAAGTTGCAAAAACTCTTCGCTCTTTGAGAAACTATTATTTTCATATGTCACATACTTAATGAATTTCACATCTTCGATTAAATTCAGCAAGGCTAAAACTTTATTACTGTCATTTTTGTTATTTAAAAAATGTGTCTGATACCACCAAACTACTTGGAGTTTCAGAATAACTGAAATCAACTTATGTAACCCACTTATCGTACACTTAAGACACTGGTCAAATAAAAGGAAAAGATCATTACAAAACAGCATAAGGAAGATCAGTTACCAAGAAAATTAATTATTATAGGAATAAAATTTGAAAGATAAGTAACAGTGATCACTAGATCACATATTGTTTTGATCATCGTGATAGACGGATGTTGAGAGGAAAAGACACAAAGTGTGGAGACTTTTGAAATGTGGGTAAGACAAACTAAGAGGAAATTAAATGAACTAGCAGGGTGAGGAATGTAAAAATATTACAAAGAATAGAAGAAAAATTCAATAGCTAGGACACAAAATGAGAGGGTTTAAATAAAACTACATTAGAAGAACCACTAGATAGTGAAAGGAAAAGAAATGTAATTATCAAGAAATTATAATATTGCTGGAAAACAGAACAAGTTTGAGACGGACATGGCACAGTGGATCTGCCTAAGGGCAGATAATCTTATGATTGTGATATCACAGAGAGTCATCACTGCAACTTTTGAGTGAGGCCAGCCCATGTTGTAGTAATCAGCTTCTATGCCAGGAGACCCGGGTTTGATTTCTGGTTAGGTCTGCCATTCTTTGATTGCTCATATTTATCTGTCACTCTTATCATCATTAGAATTGGCAGTAACGTGAAAACAGTTGGCCGTAAAACTAACGTGTAGAGACACGACTTAAAAACTCATCTAATTATTTAAACTGAGCTCTTATCAAATGTTAAGTTAAATATTAACAGAAAAATCTGGTGAGAAACACTCACGCAACTTACTCTTGCCAATATAAATAATTAACAATATAACCTAACATTAGTAATAAAACATTAGAAATAAACAAACAAACTAATCTCAATAAACATTACCTAATTTTAATGAGTGAAAGACGCAAAATGAAAATCAACCTCAGTTAAGGTTAAAAAATACGGAAAATCACTCTTTCACGCTAAACTAGGCTCTGTAGAAAAAAAGCTCGAAATAAAAGTTGTAGATCATTTAATTTCCAATAAATTTGATTGTAAACACTTTTGTCGTAAAATGCATACAAAGGCTGAAATTTTAAAAACATCAATTTTTTTACAAACTTTCGTGAAATCAAAATCAGAACATCGCTAATTAACGCTGAACAAAGAGATATGCAAAAAGAAGTTTGAAATAAAAATTGTAGGATTTTAAATTCTCAACAAAGTTCATTATATACATTTTTGCGCTAAAATGCATATTAAAGCTGCAATCTTAAAAAAACAATTTTTTTACAAGAAAACAGCCTCCCCAAGAATTTCAGCAGACATGGCGCCTACCCTATCTTGCAGAGCGTAAATAATTTAGTAAATGAGGCGATTTTAAAAGAAATCGTAGGAGCCGTTTTTCAGAAAATCGCAAAAAAGTGAAAAATCATATGAATAAACTTCCATTTGACTGATTTTGATGAAAATGTTCGTGTCGGGTCAGGTAGTAGTATCTAATTTAGTTTCAAGTTCGTACAATGTTCTGTTCTTGACCAATCGCTAAAGACACAGAACAATCACTAAAAACATGTTCTTTTTGGGTTCAGGGGGTCTAAAAACGTGTAGAACCAGTGAAAACTCAATTTTGAAAAATCAACATGAAAACAATACTTTCCTTCCTATATATTTGTATAGGCAAAAGAAAGTAAAAATCAATAAAGTCACTTACTATCAGCACCACCCTGATCAATTTCCATTTGACCACCTTCTTCTCTTCCCTCTGGTCCAGGGCGTTCTTCATCATCAGAACTATTGTAATTAGCAGCCTCTTCACCACCATTCCACATACTAAACATACAAAATAAAAAATAAATACCATTAAAACCTAGACATAAACTTTCATTTTGCCTCATTTCAAGACAACACACTGTGTTTAATTTACAAACAATGAATGCTGCAATAGTAGCTGCAACGGTTGCATTAAATTGAGTTCACTAACATCACTGGGGCAATTACTATTAGTATTAGAATATAGAAGCTGATTTTTAGAACTTCACTCTCTTGGCAAGTATAGAAACAATATTTATTTCTGTAGAGTAGTTACCTCTTAGGGACTCGTGGTCATTATTAAAATGCTTTGTATTTAAAAATAGTTTTTCTGCCTGCGCAATTTTTTTATAAGCGTTACATTATATACATAATCTTTACTAGTATCACAGAATGAACAACTAGGAGATAATTTAGTTAAAGCGCTAGTAGGGGAGAAAAGGTCACGTAATTGACTAGCACAAGTAAACTAGCTCGGCGTAAAAGTTTGGAAAAGTGCTAGTAGGGGAGAGAAGTTTGGAAAAGTGCTAGTGCTAGTAGGGGAGAAAAGGTCACGTGATTGACTAGCACTAGTAAACTAGCTCGGTGTGAACGTTTGGAAACGTTGCTAGACTAGTGCTAGTAGGGAAGAGAAGTCACATGATTGACTAGCATTAGTAAACTACCTCGCTGTGAACGTTGCTTACTAGCACTAGCAGGGGAGAAAAGGTCACATGATTGACTAGCACTAGTAAACTAGCTCAGCGTGAAAGTTTGGAAACGTTGCTAGATAGTGCTAGGTAGCGGAGAGAAGTCACATGATTGACTAGCACTAGTAAACTACCTCGCTGTGAACGTTGCTTACTAGCACTAGTAGGGGAGAAAAGGTCACGTGATTGACTAGCACTAGTAAACTAGCTCGATGTGAAAGTTTGGAAACGTTGCTAGACTAGTGCTAGTAGGGGAGAGAAGTCACATGATTGACTAGCACTACCTCGCTGTGAACGTTGCTTACTAGCATTAGTAGGGGAGAAAAGAACACGTGATTGACTAGCACTAGTAAACTAGCTCGGTGTGAACGTTTGGAAATTTTGCTAGACTAGTGCTAGTATGGGAGAGAGTCATATGATTGACTAGCACTAGTAAACTACCTCACTGTGAACGTTGCTTACTAGCACTATTAGGGGAGAAAAGGTCACGTGATTGACTAGCCTAGTAAACTAGCTTGGAGTGAACGCATGGAAACATTGCTAGACTACTGCTAGTACGGAAGAAAAGGTCACGTGATTGACTAGCACTAATAAATTAGCTCAGTGTGAACATTTGGAAATGTTGCTAGTTACTAATAAGCTGCTACTACCAGCAGCTAGTCAACTAGCGTCGTAGGAAAATGCCGTTACTAATTTATTACGTACAAATTTAAACATAAATTATTAAACCACCCGATAAAATTTGAAAATGATGAACTCTATAAGCTGATAAACCTAATAACATGTTATCTATTTATACAAAATAATATAATAATAAACTAGCTTAATATAATATTTGGTATTTTCATGACAATCTGGTGAAAGTGTGCAAGATTGATCATATTTTATTACTGCAACTTCAGACGGATACATATCCGAAAGGGTCTATTGCATTTTTCAATTAGAGGAGAGTCATCTATTGTGTATTTGGTGGTCTTTTATATTACATAACGAAACTAACAACGAATTACATAACGAATACAAAAGAAAATGTTTAACAAAACTTAAATATAATCAACAAATAATGAAAGCTACATAAAATATGCTATACTTGATAATCTCTGATAAAATAATGTAACACTTACCCATTAGCTGGACTACCACGACGGAATGAAGACCACTGTTTATTTAAATCTTCATCATCTTCATCGTCGTCATCATCATCACAGAGTGTATCCAATCGCCGTGAACAAACTTGATTAAATAATTCAGCTTGATGTTCAAGATCATCTTCCTCAGCCATACTAAATGGTATATTTGTTAGCTGATCAACAGACTGACTGAAAAACAGAATATCAACAATTCCCATGAGAACAAGACCTATTTTTTACAAAATTACAAAGATGTACAATAAAACATGATTGAATTTTAAGGGAATCACATATCCCTATACTTCACAATGTTAACATTAGTCCCTTTTTCTCAGACACTATATTTAAAACAGACAATGAATTTTTTTTTCCCGAAAATTCCTAATTTTTGGAAGCAGCCATTTACAATATATAATACAGTGCTACTTACTTGTATAAGTAGTAGTTAAACCGGCAGTAGAGGTTAACGTAAAAAAGCAAAAATATTTATAATTATCGTAGAAATATAATATTTACACAATTTTTTTAGAGAAAATTTCAAAGTACATTATGCAACAAAAAACAGTAAATTATTATGATTCTAAATAAGTGACATGGCAGTAAAGCACAGACACAAACAAAGTATGCTCATAATTGACCCAACTACTCTTTTTCTGAAATTGTGGTCTCCTGTTCATCGCTCATCAATACCATAAAACATAACTCTCATAGACTATCTGTACATTAGACAGCAGAGGAGCTTGTTCAGATGTTCAAGTGACAAAAACTGAAAGTTTACACACATAGTCATGTATTTATGTTAACTTTATAATGACAACACAAACTAGAAATATACGTTACACTTAATAGAATATATCCAACATTTTTAACCATGTAGCAGTTTTGAGATTACATTGTCATAAAACATGTCATTTATTCTAGGATAAAATTTAAAAAAATTTCAAAATAAATGTTATGTTAATTTAAAAAAATTTAAATCTTTAATTTTAATAAATTTTAATACACATTGTTATTCTAAATTTAAATCTAACATTTATGTTAAATAAATTAAAAGTTTAAAAAAAGAGAAAGAATAAAAAATATGTTTCTCAGTACCTAGCTACCAGTCAGTAAAGTTTTTTTTATTTGTTCTAATTAAATAAATAAGTTTAATAAATTATGCTACAACCATAACAGCAATTAAAAAATAAAATTATTTAATATGTAATTTGTGAAAGGTTTAATTAATAAACAATATCAAGATAACTAATTATTACACATTATCATGCAGACAAGTGTCAGTTGGTAAAAAAATTACACAACTGAGTTTTCAACTCGTTATGTAACCATATTGTATGTAACACATTGACGCCTTAAGGCATCAAGTATCCTAATACATTTCTATTGCTTTTGTTTAATCGGTGGCATACATGCAGTGTTAGTAAATGCTGTCCAGGGATTCAGACCGATCCTACAAGCGCTACAGTGCAAGTCGTCTTTTGTTACCTACTGCCGGGAACTTTTGAACGGATTCTAAAACTGTAATTACTCAATTCGGACCTCCCAGTAAGGCCAATTATATCATTATAATACATTATTAATTTTATCTTTTATTCCACGTATTTCTCCGTTCCTAGTGACTTCTTTTTACCAAGAAAAGATAAGAATAATAAATTTTTATATAAAAATAATTCAATTATTATTCAAAAGTAATTTCTGTTACTTCAAGAACTCGCGACCGCTATGCAAAAAATTTCTTACATACTGTACATTATACAATAATAAATATAATATGTACTTTTATAATAATACAACAAATGAAAAAACGTATATAATACTGTACTATATTTAGCTGATGAATAGATAAATAAACATCAGAACAACAGCATGAACAAACAGTAACATTGTTCGCATGACTGACTGACAACTTGAGGCATCATTCCCTTACTGCAATGATACATCGGCATAGCTGCACATCCATGATTCCAGCCACCAGGCTCAACGTGTTAAAGAGAAATATTTTCTTATAAAAAAATACACCAGTTTTCTAACATTTAAGTTACTTACTTTAGCGAATCATCATTATCATTGAATTCATTTTCATGAAATCCAAAGTTTTCAACAAACTGTGAAGCCATCTGTTGAGACTGATATTCCGAATATGACTGAAAATAAAAAAAAGTTAGTTTAATTTATTGTAACAAAATAGTAATAAAACTATGTAAATAGTTGTTGCATAATATAAATAAAGAGGTTTTATGTAGGCTATCACCTTCAAGAAATCCTATTTAGTCAACTGCCATTATTTTTCTCAACCAGTCCAGTAGTACAGTAACTGGCTTTTACACCAAAAATCCCAGATTCAATCCCTGGTCAGTTCTGGTACTTTCAATCACTCATTTTCATCTATCTCCATTTATATCTGAATCAGTATTATTGTGCAAATCAGTCAAATGTAAAAAAAAAAAAACTGCCATGAAGGTTTGAGTGTGATTACTAATAGATACATGGCTGCTATGAACATAATTATTCTAAGCTTGACATAAAAATTATAGAAGTTTATAAAATAACATATAATGTAAATAAAACAATTCAGATTAAAAATAATTAAAAAAAAAAATTGTTCCATGTGTTTTCAATATAAACGTTTTCGCACACACGTCGATTTTGTTTTGCTACACTGATTAACTTCTCAATAATTTCATTAATTTTTTGTTTATAAATGGTTTGGATTCTATTTTTAACTTTTATTACAACCTAAATAATTATAGTTACCTTAAGATTTACTTTGCTGGAAATACTGTATTTATCAAAAATAAGAGCACATATTGATCAATGAAACATTCCCATTTTACTAGAATTCATTACCCGTAGTGGTTCTTAGGAATGTATCTACCGCATATAATGTGACTTACTCATATCAATAGAACTTATGTAACTGCTAATAATTCTGTGTTAATACCTGCTGAGTTACTGAATCTTGAGACAATGGATTATCTCCTCCATATCCAGCATCATCCTGAGAACTGGATAAACCAGGATGTACTCCGCCTCCCTGGAAACAAGAATTTATCATCAATATCTATTACAGCTGAACTAATACATGAAATTGTTTTAAGTAATCTATTTATGCTTGCAGCATACAGGTACAATACAGAAAAAAAATTGTGATATGCTGGTGTCAAGACAATAAAAAAATACTTTTTTTCTTTTTTGTAAAGTCAAACAAAAGACTGAAGCAGTAGAAAATAAAAAGGTCGAAATACAAAATAAAAAAAAATAAAAAGGTAGAAATAAAAAATAAAAAGTTCGAATCCCACTCAGGCATGGCATATTTTCATACGTTACAAAAAAATCATTTCATCATTCATTGTAAACAGTTCCACCCCAACGTCGTCGCTAATGACCGTTGTAGTTGATGCGACGTTAAATAAAAAAAAATAAAAAAAAAGGTAGAAATGTAAATGAAAATCACAGATATATACACTGACAGTAGCAGATTTCATATTATCTTCTTTTGTACGATGACCTCATTGTAATGACGGGATATTTGAATAAAGTTGAGCTAATAAATTATTCACAAATTGCAGTATACAGACTCCGAATAATTCAGTTGCCAAATAAAATACATTCAGTGTTACTCTTTACCATCAAACAAATACTATCATTGAGGCCTGTGAAATAATTTTATAAATTTAATATTTTTAATGGACCTAAAACTATCATTGCATGGTTTGTTGTGTCTGTTTCTGCGAATGGCACCAGACATAAATTGGACTGTTTCAAGTAGAGAATTAGAACGAGTGGAGTTTGGGTGTCAAAGAACAGAGAATCACAGTGGAGGATGGAATAAGTCATGTGAGTGAGTGAGAGATAGAAGACTGAACAATGCTGAAAGCCGTAGTGTGTTCATAATAAGAACGAATAAACTGTATGTTTCAAATAACTGTATGTTCCTGAAGAATATACTTTTATCATTAACATTCATGCAGCATGTAAGCTTCTAGGAACTTTAATCAAAAGTTT
Source organism: Catonia carolina (assembly GCA_035578175.1). Classification (NCBI taxonomy): domain Eukaryota; kingdom Metazoa; phylum Arthropoda; class Insecta; order Hemiptera; family Achilidae; genus Catonia; species Catonia carolina. The sequence goes on from JAQMRL010000008.1 coordinate 70,281,517, forward strand.
TATTCGAATAATATGTTTCTTTGAATAAAAATTATTTGATTATGAAAACTATTTATTTGCCCCATGGCTACATCATTGTAAGAAAGTTATCAGTAGTAAGCATACTATGTGCCAATACTGACCTATGCAGCAGAAATTTTAAGTCTAAGAGGGTAAAAAGAGATAGTGTGAGAAATGATGTAATTAAAGAATAATTCGGGATAGACAGCCTAATAAGGAGAGTTGCAAAGACAAATTCGTGAGATGGTTTGGTCATATCAGAAGGATGACACAAGGCAGACAGCCTAAGAGACTGCTGTAAAGCACTGAGACTGCTAAAAGATAAGAGGAGAAAAAGACCAAGGGGCAGACTAAGAGTGAAAAAAGATGGGTTCAGTAAAGCTGCGTTGACACGGTGCCAGTAACTAAGCAGGTAACTTGAAGCAAATAGCCTGCTATAGGTATTCTGACTAGTAGTGTTTCTTTTGTCCTGTTCACATGTAGCCAGTTGCTGCGGCAACCTGCTCGTTAGTTTTGAACAAAAATGGCTGAGTGTGCATTGTCTGCTTGAGAAAGAGCCGTCCACATGACCGGTGTTGTTGGCAAGCATTTTTCAGAGGTGGTGGTAGGGGGGGGGGGCAGGTTATCTACTATTTGGGAAGGTCAACCAGCCGGCTAGATTTGCTGGCAACTTGCTTCTCATTTTAAGACAGCACTGTCTACACGATGCAGGTTATCTGTGTCAGGTTAATTGCTTCAAGTAACCTGCCTATTTACTGGCCACATGTCAACGTGGCTTTTCTTGACATGAATTGGGGAAAAAATACAATACCAAGAGAACAATAGAGGAGAGATGGTTCATTGATAGAGAGAGGTGTACAGGAGTTGTGTTGGGCTCGACCCATGGAAAATTGGAAGAAGGTTGATGAAGATGACCTTCCAATGAATGAAATAAATGTGACATTCAATTGCAGTTTTGATAATAAAACTTATCATAAGAGAATTTATCTTCCTTCCACAGTTAACATACAAAGATGTCTTAAGTTAGATAAAATCTGGTTATATTAAAATATACATTTGTACTTGGCAAAATACGTAATAAATATAATACTTACTAAACATGTCTGTTGGATTTTGTTGATAGGCTCCAGTGAATTGGTAACAAATGCCTGCCATGATTTAAGAACTTCCTCTGGCACACTCTCCTTAATAAAATCTCCTAATGGTCCCTTCTCAGCCTGAGAAGCTATATTGTTTGCTATCCTTATTAAATGACCCATATAACCTCTTCGGCATCCACCAGGCTTTTCCCTATGCAACAAAAAAGCAAAATCGATTAAAAGTGAAAACAAAAATCCTGCTGTACAGTTTTTCTTCAAAAACTAGATACAATAGACCCCGTTTTTATTACAAATTTTTTTAATAAAACAATATCCTAAGCATTATAGTTATAAAAATATTATTTAAAAAACTAAGTTGTAATTTTCATAAATTTTACCTTCAAAATAATCTACCAAGACTTTACAGTTTATCATTCAAGCTTTCATCAATTTCCCTAAGAATGCTTCCAAAATTGAATAAATATGCTGTGAACAATAATTTGACCCTGAGACATACAAAGGAATTATTTCAGACTTTTTATTCTGTAATGATGCAGGAAAATTCCTGCTATTTTAAAAACTCTCTACAACTAAATTCACAGCATTCATATAAATTTTCTAAAATCTGTTGACAAGAAAAAAATTAAGTGTTGTAACAGTTTCCTTCTCATTAGATACAAAGCAAAGGCTACAAATACAATTCGATGAAATTAAAGAACACAATTAAAAAACAATACATCAAAATTGACACTTTAGTACTTACTGCTCTGCTTCATTGTCATTCCAAGCACTTAATATTCTTTGAATTAGCTGACATTTAACGAAAATCTGGAACAAAGATAAAAGATATGAGACTATATAGCTTAATTTTCTTTTCTGAAGACTTAGCAGAACACAGAAAAAGTTGGAGACAAAGAAGGTGAAGTGACCTTGGCCTGAGAGAAGATAACCTTATTCTGATGAAGTTAACTCCTATTTATTACCCACAATAGTACAGAGATCAAGACTATACAACAAATAAATTCTGTTTAACATAGCTGTAATCAAGTACATAACCGACAAGACTGTGGTATATTGATACCTTTTAAAACAATAACCCATGTTCCACTTAATCTAAAAAAATACTTGTTAGAACAAGAGCTCATCTCATCTCTAATCCCAATACTTCCAAAATTTAATGTTGGCAAATACACCTTATAGAATTTTTTAATTTATTTTTAATACTTCTTACAACTGAACACTGCCTAATTTCACAATAAAAACTACAAAGCTTGATGTTTTATAACAAAATTGCAATAAACAATTGAAAAACCAACAAATATCCAATAATAAATTAATTGCTTATAATAATTTAACTACACTGTGTTGGGAGAAAGCAGTTCATATGAAAAACTGTTTAGTCAATGACTGTTATGTTAATCAGTTATGTCATTGATCATTCCCTGTCCGGAGAATGTATTCAACGTACTACAAAGAGATTGTTTATTTAACACAGCAGCTTGTGAACCAGTACTCTTGTTCTAACACCACGTAATTTACTCTCAACTGTGGATGAACAAATTATAGGTAATAAATATCTCATGTATTGATAGCACAAACTCGGAAATAACAAAGTTTCAAAATTTTCATTCAGATTACATTACTACTTAAAACTTAAAACTAAGAGAACAATTTTAAATGAATTTTCAATTAACTTACATCAGTAAGTAGGACATTTTGTGGAGAACTTTCGTTTAGCGCTGGCTCAGCATTTAGAGCAAACGCGAGGCACTTCTCAACTTGTGTATGCAGAAAATTATTCCAAGTATACGTAAAAAATAGATCCTGTTAACAAAGAGAAAAATGATTGTTAAAGAATTAGTTATTAATGTAGTATATTTATTAATTGTAAGGCCAAAATATAGATACTGTAAACCTAGGACAGTTACATTTTTGTTAGGTTGTCAATGTGGAATGAACCAATTTTAATGCAGGTTACATCACAAAAATTAAGTTTAGGACAAAACCATATTAAAAAATTGTAGCCTTTTAAATTATCTTTCAAATGTATTGTACAATTGCATGGTGTAGTGGTCAGTGCAACTAGTTTCTACATCAGCGGTCAAAGATTAACTATCAGTCACATCCGGAGTTACCATTACTGTGCAGTCTGATGTTAAAAAAATTAAAGCTGCTCTTCAAATATTAAATGCTATGCTTTGGTCTAGTAAAATATAGATGAGGACGGAGACACTACTACATCTGTATTGAAGCCCATAACTACACATGCTGCTGGAAGCTGGAAAATAAGGTCCAGGAATGGAATATTAGGCTTTAGAGAAGATCGACTGGTTGCTTAGGTCATGCAGCATCTCTAGAATGGAGAATATGAAAAATGAAGACAAAAGACATTGAACTGGTTTACAAGATACCTTAGTGGATAGAATAAAGACCAGACAGTTGGTACAGTTGTATGTGCATGTCCAAAGAATAGCAGTGGATAGACAACTCCAATGAGAGTTTCTTTTCTATCCAGAAAGTAGAAGGGGAAAATTCACCTAAGAAAACAAAAAATCCAAAATGGTACGAAAGCAAAGAATCTCAAGGAGGGTGACTGGGAAGAAAGGAGGCGATAAGCTGAAGGTTTTCAGAAGTGGAGAAATCTGTACGACCTGGAAAAATAGAAGTAATAAATATTGCTAAGTTTTCCGTACATCCAGAAATCCCCGACTTTTTTATGTTCTTCTGAGCATATTTTTATTCTAACTGGCAATTTCTTAGTAAAATACAGAGTTATTATCAATAATAAAATAACTGAAATCTTGTTCAGTTATAAGATTTTAAAAGTAAACAATACTTACTAAAAGAACACCAATAGTGCCAAGTTCAGCAAGTTTATCATTGATATCTGGATGATGACTCGCTATAAGAGCAGACAGCAACTTGGCTACATGGATCCGAGTGTTACCCAAAGGTGGATCCACAGCACCTGAGTTTAATTTGATAGGTGGTTTCTAAAAGAAAAAAAATAACAAAAGATACAGTACATTACATATACAATAAAAATAATTGAGTTTATTAAAAATTACAATAAGTTTTCAGAATAACTCTCTTGACATGACCTATACTCCTTATGGAGTCTCCTGGATGCAGTTGTATACAGGATCGGTGAAAAGTGTGAGAACGACTTAATATTTCAAATGTAAGGGAAATTTCAAGAAATATGGAAAAGTGAACATTACTCGAATGCAAAACAATATTTTAAGATGAATCAAAACTTTGTCCACTATCTTGAATGTAACCTTACTTGTTTAAATGGGAAGGTGATCATAAGCCACATGATTTCAATGAAAAATTTCAAGACTATTTGAATGGCAAAAACTGCAGATATCGCATAAAGTTTCAAAAATGTTCTTTTGACGCCTTTCCTTACATTTTAACAACACCTTATTGAATGTCATGTGTTGTAATTACTTATGATGATTTAATATTTATTTTTAAATTATTCATGTTTATTTTATAACTTAATAACATTTATTACACAATTTATTTTGTGTTAAATAATTTACTTAATTACACTCAACAAAATCATTCTAATCATTAAATATCAATGTTCAAGACAAATATCAAATAACAAAGCCAAAATAAATATCAAGAAAATTACTTAAATAAAATGTTTACAATTTAATTCGTTACAATAATTATTATTATTAATTAACAATTTTTAGTGACTTTTTGTCACTTAGCAAAGAAATATTGTATAATAAATAAGAATAAAAACTTCTGATGCGAGAAAAGTGCATTCGCAAAAAACCGCAATGTGACTGACGATTCGATCACGTGATTGACTGGTCACAACCGATCAGTCACGTAGCGTTTATTGTGAATGCACTTGTTTTTATTATTATTATTTATTATTTCTGGGCTACAGAAACAAGAAGTCGCTTCAACAGAAGCACACAGTTCTTCCTTTCCATCAGTTATTTCCGTTTGCTCATTACAAACTGGTAACGGTGAAGTAGAGGAATGATCAGCGTGATCACCGAGTCCTTATCACTGTTGATTTCTACACCATAAATTAATAAATTAATTGATTTTCTTGTTCTGAACTTTATTCGCTGACGATGATGTAATTATTTTTATTAAATCTATAAAACTCCCAAACAATTATAATATTGTACAAGATTTCTATTTTCAAAAATGACAATTTGAAACTTTTAGCTCTCATTTTCTTTTTGATAAACATGCTTTCATAACCTTAATTTTTATTGGAGGAAATTTTTAAAACTGTCGTTATCATTTTTCTTTGTCTGTCTGTCTGTCTATCGCACCCAGATGTCAGAAACTACGAGAGATAGCAACAAACTGTTTTGAATTCGTAATCTACACAAAAAGTTAATGGGCCTAAATTGGGTTCGAAGTTCCAGTTCGACCGGAAGTCAAGAAATCAAAGTCAAAGTATTTTGGAAACCAAAATAGTGTCATTCGGTTCCTCTTAAAGAATGGATACAACTATTACTAATGGTTTTTGCCATAAGTCAAAGGTAAGCCTTTTTAAAAATTGCCACCAGCCATGAGACATATTGCCTCATGAAAGGGATTTTTTTCTTTATAGGTTATCCAGAGATCCATGTTAAATGGGACCAACTTAAAAATACTTAAATGTACATGTAATCTAAACAATATTAAACAGATAATTATTTAATAAGGTTGTACCTTGGGGGGATTAATAAGCAGATCATGAAGTTGAGGTAAATATGGTAATATTGCCTCTATAGTAGATACAGCAACTGGTAATGGTGAAGTAGAGGAACTATGATCAGCATGATCACCAGAGCCCTTATCACTGTTGATTTCTACACCATATCTTAATTGATTTTCTTGATCTAAACTTTGTCCGCTGGAAATAAGAAAAATTATCTAAACATTAGAAAACCAGTACTAAAATATAAATTTAAAATTACTAAATAATTACTATGTAGCGTAGTGGTAGTGCGCTAACCTACAACATGAAGTTCCCAGGTTCAATTCCTGGCTAAGGTCTGTAAATTATTACAAATCAAAGCCCACCCTTAAAGTTAGATAACCCAACATAGTCAAACCAAACAATTATAATATTGGATAAAAGATTTTTATTTTCAAAAATGTTTATTTAAAATTTTAGCTCTCTCTCGTTTTCGAATTGTTTGGTAATAACCAAACTGTTGATGCAACTTTAAAAAATAAAACTACAACGAAATCACTAAAAATCTTAATTCAAATGTTCTAAGTTTTTAATTTATGTATGCTATTCTGTTCTTGATTTGTTCACACACACCAATCACTAAAAACATGTTTTTTCGGGTTCAGGGGGCCTGAAAACATGACTGGTGAAAACTCGATTTTAACAAAATCAATATAAAACAATACTTTCCTTCCATATATATTTGTATATAACAAGAGAAAGTAAAAAAGAACTGTTTGTCTTTAAGTAAATTCCATAACAAGTTTTGATAACCACATTCTGATGAACCAGCAAGGCAAATTTCAGGCAGAATTATCAATTTTTATTAAAGTAAATTATGCAGATTAAAATTTTTCTTACTTTGAATGCAGCAAACCCGAAACAGTATTAAAATAAAGTGGCTATACACAGCCACAGGGGCATAAATTAATATTTTTTGGAATCTACATTTTGTTTGGCCTTATTGGACCACTTTAGTAGTCATTCATGATCAATTTTTATTTAGAAAGAGCCTCAGCATTGTACACTTGCGAATTTCCCAGTACTTTTTAATATGTTTTGATCTTTTGTTTTCTGACAGCATCTGTTATCCTGATAATAAGCCTGCATGATGTGGTTTCTATAGGAAATCCATAGAGCTTGAGACATGTGTTAATTTTGTTTATGTTATATCCAACCATGATATATAGTTATTCTTTTACATTTTCCTTCATGCATTTAAAAACTGTTCAACTGGCTTTCTTGTTGAGACCTTGAAACACTAATTTCTTTAAAATTCTATAATTTGCCATTTTGAGGATGTGGGGAACAAGTAGGATATTCATTATTCTTCATTGCATATGTTCTAATAATTGGATTGACCTCTTTATATTATACTTAATATACAGTCTACTTGGGAACAACTGCCGACCTAATATTTTTTATTTAAGCAGGTACTATATGATTTTCCTTTCAGTCTTCATCAAACTGGTCCTTATTCGTTTTTGGTCTTTACTTAAAACAGGGTTTGACAGGAGTATACTGCATCCAGAATGACAAATTTTGGTTGTACAAATGCAATTCTTTTTGTAGGTTACCCAGGTCAATCCTTTAACTTTTTTCATGTTGTTCTAAATACTTATTTAAAATACACAAAACAAAAGATTAATATTTTTAGCCAAAATGTCTAAATTTTCTCCTCGGCCTATTCTTTAAGGACTCGGACAAACAATCTTTATGAATTAAAATACCATGTTCTCTTAGGCAGAATAATTTTATCGGAACTGGTGCCTCCAACGAACTCATGGAAGATACAGAAACTAGATGAACTGCACCAATAGTTTTACTAAACTGATAAAAAAAAAAGAACGGCCTATTCTTTAAGCACTCAGACAAACAATCTTTATGAAGTAAAATACCATGTTCTCTTACGCGGAATAATTTTATCTGAATTGGTGCCTCCTAAGAACTCATGGAAGACACAGAAACTAGATGAACTGCACCAATAGTTTTACGAAACTGATAAAAAAAATGAAGAAAAATTCATACTTTTTTCACACACTAAAATAAACACAGGTGAAGAGTTTGTAAAATATATTAAATAAATAAAATATTTTAAATGAAAAATATGAACAAAAAATCATTTTGTGAATAGTAAAAAATTATTTACCTTGATTTAACTGGTTCTAAAAGAGTAAGTAACGCAGTTATTCCACCAACTATACTTGTTTCACATTTTTCACCACACAATATAACATTAAGAAGTTTTTCGACAGTCTTCGGCCTGTAACAGAAATCAAAAAGAAAATTATACAACAATTATTGAAACTTTCTTTAATTTATTGAAAAGTTAACACAAACACATAAAGGTACCTCCAAAATATTTACAGTTTTTTAAAAAGTTAACGGCAAACATGAAAAGATTAAAAATTCTCTTATTTTTTTATCTATTTTAATAAGTAAAAAAAACTGGTGTGAAACATTCACACGACATTCTCTTGCCAATGCAAATAATGACCAATATAACCTAACTTTAGTAATAAAACATTAGAAAAAACAAGAAAACTAACCTCAAAAACGTAACCTAATTTTAATCATGAGTGAATGATGCAAAATGAATACCAACTTTAGTTCCTATTAACTCTTTCCTTTTTCAAAATTTTTAAAATATTATTTGCATGACATATAAAAAAAATAATGGCACAACCGATTTCTGCATAGAAAGTTATGTAAACCTTTCAAAAAATCAAAGAGATTGTTACTATTTCTTAAGAAATAGATTTTACATACTTTTTATAACATTTATAAAAATTTATATTTTTAATCACAAATGATTCATACTGACATTAACAATATTTTCAATATATGTTTCCAGAACTAAATGGTTTTATTTGTAATTAAAAACAACTTAAAAACTAAAAATTTGGTTTTATTTGGCTTAAAATGTGTAAGGTTGTGAGTGAAATTAAACAACACTTCCAAATTTAATTTGATATAAATCGTAGTGAATGTGGGGGTTACTAATATCACCATTTATTAAACAATTTATTTCAATTAATGCATTAGATATAAAAATCTGCAAAAGTTCTTCCAGTAACACCCTCATTAAGTTAATTTTCAACCAAACAATAATTTGGTTATGAATTGATTAATTAAACAAGTAAAAATTTGTACTCACGATTCAACAGTGTTTAAAATCGGGTTTGGTTCAGGATTAGATTCGTAATGATCGTCACTGTCACGAGACCTAATAATAATATCGCAAAGTAGTTGTGAGGCACTGCTATGTCGATCAGCATCAACTGATGGATCCAATAAATCTATAATAGACTGAATAAGTTGTTGGCTATCCATCCACTGTAAAATAAAAATTTGATACATACTCTTTTGAGAATCAATTTTGGAGATTAACAACTAACTACAAATAGTTTGCTAATCACGCTTCAAAAATGCAAAGAGGTTTTTAACGACCTAATAATATTAATTTTAAAAATATTATATAATAATTTTTAGCCTTTCGACCAGGTGAAGTCATTTTTTTCATCACTCAATTTCATACATTACTTCTCACAATCTGTATCCTAATTTGCGTAGGCGAACGTATAAAAATACATCTTTCCAATTGCTTTTCTCAGCTTAAAAAATTGAACTTATCGATCACCTTAAAAGTGGTAAAAGTAAAGACTTAGTGACAAGGTTCTACAGAATAAACAAGCAGATAGTTTGGTAAATTAAGGAAACATTCGATGCTTTGAAAACTTGGAACAAAAAAATGAAACTAAAAAAGAACACTTCTCAGTTATATCTGAATTTATTAAAAAGCACAGGGTTTATTGCATCATTTTGACCAGCAAGATGCCAAAAATAGCATCCATAACAGACCTGCAATTTCTGTAAATTAACCATAGTATACTACAATTGCCAATGTTTTTTAATATCTCCTATTTGATAAACACAAACTGTCTATTCCCATATAGATTTAATTTTGCTATTCAGAATAAGTTTGTGGAACAAAACCTCTTCTCTCATAACGATGAAAGAAAAATAGTGTTAGAAAACACTGATTAAGGTAAAATTAAAGATCTTATACTGCAATCATATCATAAACAGTGTATTGTAACTATAAATTCTTGCAACTTTTTCATTAATTTTTTTAAACACATTTACAGTAACAGGATATTTGCTAAATGAATTTATACAACTAGGGCTTATTTATTGAACATAATGATTAATGCTTAGCTCCTCTAAGACCAGCAATTAACAAATATCTACAATGTTAAGTGACTAATAAAAATGTAACATGAAAATGAAAGTGCGCCGAGACTTACCCTAAGAATATTCTGTTTCATTTTGATATCAGTGATGTTCGTAACAAGTCTAAGAGTTAAATCCATAATAGCTGAGGTACCTAAATGTTTCATTAGCAGTTGAATACACGTTTCCTTACTTTTTAAAAATTCCAGCAACCGTAGACAAGTAAACTGATATGAATACCAATTCTGTGAACACAAAATAATACCTTTTTACTAAAATACCTATTTAATTAAATATTTCCCATTCAACCTGATTATCTGGTTGTTTATGAGGAAAGACAAAAGAGGTGGAAAAAGAAATAGGAATAAAGAAAATATGGTTTGAGATTCCGTGAGGAAAAACCTGAAGTACTTGTGCAGAAGAGATGTGAGTCAGAAAGATAAGGACATTGTTAGCAGGCTGTAGCTCTCGTCGGTTGAGGTAGATGGCGTTCTTCTGACCGGAACGACAGGGCATCCAGCAGCTGTAGCTACTTTTGAGGGGGACTTGGACGTAACCTTTGCTGCTGCCTGTAGTAGGAGGGGCCACTGGCTCAACAAGTATGTCTACCACAGCCTGAAGCCAGGAGCAGTTGCTGACGTGGCATACACCTCTCGCCGCTGCCTGTGGTAGGGCGAGTATATTTCTACCGCTACCTCAAGAGTAGAAGTGGTCGCCGACGGAGGCATACACCGATTATTGCCTTAAGGAGCAGTCGCTGGTAAACCATAGGGGAGGGGATGTCGGTTATGGAGATCAAAGAGTAGACTCATGTTGAGCTTTATAAGCTCATTCCATGTCGACCTTCTCATGAAGAAGATTGAAACCGAACTGACTCAATCAGCCAAGTCTGCCATATGTTTTACCCGACTGTAGTCATACAAGTGCTGCGAAAAGTTTTCTGTCGGCGCAATCTTGTGGCAGCAGAAGCAACCAGCCACAGCACTAGCGCTGTACAGGGGCCAAAACACTAACGACAGACTGGCGTAGAAATAGTATGGTATCAACATCAATTAGGCAAAATGGTAAGAAGCTGGAGGAAGTTCAAATATTCACTCATTTCGAGATTGTTTTCTTATCAGATGGAAAATCAGAAAAGGAGTCGAGTTACAGGGTGCAGAAAGCAAGCTGTTTCTTATGATTTGTAAGGAAATTATAATACATATTATGTGCCAATACTGACTTATGCAGTAGAAACATAGGCAGGAGGAAGGAAGGAAAAAGAGTAGAATACAGAGTAAAGACAGCAGGAATAAAGTTAACGATAAGTGTGCTAGGAAAGACAAGAAGAAGGATATAATTAAGAAAGAATTGGGAATGGACAGCCTGACAAAGAAATTTGGACAAAGCTATGATAGTTTGGTCATGTCAGACAGGTGGAGAAGGGTAGGAGGCCTAAAAGGATGCTGTACTGGGAGGGAAAAAGATGCAATGCCAAAAGAGAAATGGTTCAGGGATAAAGAGAGGTGAAGAGGAGTTGTGTTAGGCCTGACCTGAGGAAACTTGGAAGAGGATAATGAATTAAAAATTACATATCAATTGCATGTCAATTTCTGTCCTTAACACTAATATTTAACACAAAATTTAAACATTATATTACATACTAACTCATACCTGCTCCTGAGATCTCGTGAGAAGAATTCCCATAGTCCGACTAAAGAATGACGCAAGAAGAGGATTTAAAGGAGGTTCAGATTCTAGGAATGAATATAGTTTCGATAATAAAGATTCAGCATTAATAATTTTATCACTGAAGAATGGTAGATCTGTCGTGAGTAATTCACAAACAATATTCGGATGTCTGTAACGCTCACGCTCATCTATATCATCACTGGGTTCTGTTGTGATCATTGAGATCATCTCTTCTAATATTTCTGGTCTTGTTAAACTGAAACAAATGCACAAGTTAATCAAAGGATAAGTTAATCGGACAATTTAACTAGCTGAAGACTAAAACTTTGACAAAGCCAAATAATGGGATCTGGGATCTTCAAAGTATTTCAGAAAACCAATTTCTCTATCAGTCGTCAGAACACAAGGATATATTGTTTTAATAGTAATAATTCTTCAACACAGCAGGTTGTTTAGTTAAAAATAGTAATATCAAAAACCAAAATTGATTTTAAATTAACTAAAAAATAGCATTAACCGGTTTAAGTGTTATATCTTGCTAAACCATTTACAATTTTAGGCGTTTTTGATGATATTTTAAAGTTAACTGTTAGGATCAATAGAATAAAATGTTATTGCTTGCATGAGCTGACGTTATGCGCATGCTTGAATTTTTTCTAGCTTGTTGAAAGCATCAGTTGCTGGCAAGCAGCGGTTGAGTGACGTAGTGTGTAGTGCTCTCGTCACTTTTTTGCAAGTTAATTTGACAGTTTTTGCAAGGAAATCGATGGAATGACAGGAGCAGTGTTACTGCATCCACAAACAATGATTCCGACTTCATAAGCACCATGATCATTGGTGACGAGTCTTGGGTGTACAGGCACAACGCGAAAACCAAATCCCAGTCATCAAAGTAGAGGCATTCCACATCACCAAGACCAAAGAAGGCCCAACAAGTGTGCAGTGACATCAAAGTGATGCTGACTGCTTTCTTTGACACCTGCAGTATGGTACACCATGAGTACGCACCACCAGGTCAAACAATCACTAAAGAGTACTACAGGGATGTCCTCCGTCACTTACGTGATGCTGTGCGGCGCAAGAGACCGGAGTTGTGGTTAACAGGAAATTGGCGCTTCCATCACATTCCTTGCACTTGATTTAGACTTCTTTGCCGACAAACCAGACTCCTTACTTTCCTGATATAGCCCCCTGCGACTTCTGGCTGTTCCCCAAACTCAAGAAGCCATTGAAAGGAACATGATTTCAGACAAGAGAGGACATTACGGGAACAATGACAGCCGATCTTAACTCAATCCAAAAGAAGCCTTCTTGGAATGCTTTCAATAATGGCGGCACCGCTGGGAGAAGTGTGTGGAGTCCCACGGAGACAACTTTGAGGGTGATTAGGTTTTCAGCGCTCCAGGTTGCCAGTTTTTTCCCTGGCCAAAGGTCGGATACTATTCTAACAGACCTTGTATATTAATAAAATTCAGTACACCAATTTATAAAAATAGTAACAAATATATATTAACAACAGTATGATTTAATGATTCTGATTACACAGAACAGCTTAATAAAACGCCTCAAGTCAAAACTTAATAATTATAACAACTTGGTTAAGCCAACCAAATTACAGATGGGAGATGGCATAATTAAATCATAAGAAAGATTAACTAACATTCTGATCACTTACAAGTCAATTAACTTTTTGTTCTGTGCTTTTAACTCTTGAAGAATGCTATCTTGATTTAAAAGTTCTTGAAGGGTTAACCCCTGCAAAAATAAAGAAAAAGACACTTTAATGTAAAATAGTTCAAACATTAAATAAATAAAATATGTATTATACAATAAGTTTACATAAATATCACAAAGAACAAAAGGACTTAGAGCTGTTAACATTAACATAATTTAAAAAAAAATCGCTGCACTTTTTACTTTTCTCATTTTGGCCAAATAAAAACCACATTAAATGATTTTGTTTTCATGTAGATGTTTCCTATTTCATTGTTCATAGTTACTATTTTTGTCTTTCCCAAGACTTTAATTTTTTCATTAAACTCCATTAATTTCTGTCCTCTATCCTACCTAACACTTTCATATCTTTTTTAAGTTCTACTAACAATCAATTCTGTCTTATGTTATTTTTGCATCAATCAAATAACTTCTTCACAACTCTTTTCAGGTTTATTCTATAAATATGTCCATAAAACTGATTTTTTTTTCTTTTCTCATAGTATCTGTTTAATTTTTTTCTATTTTTCCCATTTCCATAACCTCTTTATTACTGCTTAACCTATATTCTCCATTTAAATTCTAAATTTAACCATTTATTTTCTTTGAAGCTTTTCTCTCTTTTAACTATTTTCTTCCTAAAATTCTCTTTTTATACATGATACATTATTACGAATAATAATAGTTATTGATTAAGCAACTACAGCCATCCATTAAGGAATTATATTTTGAAATCATTCCGTACAACTATTTTAACTCATATGGCCATTTAGTCATTAAAAAAATTAGTTAAATCTGATATGAAAGCTGTTTTAATCTTACAACAAGATATACTAAACAGAACATTATAGTAACAACCCCCCATTTGTAAACAAACAATAATTGCAAACTGTAAATATAACAAAAAACCTTTAAAAATTTCTTATTTCATGTGTGGTAAATTCTTCACGACCTTTCTTATAAATTAACAATGCTTTTCTCTTGTACATTATACATCTAAAACTGAAATATCAATTTGTATGATTAAACTAAAAAGAATGATTTACAATTTCCATTTACGTGTTTAATAATTAATTAATCATAAATATTTCATTAGGTTTTTCGTTATACAATGAAATAATAACTATAATTAATCAGCTCTAACATATAAACAATAGGCCTATTATTACTTGCAGTTACTGATAAGGTTAAAACACATGAGACCGAACACTTTTCTGATTATTCCAATTACACAGATATTGTTTTACTTTACTATCAGTTACGCAACTAACCTTAATATTAATACATAAAAATTGAATCAATAAATAACAAGTAAATTTTTCAAAACTTATTAAACACCTGCAGTAAAATAAAAAATGTTTTCTTAAATACAAAGCTAACGTAAATAATCCTAATCAAAATTATAATTAGGCTTTATAATGAACAAAATTGATGTTTAGACTAAGAAAATAATTAATGTACAAATTACTGAAATATACATGTAAACAGTTGGTCTTAAATATGATAATAGATTTTATACTAACTTTAATACTAAAAGCACAAAGAATAAATAACTCTCATTAGTTATGAGGTAACTAGTATGTGACTGACAATTTTTTTTTGTTCAGCTGGTACACGTATAAAGAGGCTAAAAGCAGATGGTTGAGGGTGATAAATGAAAATGAGCGATAAGACAATGGCAGCTTCTTAAGATTGAGGAACGAAAATAAGTGGGTGACTATTCAAGAGCTGGATTTGAATTGCTATAAAATCATAAGCGGACAGGTAAAAATCCCATTATGATTGGCAAGCTATAAAAAAAATATTGATTTGATGTGGTGAAATAAATGATAAACTGCTACAATATAAAAGAAAATCCTGTACTTTATGTGAATATGGTTAAGGTTCTGCCTGAATCGTAAAAACTGAAATCAATTTTCAGTTTTTGGCTGTTTTGTAATCTGAAATTCCTGCTATAAGATTGTGTACAAATCTTGACTACTATAAAAATATTTTTAAAAAAATTTTCATGGATGGTTTATTTCAACGTAATGACATAGCTAGTTATCAGCTCTATCTAAAATATAAAACATGGTGGAAATACAATAAACCGATGAAAACCAACAAGCCTTATGATGATAAGAACCATTGTCACTTGCCAGAAATAATTAAACCACACAATCTAAACTCATCTTTGCAAGCTTAGCTAATCCAGAGATGATTTGAAACTGATGCAAAAATCTCGAAAACCAAAGTAGTCCCTCAACATCACTTGGCCTTGTCTTCCCAAAAAAAAACATTTGTCAATGTAATAACACTTTTTAGTGTGTACGAAGCAGTTTTGTCGTTCAATGACGGAAATGTTGCAAGCAAATGTACACTTTTTGAACTATTAACATATGTGGGACAGCATCTGATGAAAGCAATGAAACATCTGGATCAGGATCGCATACAGAAAGCTAAGAAGCTGGTGAAGGATCTCAGAAAAAATCAAGACAGAACAGAGCAATAACTAGAAGGATCTCGGCAGACTCTGAAGCTGAAGAAGATCCAAAAAATCCCTTCATACAGTTACATAACCAGTAGAGAAGAACTCTTTATTTTGTCTTACTTCCCATAAATTAACAGTTTTTAAATCTTAGGGACAGAAATTCCAGGAATCATAAAACAAATCGTTACCAAATTTTTACACCTACTTTCTGGCACCAATTACTAGTTCCATGCATACAGGATTTTTTTAAATATCTTTAATGCAGAGTTATCAATTTAATTTGCCAAATTTTTTTTAATTTTTTTTTGAAAATTGTAATTATTACAATTTTTAAAACATAAAATAACATTTGAATGACATAAAAAAGCTTGAATGCGGAACTAGAGACAAAGCCATTCTTTTAAATAAAACAAAGTAGCTCCAGGTGTTACAGCTTTTAAGGAGTATCCCAAAGTTAACATTAAGTTGAATAGATATTTTGGCTGCCCTTAACATATTTTACTCCACAGAATGAGTTATTACAAAGATAACTATAAAAAAACAAGATTTTAGAGCAATAGAATACATTTCATGAATGACTGATAAAAGACTTCTTAAGGAAGTGACTGTACAAGAGGCCAATGTAAACACGAAAGAATGCTGATGAATGAATTCATCCCCAATGAAAGCCCGCCTACAGGAAGGAAAAGTAGAAATCATAATATTGGAACTGAGGTGCAAGAGGATTGGATTACATAAATTCAAAATCAAATAGTCAATGTGAAAAGGTTAAGATGTAATGTGCATCTGCCATGATGTCTTACTGGTGACTCTCAACTGGTAACCCAATGGGATTTAGAGCATGATGTCAGACACTGCTGTCAAACTATGAAGAGACAAATCTAAGCACACAAAAAAAAATAATACAAGGGCAATCCAGAAAGTAACACGACGTTTTGGCCTGGCGCGGCAGTGGGCGGAGCTAGCGCTGCCATCTTGGCATCAGAGTGTTTCTACATTCAGTACGCAACCAGGCGTGGTAGCTAGAGCATCGTGCATATTGTACTTTTTATACAGTGGAGTTTTAAAATGAGCGCTGCAATTGAAAATCCCGCCAGTTGTGAAGTGCGTGGTGTGATACGGTTTTTGTTGGCGAAAAATTACTAACCGATTGAAATTTATCGCCAGATTTGTGATATGTACGGCAAAGGAATAATGAGTGAAAGCCAAGTGAGGCAGTGGTGCATTGATTTTAGAAATGGTTCATTTAGAAATGGTTGATTTTAGACTAATGTTCACGGTGAGGATCGCAGTGGTAGGCCTAGTCTTGTGACTGATGAATTGGTGGTGAAAATCAATGAAAAAATCTGTGAGAATCATCGTTTCACTATTACGGAACTCACAGAACATTTTTCCCAAATTTCACGGAGTTTAATTAATAAAATTGTGGTTGGTAAACTTGGATACCTACCACAAATTTTGTGCCAGGTGGATTCCGAAAATTCTAACGGAAGACCACAAAACAAAGACTTGCTGCAGCACTGACATTTCTGGAAGAGTACGACAAAGGTGGAAACTATGTTATCGATCATATCGTAACTGGTGACGAGACTTGGGTAAAGCACGTCAACTGTGTAACAAAATGGCAGTCGATGGAGTTCGCTTCGACACTGACGCTGAACTCCTTGCTGGTGTAAACCAGTGGTTGAACTCGCAGGCGGCAGATTTCTGCAAAGAGGGCATTGAAAAGCTTGTGCCATGTTACAATGAATGCCTTAATTTACTTGGCGATTACGTAGAAAAATAGCATAAGAGTTAACCTTCAAAATGTATGTAATAAAAATTGGTTTTTTTACTTAGATTATTTTTTATTTCAAAACGTCTGTTCCTTTCTGGACAGCCCTCGCACTACTAAGCAGCCTGTAAAAATAACCATCAGTTTGCGTATGTGTACAATAATAAAGTTACACTCAAAGCAAGTTGGTTATTGTTAGCTAATAAAAACCAAAGAAGAGTTTCGCAAGTGATTTTAGTACTTACCTCTTGGACCAGAATAGTGTCAATATGAGGTGATTGATTTTGTTTCCAAAACATTATGATTGACTTTTGTATTCACTCATGAAATTTATCTGTAAATAAAAATAATATTTAATTAAAAAATCTGGTGTGAAACACTCACACAACTTTCTCTTGCCAGTGCAAATAATGACCAATATAACCTAACATTAGTAATAAAACATTAGAAATAAACAAAAAACATAACCTTATTTTAATCATGAGTGAAAGACACAAAAGGAAAATCAACCTCAGTTTGGCTTAAAAATACGGAAAATCAATCTGAACCACAGATTCATCTCTGTGGTTCAGTGATAAGAGTTTTGGACTTCCAACACTGAAGCTCCTGGAATCAATCTGGAAGATTAAACAATTTTACCCATTGTTCTTTCAAAAATACAGTTCCACAGTCTCCATCAAGCAGCTAACCTCTAAAGATGTTGATAACTTAAAACAAGTACTTATAGCACCATATACTCAATACATTTCATTCAATCTTACTACTTACTGTACATAATCATATTTTACAGCAAAGTCCAGCCTTTCTTAGTTTGCTCCTAATGTAAACAACAAATAATGACGTCACTGAGCATGCGCATTATATAAAAATGAGTACACGCTGATTAAAAAGTAACAACGAAATACTTTTATAAGTAATACTTTTAAAAGTATTTTTATAAATGAAATTGTTATGCCTACATCATATCATGACTGATGTTTTAAGTACTTATAATTTAAAACATAGTTAACTTAATAGGAATACGACACCTGTAAAGTCGTGGACTCTAATGGCGTCTACCTTGTAGTAACTGGCTTTGGTTTGTTGACAGCAGGAGCAAACTAAGAACGGCTGAACTTTAGTTACAAAATTTACTACATATCTGAAAATGATACAGCCATGTGTATCTAACTGAACACTTAAACGTCAAGAAGCCTATTTGAAGAACGGGTAATTTAGATAGTAAAAAAAAATTAAATAATAAATAAACAGATAACACAGCCATTATTATTGTTTGGTACCAGTGGATAAATTATTTTTGTATTTTAAATCTGATAACGCAATTTTATTAATTTTTTATTGAATGATGTCTAAATAAGCCTAAGCAAAGGTAATGATAAGAGAAAATAACAAATGAAAAAATGCCAGACTTAACCAGGAATCAAACCCAGGACCCTTGGTGTAGAAGCCAAGTGTACTCACTACATTAATGGGCCAGCCAAGATTTACTTATAAATTATTATGACAACACCTCATAAATTCCAACTTTCATAACTCTTCTCTTCTTCTTACTCACAAGGATTAGGCCTTCTTGACCTGTCCTGACGCACAACCTTTGTTATTGTTTTTTCTTTTAATTTATCAGCACTATTGCTATCTCTTGCGTGGTCTGCCAACATCTCTCCTTCCATGAGGTTGATATTTTAAAATCTCCAATGGTATTCTTCCTGCAGGCATTCTCTGAATATGTTCACTCCATTGTCGATGGTATTCTGCAACCTTTTCATTCAAATTGTAGACATTTACTTCTGAGCGTATGTCTTCATTTCTTATTTGATCTATATGCTCGCATTCCTTAATTTTGCGAAGGAACCTCATTACTGCCGCCTGTACTCTACTCTCCAGTGGTTTTGTGGTGACCCACGACTCACTTCCATATAAGAGCACTGGGGTAGCCATCACTTTATAAAATTTAATTTGTGTTTCCTTTCTCACTTTCTTGCTTAAGGTCCAGCTTATAGCCCCACATATTGATTGGAACTTTCCTACTTTCTTTTCAATGTCTATATCTTCTTTAAAACTAATGTCACATCCCAGGTATAGTCCAGCCTCTCTTAGTTTGCTCCTAATGTAAACAAATAATGACGTCACTGAGCATGCGCATTATATCAAAATGTGTACACATCATTTATCAAAATGTATACTTTCAAAAGTATTCAAATATAAAATACTTTTAAAAGTATTTTTCTAAATGAAATTGTTAGGCCTACATCATATCATGACTGATGTTTTTAGTACTTTAAGTACCTACTTATAATTTAAAAAATAGTTAACTTAATAGGAATATGACATCCGTAAAGTCGCAGACTCTAGCGTGCACCCTGTAGTAGGTGGCTTTTGTTTGTTGACTGTAGGAGCAAACTAAGAACGGCTGAACTGTAGTTATATTATGACAACTGTTCCAGTATTGTATCATCAACCACTATTTTAGATCTGGTAGGGACCTTGCCAGTGAATGCCATGACTTTGGATTTGGTTAAAGAGATTTTTAAATTATATAACTTGCATAAATGATTTAAGACGTGTATAGATTTCTGGAGCTCCTCCTCATTTTCTAGTATTACCCACAACTCTACAATAAAAATCAAAACCATAGTAGCACAAGTCTATCCTCCGTAATTGTTTTCACATAAGCATGCCCTCACTGACTTGGCTGTATTCATATAACAATTACTTATTGGGTGAACATAATCTAGAACTTGGTCTCATAAAGAAATCAAAGTCATAAGTTTTCAAAAATGTGAAATTTATTTAGGAGTGGTGGTACTTTTCACAAGCCTGTTTGGTAGCAAAACCAGTCTAATGGATAGAATGTGAATAAGGCAATTTTCATAAAATATTTCTACCATCAGGTCGAAACATTTTTGAATGTTTTCTTTTTAATGAGAACACTCATTCTTATGTTTAGCATCAACAAGATGCACCGAAATGGAAAATATATCTCTTCATTCAAAATATTATGAGTTAGTTTTTATGCTTTGGTAAGTTGATTAGTAATATTTAGTAAGTTAAATAGTTCTGTTTTTTATCACATGGTCAGCCAATTAAATGACTGAATCATTTAAGAACAGAAGAGGTAGAGGTGTAAAAGACACTAATCAGAGTTATGTAATCTGAAAGTAATGAATTTCATTATACAGCCAGACCCTGTGGTGAATGAAGTGAAGGTGTCATTTGCAGAGTGGAAAATATGTGCTTTTCAGAGGGCCCGGCATGCTGATAAGCGTACTTTTCCACTCAGGAGGAAGGCAATGGTAAACCACCTCACTCCTCATTTTACTTAGTAAAACCTCTACAGGTTCAAACCAGCCTTTTGGCTGATGACCTAAACAACAAGTTGATGAATACTTCATTCATATCTTTGTAACCCTACTTAAAATATCCATTAAAAATAATTTTAAATACGTATAATATATATAAGAAAATAAGTTAATTGTGGTCTTTGTTTGTTAGGGTCAGATGTCATCCAATAATAAATTCTGGATAATCTGAAATTTCACAAACTCAATACTACTTTAGTTAACATTGTTGTGTTTCTGAGATTTTACTGTAGTTAACTACAAAGATAGTCAACAAGGATTTACATCTTGTAAAAGGTTTAACCATAGTAGGCCCAGTAAAAACTTAGGACATAAAAATAAGGTTATTTGGCTGAAAAAACAAATTTTAAAGTTTCGTGTGAAAACATTTTCTTTAAATGATCAGTGAATTAAAATATCTAAATATAAATTTTAGTTTTTGTCTGCGATATTTTCAAATTATATTTCTCAGACATTTTGTCTAACAAATGGTGCAGCCATTTGAGTCGCATGCCAGGCGAGAGAATACCAAAAGCCGCCAGAAACTACAAACCTACAGGAAGAAGAGATATAGGACGACCGAGGAACAGATGGGTACCGGAACAGGTTCAAGAAACCTAATCCTTGGAAGTGAAGAAGAAGAAGAAGAAATATAAATTTTAGAGAATTTAATCAAAATTATGAAACAAACATCAAAAGAAAAAACAAAAATTTTATTTTTGGTTTTGTTCTAAAAAAAAATTCTAGTGTAAAATACTCATGACTTTCTCTTGCCGATGCAAAAAAGAACAATATAACCTAACATTTGTAATAAAACATAAGACATAAACAAAAAAACTAACCTCTTTCACGCTGAACTAGGCTCTGCAGAGAAAAATGTTTTAAATAAAAATTGTAATCTTTTAATTTCCTATAAATTTGATTACACACTTTTGTTGTAAAATGAATACTAAGGCTGTAATCATAAAAAACCCATCTTTTTTACAGATTTTCATGAGAAAAAAACAGAAAATCACTAATTACCATTAAACTAAGGGTTATACAAAATAATGAGTTAAATAAGAGTTGTAGATTTTTGAATTTTCTACAACGTTAATTATATACTCTTCAACCCTAAAGTGTGTTTTAAGGCCGCAATCTTAAAAAAAAACGATTTTTTTCTACGACAGCACAGCCTCCCTGAAAATTTCAGCACAGACATGGCGCCTACCCTATCTTGTACAGCATAAAAATTTAGTTTATGAGGCAATTCTAAAAAAATCGTAGGAGCAGTTTTTGAAAAAAATCGCAAAAACGTGAAAAATGACACAAACAAACTATAATTATTACTTCTGGTGGACCGATTTTGATAAAAATGTTCGTGTCGGGTCCTTTAGTGGTACATAACTTGAGTTTTAAGTTTTAACTTCATACAATGTTCCGTTCTTGAGATATTTTGTTCACACAAAAAGACCAATTGCTAAAAACATGTTTTTTGGGTTCAGGGGTCTGAAAACGGGTATATCCGGTGAAAACTCAATTTTGAAAAAACAACATGAAAACAATACTTTCCTTCCAATACAATAATATAGGCAAGAGAAAGTAATTAAGCAGAAAAGGGTAATAATTTATTTAAATGCTACATAAATTTTAGTTAACACCAAAAATAGTCTACCCATATTAAAATTAACTATTATCAACCTCAAAGAAATGACAGCCCTTTCGCTATTAATTCCTACACGATTTTTCTACCATAAACTTCCTAAAAAGTTTAATGACATGGAAAGTGGTACTTAAAGTACTGTAGTGTATCAAATATAAAAATACACATTGTTATGTTGGTTGATGTTCAAACATGACTCCTGTCAACTGACATTCTAAAAACTAATGTATACTACTTTTTGTCATAAACAATTAATTATGCTTACACACTAAAATCAGAACCTATCACTTTTATACAGCATGAAGCTCTACCTCATCAAACAAAACAATGGATTTATATCTCAGAAAATACAAACAAAATATAAATTAAAACACTCTTAAAATATAAATTAATTTCTCCTTAAAATTAACACATTTAATGCTCATTAATAAAAAACCATACTTATAAAAGTTATTTAAATAACTGGATTCATTATCATAAATTATTAACTATAAACTAGTCTTCATAACATTAAAAACTGATTTATCAAAGTTAACAAAAATGTCATATCTTACAAGTATCATTAACAGAGCGACCTATTAGACAATTTCGAAATAGTCTGATATTGGACTGATTACAATAATAATCGAAACGTAATTTACGGCACGAAATAATGATATACTAGGAATGACATCACAATGCCCTGAACACCCGTCTGAGACCAACGATTACGATTTGTTGAATAATAATTTTGAACATTTCGATCACAATAAAAGTATCGAAGTCAAAATATTTTAAGAAGGGTAA
This sequence comes from Catonia carolina, assembly GCA_035578175.1. Classification (NCBI taxonomy): domain Eukaryota; kingdom Metazoa; phylum Arthropoda; class Insecta; order Hemiptera; family Achilidae; genus Catonia; species Catonia carolina. Next base: position 70,304,925 of record JAQMRL010000008.1, read on the forward strand.
AGTAAATATAGAAAAGAAAGCAATCTTAAAGTATTTTGTACTTAACGATTCATATTGTAAGAAAGAATTTGAAATCATAAATCACAAAAAGAACAAATTACCATTAAAACCTATTATTACAATTGACCAAGTTAAATGTACTTTACGTAATTTTGAAACTTAATTATTGAAAAGTAATAAATCTATGTCAAAGACTTTTAATAAAAGAAATACCTTTGTAATTTTGAGAATAGGGTAAAGTTCAGTCAGGTTGCTGCTCAACTGGAACTGAGGTTATCCGTTCACTAAAACTGCTTAACAGAAATGTTTTGATACGACACAAATATCACAATTTAAAGTTCCTGGCATAGTGAGCCGTACTATATAAAATTTATAATTTACAGTTTACAATCAATAAATACAATCACTATTAGTTACTTTCATTATTCAATGGCGTTGTAACAAAACCCAGCGGTTATGCCAGAAAGTAAAATGAGGGATTTCGGATTTTCGTCTTCGTGAGACAAAGTTGCCTTTCGTGCACACTGATGCTAAATACACAAATAAATATTTTGTCTAAAAATCAATCTCTAATGAAAAATACATATGATAAAATAAATTGTTTGATACTCTGTGTTAAAAGTTTAAAATGCTTCTGTATTAAAAATAATATATAAACACTATATGACGTTTGACAATTGTTAATACCAATAATAAAACAAATAATGGTATTATTCGGTGATAATTATCTATTAAAATATTTTTGTTTTTTGTGTAGTAACTAATTAACTATATTTAAACACAGTTTGTTTAATTTCTTTCGTCGTATTGGTAACACGATTTATGATAGGAGTCGATCTGTGTGTGGTGGTTGGTTTGTTTTTTTATTGATGTGGTTTCCAGCGCTGTAAGCTTTTGTATTTAAAAAAATTGACAGTGTCTGGTAAATATGAATAATATCGATGATAGAGTTATAACATTTGCTGGAAATGTTGGTACGAGATTACTCGTAACAACTGCAGTTAGTCCAATTGAATATGCTAAAACACTGATCCAGGTAAGGGTCGTCATAACCTTTATATCTTGAGTAATTTACACGTTTCAAGTGCTTACTCATAGTCTTGTCATGAAATACGCGTACCGAATTCATATTTCCATGGAAGTATTGGTTCTGATATTAAAACTATTGTACCTAACTTTTCGCTTTTGAAATTGCAGTCTTTGTTGTAGGTTCTGCAAGCTTAGTGTAGCAGTGAAAGAAGTTTTGAGGTAGAAGTCATTTGCTATCAATATAGATTGCATAGAAACAATGACATACGTGCTAATGTAAATTCAGTAGATTTTTCATAGGGTTTTGTATGTAAACTTTAAATTCGCAAATACCTATTGTACAAAATACATTGCTGGATCAGCTTTTTTAAAAAGAGTTTAGAAATATCTGTTACTTACTTCAATAGTGTTTTGTCCTTATCATCGATATCTTTTCATCAACAACTGAAAACATTAAATTTCTAACTCAATGTGTAGCTTGTGCTGGGATAATTTTTTTACAGGCTTTTCAGTTACAGGAACTATCAACATTTAATTTTACAGTGTTATGAACTGTCCAGGTTAGTTAAAGTTTAAAATAGAATGTTGATTTCTACATATCTATTCTAATTTAAGAAAATATGTTTCAGATTGGTTTTGAGCCTTTACCTCCAATTGCTTCTACAACTATTTTTGGGAAACCAGCGATGAAATTACCCAATGTGTTCACTTACAGTAAGTGCAGTAGATTAATTTGATGTTATTTTTAAATATGAAGGTTATTATTAATAAAAATGCCTCAAAATCTACTACTGATGATTGTAATTAGGATGTAAGTTTATTTTCATGGACCACTGCTCGATGAAGTATTGCTGATAGTGAAGTTACTGGGACAGTGAGGACCAAGTATAGAATTCATCTTGTGTAGTGGTTCAGTAAACAAAAATGTGTATTATGGTGGGAAGACATTTTTTGAGCCAATTTATGCAACATCAGGGTTGATAAAAAAATATCTATGTAAACTCGGTTCATCGTAAGAAAAATATGTTGAGTAAACAAACAGCGGTTACAAAATCAGCTGCTAAAGCGGTGACTCAGAAAAAATGCAACACTTTTAATGAAAACCTCACAATGATGACTGATACGCGCTTTTAACCATGTACAGAGATAAACTATAAATAGAAATGAAAAAAAAAACAAAAAAATATATTTAAACACTAAATTCCTAATTGAAAATAAATTATAATGCACATAAGAACGATGCGAGACAATACAGCTTAATACCTCGCATAACGCTTCCCCGTTTAGCGTTGATTCGTTATAACACTTTTATGAAGCCTTCAAGGTCATCAGAGGTTTGTACAGAGTTGCATTATAGTAGCCGGCACATTCCTTAATGTGTTATGTACTGTGTCTTGTTTTTTCAATGTATAATTTGAAATGCTGTATTTAATTTGTTGTTTATTAATTAATTACTGTACTTATAAATAGTTATAATGTACATAATGTTATAATGTATAGTGTACTTATAATGTTAATAAGCTGATGTGAGTCGGAACAGGCAAAAGCCTAATCCTTGAGTGTAAGAAGAAGAAGAAGAAGACTTATAAATAGATATTTGAACCCCATAAATAAAAAAAGTATATAAACAAAAAAAATAACAAAAAACAATCAGTAAACTATGTATTGTAGTGCTATGTACTGTGCAGCATGAGTGTTGTACGGAACCCAATGTGATTACATAATCGCTCGACCCTGTACAGCGCTGTTTCGTTTTGCCCCCGATGGCTGCGGAATGCTAAAAGGGGTACTACAGTGTACTTTGTCAAAAGCTAACTGGTAGCATTATAATGATGACACATTCTTGGTCAAAAATGAGGAGAGAGATTTATGGGTTTGCATTAACCATTGTCAAATTCAATTGTGAAGTAACGAGTGACTAAACTAATATTAGATGACTAATCATTAAAATAAAAATGTTTACTTTTAAAATTCTCTTTTTTTGTCATACAGATCAAAAGTTTTACGTATAACTTGTTACCACATTTTTTATGAAAAGAATGGAAATAAAGTATACCGTTTTTATAAATTTATTGATGAGGACTTAAAACATCAGTCATGGTAATATGTAGGCCTAATGGTTTCATTTATAAAAATAGGGGAGAAAGGGGTAATCAGAAACAGGGGTAATAAGATACATTTGTATTTATAATTTTATATATGTGTTTAAAAATGTGAAAAAATTCAAATAGGTACCTTGAACCTTCCTATATATCATATAAAAATTTCAAAGGATTTAAATATTTTTTAGATATGAAAATCAATATTTAAAGTGGACCCCCACAAAAATTTACCTACCTAAAGTCGTGTTTTCACGGAAATTGTTATTTTTCCTAATTTTACTACTGTGTATGCTCCCAATCTCTTTAGTAAACCTTTTCATACGTTAATATTTTGTTTTTGTATTAGCTATACGTATTATCCTGAAAAATGCCCTGTTTCTTATTACCCCAATTTAAAAAAATGGTGGGGTAATAAGAAACATAACTGGTATATATATAAAAAAAATATTTTGCTATATATTACGACGAGCAGTGGTACATCGGTCGTGTTACAGACATCAAGGAACGCAAATGTGTTATTAAATTTCTGAAACAAGACTTTGAGTCGTTCAACTGGCCAAATGATGATGATAAAAATGCGAAGATCTGTGAAGTATAATGAAAGTAACACGTGAAACATAATTTTCAAGTGTTTCACTTAAAAATTAAATGGTTGTCAAAAACTTTCGGCCTTTAACTTTTTGACCCTAATTTTTAATTATTCATAATTTGTAAATGAATTGGGGAAAAAATCTGAAATTTAGTGGGGCATTAAGATACACCAAGGAGATGTTTCTTATAGCCCCTTTGATTTTTAATGCTATTACTTACTGAAATAACTATACTGTTTCTTTTTACCCCAAGTGGGGCAATAATATACATTTGCGTGGGGTAATAAGAAACAAACTTTTATCTCTCTTCATTTTTTAGAGACATTATAATTTTTTTATAAACAGCTATTGGTTATATAAGTATGGCATAAAATAATCGACATCATAAATATATTGGTGAATCCTGTGTAATTTTCATATGTTTTTTATTCCTTCATTTGTATCTTATTAACCTGTTCTCCCCTACTTTTAAAAGTATTTTGTATTTAAATACTTTTGAAAGTATTTTGTTGTTACTTTTTAATCAGCGTGTACATATTTTTAAATAATGTGCTTGCTCAGTGACGCCATTATTTGTTTACTCGACACATCTTTCTTACAATGAACCGAGTATAGTGTTGATATTTCATACCTAACCTAAGTACGAGGGTAGGCTGATAAGTAATGCACACATGCTTGTAGAAGACAACTAAATAAACTTCAGTAGCGCGCCTGGTGGCATGTGGAAGTACTATTTCTCCTCTACAAGCCTGCGCAGTTTGAAGGCGTTGCTTTCATTCAGTTTGTTTTGAGTAGTGGAAGTATGGCGTCGTGTTCTGGTGCTATGTCAACGAGAATTAAACAACGCGCTGTTATCGAATTTTTAACTGCTGAGAAAGTGAATCCTAGTGAGATTTATCGTCGTTTAAAGGCTGTTTATTGTGACGATACTGTTGATAGGTCTACTGTGAATCGTTGGGTAATAAAATTTCGTGATTGCCAACCTGGAAAAGCCTTAATTGTTGACAAAACACGCAGTGGACGACCAATCACTGCCTCAGACGATAATCGTCGCAAACTCATCGATGATTTGATTCAAAATGACCGGCGAATCACTCAACAGCGTATCGCAAACCAAATTGGAATATCTAAGGAACGTGTTGGCTTCATTATTGAACAATTGGGATACCGTAAAATCTGTGCACGATGGGTACCACGCCGTCTGACAGACGAGAATAAACAGCGTCGATTGGAATGCTGTGAACAACTTTTGAAGCGCTACCGTGACGAAGGAGACGACTTTCTTTTGAATATTGTGACGGGGGACGAGTCATGGGTTCATCATTACGATCCCGAAGAAAAAAGGCAGAGCGCTGAATATCGTCATCCACATTCTCCTGTTGTGAAAAAGTTCAAAACACAACCGTCCGCAAAAAAAATTCTTTTGACTGTGTTTTGGGATGCTCGCCGAGTTTATGTGACTGATTATCTGGAACGAGGGGCAACGGTAAATTCTGCTCAGTATATACAGACTCTGAAACACCTCCGACGTCGAGTTTGTCGTGTTAGAGGCAACCTGGCGCCAATAATTTTGCAACACGACAATGCTCGTCCACACACTTCGCGTGCAACTGGAGAGGCTCTGAGAAACCTGAAGTTTCAACCAATTTTACACCCTCCGTATTCTCCCGACCTTGCGCCTTGCGATTTTTATTTTTTTCCTCTACTGAAGAGAGACCTTAAGGGTAATCATTACAGCTCGGACAATGAGGTGAAGGCAGCTATTGCGTCCTGGGTTCGAGGAAAGTCGGAAGAATTTTTCAGTGACGGAATGAAAAAACTTGTTAAACGTTGGGAGAAATGTGTAATGCTTAACGGTGACTATATTGAAAAATAAATAGATAATTTGGTAGGTTAAGATTTGTACTTTAATTTGTTATTTACCCCATCTTGCTATTTCTTTTTGTTCGTCTTCTACAAGCATGTGTGCATTACTTATCAGCCTACCCTCGTATGTAATGTATATTATCCGTATTTTACTTTAATGGTTTGTTGGCATTATTGTATTCTTATAAACTTTTTATTTTTTTCAGTTAAGTATATCCATAGTATTGATGGTACTACTGGATGTTTTAGAGGACTCACGCCTAGGCTCTTCAGAACATTCTTTCTAAGTGTAGCTCATACATATGTTGTTGATAGTTTTAGTGAGGTTAAAGATAAAGATTTAGAAAAAGCCACCGATGAGGAAGAGAAGTAAGTTTTAATAATATTATTATTGTCTGTATATTATTCTTTGAATGTCAGTTATTTCTTTGTTGTATTTAACACCTCCATGAAGTATTTATTAACATGCTAGGCTTAAAAATGGAAAATCTTGCGTAAATTTTTGTGGCAAACTGTTAATGCAATTTAAATAGTAAAAAATCAATGAAAATGATGTTTTATCAGTTTTAACACAAAAAATACATTTTTAGAGACTTAGTTGCTTCTAATTAGTAATTGATTTGTTTTAAAAGCCTAGGGTACAAAAATTTTACTTCTTTTAAAAATTGGAACAAGGATAAATCTGAAATTAATTTTTAATTTATTATTGCAACTATTATTTTATATAATAAAGTTCACTAACATTTTTTTATGCTGCCTTTATTTTTTTATCAATCACTTAGACGTGTTTCGGTGGATCAACCGTCATCAGAGTATATATATCATTTGAAATTAAAATTTTTAAATTTATAGAAGATGTTACATGCTTTTAAAGAGCAAAAGCAGAACATTTCAAATAAACAAATCAAATTTAAGAATGATGAAGTGATATTGACTGCTGTTGCTATCTGTAGTAAATATGAGAAGGGATAAATTACAGGAGCTTAATTTAAATCAGTTTTATACTAATGACTGAAGATGTAACATCTTCTATAAATGTTTAAAATGTTTAGTTTCAAACGATGTAATATACTCTGATGATGGTGGATCCACCGAAACTCATCTAAATGATAAATAAAAAAATAAAGACAGCTTAAAAAAGGTTAGTGAAATTTATTATATAAAAAAGTATTGATTTCAAGCTGCCGGATGCATTGTAAAGATTTTTTTGAACTATATGTTAGTTCATCCCAATGCGCAATATTACTTAATAAATGCAAAAATTAATCCACAGTTGCAGAGGAAAATTTTATGGTTTTAAAAGTTACAGCCAGACCATGCGATAGTGTGTGAGATTTGGTGGCTGCTGTGAGTGCTGCAGTCATGTTGAGAAAAAAAGTGAAGCTCTGGGACTGTAGCTTATATATTTAACTGTGGTAATACTGTGTGGTGTTTTCCACTGTTTGGTTCAGTTCAGAAAAATGTATAAAATTATTTACATATGAATATTTACAAATTTAGCCAGCCTATTGTTCTAATTTAAGGTAGATAATATATATTTCTATAAGTAAATATAATAAATATTATGGCAATTTTTCTTTAAGGTTGAGAATATTTAGAAAAATACTCGCAAGAGATTTGGTAGCAACATCCACCGCTATTGTTGTAAGTCAACCGTTCCATGTCGTTGGTGTTAGAATGATGGCACAGTTTGTCGGAAGGGAAACAAAATATACGTAAGTCTTTTTTCAGTAAAATATATTTGATTTAACTGGTTTCCTGTAACTCCTGAGCATTTGTAGTTGTTATGTAACTGAACGCAGTACTACTTCTACATCATTAAAACATCACAAGTTGTCATTAACGATATAAAAACTATACGCATGCTTTCACAACAAATTACATGATCACATAAATTTAGTTCCTGTATACATCTCACATACCACAAAAACCACTAAAAAGGCTACAGAAAAGAGACCTGTGAATAGACCTGAGGGTTTACCACTGCACAACTACTTCACACATCCACAATATAATAAAAACAACACTATGGACATGAAAACTGCTGATTATTTTTAAAGTTACACATTTCTAGTTTATTTTATCTAATAAAGCCAAAAAGTTCCTAAAATATACTATTATTGCCCATCATTTGCATGTTATGTTAGGCCGGCCCATTGGCGTAGTGGTTAGCGCAACTGGCTTCTACGCCGGGGTCCTGGGTTCAATTTTCGGTCAGGTCTGGCATTTTTTCATCACTCATTTGCAGAATAGTAAAATTGCAGAATAGTCACACGTAAAACAAAAAAAAAAAACGTTATGTCAATAGTGATTGGTAATGCGTAATAGGTGGTGCTATTTCATATGGCTTGTGAACCTGCCCCCAACATTCCTCTGGAGTAATACTCCTTTTATTTATTTAGTGACTATTATTATACTTATAATTTGTAATGATTATAAACAGCTCCCACTCTCTGTGAGCCAGATGAAATGGCACAATAAAACACAATTAAGTTTTAGATATCTGCAAATTACAAAAAATTAAAATCTTTCATTTGTAAGTCCTTGTTTCTACAGACTTATTAGTTTAACCAAGTTTTGTAAGTTTGAAAATTTATTAGTAGTAATCCAATTTTACTAAAAGCAATTATTTGGTATTACACATTGTTTCAGTGGGAGACAGAAGTCACGGGAAGAAAAATGAATCCTTTTGCTATAAGTAAATACTATTCTTTAATCATTTTCCTCTCTGTGACCCTGTTGTTGTAGTACATTTTTCCAACTGTAATTAATATACTCATTCCTACGTATGTGAAACTATACTTACAACACTTGGATGAACTATATTTGTCTACGTTGTTTACCAGCCTCTGTACATCTAGATGTAATGACATTGATTAAAATTTATTTTTCATAATATGGTGCAGCTAAATCTTAAATGTCTGTCATAAAAATAAGAATTATATATTCTTAAATTTCATCAATTTCGATTAATGTCTCTTTATACAGAGTACCGGGTTACCGAGCTTCGCTCAGTGCAGATTATATGTCATCGATTTCTGAAAAGAATGGTAATACAATGGGTTGAATACGATGGGTAATAGATAAGCCATTGAAGGGGAGTTCTGTTTCTGATGTAGTCTTTATATTTAAAAACTGTGTATTTTAATGTTTTATGTATACAGGGTGTCTCACGAGTAACTCGACAAACTTCTAAGGTGGTTTTCTCTCATCAAAATAATGAAAAAAGTTTATATAAACATGGGTTCGGAAACGCTTCGTTAGCAAGTTACGGCTAGCGAAAGATTTCGCCCTGGGTTCAGAACATACGCCTAAATAAAGTCATCCTAGAGGTCTAGGAACCCAATTTTATGAGTAGATTTGATGGTTTCTTATGTATTTCGACCCGGAAAATTGAATAAAATAAGTTCCAGAACCATATCTTCAGTAGTGTTTATAATATCCAATGAAAAACGGACAAATATGTGCATAAAAATACGTTTTTTTTTTAGGTTTGAAGAACAATAACTGTGTTTAATGGCTAATAAATGTGTAAATTTATTTAGCAAAACTTGTAGAGATTTTAATTCTGAAGAGAATGATGTAAAATAGGCCAATAATAAACAAACGCAAAGTTTAAAAAATTTATGTTTAATTAAATAAACACATAAGAAAAATAAGACAGAAAATGCAATATCTTTTTAATTAACGTTCTTCGTAAACACATTTCTTCGTATTTTGATGAGAGGAAACCACCTTAGAAGTTTGTCGGGTTACTCGTGAGACACTCTGTATATAAAAAAACTTTATATATACCTTATATTTGTATACTTTGTTTCTTACACGCACTTCCACGGTGCGCACCGCTTCTTCAGGTAATAATAATAGCATCTAGAAATTGTTTACAAAGATTCATCTTCCTTTGTCAATGGTTTAAATCAAACTCGAGTTAACATAGATAGTATGTTAAGCATAGTGAACGAGTTTTATTCAACCATTGACAAAGGAAGTTGCAATCTTCGTAAATAATTTCTAGAAACTATTATTATTACCTGAAGAAGCGGCGCACCGCAAAAGTGCTTGTAAGAACCAGTTGAAGGAAAATATAAAAAGCTTTTTTATATAATACCTATAAAACAAAACATTAATATGGATTCTGCTGCTACGATGCAAACAAGTAACTTAAATAATTATACTGTGTATTTGTTTACTATATCATCTATTATTGTTTATTACATCTGCAGCCAGCCTATTGTTCTAATTATATTTCTTAATTTAGTGAGTTTACAATTTTTTACAAATATGAGACCTAGCACAATCAATCTAGATCCTGAAAACCCCTATACATGAATTTTCAGGAAAATTGTTAGTGCCATTTTCGAGAACAGTTTGAGGTAAAAACATACATACATCAAGTTGTCGTATAATATTATAGGATTTAAGCTTTTTTTAGGCAATGTAAACACAGATGATTTTAATATTTTTATCAGTAGTTTATATATATTATAATTTATGTCAATATAGAATGATAATACTATTTCACAGGTGGTTGAGTTTAATAAACAGATTATAATTGTAGCATACTCTTAGTGGGTTACCACATCAAATAAACAATGTTAATGAATTCTACATTTGAACTGTTTTCCTGGAAGTTAGTTTGTTAATCATTTCCTTATTTTTTTCTTTTTAGGGGTGTGTTCAGTTCATTGTATCAAATATACCAAGATGAAGGTGTAAGTGGTTTGTTTTCTGGACTTGTAACAAGGCTTATCGGTGAATTATGTACTGTGTTTTTCGTTTCTACTGTGACATTCGTTGTTAAAACATATATTATTACTGATGATAAGACAGTACAACAAGTAGTTACTTTGGGTATTGATGTAAGTATAAAATGAAAAAAAAGATGCAACAGTAAACTATAATTATTTTTTTTATTGATCATTGTTTGTTAAAATCTACACAATTGTAAATCGAAACTTTATCTTGATATGAACAGACTTTGTTTTAATTTTGCTTATAAAAAAACAGTTATAAGCCTGTCCTTTGAATTTGTAAATTCAATCTATATAACAAACTATTAATAAGTCAATTAAAATTTAATGATAACTTAATACTTGTGTTTTATTTCTGAAGATGTTTTTATTTAACAATAATTGTTGTCAAGTACAGTCAATATCAATTTGAGCTTAGCTGATAAATTTTAAAGGACTTTGTTCAAGTTCGTTCATCAGATTTCTAGTTATAATATTTTTATTTTACTTTTTCCCTTTACACAAACTTTCTTCTGGATTAGTTAATCTTAGTTTGTTTTTACATACAATAACATTTATAAAAATTATTAATATTATGGTTTTTAAAAAAACTTTTAATATTCACCTATATTTAGCATTAATATACTTCATACTAACTTGTGACTGTCGTTCTGTTTTTCAGTTTATGATAAAAAATCTAATGTATCCATTTCAAGTACTCGATGTTTGTATGGCTGTAAATGGTTCAGGGTGAGTGACGTATTAAACTTAAAAATTTTCTCTATTAAGAAAGAATCACCTTTATTCATCTCATCAGCATTTTATTTAAAAAATAATTTAGGCAATGTAGTCTCACGGTATGACTGCAACCATAACAGACTATTTTGTGACTGAAAACCATTAATTTAACTCTCAGCTTAACCCTGCAGTTAGTGTAGAATGCACCTAGTTTGAATGGGTATCAGTTATTACTTATCAAAGCAGTTAAGGGACTTGAAATTGCCAATGCAGAGACTGCCTCTTGCTTTAGTACAGTTTAAGAAATATAAATTTCTACACTGCCCATAACAGACAGGTGGAGTGTCAAATTATTTACACTCAATCTGTTAGTTGCAGGGCTAAAATAAATAGTTCTGTTTCTTGTCACATGGTCAGCCAATTAAATGACTGAATCATTTAAGAACAGAAGAGGTAGAGGTCTAAAAGACACTAATCAGAGTTATCTCCTCTGAAAGTAATGAATTTCATTATACAGCCAGACCCTGTAGTGAATGAAGTGAAGGTGTCATTCGCAGAGTGGAAAATATGTGCTTTTCAGAGGGCCCAGCATGCTGATAAGTGTACTTTTCCATTCAGTGAGGAAGGCACGGTAAACCACCTCACTCCTCGTTTTACTTAGTAAAACCTCTACAGGTTCAAACCAGCCTTTCGGCTGATGACCTAAACAACAACAAATTTCTACAATTATATTCCTCTTTGCATTTAAGTTCCACCTGGTACTAGGAAGTATTTAGTTTATTTAAGATGGCTGTCACATGTCCAAGTACTGTAAAAGTATTACTGCAGAAGGTTGCCAGATTTAAAAAAATACTAGAGGTGACTTTTGTGTGTTGTGACCTTGAGGGATCGTATGAGGTACGTGCAGAAAGTAAGTTCCGTTTTTATCTATTGCCCCGGGATCGCTGCCGTCTCTGTTTGGTGCATGCACTGAAGTTATTCTTAAGTCAAGGAGAAGGAGATGACACCATTTTGAGTTCACTGTCCTGTTTACGCTTTATAGTGCTTGGTTAGAATGACATTGTTGATTGAAAATCCCGCCACGTGTGAGATTAAATCTGTTTTCTGAATGCGAAAAACTCTAAACCAGTTGAAACTCATTGACAGGCCTATGAGGTTTATGGTGAAAATGTGATTGAGTGATTTACTTTATTCACTTTGTCATCAGTACAGACTGAAGTCAAGCAAATTTCGGTACGTTAAAAAATCATGTGCACAGTCTTTTGGGATCGACACGGCATTCCACTGGTGGATTTTTGACTGCAGGTTGTAAAGATCTGTACAAATGTTTACTGTGAGGTGTTTAGGAAACTGAAAATAAAACCATACAATAATTTTTTTTAGTTTTTTCTGTTAAGACTTGAAAATTAGCACCATCAATATTCACTAATGTGCTAAATACATTGTCTTATGAAAGTATTTTATCAACGTCATCAGAAATTCGATTCCTTATTAAAAATAATTAGATATCAAACTTTGAAAAACAACAAAACTTTATTGTCAACTAGAAGGTTCTAGAATTTTCCAAACAATCAGCAACATAAACATTAAAGTGTGCAAGTGTGGCTGTACATAATATATGTATGCATAAAATAATATGGCATCTGTCATATTATAATATAAAAATTATATATTGAATAATATTTTATATAATAATAATTATATATGGCGTATATAATAATTATAATAATAAAGTACATGTCTTCTAGGTACAGTTTGTGTTAAAATTCACAAGCCTCACATTCATAGAATAAACACTTGCTACTATACCCTGAACTGTTCTATTGATGTATGCTTCGTTAGAATTATGTACAGTATGTGTTCTTTACTTGTAATGTCTCAAAAGATGTTTTTCTATAAAATAAATAATCCCCATTAAACTCTTTGAAATTCTTTGAATAAAAAAGGTAATCTAGTTAAAGTTAAGGAAAATTTTTTAAGTATATATTCTCGTGTAAGTATTCAATTTAGGAAATATTTTGAATTACTTTACGGCTGAACTTTCATTTACATTTCTGAGAATAAATTCAAATTTCATGGAAGCTATTGAAATAATTTAAATTTAAAATTGTTTCTTTGCAAGTTGGTTTTTCATATTATTGTATTGGATTTTTATGTATTTAATATTATGTGATAAAAAATTTTTGTTTTATTGTTTCTGATTAAGTAGTCTCTATAAATACAGGTTATATTATTAATAGTGGTTTTTCATTTTTCTTGTGTTTATGTTTTAGGTTAAAGGCAGGGTCACCACCTCTTATGCCAAATTATTCAGGTAATTGGTTGAAATGTTGGAGCGATTTAACAAGTTCAAATCAAGCAAAACGTGGCTCATCATTAATTTGGAGGTACCATAATCCTCCAGCAATTAAAACACACTTTTCTCAAGTACCATTTCCTGATATACCAAAGAATAGATAAATAGTTTAGTGCATCTATGTGTATGCTGTTCTTCGCTTGGTCTTTATAATTAATTTATTCAAAATGTATTCGAAGTACAACTATAAATGGGAAAGTGCAAGTTATTTCTCATTTTGTCACGTTATCAATAATTAAGAGTATCATTTTTTTGTATAGTATCTCTTAACACTCAGGTGTCAGTCATTCTTCATTAATTATATTCGATTAGTGTATTTTAATTATTAGTTCATGTAGTCGTTTTCAATTGCGTATTGTGTAATCCGAATAATATGTGCTAAAAATAATGTGGTATTGAAGTCATTTTTAATTTATGTAACAATTCAAAATATTATTTTGTATACTGTAATTTATATTTTGAAAGATATTATTTTACTATTATTGTAACTTCACTATTAGTACGAAAATGTTATATTCGAAAACTAATAGAAATAAAAAGCAATTATGAAATTTTGTTCAGTGTTCTGTAATTATTTCTAATGAATGTATCCATTCTTATTAACCCCATGTGTTTTAATATTCAAAGTTAGTGATGTTCTTAGTGGTTTATTTTTTCCTGGTGAACTAAATATATAATCTTTTTAACAACATTTTAACAATAGAGGTCAACATTTCAATTGGTTCATGCTACGGAATTCTTACTGAAAATTTGAAGATGCACTGAGTCACCGCAAAATTTGTGCCTCACCTGATGACCGAAGAACCGAAGGACTCGTGAGTTTTTGGCCCGCCATTTGATTACCATGCTTCCCCACCAACCCTACTCACCTGATATAGCACCCTCTGCCTTCTTCTTGTTCCCCAAACTCAAAAATCCTCTCAAAAGAAAAAGATTACCTCGATTTCTGAGATTCAGAAGAAAGCGACAGAGCAGCTAAAGTCATTCCAGAAGAAGCGTTCCAGGATTGCTTCAGAAGATGGGAACACTGATTGGACTAGTGTGTACGTTGGGGAGGAGATTACTTTGAAGGGGATCCAGCCTCCTAAGCTCTTAGTCAAATTTTTTTATAAAAAAAATTCAGGAACTTTTCGAACAGGCCTAATATATTACCATAAAAATCAATAAGTCTCATCGCTGAGTAAATTATCAGCATCCGAATCAGTAAATGCATGCTTATTTGCCATGATTACATGGAAACAAATTTGTATGGAATTCATGGCTACATAAATATTGATTCCTAATAAAAGAAGAGTGAAAATATCAATATTAAAATAGAGAAGACGTAACAATAACATTTGTACTAGCGTTCTTAACAATTAACTTATGAAACAACTCTTAATTACTTGCTTTACAGCTGTCAAAATTGGAAAGATAACTCATCGATAACCATATGCTGACCAGATAACTCATCGAAAGGACCTAAAAATGTGTATGGTTTGGTAAGATGTTTCAGTAGAAATCCTATTCCAAAGACTTTTCGTTTCGTGGCTTTATCTACAACAAGCTTCCCCAAAATGATAAAAGTACACTAAACATCATAAAGTTCATTAAAGTTACTACATAAGTTCACATTAAAGCTGAATTACAGAAATGGCTTTTTAGCATTGGTAGGCATTATATGAAATTACAGAAATGATTACTCCCTTAAAACTGTGATCTTTACCCTGATATTTTGATTCTGAACAACCTGGTGTTTGAAAAAGACTTAAATTGACCTTTCTTTAAACATGGGAAACCATAGTTGGATAGGTTAACTTCCTTACTCTTGCATGAATAGAATAACAGGTAAATGTGTATGTAATGTAAGTTTATTAATTTGTAAAGAAGGTTTTTGGGAAATAAATTAACATTATTTTTATTGTCGGCAGAAACAAGTGAATATTTCAGATCAGATTGTGTGCTAAAACAAGGTGACAGTATAAGCCCACTCTTTTTTCTTAACTTAATGAATATAATAACAAAAATATTTAACATGGTATATTGGAATAGATGTCATCCTGTTACAATTCAATATTTACTTTCTCTTGCTCTGTATGATTAAACAGGGAAGGAAAGTTATGTTTTCATGATGATTTTTCGCATGAATAAACTACTACTTCTGGTTGACCAATTTTGATGAAAATGTTCATACTGTGTCTCCTAGTAGTAACTAACTTAATTTCCAAGTTTCTACTTTGTATGATATTTTCATTCGTTAGATATTTTGTTCACACGCACACACCAATCACTAAGAACATGATTTTTGGGTTCAGGGAGCCTGGGAACTTGTATTTCCAGTGAAAGCTTAATTGCGAAAAATCATGAAAACATAACTTTCCTTCTCTGATTAATCAAACAGAGCAAGAGACAGTAAATATTGGATTGTAACAGGATGACGTATATTCCAATATATCATGTTAAACCTTTTTGTTACTATATTCATTAAGTTAAGAAAAAAGAGTGGGCTTATACTGTCACCAAATACATCCTTTCAATTGGGCGTCCATGTATTTTTTAATGGTTACATTGTACAGGATCTTCCGCTCTCTAACGCATTCAATTAGCTTTTCTTTGATCTCCATTTCTAAGATACTAAAACCCACCAGGTTGGTCTAGAGGTAAAGTCGTCGCCAAAATCAGCTGATTTTCAGAGACGAAGGTTCCTGGTTCAAATCCTAGTAAAGGTAGTTACTTTTATACGGATTTGAATGCTAGACAGTGGCTAACGGTGTACTTTGATGGTTGGGGTTCAATTAACCATACCTCTCAGGAATGGTCGACCTGAGTCTGCACAAGACTACAACTCATGTACGCGTCACACACATCATCCTCATCTCATTGGGTCATGGGGTTGCTTATTGTTCTGAATTGAACAGATTGCAACGTACACACATTAGGGATTAAAAAAAATAAAAAAAAGGTACTAAATAAATTCGTAGGCAACAGAATATACAGATTGCCACAGATCCACTGAAACCATGTGAGCGGCAGAAATTTTGTTGGAAAGCTTGCAAAGGCAATTGGTGGGGGAAGCATAGTCAGCTTTCAAAACGGACCAAGACAGTAACGAAGCTAAGTGGAGTTGAGTCCAGCGACACTGCTAACTATGCTATGCATCCTGTGGTCGCCCAGATATAGAAAAACACGGGTACGTTTTTGTCAGCTGAGTCCACTTCACTTAACTCAACTCTGCTCCCAGTGGCCATCCGCCGTAAGAGTAAAATCATGGATGTCACTTAAGGGATATAGAAAAAATAACAATAGTATGATGGAGAACAGCCAGAATTAATGGAAAACTATAAGTATCTGTGAGTATTTATTAGCTTTGAAAGAAGCCTAGATGAGGAAATTAACCACAGAATTACAAAAGCTAATGTGGCATACTATCACTTAAACAGTACAGTAGTACGGGAATAAATTTTTGCATTATTAAGATGCATATTTATATATCTGTACACCTACTGTTAGGTATTGAAAGCTAAGAGAATTGCTAGTAATCTGACTACTCCTGAAATGAGATTCCTGAGAAGAGTAGTGGGCATGGTTGTGTTAAAAATGTAATAATCAGAAGAGATTTGAGGTAAGAACCCTGCTGGATACATCAGAAAATCCAGCCAAATCTTTTGAAGCATGATGAAAGCTTGCTAAATTATTTTGGAGGCAAGACCTGAGGGACAAATAAATCTTGGAAGGCCCAAAATTAACTGAGAAAAATATTTAATAGAAATAAATAAGATAAGCTATAAAAATGAGAGAGTTCGATACTATGATACTGTAAGGTGTGTACATTGTGAAAAGAAAGAAGATTTATCCATTCTAAAACAGCTACATTTACCATGCAACACAGGTGAAATAACATTGTCTAGATCAACGTTTCTCAACTTGGGGTATGTACCATTGCGAACCCCTAGAGGTTCGCAATGGATCACTTGGGGGTTCGTGTAAACAAAATGCATAATGGCGAATTTGTAAAACAAATAACTTTTAACTAGAAAAATCTGGTGTGAAACACCAACGACTTTCTCTTGCCAATGCAAATAATGAACAATATAACACAACATTAGAAATAAACAAAAAACTAACCTCAAAAACCATAACCTTATTTTAATCATGAGTGAATATTTTTTGTTTAACGTTTGACTGTTTTGCAATTACTGCTAATGGAGACAGTGAAGGATGAAATGATTTTTTGTAATGTATGAAAATATGCCGTGCCTGAGTGGGATTTGAACCCAAGACCACATGATCATGAAATGATGTAAAATGAAAACCAACCTTAGTTTGGCTTAATAATACAGAAAATCACTCTGATGCTAAACAAGGCTCTGTAGAGAAGAATGCTTAGAATAAAAGTTGTAGATCTTTTAATTTCCTATAAATTTTATTGTTACACTTTTGTCAAATGCATACTAAGGCCGAAATCTTAAAAAATCCATAAAGATTTTCATGAAAAAGAAACAGAAAATCCACTAATTACCGCTAAACTAAGCATTATACAAAAAATTTTTGGAATAAAAGTTGACCTTCACTTTGCCCTAAAATACATATATTAAGGCTGCAATCTTAAAAACCATTTTTTTTCTACAAGAGCTCAGCCTCCCCAAGAATTTCAGCAAACATGGTGCCTACCCTATCTTGTAGAGCATTAAAAATGTAGTAACTGAGGCGATTTAAAAAAAAAATCGTAGGAGCCGATTTTAAGAAAATCGTAAACAAGTGAAAAATTACATGAATAAACTACAACTTCTGGTAGACTGATTTTGATGAAAATGTAAGTGTCGGATCCTCTGAAAGTACTTAACTTTAGTTTCAAATTTGTACAATGTTCCGTTCTTGAGATATTTTGTTCACACAAACACATAGACCAATCTCTAAAAACATGTTTTTTGGGTTCAGGGGGCTGAAAACATGTAGATTTGATGAAAAATTGATAAGAAAACAATACTTTCTTTCCTATATATTCTTCTTGCCTATGCAAGAGAAAGTAAAAAACGAATGACATGAGAAGCCTAATTATTTTTAACAAGTAGTTTATAAAATACAAAAACTACTCAGGTCAAATTTCAGAACAGTATGTAAGTGGTTTTATTGGCATACCGTAGCAACATAGCTTGTGAATGTATTTGTAGAAAGAGCTTTTTTATCCTGCGCTTTCATAAAAAACAAATGCAGAAATAAGTTATATGGTGCCCTAGATATGAGACTGTGTTTGGCTTCGTTTGAGCCCAACTTGAAAAAAACTGTGTGCATCAAAGCAAGGACAGAGCTCCTATTAATGTGCAAGTAAAAGAAGTTAAAAAAGTATTTACATTTTTCAAAAATTAACTTTTTTATACAAATAACAAAACTAATGGACAAGTTGAATTTTAAAACATTTTTAGTTTAAAAGTATTTCTCACCAAGATTCTAGTGCTAAAACGTTATTGCAAAATATAGTACTCATACTTTTTTAATTTGTTTTTATTGTAACCTCAAATTTGATTTTTTGTTATTGCCTGTAGACTAAAATTTAGTCCAGGGTTACAATTTATAAAAATAATTTGGTTAGGCATCAGAACTAAAAAAAGGTTGAGAATCAGTGGTCTAGATGATCCATTAATTTACTGTACAAAAGAGTATATAAAATAAATGGTTTGCTAAGCTGTAAAAATTTTACTGTTACAAATTTTTGTGAAAGAATAACCCATCCACTTCACTTCAGGTCTGACTTGATATTTTTCTTTCCACCGTACAGTGTGATTTTATTAGGGAGCTTATCCTCTGTAAGGCTATTCCCACGATGCTAGTTGACTAAAATAGTGTAATAGGAAACAACAACACTAGTATGCTAGTGACTTTGAACATGTTTGATTTTCCTAGCACTTGTATGGGAAAAAAGATCACGCGATTAACTAGCATTAGTAAACTAGCCGGTATGAATGTTTGGA
The DNA here is from genome assembly GCA_035578175.1 of Catonia carolina. NCBI lineage: Eukaryota > Metazoa > Arthropoda > Insecta > Hemiptera > Achilidae > Catonia > Catonia carolina. The sequence continues at coordinate 70,324,284 of JAQMRL010000008.1, forward strand.
AACGTTGCTAGTTGCTAGTAAGCTGTACTTTGTACAGCTATACGCAGCACAACTAAAATATGTCTTCAGATCACTGGCTTCAACTAGCTTCATGGGAACTGTCATCTATGTGCTAGTACTAGCTATTAGTAAAGCATCATTGGAATAGGTCAGTACTGACATGTTCAAATCATCCGTAAAACTTCTTGTCAATTTATAATTGTGTTCTAATTATATCTTTTTCACTCTGTCTCTTGTCTTTCCCATCAAACTTCTTATTAACTTCATTTCTGGCACTTGAATTCTGCTCTCTATCATCCTTCCTCCTGTCCATCTTTCAGCTGCATAAATCACTATAAGGATAAAATATGCATAATAGGTAACTGCCCTAAAATAAATATTTTTTATATCTTCACAGAAGCTACTATTAAAAAAAAAATCACTGTGTTACAAATACCAATATTAATCTTTATTGAGACTTAGTTACATTTAATTTTAAGTTCTGTGTTGTACCATGTGAAGTCATTGTGATTTCATTGATCTGTTGTCTTTTATTACATTTAAGACATTGGTTCTTCATTACATAACTTTTTCCTTATTATTTTATACTATTTTTATTTTCTTTAGTTAAGATCTGTAGCCACACTGATTTTTAAAATTCAATTTTAATGCAATCTTCTAAGGTGACAATATTCCACACAGGTAAAAAATTGCTAGTCCTAAATACTTTTAAGTCAAAAATTATTTCCATATAATCACTTGCACATTTTTTATATATGATTTTTTTATATCTTCACAGAAGTTACTATTAAAAAAATCAGTGTGTTACCAAGACCAATATTAATCTTTATGCACACTTAGTTGCATTTAATTTTAAGTTCTGTGTTGTACTATAAGAAGTCGTCATGATTTCATTGATCTGTTATCTTTTATAACATTTAAGACATTGGTTCTTCGTTATATTACTTATTGTTAATTATTTCATACTATTTTTATTTTCTTTAGTTAAGATCTGTAGCCACGCTGTGATTTTTAAAATTTAATTTTAATGCAATCTTCTAAGGCTAACAATAATGCACACAGGTGAAAAATTGCTAGTCCTAAATACTTTTGTCAAAAATTATTTCCATATAATCACACGCACAATTTTTATATCTTCACAGAAGCACTATTAAAAAAAATCAGTGCGTTCCAAATACCAGTATTAATCTTAATGGACACTTAGAGTTGCATTTAATTTTAAGTTCTGTGTTGTACCGTATGAAGTCGCCATGTTCTCATTGATCCATTGTCTTTTACTACATTTAAGACATTAGTTCTTCATTATATTACTTATTCTTAATTATTTTATACTATTTTTATTTTCTTTGGTTAAGATATGTAGTCACACTGTGATTTTTAAAATTTAATTTTAATGCAATTTACTAAGGCTAACAATATTGCACACAGGTGAAAAATTGCTAGTCGTAAATACTTTTATATCAAAAATTATTTCCATATAATCAGATACACATATGAGTTCACGCACATATATATAGGAATACAATGGCTTCCACTAAATTACAAATTTTGTTGTTTAAAATTTCTTTTGTAGCTTAATTTTTGAAATTTCACAAAAATGAAATGATTTTGTTACAATTCATGAAATGATCATGTTATATTTAATTTAGCTGATCAGAAGAGATTATAAATAAATTCATGAAATATCTGTTACATCCACATTTAAAACATATGTTTCTTTAAATCAAATGCATATGGATTTTGAAGAAGTCTTTTCAAACAATATAAGAACAATATCAACAAATTGAATGTAAACCAACTAATTTAGCTGTTTATTTTAAAATAATTATTATAATTAATTGGTTTGATGCTACAATAAGGTATTTTAAGATGAATAATTATCCTGAACACAAAAAAACTTTAATAGATCTTGTAGAGGTTGTAGGAAATGCGATTGTTTTTCAACCATACGAGTACATAAGATTTCTCATGACAGTAAGTACTGTATTATATATTTTTAATTTTAAAAAGTCTTTATATAAAGATACTATATTAAAATTATCTCCTAATTACCTTATTTTTTATTGGATTAGATCTTTTGAATATTGTAATATTTTTTTCTATAAGTTTTAGAAATAGTTTAAAAATCTGTGTGATTTATTTTACTACTATCCAATTTCATCTTACACATTAAACGCATAAATTTACAGTTTACTAGTTTTACATATTTTATAAACTTTGTTGTGTATTAAAAAAAGCTTTGTTGATTTTTTGGTAAATTTAAAATAATTGTTGACTGTGTCTTTGTAGTGTAGTGGTAGAAAAATGTATGGTAAATGTTAATGTTGGATGTTTGCAAATGTAAACTAATGGAAATCTTCATTTAAAAAAATGTAGGTAGACTGGAATCAGTCCAGTGGGGGCTGAAACCAAAATGGTAAAGCATACTTTTATTTTAAAAATACTATATAGATTGATAATGAAAATTATTGTAGTTAATTAATTTAATCCCTTAAATAATTATTTCAATTGAGTAACTTTAATCTACATTATTTTCAGGTTGGTTATATCCCACCAGCTTACCTTAAGAAATCAGGAGGTTTTGGCCAAGGACAATTTTTGTATTCACAAATGGCTATGTATGGTAAGCGTAATCATTTAAATTTTATAAACATTGAGATGTCCTGGAATATTAACATAATTTATAACATGGTTAAAAACACATCATAAATTTCTGAAATACTTTTTTTAGTTTTTAGTTTCATATTTTAGCTTTTCAAACATTACATTACTGTTTGTTTTTATTTTTCTCCTCCAATCACTTTTTCCAGTTAAGAATAAAACCTCATCATCTTATCCAGTTACATTTCTTTTGGTTTGTCCTTCAATCTCAGGTATGGATCCCTTAAATATCATTGTATCCTGTTACTATTAAATTATTTTTGTACATCAAGACAAAGAACCCTTTGAGGATTTCAAAAATAAAACAATGCCTACCCGATATAAGCTCATTATTTTGCCTCACTCACCACTCTTATCCTTCATGTATGTAAATACATTAAAACATTTCTTTCAAAATCTCTCTGGTATACACTGGCTGATATTTTATTTATTTATTTCACTCTTTATAGTACAATGCAATAAATTATCTAAGGCAAGATTTTCAATAAACAAAATATCAAAAATTATAATAATTCATTTTATATATCAGAATCTTTGCAGGTTGACTTAAATATAGTTCGAAAATAAACAAGTCTGATGATTCACACTGAAATATAGTGAATAAAGGTTTAAAGTTTATAAAAGGAATAAGGGAGGGTTATTTTATAAGAAATTATCCATTATCTGGATCCCACCTTTGCCACTAATAGTATCCATCAGCTTCAACATTTGTTTTGCCGGCCGCATTGGCGTAGTTGGTAACGTGCTCGCCTTTCATCATGCGGTCTTGGGTTCGAATCCCATTCAGGCACAGCATATTTTCATACATTACAAAAATCATTTCATCTTTCACCATCTGCATTAGCAGTAATTGCAAAACAGTCTAACATTAAAAAAAAAAATTGTCTCACATCATGCGGTCTTGGGTTCGAATCCCATTCAGGCATGGCATATTTTCATACGTTAAAAAAATCATTTCATCTTTCACTGTCTGCATTAGCAGTAATTGCAGAACAGTCGGACATTAAAAAAAAAAAATTTGTTTCTTACGTGTGTATAATTCGATGTAACACATTTTGTTGGTAAATGTGAAATATGTGATACATAACATTGTACATACAATTAACCTGTGATATATTTACAATTTTAAGTATTTGTGATTTGTTAATGCTAAATGTAATTAATTTTAACCCTAATTTGTAAATTAAATAGTGAAAGTTAATTAATTAAATTAAAGTAGCATCAACTGATTGATCATAAGTGCCTACAGTGAATTAGGGTATGATATTGGTGTGTTTTAACATGTAATAACTTTCCAAATCTTGATCGGGAATTTGTGGATTGTATCTGCTTTGCAATTCTATGTCTGTAATTCAAGATACCATTGAATTACAGGATATACTCGCTGATGGAAGCTCTATTTTAGAAGCAACTCTTGGAGAGTGAGAAACTGGCAAAATTCAGCGCTGTGTGTGGTTCTATTTACAGGACAATAGGAAAGAACACGAAACAGGACACCCAAATGAAATTTTAAAGAGCAATGGCTTGACCACTCATTACATATGGGAGTGAAACATGGGTGTCATTACATAGGAATGATTCTTGTATCCAGGCTGCTGAAATGAGATTTTTGTGGGGAGTCAAATGTTGTAACTGGTTAGATAGAGTATGTTACAAAACTGTACGCGCAGAGTTAAGTATTCACACTATGTGAAATATTAAGGATATGTGAGAAACTAGTCCAACCATTTACTTCACATGTCACCACACAAGATTTCTTCTATGAGCATGGAAAAATAAACCTAGAGGGAAGTGAGGCTTGGGAAGAACTAAAAAATATGGATACTGGAACAGGTCATTGAGCCTAATCCTTGACAGATGATGAGTACTCTTGGATTCCTTCAATCCATCAGTGCATAAACAAAGTATAACAGTCTTGGGTAAAGTGGAATTTAGATTTACTCTAGCGGTAATATTAGCTTTAAGTTTATATTTCCATGTTTGTATAATTTTTTGTCCCTTTACAGCCATTTTTAATTCTTTGTTCCTGTGATGTTACTTCTTGTTTTATGTAAAATTTACTTTCTTGACTGTGTTACTACAGTTTGTAAGATTTCAGTGTTATAAGAAAACTGTCTGCATTAGCAGTAATTGCAGAACAGTCGAACGTTAAACAAAAAAAAAGAAGAAAATAAAGAAGAAAACTGTGCTCTGCAATTAGACCCTTTATACTCTTGTATGGAATAACAGGTCTTGTTAACCACCCTGGTTTATCGCTTATAAAAAGAATTATCAGAAATTAAACAGGAGATATTAAAAAAAGGGAGGGTTAAGGAGATATGGGCGTAGTAGAATTTCTTGGTTGAGGAATCAGAGAAAATTGTTTAAATCAACATTTCATGTACTTTGTGGTTTGCTGACAATATTGAAATTGCCATATGGATCACCAGTATCACATAACGAATTAGGAGGACCAAAATGAGAGAACCTTTTAGACTCTCATTAGCCTGAAATTATCATTACCATTTAGTGTGAAATTAAACCTTGGCTCTTGATCTTAGATGCAAACTATGCATATTAAGTAAGACTACTAAAATATAATTTAGATAAATTTATTAGTACTATTTGTTCATGTAATTATTAGAAATTATTTCAAAGTTATAATTTATTTTACAGCTTCTCACATCTATCATGTAAATGGTATTACAGGATTTCTTCCAGGGTTGGAACCTCGATTAATCACAGCTGTAATACGTTATTCAGTATCAAAAACTACAAATGAAGTAATTCCTTTATCTAAAAACATAAATGAAGACGAAATTACTGAGTAAGTAGAAAAGATTTGTTAGCATATTTAATTGTACATCAGGTTAAGCAGAGGTTTTTTCTTACACAAAGAATTTAAGTCTAATGAAATCCTACAGATGTGGGCCGCCTCTAACTGGATGTGATGGTACTGTTTAGTATGAAAGGTGATGTGGCACATGCGTAGAGCTGACACTGTACTCAAACGTTAAGTTAGAACAGCATAGGATTTGTGCATGAGTGATGCTGAAGACCATCTCTGAAATCATAGATCCAAAACCAAGCCAGAGATCAGTGTTTATGGTTTAGCATTTAAACATTTTGCTATTATTGATAATATTAACTTTCATATTTTACTTAGTATTTCATTTACAACCCACTGGATTGGTCTAGTTGTAAAGTCGTCAGCTGTTTAACAGCTGATGTTGCATTTAACAAAGATATTCTACATTAAACTAATTTTTGTGTTTTATGTGAAATATTTTCACAACTGTAAGAGAAACAGTTCTGGGACTTTTTAATTCTTCAAGTTATAGTCCATAAGGTGCCATCAAATTTGTCTCGTAATTAAAGCCTTAAAAATTTCAGTATGATCTCGTATCATTGATGTAAATTTGGGTGAAATTTTTCGCCAGCAGTAACTCTGTAATGAAGCGCTTCTGGACCTACGTTTATATGAAACTCTTTTGGACCCCAGGATCTCTGAAATAAAATTCCTCAATAAAAATTTTACTAAGTGGTCTATTGCATAACTTATTATGTACTTCATAAATACATGCAAGAAAGCGAAAATTTATTCCAAGTGTAAAATAATTTTCCTGACAATTTAAATATTTTTTTCTTTTAGTAAATCACTATTCCTTAAACGACTTGCAAAGGAAACATTTACTTCTGTGGTGGAAAATATTCTAACTCAACCATTTTGTGTTGTAACACTGAGATCAATGGCACAATTTATTGGAAGAGAAACTAAATACAAGTAAGTACCAGTAATAAATTTGTTTGGAAAAATAATTTAATTAGTTTATTATAAATAAATAATGAGTGAAGTGGTTGACAATTACCTCCTTACTGGTAAAGATGAAAATCTTTAGGCTACATTTTACATTTCTAATTATTAACAAAGTATACTAGGCTCGCAACTATCTGGCCCCCAGATATCCAGACTTCCGTACTATCCAGCATGGGTCCTTGGTAAAAATAAATAATTAATGACAAAGAAAAAACAAAATACAGTAAAATGATAAATGTTATTTACTGTATTGTAATTTGTTTTGCCATTGTGTTACCTTAGAATTGTGGAAATGTTACACTGTACAGTTGTATACAGTACTATGTTGTACGATTAATCCTAGGTTTTTTTTTGATCATGTTCTGTGTATTGTATTACTGTGTAATAAATTTCAAGGTTAGATAAATATCAACAACACTGTGTATTTATTATAGCCTACCGTACATATACTGTACCTTAACTTAATCTCCCGTTTACTAATTCCTTTAACTATGCATAAAAAGAAAACACAAATTAATGTGCCCTAAAAACTTATAATATTATTCAGTTATCACTAATCAGTGTGAATTACTACACATAAAACCAATTTAATTCTTTATCCGGCTTTTTTATTATCCAGCCTGGTCTACTGCCACGTTAGGCGAGAAAGTTGCGAGCCTAATGTATATCTAATGCTTTCAATTGGAGATTACGCTGAATGGAGTTCTTCCTAACCTTATTACATACGCTGACAATACAGTCATTTTAGCAGGTTCAGACAAGTTACTTCAGAGCATGATGGGTAAGATTTCTATCGAGGGAAAGGCTCTTGGTCTGAAAATTTACCTTCTGAAACTGAGGTGATGTTGGTTAATAAGGTTCCTCAGACTTCATGCAACTTATTTATTGAAAATCAATCTCTAAGCAGGTTCAGAAATTTAAGTATTTAAGGAGTTCGGTTACAGTAAATTTGGAGCCAGTAGTGGATGTTAGAACTTGTATGATAGTTGGCATTTCTTGCCATGAACCATCTGCTTGTTAATAATATACATTCATTCCGTATAAGATAATGTTTGTCAAGCTGCATATTTAATTTATCCCGCAGTGTGTTTGTAGTCCATGAATTATTTAGAAGCTTTTGAGATGGGAGTATTCATAGAGAATGGTTAGAAATTTATGTTCTGGTCATGTTATGAGTGTTTAGGTTTTGAGACATATGGCTGTCGATTGTGAATTAATCAGCATATTCAAAGGGAAGAAGAGAACACTATACTTTTGATAGTCTTGTTTTTATTTTCAGACCTGATAATTCATTAATTTTTTCTATCAAAGAATTAAAGTTTTCCTCCGTTACGATCTAACCTTGAACAGTTGTTTAAGAAATCCCTGAATCTTCTGGTTTTAGTTTTACATTTTCCATTTTTAACTCATTTCATTTACAACAACTTACTGTGTCTCCACTGCTGTACAATCTGTGTTTACTACATATAAAAAAAAATACTAGAACAGTATTGGACAAAATTCAACAAATTTGTAAATTAATCTGTGGCGGAACTTACTAACTGGAGTGGATTTGGCGCTTCTCCGACCATAGCTGCATTATCCTCTTCTCATTTCCCTAGTGCGTCTGCATTTAAGCTGTAACTTACTAGTAATCATAGCTGGTGCTGGAACTGTAGTCCTCCTCACTTGATTCAGAGTCTGAACCCACAATTATTAACCCTTTCAGTGCCGAAACAATATTAAAAGTTTGATCTAAAGTGGCATTTAATTTGAATAAGAGTGTACAAAAAGTGCCAGCCCTTATTTCAAAACTTGCAGGCGTAAGCCTGCCATTGCTGACCAAAATTTCAACGTTACAGAAAAATAAAATTTCCTGTTAAAATTAATTTTTATTGCGTTCATAAAAAACGGAATTGTTTTAACACTAAAAATATTCAAAATAGTTTTTGTTAGTTTATTTAAAGTCGCATCGACATTAGCTTGGTCATTAGCAACTACTGTGGGTTTTGGTACCTAACTGTGGTTTCAACATGTTAAAATTTCCAGACCCTAGCTGGAAACACATATCAGAGTGCGTCGCTTTGTAGGGTAGCGTGCTAGTCACTACGCCACGCAGGTGGTTTCAAAATATATTATTCCATTAATTTTTGTTTAAAAGTTTTTTTGGAAATGTTCAGTTATCTGGACGTTGGTACTTTATGCTTAACTTACGAACATCTGGTAAACTGGATGTTATAACTACGTAAAAGATATCGATGTCCTGTTTTCCAGACGTTGGCACTGGAGGGGTTAAAGAAGAAAGTACTTGTAATAAATTTCCATTATATATTGTACTTTCAAAACAATGGTCATGTAAATATTGAATCATAAGTACTAGTGGATCCTTACGTCGAATAAAAAAAAAAAAAAAACAATAACAAAAATCCACCATAGTATTTCATTATGAACAAACTGATTGGGTCTCTTCATCTTTAAAGCCTAATTCGATAAACACAAAAAGCCAAATGTCATTTAATAATAAGGTGAACATTTAAAATACTTTACAGTTATCACAGTTTTAATCAAATACAAAATAACTTGTTGTTTAAGTCATCAGCCGAAAGGCTGGTTTGAACCTCTAGAGGCTTTACTAAGTAAAACAAGGAGTGTAGTGGTTTACCATTATCTTTTTCACTGAGTGGAAAAGTATGCTTATCAGCATGCCTCTGAAAAGCATCTACTTTCCATTTTGCTAATGACACCTTAACTTCATTCACCACAGCAAATCTGGCTATGTAATGAAATTCATTGCTCTCAGAGGAGATAACTCTGACTAGTGTCTTTTACACTTCTACCTCTTCTGTTCTTAAATTCTTCAGTCTTATAATTGACTGACCATGTGATTAGAAACAGAACTATTTTTTGTAGCCTTGGATGTAGCAGATCAAGTGCAAATAATTTAACACTCCACCTGCCTGAAAAAATATCATATCTTTTAAGATCATTTTGTAGTAAATTCCGTTCTACTTACATACAGTTCAAGCGTAGATTTAGCATAGGCTGTATGTTTTATAATGAGAACACTTGTACACAAATAATTTTAGAGACCAAAGTGAGAATGGTGAGGGAAGCTATTCTCCGCCAGAGACTAATGCATGCACAGACCAGTGCCATATTTCTGGTTGCTGGATAATAGTTAAAGATTACTAAAATTATTCAGGGTAAAATGTTGAGGTGCAACCTCATAACGAATGTGTTATAATGGGGAAGGGGATCGCTGTAATTTAAATATGTTTTAATTAACATTTTTTGAATATTATCATCAAGGGGTGTTGGAGTCTGCCCTAAAAAATTTCTTCGGTATTTATATATAGTTTTTTCTTCAACAAATAAATTTATTTTATTATTCCAATAAAGTCTAAGTTTTTTGAAAATTTACATGACTGTAACCCATAAATATTATTTTTTTGTTTTAAACCCAACTGTTGTGCTAGGTGTTAGGTGGAAATGAGTGATGAAAAAATGCAAGAACCTTAAATTATGGGAGATGATAGGGTGGGTGGAAAATAAATTTTACTGTATTATCCATAACTTATTTGAAAATAGTTCTGTTGCTGTCAATCAAACACTGTTTGAATAAGGAGTCTTTCTGTTACATTCTAGTTACAATGAACCTCTTACAATGAAAATGTTGTGAAAAAAGGATGTAAAAAAAATTCCATGAAAATTTGTTCTGACAGTTTTTTTTATTCTTAAACATTTTTTTAAAGATAGATGGTTTCCATGGAATACCAGAATACGTAGAACAGAGAATCCTGAACATTAAAAAGAATTTCAAGACCCTAGCATAAACACAGCTGAAGTTATAAGTATCTTAGTCTCCACAGAATATGGAAAATGGAATTTACAGAAAATTAAAATCAAAAACTATACTTTGTTACACAATGATGAATTTAGGATTCTCCTGGCCTTTTTCACTGTACCTTTTTTCTTCATTGCTTGTTTTTTTCTAACATTTGTGAAGTAAATGAACTAAAACCGAAAAGAAGTGAGTTTTAAAAAAATTACGTTAAAATATTATTTTCTATATTTTGAGATGTGTAACTTGAATTGCATTATATTTTTGGAGAAAATTATGGCATATATAATTATTTTCTACTCTTTCTATCTTATAAAAAAACAATAATTACACCGTATTAAAGAGATCTGAATTTTTCAAAATGTAAAAAGATTTTTTACATTTTTTTCACATGATGAGCAGACTCCTCCCCTTCAACAAAATACTTGAATAATTATTAATTAATAATTTACTTATTTGCAGTGGAGTTTATGACTCACTAAAAATTATTTATAAGGAACAAGGAGTAAGTGGACTATTTTCAGGGATTATCCCAAGATTGATAAGAAATGTAACCAATGTTATAATTGTTACTACATTATGTTATGCTGTAAAAGTATGTCTAACTAAAGATAAGGAATTAATCAAAATCACGAATTGTGTATTTAATGTAAGTCATTACTTTGCCATGATAATTTTACAGTATTTCAATTGTAAATATTTCAAGTTAATTTCTATGTTTTTTTTTAATTAAGGTTTTATAAGGAGTCTTTCTGTTACATTCCAGTTACAATGAACCTCTTACAATGAAAATATTGTGAAATTCCATGAAAATTTCTGATGAGAAAATTTCTTTTTTTTTGTTAAGTTTTTTTTTATGTAGAATATTCAGTTAAGAGTTGTGTCAACTCTATGAAACAAGAGTGCATAACTCGCGATCTGACTTGTTTTTGCACCTGCAGCCCGCTATAAAATTTAGTGAAACGAAATACTATTTCATAGTAAAAGGCTTAAGCCAACACAGCTCAATATTGGTGTACCAAACAATAATATGATACTGACATTGAGTGTCACCCACACAATTTTGTTTGACACTGTATTTATAGTTTCGTTAGATTTCTACAAAAATTACTTACTGCGAGAAATAGTTAAGCTGCGAGAATTTTTTTAAAACTTTCTTGTTCAGTAGTATTTTTATTTGAGAAATAGCCTTTTCGTTAATGAAAACTATCAAATCTAAAGCTCGTACCCGGTTAACAGGCAAGTCACTTGGATTGGAATTTTGTTTTTATAACATTTTCAAATTGAAAGATAGTTAATGTTGTTCTATAAGGAAAAATCATATTTGATTTTTGTATCGTAGACTTATTTATTTATTTCCATTATATTAATTTTACAATATGTACAATTTTTTAGCTAACTGAACAGAAATTACTTTCCTGAATAACGCAAAGCCTGTGCTCAGAAAAGGATAGTGATGAAATAATAATAATAACAATAATATATTAGATGATTTACTAATTCAATACCTTATGAATTAATTCACTGATTACTGATTACAATATTCGTGATTATTCTATACTACTCAATTTTTAAAAAAAAATTATAAAGTAAATTATTACACTAGTTGTTACTTGACTATAAATTAACAAGGGAAACCTAAACAACCAATACATGGATGAGCTCAATCAACTCTCAGACCAACCAAGTATTTTTTGAGTCTAAATTTAATGACACCAATCGATGCAGTAAAAAATAATTCACGTAAATCAGAAGGCAAAAAGTTAAACAATGTTATTGCCATATAATCGAACACCCTTTGACCTCCTGATGTATTTCATTTCACTTCCATGGCCAATCCAGCCTCAACTCTTCTTGTGCTGTAATTATACTCTTGTATAATTAAAGCTACTTTATAAATAATTTTTTTTTAATAAAACTATGTGTCCCAAGTTGTTTTATATTTCGAATCCTGAAGTATTCATACTGGCTACAAGATTTAACATTACAACAGTATAACAATGGAGGATTGTTGACCTCTGGGTAATGTTGATACAGATTATAGGCTATACAGTTGGATAATCTTATACAGTTCCATCATTCACCCATCATATCATAAAATAGTTCAATTTAAAAATTTTACCACAAGTAAATAAGATGCGTAGGTATGCCACTTATTAAACTGTAGAAATTATATTCCTGCGGCCCGGCTCAAAAAATCTGTAATTAATTGGCCCATGATTACAAAAAGGTTGTGCACACCTTATATAGAAAGTAATGGAATATTTGAAGTTGTAAATATAACAAAGTCCATCGATTGACTTACATATTTGTAAAATCTTTTATAAAACATGTGATTCCATGTTTAAAAAAGTAAAAACACCTATAAAATGGGGGTGTACTAAATGGTTATAAGTATTTCAAGAAAGGAGTTTCACAAGATATTTTATAATATTTAATAAACTAAAGGTTGAAAAATCACTTAAGTTCATTTATGTGTCTTGTGCACATACTTAAAATCAAGAAATATTGGATAATTCTTCATGAAGTGTTCGATAAGGTAATACCAAAAGTAATTCTGTACCTACGCTATTGAACTGAAGAACTCAGTTTGTAGCAAGACAACATAATTTTTTCTGCCAACTTTTTGTATGAGGGCAATTTTTTTCAATTGATTGATTTTTCTGATTGGCCATTAATAAAAGAGAAGGGAATATAGAAAAAATGTTTTATTACTAAAATTTACGTACACTTAAAAATAAACTTACAGCTATTTTTCGACTTAATCACCTTGACGATTGAAGAATTTATTGTACCTTTGGGCAAGCTTTTCAGTACAGTCTTCATAAAATGTTCCTGCCAATAAATTTCTTGAAGCTCCTTGTTCGGAAGCTCTACCTTCCTAGACACTTGTTCAGTTCAGGGGAAAGATGGAAGTCATTCAGTGCTAGGTCGGGACTTTATGGTGGGTGATTGAAAATGTTCCATTGAAATTGTTCGAGGAGCTGTTTGGTTGCACAAATACTGTAAGGACAGGAGTTGACATACATCAGGAAAATTCTAAAGTCATCATACCTTTTCTTATATTTTGAATGGTTCTCAGCAAACTTTGTTATGTTTCACAATAAACAGCTGCATTAATTGTGATTCCCGGCTGCATGAATTCCACAAGAAACACAACAAGAATGAATACGAGATTCATTCTTCTTTAATGACACCCATCTTTCACTCCCATATATTATGAGTGGTATAACCATTGCTCTATAAAATTTCATATGGGTGTCCTTTCTTGTTTTCTTTCCTATTGTCCTGCGAATAGAACCGCAGACAGAGCTGAATTTTGCCAGTTTTTCACACACATCATCATCTTTGTCATAGAAAATGATGCATCCTAAATATTTAAAGTCTTTTAAAGAGGAAGTAGAATAATGAAAAACACCTTATTTTGCAGATTCTTTATGGTGGTTTCACATACCCATTACAAGTAGTTTCAACATGTATGGCTGTGAATGATCCAGGGTAAGTAATTATTTAATTTTTACAAATATTCTTTTGAGGATTCAATTTACAACTAATATAATCAGGATTTAAAGCTGTGTTAGAAAGATATTTAGTGCAGTTTTTGATGTACTTTTAATCTTAAAAATTATAAACTGTGTGCAGAGAATTGTAAGCTAATAAGTCACTCTGTGTTAATGCAAGTAATACCTACTTAGCATGTATATTTGTGGCCAGTTACACCAATCTACTCTGTTAGTCTGCACCCTACAAAGTTGTTTGTGTTCCACCAATGATTTCTGAATTTGTAGAGGCAGTGGAGGATTTTCTACTTTCAATTCCCAGCTTGAGTCTGAAAATTTTAACAGGTTAAAACCCACAGTAGTCACTAATGATTAAGCTGATGATTTTAATTAAATAACCTAAAACATATATTTTATGTAATCTTCAACAGTTAAGCAGTCTAAAATTCTGCAAACTAGTGGGTCAAATTAGAAATTGGTAAAAATGTTGAGTTTAGACTTTCAGAGTAGATTGGTGGAATAGAACCCTGAATTTGTTTTTGCAGACATCATAAATCATTTGTATTATGAAGAGAATTAGATAACAATAAAAGTGAAATGAGCTTAGATTGGGCTGATGCAAAATGTGTAAAATTTTTCCCATATTCTTTTTTTTATTGTTTCGAATTACCAAGAAGACGTTATATGATTTTTTTCTCACGCCTGATATTTTCTCTTTTTTATTGCTGTTTCTTGGGAAGCCTTTCTAATTTTTTACTTAACTCACTAAAAGCACTACAAATAGTTGTTTAAATTTCTTCACCCTCTTTATTTTCTGATTTAGATGAGTTGAATTTTTTTACTTTCTCTTAGCCTGAATGAATATAAAAATTGGAAAGAAAGTATTTTTTCATATCAATTTTTCACCGGAAATACACGTTTTCAGGCCCCCAGAACAAAAAAAAACTGGTTTTTAGTCTGTGTATTTGTGATCTCAAGAATGAAATATATACAAAGTTCAAACTTGGAACTTAAGTTGGGTTACCATCAGACACAAAAATTTTCATCAAATTCGGTCAACCGGAAGTAATACCTAGTTTTTTCGTGTGATTTTTCACTTTTTAGGATTTTCTTAAAAATGGTTAATAAATTTTTAATAATTGCTTTATTTAATAAATTTTTATGCTCTACAAGGTAAATATTTTTTTAAAGATTGGGCCTTAATCTGCATTTTAAGGCAAATTTGTATAAAATCAAAAATTTGTAGGAAATTAAAAAACCTGCATTATTATTTCAAACATTTTTCTGCAATGCTTAGTTTAGCATCAATTAGTAATTTTCTGTATTTTGCTCATTAAAATCGGTATAAAAATAGGATTTTTTAAGATTGTGGCCTTAGTATGAATTTCATGACAAAAATGTATGTCAATGAAAGTTATAGAAAATTAAAATACCTGCACTTTAATTTCAAAAATTCTTTCTACAGATCCTAGTTTAATGGCAGTCAATTATTTTCTGTATTTTTAAGTTCTACAGAGGTTAACTTCATTTTGCGCCATTCACTGATGATTGAAATTGGGTTATGTTTTTCATTTTACATTGTTTGCTAATGATTAAACATAGGTTATACTTTTCATTATTTACAATGGTAAAATAGTCGTGTGAGCATTTTATTCAATTTTTTAAAATTTTTATTCTTTTTTTCTCATTCTATTGATGAATAAACATTAAATTCTGTTACAGACTAAAGGTAGGATCTCCACCAGAAATGCCAATATTTGACGGAGGCTGGTTAGATTGCTGGAGTTACTTAAAAAGGACAAATCGAATTAGGATTATATACGTACCACTCTTTCATAAAGGCCCTACAGAGCCAACTGTGATCACAGACCCATTAATACCATTTCTCACAAAAACTGATCAAGAAATCATAAAAACAATTAAAGAAAAGAAACAAGTACAGATACATGATTCTACTACAAAACCAGAAGGTTAAGCAAGGTTGACAAAATGATGACTTGCAATTTTTTGTAAGAAAATAATCAGTCTAGATAGTAAACATGTAAAACTGTGTAACTTGTTAAGGAATGAAGGTACAAAAGAATACAAACTTTACAACCATCATTCAATGGTTTTTTACCTGAGTATGTAGGATATATCAATGGTATGTTTCACTGTCACACCACATTGTTTTACAACAATATTATTAAAGAATACAATAAGTAATTTTAGTAACATTGTACTATAAAAAAACTTTGCATTTTCTATTTTGATAGAAAAATGGCAAATGTCACAAAAATTCATACTGAGTTTCTCCAGTGATTTTTCACTAAAACTAAAATAATATTAAAGTTATTGTGATTTGAATGTAATTTGTATTAATTGTAAATGTTTAAAGATTGAGAAATACTTTTTTCAGATTTTAATAAAACATGAATTGTATTAGTTTTAAAATTATTTTGTTTTAATAAAAAATGTTGTTTTAAAAATGATTTAATTTAAAGTTATCTTAAAGAAAAATGCTTTATAAAGCTTTCTATACTAATTTATTTTAAATTTTTTAATGTTCTGTAGAATGGACGCCAATAAGCTTACTGGTGTAGCTGCGCGAATAGTTCGGATTCAGTCGGTATATTTCGTGTCTTAGTACAGAACTGCCTATTAAACCACATGTTTTAAACGAAGTAAAATTTCATCTATTAGGGATGTTAGTAAACATTCAATTGTAAACACTGTATACAACTATATTAACGCCTATGACATTCATACAACACATTACAGACTAATGTTTTCAGGTTAGCTGATATATAACGTTGCGAGAGCGACGTGACTCTGAGTACAACACTGACCCCCAACACTCACCGAGGCAACCGAGCGCGCCATTACCAAAATAAACCTTCTGCGCACTTTAGAAAACCGGCAAACTTATTTGGTGTCCGCTCTACTATAGGAACTTGCCCATAACAGGCCGGTAGAGTGTTAAATTAGTTGCACTCGATCTGCTAGTTCCAGGGCTGCAATAAATAGTTCTCATTCTTATCACATGGTCAGCCAATTTGTGACTGAATCATTTAAGAACAGAAGAGGCAGAGGTGTAAAATACACTATTCAGAGTTATCTCCTCTGAGAGTTATTAATTTCATAATACAGCCAGACCCTGTGATGAATGAAGTAAAGGTGTCATTTACAGGGTGGAAAGTTAGATGCTTTTCAGAGGGCCTGGCATGCTGATAAGCATAGGCATATTTTTCACTTAGTAAGGAAGGCAAAGGTAAATACTACACACCTTGTTTTACTTAGTAAAGTCTGTAGAGGTCTAAACCAGCCTTTTGGCTGATGACCTAAACAAGAACACCAGTTCTTAGCAAATACATCTTGCCTCGATCCGCAAGCCATCACGTGATTCATTTATATGACTACTAGAAACGTACAAAAAATAACACGAACAATTTTATTAGAAGGGCGTCCATAAAATTTCGATATGGTTCAGTTTAATTAAAGGCAGAAAGAGAGATACGTTCAAATCTAATCATTATTATTTACCAACGTAAAAATTATTATTTTTTGAGTAACTTAAAAATTTAGTTCACAAATTTCTTTTCAGAAAAGAACGTGACGCATTAGTAATATAATAGTATTATTAAAGACACGTGACCTTACGTGATATGCTTACGTTGTTCGTGCATTCCCGCAGATTGCTATTACTCATTAAGCTACAAAATTCGTACGTCAAAATAAAAGGAATGTATGATATTATAATAATCTCCTACCAATTTTCAGTGACCCGACCTAAATAAAATTAATAAAGCTATCTGCAAAGAGGAAAAATGTAACGTATAATTTAAATAACCTAAAATTTAAAATTTTCATTGCGTCTCCAGATAGATTTGTAAGATTAGAATTTTAGTGGCGGCTAAAATGTAGATTTAAAAGCAGGTCAGAAAATCAACAGATCTTTCTTTCAGAGCAAATAACTTTTTATATACGTAGTAGGCATATATTCCATTAGAATATATTTCTTTAAATTCCTTAAACGTTTAGGCAAAAATTGTTAATTAATTACTGAATTTACAAATCGTATTCTAGCAAAGAAAAAACATTGGTAAAACATTGGCCAGCAAATTAGTTAAATTTTTGGCGCAGTTGGTAATTTGCTTGCCTCTTATCATGCGGTCCTGGGTTCGAATCCCACTCATGCACGGCATATTTTCATACGTTACAAAAAATAATTTCATCCTCCATTGTACAAAGTTACACCCCAACGTCGTCGCTAATGACCATTGCAGTTGATGCGACGTTAAATAAATCAATTAAAAAAAATTCCAATTAATGAACAATGGACCAATTAGTTTTGGTTGGTGAATGATGGCACGTTGAAGAAATTAATAAAAGAACCAAATGGAGGTAGGCCTAATTTATGTAGTTAAAATGGTAGAGTTTTCATTATTTAGCCCTGTGAAATTGTATGATCGAGTTGAAGATATTTTCATATTGTTTTCACAATAAATTAAAATTAAGTTAATTTGATGTCTTCGTTTTGGTAGTTGTGTGTTTTTAGTTATCTGAAAGTGAAACTTTTGTGCACAGTTTACACCCCAACGTCGTCGCTAATGACCGTTGCAGTTCATGCGACGTGAAATAGATAAAAAAAGTGAAACTACTAGATGTTTTGAATGAGATTAATTTCGTCTTGAACAGTCGGTATATTTAAATCTAGTGAGTAGCATATTATGTTGTTCATTACCATGATAAAGATGTTAAAGTAGATTATTTAATGGTTTTGACTCGGTAGATTTTCAATATTTCTGAGTAGCTTATAAAATGTTGCTTATAAATCAAAATTGTTTTTCTTTTGGTGTTAACGTTAAATTTCATCCAAGAAGCCTGTACGATTGTTTAAATTTAAGGTTGAATTGTTAATGTTTTACTTACTTGCGTATTTTTCAGTTTAATTATATTTAGCCTACCAAGGTGGAGCCCAAGGCCTGCTTGGATAAATCGGATGAATATAAAAATTAAATTAATTAAAAAATTTAGAAGTTTTCTTGTTTAGTTACAAGCATATTTTAAGCAGTATTCTATGTAGGTTTGTTGAAATATTTTGCCATTTAAGAATAGTAATTTTGGGTTGGTTAGACTCAAATCTTAACCGAATTTAAATCTAGGATTTACGAACTTTGAGTTAGTTGTCAAGTAGGCCTACCACCGAGGCACGATCGAACTGTTATGTATAGACTAGGTTTAGGATATTTACAAAATAAAACTTGAAATATTTATACGGTTGTTGATAAGTTTTAGCATTTTACTTAAGTTTGGCTTTTCTTCAACGCGTGGAAATTCTTTTGGTAGGCCTAATATTATGGTTTAGTAAATAGGTAAGTTCAGGATGTTTCAGTAATTTTCCCTACAAAACGATGTTTTTTTTTATTAACTATAGTATTTATTACTCTTACTATTCTTATTTATTCGTTCTTCTTTTGAAGAACGAATAAATAGGAATTAATATATATAATATATTATTAATATATATTATATATATATATATATTATTAATATATATTAATATATACATTAATATATATAAATGGCACCTTTATATATATTTTATCAGAATTTTTCCAGCCCGTTCATTTTACTTGTAGGCCTACAACATCTTTTGAATTGCAATTTACCTCAAACATTGTAAGGAATATATACCCAAAATAGTTTGCCCTGCCACCATCATGCAGGCATATCTGATTTACTCCTTGTTTAATTAAAGGATCCATTATAAGAATAATAATGTATATAATTTATACTCTAAACGCTTTAAAATCGGTTTACTTTTAATTCATCGACGAAAGTTAATATCTTAAATACAAATTAAGTAGCACCTATGTTATAAAATAAAATTTGAATTACAGTAGCAGTGCAGATTTGGGTTAAAAAGTTTAGTTTATCTGCTATAGATAAGACATATTTAACGATGTATTTAACAGACAATGTTTAGTAGACCAAACAATAAATCGGTTTACATAAATGCAAAAGTCCTTAGTCTACTAACTCACTGATCCTTAAATTCTTTAATTTCCCTACCACGTCCTCTTCTTCCTCCAGTACTACACCACAATGTAAGCATTGGCCTCCGACATCAAGTTTCTCCAATGTTCTCTATCTCTCGCCATTCCCATGGAAATTCTCACCGCCATACTTCGAATGTTCTCAGTCACGTCATGAGGTTACCAAATTCTAGGTCAGCCCCTTTTTCTGTTATACCATAAATCAGAGTCTTCAGTATCCTCATTAGCCTGATACTTAGGCAGGAGGTCTTGAGGGGCTTGAGCCTTCCCGAACGGAAATTCAAATTACATTATATTGCCGCGGGCCCCTGGTTTGATTCTCCAGACTCAGCCCCCACGAGCAAAATTCTGGCTAACTTGCCTGTCTTTGACATACAGTTCGCTGTTCGTTCATTCACTTTAACTGATGTAGCCATCGTATTTACTGAGATCTAATGATTTTCAATGGCATAAAGAGCAGAAATTCGGCACAATTGGTTCTTAAGACAAACAAAAGAACTGAAGCATTTGCATATCAATCGCTTGCACCTGAGGAAAAACGCGAGTGACTTACCTGAAGTAATAGCTTACATATTAATTATAAGTAAGCATTTTAAAAAAGCTACAATCATGTGTATAGTCTTTTAAGTGAAGTTTATACCGAAAATTCGATTCCATGATCAAATTTTTGGATTTTATTGAATACCATTAATATTTGGAATTTTCTGTTTAATTTGGTATATAATGCACATGCATATATATTATCTCTGGAAATATTTTAAATATTTTTTTTATAATAGGTCTGCAGGTTCGGAATTTTGGACAGAGAAATTTTCAAACATACTTATTTATTTATTAGGCTATTCTGAAACTACACAATCTAAAAGGCTGTGGAAGATGTAAGTTTTTCCTTGTTTTCCATTGGATTTGTAGATTATGTTTTTACATAGGTTTTATGTTACTTATTATTATTATTATAATAAAAGTAATAATAATAATAATAATAATATAACAAAATCAATTATTGATTTTGTATAGTGGTTGAAAAGAGAAAAGTTAGTTTTTTTCTGGTGCTATTTCTGTGTTTATTATATCTAAATATTATTTATTTTAATTTGTAAACATGTTTTTTCTTACAGAAGACCCATTTTCTCAGAAACCACAAAACATAAAGAAATTAATTTTTTACTGTGTCTTCAGTAGGTTATAGTGATACTGTGGATTTTTTTTCAGCATTTTACATGTGAAATTTTATGAAAAAATATTTTTTTTAAAAATTTGGTCCCATCAAAAAAAATCATAACTTTTTTAAAAGTTGTTATATTTAATGTCTGAGGATCAGCAGCCTCTTCTTGTATTCATGAATAATGCCTCAAGGTTACATCTTTCAAACATTAATATTTACCGAGATAATGGGTCTCAAAATTTGCTAATTTAACATTGGCGGGATACGCCGTATGAACTCCCTAAAACTAGGAAACTCCCAGACCTAGGAAAGGTAAAGCAACTGAATTTTGACCACTTGAAATAAAATGAAATAAAATTTATTTTCTCAAAGATTATATATACAAAATATTGAAAGAAAAAACAAACAATTAACATTACTTTTTAAAAACAGAACAAATTAATTACTGGGAAGAATACCTGCAAAGGAGGCCTGTGCACAGGTATGAGTCCATGGTTTTTTAAATTTAATATTTTAATTAATCTTAACTTGCAATAACATTTTAATGAATGTTTTTAACGTAATGAACAAAAATAAACATCAAAGTTATCGAAAACAAGAGGAAACATTGTGAGAAGTAGACTAAGTTTGTGATTCTTTAAACATTTCAAAAATAAATACCTAATTATATTTAAACAAATTTAAGATATGTAAACGTTAGTACAGAACTGATTTGTACAACATCCTGACTGATTCCTTAAAAAATATTTCTAATAGGCCTATACTACCTGAACGGATCTATTTGGTCAATGTCCTTTTTATTTGAATTAGAAAAAATAAATTTGCTTGGGACCACATTAATTAATTTTGAAGAAATGTACATGAATTGTCTTCCACAAATGTCTGCATAGTCAGTTTACTGAATTTTGTAGTTACTTAAAAATATTCGGATGGAGGATGATGGTGCAGAGTTCCTTTAGGAAAGGCAGTTATTGAATAATTGCAGAAGATGTGACAACTTAAAAAGTCTGTGTGAAACACTCAGACTTTCTCTTCCCAATGTAAATAATTAAAAAACATAACGTAATAGTAATGTTATAATAATTTAATGTAAAATATAGCTTAATGTAAATAATTAGAATAAGTAAAAGTTAATCTGTAAATAAAAAATAATAAAAAACTCAAAATAAAACAATCTTAATAAGAAATAAAACAACAGAACGTGTAACATAGTTTTTTTTACTATAAACTGGGACTGGGAAGGACGTATGTACGCGTGTGTGTGTCTGTCTCAGTTGAGTTTCAGTAAAGTAGTGAGTGGGAGAAATGAACACTTGTGCAACCCTTCAGGGAATTCGGATTTGATAGTGGCATACACAAAACGGAAAAGACCCGATAGTACTATACTAAAATATCATCTCCCAACTCCATAGTTTGGAGTCATTTAAAATTAGGTTTAAGTTGTTTTTATTAAAGTATATAAAGTTAATATAGTAAATATAAGCTACTACGAAGATCTTTGAAAGATAAATTCGTGGTATCAGAATTAGATTTTTAAATTTATTTTCTATTAAACGAATATTGATGTAAGAAATCAACAATAAAAAAAGTAAAGATTTAAAAGAACAATGAAGAGTGTACGTCAGAAGGTGTCAGAATGAAAAAGAAAAATTTAAAAAGGGAAAGAGATATAAAGGTAAAGAAAAATAAAGATTAAAAAGGGAAGGAAGACACGAGACATGTTATCGTGCGCTAGTAACAGTGCTAAGGTGAGAGAAGACTAAATAAGATGGCGAAGTATAATGTAGGGGAAAAGGGTTTTTTACACGGGGGAAGAAGAGCGAAGTTGCCGTATACAGAGAGGAGTGGGTTGTAGTCTGAGTAGAAGGAAAACAGATAGGTGGTAGGGGGAAAGAAATAGAATGATGGGGAGGTTGACGGTGGTGTTTACGATGACTCTATGCATGTCAGTTTATCTTGGAAGCGGAAGTCGTCATGGAAACGCGGGCCAGCCAACGACGAAGCTCGATCGATCACTGAGCAACCAACCGCGGTTTCCGGCTTAGCAAGATGGACGCCTGCTTTACCACTCACCATGCTTCATACCCTTCTCAACAAGACGTCGTTCTTGAAAAACAGAATTGGTTTATTTAGAATATCCTTTACCACCTAAATCAAATACGTTTTTCTAAGATGTTCTGTAATAGGCCTAAATCAATAAAAAATAAAATTAAAAAATAAAAAAAAAATATTTTAGGTAATACCTAACCTGTTAAATAATTGTATTGAGATACTAATTTTTTAAAAAGGATTGGGGTTTGAGAGGTAAAATTTGTATTCGGTTCACTAAAAATTCTTTTTACATAATGTTTTTCCGAGAGATTAAATCATGAGATTTATTTTTTAAAGTAAATTTTAACTTTTGTTACAGGCCTATTAAGTTATTTACAAGCCAATTGTTTGAATTACCAAAACATCTCTTGGACGGAATTTAAGATTTTGAAAAGAATTTGCTAAAATTCAATTTTAGATTCAGTTAAGTATAACATTAGTTTTTAAGAGAAATTAAAAAAAGTTAAACAGATAAGTTACCATTGTGACAAATGGAATGCAGTTTTTACATTCCTTAATAACGCTTTAAAAATTCATTTTAAACCCATAGAACTTACGAAACAGACGATAAGTTCTGGAAGTACCTTCAGCTAATATTGTACAATAGTATCCGTCTTTAATGATAATAAGCGCCATATGATTAAATCTGAGCGACCGCCTCCGTGGCGCAGTGACTAACGCGCTAACCTACAAAGCGATAGGTCCCGGGTTCGATTCCCAGCCAGGGTCTGAAAATTTTAACATGTTAAAACCCACATTAGTCTTAATGACCAAGCTGTCGATACGTCTTTGATTTATAAAATAAAAAAATCTGTTAAATAAAACGTCTTGATCAACCTTAATGGTTTCACCGGTAAAGAAACTCGGCTAATTACACGAATGTCTCGGATCTGACTCATGATTAAGGTCTATTCCCATGACGCTAATTTACTAGCAGCTAGAACTAGCGTTGTTGGAACGAACAACTAGCAGTTAGTTTAGTTAAAACGCTAGTATTCACTAGCACGCTCGTGACTTTCAACATGTTTGATTTTACTAGCGCTAGTAATGGAGAAAAGGTCACGTGATTGACTAGCGCTGATAAACTAGCTCGGTGTGAACGTTTGGAAACGTTGCTAGTTGCTAGTAAGCTGTACTTTTTACAGAAAAACACAAAACAACTTACATATGTTTTCAGAGCACTGGCAATAATTAACTAGCTCCATGGAAACCGTCACCGACGCGCTAATAGGTCTAGCGTCGTGTGAATAAGCGTTTAGGATAGAGAATAAAGTGAACATTTTCAAAAAGCTTCTGCATTGAGTTGGTTCATTGATGATGCATTTTTCTAAACGTTGCTGTGAAACTGGGTCAATAGTTTTGCAGCTGAGATTTATGAAATATTTCATAAACTTTAAAAACTCAGGAAAGTGAGGTTAATGAATCGTTAGGAGAACGATTATTATAATGTTTCATTGTACCGGGTGTCCCACGAGAGGTTGCTACTTTTGAATTAATATGCCGGACGAATCGCACACTCTAAGGACTGGAAACTTTACAGTTATAATAAATAGAAATATTAAAAAAGTACCCTCGAAATTAATTTGCTTATAATTAATCAAAAGAAAATGGCGGAAAGTAATTTTATTTGCATAACAATTTCAAATTGGTGATTTTTTACAATCTTACTTAAGTAATAAAATGAAAGAAATATGAAAGTGATAAATTATTAATGAACACAGTTTGTTTCATTAACCTTTATTCGAACTGATGTCCATCAATTTAGCTATGCACTGATAGCAACGAAACAAAAATGAATCATAAGCGTTTTTGAAAAATTGCCGAGTTATCAACTGTACCATTTTTGATATTACTTTCTTATTCCGCCATTTTGTTTTAATTAATCATATGCAAATGAAACTCGAGGGTACTTTTTTACATATCTATTTTATTATAACCTGTAAAGTTTTCAGTCTGTAGAGTTTGCAATACGTCTCGCATATTAATTCAAAAATAGCAACCTCTACGTGGGACACTCGGTATTTATTAGTATTAGAGAATTTAACCTTTACTTTAAACTGGACAGATACCATTAATATAAACTGATCTGGGTACGATATACTAATGTAAAATATCTAATCATTTCATCATTGAGGTCAGACAACTGAAATGAGAAAAAAATACTTCACCAATAATACATTACACGCAAATAATGTATTTTAACTGTTATATTTTATTATTAAGTGTTACATATTGTGCGAGAAAAATATTTCTTGAATTGTTGAAGAACTTAATTTATTACATTAATATTTATTATAAAATAAAGAATATATTATATAATAAATTGTATTTATTGTATGTTTTTACTATTTTGACTAAGTACAAAAGTTGTTACTTGAAATAACATTAGGGTTTTTATTATAGTACTCAGGTACTCGATGAGCCTAGTATATAGTTGTGAAAGTAATTTTATTTTGTAACAAGGGAATTAATGGGGAAATGGCATGTCTGAAACATTGCACGCTACATAAAGCTTACTCTTTTGGAATATTTTCAATTAATTTTGTAATACAAGAAAAAAATAAGGAGTACAGTAGCTTCTAAGGAAAGTTTAATAAAAACTAACATCGTTTTTGTATTTTTAACAAATTAACAACAACAATAATAATAGCCTATTGCATAATATTAATATAAGTATGATTATTAAACTTGGTATACTTACATTACTTCTTCAAAAGCCTGAAAATTCTTAGAATATTTTAAACATTTGATAAGATAACTTATTAAAAAGTATAGATAAATAAACTTACCAGCAAATATAAATGAAAATTTGTGGACAGATGTTTCTGAGGAACCGAGAAAAAAAATGAATCGGTTATTTTAGAAAGCCCAAAGGTCAAAAAAATAACTTTTGGAAAAATTAAAAAACACTGGTTATTTACTACGTTTTAATAAAATGCAATATTAAAAAATATATTTTGTTCTTTGGGCTGTCCCGTTTAACCCTTTATAGGGCAGTACTACGGGGAAAATATACTATAGCTTATGTTGTAAAATATTAAATTTTGCTTTACAAGGAACTTGAATAATGTATTTCTAGTGCCAGAACAGTAAGATATTTCTTTTTTTTAACGTTAAGCCCTGGTAAGTGTACTTACTAAGGAACGTTTATTAAAATCGGAATCACATAATATTTAGTGGTAAGAAAGCTTATTAAAACAACTTGTAGGCTATACATATATAACAAAAAAATGTGTAGAATAACTTATCTTAACTTTGTATTAGCATGAACGTTTGCTTTCCAGTAAAAAACTTGAATTTTTTAAGCACTGTACAAAAGTAACAACAAAACAACACAGTAGCGAACGCTGGTATGAATCCTTACCACATTCGTGCAACTCAGGAAGCAAATGGTCGTTGCGCGCTAATTTCAATAAGTGGATAGCCTACTTACCAGAGAACATCTATTACACCAAAAAATGCCAATAAGGTTCAACTGCATAGCTATTCTTAAATAAACTCGACCTTATTGCCAGTGGTAAGTATACTTACCAAAGACCTATAAAGGGTTAATATAAAATCTATAGGCTATGGTTTTGTCTTTTTAAAGATAAACCACTTATTATATTGAAAATTTAGACTAAAGGTGTTTCTAAAATAAATTGGAGTGAAATGGTAACTTATGTTGTTTACTGTAAAAAAACGTTGTTAGACCAGAAGAAAATTGTGTTGTACAATAGTTAGTATTAATTTATTTATTTCACTAATTTACATTAGTGACTTAAATATCTTTCTGCATTAATACAAATTGCATTGTACAAATATTTGCATTAATAATATTGAATTTATATAATAATTGAAATTTATTTATTTATTTCAATTTATATAACTTAATATTGAATTTATAATAATTATTTGCATTAATAATATTAATATTTGCATTAATACATATATTTAATAAATATAATTATCAAATAAATTTAGTATCTTTTAAAAATCTTTTGTAGACAATACGTAGGTATTCATCTTCTAGACGTGACATAAAAGTCACGCGCTAACCACAAGATTATTTTGTGAAAATAAAGATCACTAAAAAATTTTCAACTGGAATAAACGAGGGAAATTTATAATCCAAAGGATTTTTTACGTTGGAAATGATGAGCTGAAAATCACCGAAGACTATTGTCTATTGTAAATTTTGGGGACGTTAGGTTGCCCTTTATTTTTTACCCAAAAAATAAAAATTTCCTTTTGAAAGGTGTACCTACATTAAACTGTTCCAATTACGATAAAAATTTCTTTAATTGTAATATGAAAAACAATATTTTTTTTTCGGAGGTAAAACAAATAGGCTTAGTGCTGAGAAAATAAAGATCACAGAAAAAAAAATGATAGAGAAAAAAATGATAGTTACTATTATTATAGAGAAAAAAATGATAGTTACTATTGTAACTATGAGAAAAGAATTTCATGTACAGATTTTTTTGAGCACAAAAATATCACAAAAAATACTCAGATGAATTGTAAAAGACTGTCTATCTATAATATAGATAATTTTTATGACCTACTTTAATTTTGTAAAATGACGCAAGAGGAACGGCCCTTTATTAATCTCCAGTTCATTGTCGAATAATGAAGAAATTTTGCAATATCGTTTTTATAAATAAGGGTATGGGGAAAGAAAGCAAACAATTTTAAATAGTTAAAATTGTTGAATTGCAAAAAACTTATTAATTTTTTAATTGCCACCTCATAAACTCTTGTTTACAAACTAAAATTATTAGATTCACAGGATCTGTTCCAATTTTTTTACCAAATAGGCCTAAATGGGAACCTAAAATGAACTGGTGACCTGATACTGATTGTCAATAAAATTTTATCAATAATTTGTTTAATCTTAAAAAAATGATTGAAATATCGTGTGGAAAACCTTTCCTGCCATTTGTAGTTGTTTTGAAAATAGGTAATAGGTATTCTCGTCACAAAATATCAAAAAATGTTTTTTAAGTCCGCTTCTTAATCACATCTAAAGGGGAATGTAGGTAGACCTTTCATGTACAGAAGATTTTGTTTTAAAAATATAAAAATTAAAAATATTTCAATCTCTCAAATCTATAGATGAGGACAAAATAAGACACTTACCACAATAATGAGGAAAAATATTATTGAAATAATAAAGTATATTAAAACTTTTACTTTTTAAATTCCAAGTGGCCGATAATTTAAGATAATTCTAATAACTTGTAACGCTAAAAATAAATCAGTATAAAATTGGTTAAGCTGAAATTTTTAAGTACGAAAGATAAAATCAAAAGAAACAAGGTTATATCAGAAACTTTTTTTAAATTAGTAGAATTATAATGTACGAATATATATTTTTAAGTTTGGCCCAACAGTTTGTTGTCGGGTCACGCTATATAATCAAAGAGTAAAAAAGCAAGAATCTCGCGTGAGTGCATTTCCGTCAAATTGGTGTTGTGTTTTATGATTACACTAACTAAGGTTAGGTAGGTATAAAATAGGAGGAGATTTTCTCCGTCCTTTTCCATTTTGAGAGTGACTTACGCCTGGGCCAGATTACATGCGAGCTTCTACTCTAGTACCGACACCCATAAA
Organism: Catonia carolina; assembly: GCA_035578175.1. Taxonomy (NCBI): domain Eukaryota; kingdom Metazoa; phylum Arthropoda; class Insecta; order Hemiptera; family Achilidae; genus Catonia; species Catonia carolina. The sequence continues at coordinate 70,352,950 of JAQMRL010000008.1, forward strand.
AACAGGGATCAGTTTATTACAGCTCATAAACTGAGATAGCAAAGAGCAACTATCATTAGTAAAGTTAAGTTTGCGTTACTCAATCGAGGTCGTTATGTAATAATGTAAGGAATCTTATTAACTCTTCAATCTCTACTTTCTCCAAAAATTTATTGTTAACATAATGTAGCCTACCTAATTAAAATAAACTTTAAACAAATTTTATAAAATATTAACGGTTAATTTTTTACAAATAAAATTCAACGATTTACGTTTCGGGTTTCGATTCCCAGTCATTTGTTCATTACTCGTCTATCACATTTTAACATTTGGAAGAGTACCTTGATTTTAGGTCATCAGCCGAAAGGCTGATTTGAACCTCTAGAGGCTTTACCATGTAAAACGAGGAGTTACGTGGTTTACCATTGCCTTCCTGAAGAAGTATGCTTATCAACATGCCAGGCTCTCTGAAAAGCATCTACTTTCCTCCTGGCTAATGACACCTTCACTTCATTCACCACAGGGCCTGGCTGTATAATGAAATTCATTACTCTCAGAGAAGATAACTTTGACTAATGTATTTTATTACTCTCCCTCTTCTGTTCTTAAATTCTTCAGCCTTACAATTGGCTGATCATGTAATAAGAAACCGAACTAGTTTTTGTTGTTTTGGAACGAGCAGATCGAGTGCTAATAATTTAACACTCCACCTGCCTGTTATTGGCATTGAAAAACACTAATATTTTTAAAACGATCCTGTCATAAAACATTAATTACTACTGCTTTGATAGAACACTCCATTTATAACACTTAATAATTTTAATAATAATTAATTTGTGGTTCACACGATTTTCAATGAGGTACCTAACCACATTTTCCCCCAGTTAGTGTTATAATAATGTTGTAAGTTTGGTTAATTTTGTGTTATAAAATTAGTTTAATTAGAAAAAGTATTGTGTGTGGATAAGTAATAAACTTATTTATTATTGTTTCAAAAACCAATGTAAAATTTGTAACTTGGAAATTATGTGTGTGAATAAAAAAAAAAAAAAATTGTAAAATCTGATGTGAAACACTTACATGACTTTCTCTTGCCAATGTAAATAATTCCTATAACCTATTATTTTTAATCATTGTTGTTGTTTAGGTCATCAGCCGAAAAGCTGGTTTGAACCTGTAGAGGTTTTACTAAGTAAAATGAGGAGTGAGGTGGTTTACCATTGCCTTCCTCACTGAATAGAAAAGTATGCTTATCAGCATGCCGGGCCCTCTGAAAAGCACTTACTTTTCATCCTGCAAATGACACCTTCACTTCATTCATCACAGGGTCTGGCTGTATAATGAAATCCATTACTTTCAGAGGCGATAACTCTGATTAGTGTCTTTTACACCTCTACCTCTTCTGTTCTTAAATGATTCAGTCATTTAATTGGCTGACCATGTGATAAGAAACAGAACTATTTATTTTAGCCCAGCAATGAACAGATTGAGAGTAAATAATTTGACTTTCCACCTGTCTGTTATGGGCAGTTTTAATCATTAGTGGAGAATATAAATTGAAAAACATAACCTAATTTTAATCATGAGTGAATGACGTAAAATAAAAATCAACATGATTTAAAAATACAGAAAATCCCTAATTGACACTAAACAGTTTGAAATAAAAGTTGTATGTTTTTTTTAATTTCCTGTAACTTTTATTAATTAGGCTTACACTTTTGTCGTAAAATGCATAGACTACTAAGGTCGTAACCTTAAAAAAATTCCGTTTTTTCACTGATTTTGGAAATAAAATACAGAAAATCACTAACTGACGTTAAATCAGGCGTTGTAGAAAAGTTGATTCTATTCAAAATTGTAGGTACCATAACAACACTGGTGAATGAATACCTCCTGTACATCCTGCAACCCGCAATGGTGTGTTGTATTGCATGTTGCATTGGCAGATTTTGTAGGCGCGCAAACGAGTGCGGGGCTTTTTAACAGATTTTATAACACTACCTCCTTACTTTTAATTTACTTACTTTCTTTTGATTTTTGTAAAGATTATACAGAATTTTAATCTTTTCAGTGTTTCTCAATTCAAAAAAAAACTTATTCTAAAATTAATATACAAGGAACTGAGCTAATAGGAAAATAAAACAAAATTTTTATTGTAATTTTATTTTTTTATATTCAACTGCGATAATCCCTACTTTAACATTTATACATTACATTGTTTACAAATTGGATATTACATAGGAATTTTCGCTTTCATCTCGACTAATTTACATTTTTGTTAAAAATATAAATAAAAAATAAACTTTTAAAAAATTAAACCATTAATGGAGTCTGTTATTTTATTGATAGATAGGCCTACAATAGTAGGTTGAAAAACAAAAATTAAGTTGGTAACTTTGAACGTTTTTAATGTATTTAATCATGACGAAAGCGAAAAATATTGATAAAAATACTATATTACAAATATATTTACAATCACCGAAAACAGTAAAATGAGATCATTGATTAAAAAATGACTGACTAGAATAAAAATATGATTAATAAATAAGTAATACATTTTTGATATCTTTACAATATTGTTTCTAATAAAAGAAAATTTCAGAATATATCTCCAGTAAATGAATGCACAATAGTTCACTTTCGGATATGTTTTACAGGTTATTTTAAAAGAGTACCGAATTTTTGTAATATTTTTTGTTTGATTGATTAATACCAATAATGTCGAACTTTATTAGGTTTGAAAGTAACATATTTTAAATGTTCAATGGTTTTTTTTATTTAAAAATAAAATAAAAGTAATTCCTTGAATGTAATAACTACAGTAAAACTCTGCTTAACCGAAATATATTGGGCGATTCCGATTTCGGATAGGCCAACCTCCGGATAACACGGAGAATTATACTTTTAGGGTAAAACAATAGTAAAAATGATTAAACAGTATTTTTTTACTACTGCTAATAAACGAAAATATAGAAATTTCAGAGAACGAAATGTAATATTTTATAGAAATTAATATACCTACGGTATCTTTTTTAAATAATTTACAGTCTTTTTTAAAAAAGTATTAGATTTTTGATGAAACCGTTTTTTTACGGCAACGTTAGAGCATATATATATATATATATACTCCTAGAGGTAAAGAACAAGTAAACGAATTCCCAGAATAGTAAAACGTTTTATTTCATTGAACACTGTTCTGTATTTTAACGACACTGCGTATTTAAATGCTTTACTGTGCGTATACGCAATATTGAAATTGAGTAAATAAAACAAAGTTTCTCTGATCAGTTTCCGGTAAAGGTGGGTTACAGTTAAGTTAATTGGGGTTTTACTGTAATTATTTTAACCCTTTCAGTACCAACGTTCGGAAAACAGGACGTCGATGTGTTTTATGTAGTGACAAAATCCGGTTTACCGGACGCCCATAAATTATGCATAAAGTGCCAAAGTCCGGATAACTAAACATTTACAAAAAAACCATTAAACAAAAATTAATGGAATAATGGATTTTGAAACCGCCTCCGTGGCGTAGTGACTAGCGCGCTAACCTGCAAAGCGAAAGGTTCCGGGTTCGATTCCCGGCTAGGGTCTGGAAATTTTAACACGTTAAAACCACCTTTAAGGTACCAAAATTCACAGTAGTTGCTAATGACCAAGGTATCGATGCGACTTAAAATGAACTAAAAACAATATTTTGAATATGTTTAGTGTTAGAACGATTTCTTTTTTTTTATGAACATAATAAAAATTAATTTTCAACAGGAAATTTTATTTTTCTATAACGTTGAAATTTGGGTTGGCAGTGGCAGGCTTACGCCGGCAAGTTTTCGAAATAAAGGCTGGCACTTTTTGTACACCCTTATTCAAATAAAATGGCTCAAAATTTTAATTATTGCTTCGGCACTGAAAGGGCAAGTAAGCAAATTCCAAAGAGTATAAAAATGTTTTTTGTAGTATATCAAGACATATTTTAAAATTTGTTTTATCTCTGAATCTGGAAATGGTAGGCTACTATATACTGTATCGTGCCAAGCAGCACGATTTATGCATATTTATTTACATATGTGAAATAAGAAATTTAACAGAGGTGGTAATTTTTATGCCAGAATAAGAGGTACCAAGTGGTACCTTTTCTGGTAGAACTGTGTGTTTTGTTCACTATTCAAATCAAGAGAAGTGTTTCCAATTTCCATTTTACGTACATACGGTTGGATAGTTCCTTTTGGCTTGACTTTTGTAAAGCAAATAATTTGAGTAAATAAAAGTAATTGGTTTGCTTAATTTAAAGTTCTGCCGTTTGGTGAAAAATGTATATGAGAAATCGGTTATCATTCCGCAGTTACGACAAATTTTATTTGTTGACAGATAAAATCAAAATAATTCAATTGCTGCCAATTATTTCTTCAAACAAATTTTAATCCATCCAAAGTTTAATCTGGAATTTGTTAGTCTGTATACACAAACAAGTAAGCGCTCACTGACTGATGAATCTAATTTGTCGAATGGTATAATTATATTCATTTAGTATCGAAGGAAACTGCCAAGAAAAAATGTCAATATCTTACTCCAATTCACCGGAAATTGAAAAAAAACATAATCTCTGACGGAAATGTAAAATTTCCCTTTTATAAGAAGAAAACCGGAAAATCCCGAACTCTTAACGAATCAAATACTACATTTAAGAAATTAAAATTTGGTAAATACTTATGTAATCAAATGAACTTGAAAGAAATGTTAAAAACCCAAACAGATTACAAATAATAAATTGTTAAAATTATATTTTTATAGTATAAGTTTAAAAACCATGAAGAGTAATAATAAATAATGATAATAAAATATTACCCTGTTAATTAAAGGTGTTCAAAAACTTATTCCAAATAGTTTATATTACTTTATAAATAGACACATCTATAAATTTATTATTTTATAAACATATTATGTTTACTAAATCTGTACACGTATTCTCGATGAAATGATTTTGAGAACTGTTGATTTTTTTAAATTTATTTAGATTAAAATTGTATTGTATCCGTAGAAATACAAATACAATTTTTGTTAAATTTATTTTCCTACTGTACGGAATTATTTTATATAATATTATATATAAAGCATATAAATTTATGCATATAACTTAAATATATATATTGCACTGTACATTAAAATCGCAATAAAATATTTTTGAGATTTTTCCGAATTATTTTTTTAAATATATTTATTTAAAAATACAATGGTTTTTTGCACTATTTACACGATATAGATAACGTTTGTAAGTAATAGACAAAACAATATCTATAATATTTTATTTCTTATTTATATATTTTTATTATTACATTATTTCACATTCACATTTAATGTTATGTATATTATATTAATAAGGTTATATAATAGTAATAAAAAGACTGACTAGAACGACATCATCACAGGCTAAGTCAATGTTTCTTTTTTGAATTCTTTTGCTTCAAATTTTATTATAGGTTATACTTGGGTAATATGGAATGTTAATTATAAATTCAGTCAAGAATTGTACGTCTAACATAATTTAAATTTCCCTTAAATATTAACTTAAAATTTGTAACAGTTAAAAAGTAAATTAATATGATCTGTTCTTAAGTCTAACGTAAATGTGAAACGGGTGACAGCAAACTGGACCAGAAAAATTGTAAAATATAAAGAGTAGTAGGCCTACCTAATTCAAAAATATTCAGTAAAATTTACAAATTATAATCTGAAAGGTAATACCTGAATTCAAGAATGATATGAAGACTTTCAAATAAAAATTGTAAACTAACGCGCCCTATCTTCACTTTGTTTATCCTTCTTTCTGACACTTTTATATAAATTTATAAAGTTTACATTAATGAGATTTGACACAAACATTTAAATCAACATTCCCAAAGAAAACATGTTGTGAACATTTTATTTTATCAATTTAAAAAACGTAAGTTGCGTATAGCTAAGAATAATTTAAAAAAAATCATATAAACATATAAATGTTACTTAAACCAATTTTGTTGTACGGCGTTCAAATTTGGGGAACTACTAGCAGAAGTAACATTGAGGTACTTCAAAGTTTCCAGAATAAGGCTCTTCGGGCTATGATAAGGGCGCCATGGTTTGCAAGGAATGCAGAAATACAACATTATTCCAACCTTCCTGATGTAATGGACGAGGTCGGCGTTTTAACAGAAAATATCAGGCAAGACTTCAAAGTCACGAAAACGTATTAGCCATAAATCTTCTAAATAATCTAGAAAAAGTTATGCGCCTGAAACGTTACCATATTTTGGACTTGTCTGATAGAGTTTAAATGTACATTAAATTGTAGTGAAAAGTATCCCACATTTTAAAACGTAAATATCTTTGTACATAGTAAAATAATGTTATTTATAAAAAAATAAACATAGGTAGGGTGATAGAGTTTAAATGTACATTAAATTGTAGTGAAAAGTATCCCACATTTTAAAATGTAAATATCTTTGTACATAGTAAAATAATGTTATTTATAAAAAAATAAACATAGGTAGGGAACGCTTCGTTACCGAGTTACACCCGGAATTCAGTTAAATGAGGTGAAATGAGGCCAAACTTAAACTTTTGAGGCTTTAATTAAGATAAGAAACAAATTTGATGAAATCTTATCGTTTTAAACCTGAAGAATCGAATAAGATAGGTTCATAAACTGTATATTCTGTAGTTTTAAAGATAGACAACATAAAATACAAAATTATGGGTTAAAATATAAATATCAATCCACTTTATTAAGCAAATAATTTTTAACTTTATCACGTAGAAAATTTAATTCTCAGAAAAATTAATGTAAAATAAGTAAGTGAAAAACAAATAACTTACAAGATATTGGAATTCGTATTCTTTTATAACAAAACCAGAATAAATTGTTACAAAATATTACTAGGCTAATTTTCAAAAAATGAAATAATTTTTGTAGAAAGGCAACAGAAATTTTTCGTTTATTCTTATGTTATAATTCAATTTTTAAAACAATGAAAATGAAATTAAAAGAATAAAGATGTTGCTGATTAACAACAACATCGCTTGAAACAACTCCAGTTTGGATTTTGAATTAATGGATTTGACTCGGCGAATCCATTTTTTCCAGTAGAAATCATAAAGACAGTAGTATTTTAAAATATTTTATTAACTTTATGTTATTCAATTCTTAGATCCTCTTGGGTGTCAACCAGGTTTCAATAAAGAATTGACGTTATTCAACCCCACAAGAAGAAATCTGATGGCATAAGAATATTAGTTTTATCAAACTGTATTGTCTTAAATAAAATATTTAGTTTTACTGTGAAAAAAATTACTAAGCTCGTTTGTTTTTATTTAATAAACAACGCGAAAAGAGTAGAAACTTAATTTTGTGTAGTTTTTATTCCTTTCACCAAGTTTTTCCGAACGAAATAAACCTCACACGTAGAAATAGGTAGAACATAATAGTGCAGTGTACCGTTAACCAATGAGCGTTGTCCGGCAAAACTCAGCTGCGTGGGAAACGTTTAAATTTAAATAAAAAACAATTTAAGTTACTACAGAAAACTGTCACTACAAATAAAGAAAACAAAATTTCAGAGAGAACGAAATATTTATTAAAAATATTATTGTTTAAATTAAAAATTATTGACTCTAAATGAAATATAAATTTTAAGAATTTAAATTTGAAAATAAAATTAAGTTATATTGTTAGGCCTCCGGGCCAGCCTAGTCAGTCAGCTGGTAGAAAGTCGCTATTATTTGTTAAGTAACACCAGTTGGGCAAGCGACTTTGTATGGTGACCAGCTGACAGCCATACATGAAAAAACTACTGGGAGTCCCTGTTCAAACTCACGCCTAATTCACTTCAAAAAATATAGCGATCAAATCGGATAGTTGTCAATAATGTACAGTTCCCGATAACAAATAAAAGATAAAAACAAAAAGTTATTTTGTATTCAGATAGAAGAAACACCTTACCACTGATGATGAGAAATGATTGTTACAATGATGTTGATATAATAAAATATTTAACAGATTCTTTATAGTTCATGTGGGGAGGTTTGGTAACCTCCTACAAATACCTACAAATTAAAATTGTCATAATGTAGGCCTACTTCAAAATAGAATTTAGAAAAATATATAAAAAATTACTCAAACTGTAAATTTTGAAAATCATTCATTTTTAAATTAAAATCTGATTTGATTAATCAGCTGTTATAAAAGTTAGCGGGTAAAACTGACTGCTACAGACACTATTACTTGTTATTGAATATCAATAACCAACGTATACAAATAAACCAGATATAATTCGATCTTATTAACAAGAAAACCGTATGTAATAGCAAATAATTAATTAAAACTTGAAAACTTGATTATTCTACGATTGTTATCTTTACTAAGTTATAAATAATTTTAAATGGAACTTTAAGTCTGTTGCTAAGTATGATTTCTAAAAAAAACAACAAAAATGACTGATAAAAGGATAACAAAGTGAATAGATTCAGAAGTTTCAGGATTATGTTCCAAAATATCTTGCGTATTATAAAAATGAATAGTAACTGCATTTTTTTGTAAATAAAAAAATATTTTTAGGTTTTCTGATATTAAAAAATATTAGGGTAAAATGAAAATTATCAAATTAAATAATTATCTATTAAGCGGACTATCTGTTAATCAAAAGACTGCTGCGAATTAAAGATAAATTAGATGTATAATGTAATCTGCTTTTCTCTTAAATCACCCCTAACATCATGCAATTAATTAAGTTAATAAATTACGTTAGACACAGAAAATATAAGTACATCAATGGGTTCCGAAATTAATTAATACGCCGTCACCATACAGTTAAATTAATTAATTTCAATTTAAAATGAATTGGTTAATTTGTTAACATTGACTAAGGTATAGCAAGACGGCGTGGACCTCCACCAGGTGGTCATGCATAATGTGGGTACGAACCGAGATGTGACGTCATATGGCTTGGATGGTGTGACATAGTGTGTGACGATGCAGCCGCTATATTTGAATAAAGGTTTGCGCTTGGATTTGTCCAATATGAAGTTGGTGATGGGAAGATACTCGCTGAAACAAAATTAAAAGAAATAAATTATTATAAAATTACAAAATAAATTGCAACTAACATTTAAACAGTCATTCAAATGATTTCCTGCAATATTTTCATTGCTCTATTACAAAAAATTTCATTCAGGTATTTATAGGTTATGCAATGTTTAAATTCATCGTATTTAGTTTGTATTTGGGCCTTCGGGCTAGCCCAGTCAGTCAGCTGGTAGAAAGTTGCTATTATTTGTTAAGTAACGATTGTTGGGCAAGCGACTTTATATGGTGACCAGCTGACAGCCATCTGTGAACAAACTCTACTGGGGGTCCCCGTTCAAACTCATGCCTAATTCACGTCAAATAATACAGCAAAGCAGTGATCAAATTGGGTAGTTGTCAATAATATTTAATTCTCGATAACAAAAAAAAAAAAAAAAAAAAAAATAGCTAAAAAGTTCGTGTTAGAATTTTATACTATTTTTTAAAGCCTTCATAGGACTACATAAGTTCATTAAAAAAGAAACATCTTATTTTAGTTTTTGTTGTGTTGAAGTACTTTTCAAGATGTTTCTTTCCTTGATTCTTCTCCAGTATTCCTTCAATCTTTCTGATCTCTTGTGGCGTTCTTCATCGGAATACACGATTTTCTGTCGTTTGGTCAGTCTCTTCTGTTCATGTCTTGTGTTGTTCAGTTTGTAGTAATTTCTGGATTTTCTTTTCAGGTCTTCAAGTGAGATTTTTATTTCGTTCATGTCCGGTTCAATTTATTTGATCCAGTGGGGCTGAGATTTTCTGTTTAGGAATTAGTTAATGATTTATGTGGAGATTCTGGCGGAGTCACTCTATAAAAGATGGCCAAAGAAAAAAATTCTCTTTTTACTCATCTGGTCTGCTAGAGACTCTGAATTTCTGTAGACTTCTTCGTTCGGGACGGGCTTCCAGATCCCGTCAGAGAAACATATTTTTTCAGGCATTTTCTGATGATTCGACGTTCTAATATTGAGATTCTGTGTTCCGCGTTGATTCTCCTGAGGCTGAAGATCGTTTCACTGCCGTTTGTGATTTCCGGAAGAATCACAGTGTTGCAATGGCATGTGTTAAAACTATTTTATAATAGAAATTTATATTTGTTTTTTTCATCTGGGTTACGTACTTCACTAAGCTTCAAAAATTAAAAATAACTTATAGAAACATAAAAAAACACATACATTTTCTTTGTTTGAGATATTTTTGTTGAAAATAAAATAAAATGGAAATGAATTTATGGCACTACAAATGACAGTGTATTGAATTCGTAAATAGTGTAAAGAAGTAACGTTTAAGAAATTTAAACGAATGTTGTATCTTTGTAAATAGTGTAAATAAAAATGTGATGGATGTAATAATATGAACAATAGTGTGTGCACACAACGGAAGTTTGTTCACTAGTGTAAATAAGTTAAAAAAATTATACCGCAAATAGAAGTATAAAAATCTGTTGTGAATCACTCACACAACTTTCTCTTGACAATGTAAATAATGAACAATATAAGCTAACATTAGTAAACAACGTAAAATGAAAAATGGCCGCCTCCGTGACGTAGTGGTATTTACTAACCGGAGGTCCCGAATCCGAGATTTTTTAATTTTCCTTAAATGCATACTAAGGCCTAAATCTTAAAAACTATCCAACTTTTTTAGATTTTGTTGAAAAGAGAAAACAAAATCACTAATTACCGCTAAACTAATCGTAATACAAAAACAAACAATACAAATAAAAGTTGTAGGGCTTTTAAATGTTCTAGAACTTGTATTACGTACACACTTTTGCCCTAAAATGTATATTAAGGCAGCAATCTTAAAACCACAGGCTTCTCAAGAATTTCAGCAGACATGGCGCTTACCGTATCTTGTAGAGCATAAAAAAATGTAGTAAATGTGGCGATTTAAAAAAAAATCGTAGGAGCTGTTTTTGTGAAAATCGCAAAATGTGAAATATAATACGAATAAACTACTACTTCCGGTTAAACGATTTTTATGAAAATCTTCGTGTCGGGTCCTCTAGTGGTATCTAACTTAATTTACAAGTTTCAACTTCGTATAATGTTCCGTTCTTGAGATATTCTGTTCGCACACATACATACACACACAGACCAATCGCTAAAAACATTTTTTTGGGGTTCAGGGGATCTGAAATCGTGTAGATCTGGTGAAAACTAGATTTCGAAAAATTGACATGAAAACAATACTTTACTTCCTATATCTTCATATAGGGAAGAGAAAGTAAAAAAACTGTTAGTTCTTTGTACCGTGCGTTCGGAAAGTCGCTGTGCACTGGAATTGTGACTATGGATTTATGAAAATATGTATAAAGAAATGACTAAGCATTTTGGAAAAAAATTTATTCAATACCTTAATTACATTGTTAAACCGTGATTACATTGTTTATAGAAGGTGTTCGAAATGACCTCCATTGGCATCAATACAGCATTGCACTCGTTTCATTTTGTTTGCAAACACCTTTCGCAACTGAAGAACAGTGATTCCTTGAATGTATGCCGTTATTGCGGCTTTAAGTTCGTCAATCGTGTGTGGTCTGTTCCGATACACAGTTTGTTTCGCCGCACCCCATAAAAAGAAATCGGGGGGAGTCAGATCAGGAGATCTTGCAGGCCACAAATTCTTTGAAATTATTCGTTCACCAAACACGTTGCGCAGGAAAGCCATTGAGATGTTAGATGTATGTCCTGTTGCCCCGTCTTGTTGGAACCAACCATTATTCATTTCCACTTGTGTTATTTGATGCGTAAAGTTCTCTAAAATATCAGAACAATAACGTTCACTATTGATTGTGTTTGCAAAAAAAATTGGTCCGACAATACGTGCTCTACTCACAGCAACCCAGACTCCAATTTTTGCTTCGTGTAAGGACTGTTCATGTAAAGCGCAAGGGTTAGTTGTCGACCATACTCGAGTATTTTGTGAACTTATATACCCTCCCAAGTGAAACCACGCTTCATCTGTATAAAACGTTACGTCAAGGATGTCTTCGGAATTTTGGTTGATGAAACGTTGAAACCAATGACAATAATTTAGTCTCTTGTCATTATCTGAAGGTTTCAGCTCTTGAACACACCTCACTTTGTATGGGAATAGTTTAAGTTCTTGTCTGACAGCTTTATGTGCGGTAGCAAGTCCGATATTATGCTGTTGTGCTAACTTACGCATTGATTTTTTTGGACTTTGTGCCATAGAATCAGAAATATCCAGCAGCTTTTGTTCGTCTAGCTTAGGGGGCCTACCACTACGTTCAGCGTCCTCAACAGAGCCAGTTGCCCGAAATTTTTCTATCAGTGTTCGTACTGCATTACGGTGAGGAATAATTGAATCTGGAAACTTTTCAGAAAATTTGCGCTTCACTAAATCACTGTACTTGTCACCTTCGCGAAATACGTATTCAACGAGGAAAATGCGCTCCTCTACTGAAAGAACCATCGCGTCCAACAACAAAAAACGTGCAACAGAACTGCAATAAATGAAACATATACAACTTCAACTCAATGACTGACAGGCCTCGACGTGTTCGGCAACAATTGAACAGCACAGAGCTACCAACCTAGCCATGAAATTATTCCCTGTCATGTCACTTGGTGCACAGCGACTTTCAGAACGCATGGTACTATTAACCTTTCGATATGGTAACTGGAAATAACTAATTAAATAAGTTTTTCATTTAATGTTGAATGCGTGTAGGTAATAATGTCAAGTGGTGGATTCAATGGTTTGTGAATGAACGTGGATGGGGTTTTGTTGCTAAAGATACGAAGTTGAAATACATTTGTTAAAGCGTAATGTTTATGTTTACATAGCAAATGTTATCAAAGTTAGAGGCTAAATAGTATGTCATCATCTTCTTAGAATCAAATGCATACAACGACAGTTGCTTGTATGAAAGTGTTGGTTTAAAAGGGACGTAAATGTGGGTGGAAAGGATGAGAGGTAGTTGGGAAGTTTGGTTCGATATTCAAAATGGGCCCATTTCGCATAAGGAGTTGGCAAACAGAACGCTGTCAACCCCAGAGTTGATGCTTTACGCACTTCATTCTCCCCTTTAGAAATTGGCACTGTATATATATATATATACAAATGCTAGTTCCATACACTTACCACGTTCAGTTAACTTTCACTTATTGACAAACGTGAATTCAATTTATAGGTGTGTGTCAAAATATACACGCCTGACCTAAATATGAGTAAGTAAATATAAACGGAGAGGTATTAAAAAGAAAATGATTTAGGACTTAGGTTTTGATGTAATATTCATGTTACAAACAGATATTTTCGTGAATATGAACTTGAAAATATCGACCAATTCAAGTTGGTTCTTCATATGGAACCACTCAAAGTGCTGACTGAAGCTAATGGATAACACTTTGACTTAATCACAAAATTATTTATATACCGAGTGCTTCAGGAGGAATCTGCCATACTTCACACGCGTATTTCTCTCCAAAAAATAATGAAAAAAATCATAATAAACATAAGTCCAAAAACGCGTCATTAGCGAGTTACAGCAAGCGAAAGATTTCGCTCCGATTTCAGTTCCCCTGGTGAAATTCGGTTATACTAAATTTTTTGGGGTTCACTTTTTGTGTCAAATTTGTTGGATTTATGTTTATGATATTTGGTCTGATAAATTCAATGAAACAGGTCCCAGAACTGTATCGTCAGTAGTTTTAAAGATATCCGACATAAAACAGAAAATATTGATATAAAACACGTTTTTTTACGTTTAAACTGGAATAACGTAGCAAAATTTATCAATCAAATTTTAGTAATGAGATTTGTAGAGAATTTAATTCTGAACAATTTGATGTAAATAAAGTCAATAAAAACTGAATTTTTAACAAAAATGAATTTAAAAAAGTTATTGTTTGCCCCAGTGGACAAAGCCCGCTGGAAAATGGAATCATTAGACTTAGACCGGTAATTTACGTGACACTGTAAAGAAGTTAACACAAAATAAAGATCAAATAATTATCTGTCGAGAGCACTCGCTGTCCAATACATTTTAACAATTTGTTTAAAATAAATTATAAAACAGTATTAATTTGTATGAAATTTCATCTTCATAGTGATTTAACTTAGAAATTTTGGAGTATATATATCCTTACAATGTTTATATATTTTTTTATTGAATTTCATTGATTGATTTGTCATTAGCTTATATATAACTATATATATTGCTATATATAACTAGTTAGCTTATAGTATAACTAGCTGCTAGTACTAGCAGCTTATTAGTAACTAGAAAGGTTTTAAACGTTCACGCTGAGCTAGTTTACTAGCGCTAGTTAATCACGTGACCTTTTCTCCCCTACTAGCGCTAGTAAAATCAAACATGTTCAAAGTCACTAGCACCCTAGTGAATACTAGCGCTTTAATTAAAACTAGCTGCTAGTTACTCGTTCCCACGACACTAGTTTACCAGCTGCTAGTACTCGCAGCTTATTAGTAACTAGCAACGTTTTCAAACGTTCACACCGAGCCGTTTTACTAGCGCTAATCAATCACGTGACCTTTCCTCCCCTACTAGCGCTAGTAAAATTAAACATGTTTAAAGTTACCAGCGCGCTAGTGTATACTAGCGTTTTAACTAAACTAGCTGCTAGTTGTTTGTTCCCACGACGCTAGTACTAGCTGCTATTCTACTAAAAACTAGTAAACTAGCGTTGTGGGAATAGGCCTTTAAAGACAACGAACAAATTAAAAAAAACAGTAGCAATCGGAAAGAATAAAAAAAAGTGTGGTATAAAATAACTAACGGAGATGATATTGTGTAGTCACCATGGCGAATCCGCGAAAGAAAAATTCATTAATTCTAATTTACGTTGGCGTGTGATTTATTTTTTAAAGATAATATTCTCAAGGAATTTCTTTAGTTTATAGAATTTATTGCTAAGGACACTTATCAATATTCCCACTGCGTAAAAAATACAGGTCGATTCATCTCAGTCGTACGACCAGGCAGTTGAAGTAGATAAGAGAATGATTTATTGAAAATATCAAAACTGTATTCAGTCGTTAATAACCTTGGTTGATTCAACACATTATTTGAATGTATCTGTATTTGTTAACAACCATATTTACAACGCTCTATTTACTTTAACAGTTAAAGGGATTAAAAAAATTTAACCCTTACGCTGCCAGACTGCCTGTCCAATGAATGTCAAGCTAAAATCCCATTATTTTACCAGTAATTTTGAAAAATTGTAAAAAAATTCAGAACTGACAGAAGAGAAAGCTGTTATTATTATATTTACCTTAAATTTTGCTCTTTCCGCTTATATACAGTAAGTAGTAATTGAAAAACGTGTAAATAGTTCCAATAAATTTCAAGTTAAAAAACATTTTGAACTCTAAATAAAACCTTTTCATTTTCAAAAGTGTTGGAAGAAATCTTAAATTTTTTGTATTTTTTCATTTGTATCAAAAGAAAGGGCTTTCTCTTCTTTTAAAAATGCAAAATAATAATTTTATCCGTACCGTACAAACACACCGTAACAAATTCATACGAAAGTCACCCTGAGAACAACTGTAACCAAACCAAACATCGCTGTTGGTGTACTCGAAACTATCGATGTTTGTAAAAATCAAAACTATCGATATGTTCGGCTAATATACAGTGCATCGTTAGACAGACGCATATACTACTATGCTTTAAAATATGAACGCGATCTAAAATATTATTAAAAATACAGTGCGATATATGAAGAGCCGACGTCATCGGCTCTTGGCAGTCTTTCGAAAAAATTCAAACCGGCTCAATCGGCTTTTTTAGCATTATAAGTGTTGAATTAGCCCACGAAAAACGGCTTGAACCATAACACTACCAATTGGACCATTTGCCGTTCAATTACTCGATTAAGTTGGTACTGTAACGCCCCTATCGCTGCCGGGAACACATTCGGCAACACGGCGATAGGTCGGTAGGGCGTTAACAAGAAAAAAAAAACAAATAAGGAAGCAGAAATAAAAAAATCACTCAGGTTATCGTTGCACAAATGAGATACCACTATAAAATGTATGTAGCAAAACAATTTAATATAACAATGAGTGAATGGTGTAAACATCAAGATTAATACAAAATTACCAAGTCTTAAATAGATGGACAATCAGATATAACAAAAGATACAAAATTGTACTTCATTAAGTAACTAGTTGTTAATATCAAGTTAATAAAGTATCCGAAAAATATTTAAAGATACACTAATTAAATAACAGCAAATTTTGTGTGGCCAAAATTATTTAAATTTAAATTTTTTAAAATTTTTATTTAAAAATAAAAAAATAAAAAATAAATAAAAAATAAAATTTTTTTTAATAAAAATAAAATAAAATTAATAAACTTTAAATTTATATGTTCTAGAATATACATAATTAAATGTGTTGAAACATTTTAGGTTACACAAGTGATCTTTCAGTTACACAAATTTTATAATTAGGAAACAAAAGTTAAATTGAAACAAATGAAATAAATATTAAATCGGGAGTAAATTAATAAATCTTAAACTTACGTATTTTTGATATACATAATTAATAGTATAATAATATTCCAGGTTTTCACTGGCTAACCTTTAAGTTACATAATTTCATTTTTATAAGTAATAAACAGAAAACCAATAAAAGAAAAATAAATTTAGAAAAATCGGGAATGAATTGATAACATTTACTTAGTCCACGTTCCTTAATAAATTATGTTTATCCAACAAAACAAATTTTAGTAAGAAAAGGGTCCAAACAGGTCAATTAATTACACATAATTTCCTGCTCAGCGCAAGAAAATCGACAAGACAATGTATTTGTATAGGATGATCTTCACTAAATTAATCAGTTGCCACTTTAAAACGAGGTTCGAAGCAGTAAGATAAGTTCTTCCCAAAATAATAAAAATAAAAAACATACCAAATTGCAGAAAACACTCAATTCGGTGTATTACTGATGTTCTTAATAAGGTGTAAAAAGGATTACTGATGGAACCTTTCATCTAGCTTGGACGACATGTAAACAGCATGATCAAGGAATTCAGGAAACGTTGACCAATTGAAAGTGATTGTTGGCGAAAAGAATTTCACCGATTCGGGAATCGAAACGCATGGTCCGAGTATCGTATTGCACGACCCAAGGAATAGATTTCACAGTCCCAGGATTGGACCCTTGATTATGGGCAAGTAGACATAACTTTTCCAAAAGTTACAAAATGTAAAAGGCGTAACAAAATTAATAGATTTACTACGACATTGCAAATGAACTGTACACAATGAAAATTCAACACTGAGTGTCTTGACCGGCAAATGGCGTCGCTCGTCATGAGAAGGCAGAACGCGAGTTAAAAGGAAAAGCGACAGATTGCACCACCAGACGGTGAGCTAGTTAACGTCGACAAAGTAAATACGAATTATCGACAACCTAAAATAACAAGCGAACGCTAAAAACCAAACAAAAAAAAAACAAAAACGTAACAATCTGAAATCAGATGTTACAGTACAATAGAAGATTAAACCGGAAACATCCAACCAATTTATATAGTAATTTAAATTTTTATAATTGTTTTCCAAAATATAGCTCTTATACTTTGTAATGTATATGTATAATCGCATAGCATGGTACGAAATTCTGTGGCTTGTAAGTTAACTATAGTGTGCGCCACGTTGTGTTTGCAGAGCTCTATCTCAAAAACAACCAAACAGAAAATTTTGACCACTACACCAAATTAAAGCCTGTTCTTTTCTACGTTGATTGGGTTGACTTAAATTATTTTATTTAAAAATTAGTCGGAGATACAGCAATTTACGCACAAAAAGTATCCAGTTTTTAGCCGGTTTTCCGTTAATGTGTTTTTTAAACGTCCGTTACTCCATCCAGGCCTTAGATAAAAATCGGCGCTTAAGTATATAAAAGTTTACAGTTTTCTCTATAATTTAAATATTTGATAAGTGAAATCTGATGATCCGTTTTAATATGGCAGCTATTTTAAAAGAGTGCTATTTTATTGTATACTATAACAAACAAATTCGGTCGGTGATCACCGGCCAGTGACCATACACTATTCTCCCGCAATTTGATTGCTTAAACCTTCAGGTACGCAGGCAACAAGAACTACTGAGAGTTTGTTTTATGACTTTTACATAAATTTGTAAATGAAAAACAGTATTAACAAAGCTTGTGTTATTTATAATTACATATTTCAATCAAGAACAGTATATAATTAGAGCTTTTTAAAATTTAATTTTAACTGGTCTTACAATTTAACAAAATAGATTTCGGATATTCGGGAACTTATATCTACATTCAGTTACCAATCGTGTCGTTTCCTATTTGATTTAGGAGAGACAATAACTCTGAATTTCAGATGAAAAAGTTTAGAGGACTTTCAATTTAATGGGGAAAAAGCTTATTGTTTTTTCCTATTCCACAGAATTCTCTGCCTTTTCCCCTCCCAGTAAAAAACAATCTGTTGGTCCGGAAACTGCAATTTATATGGAAAACCTGTTAACCTATCAGTAACTATTGGGAAAACGATGATGAAAAAGGTCATTCGATGGAGCCAAGGGGGCTAGGAAGAGCAGAGAGCAGAGGGAGGTTTTGAATCATTCTAACAGAGTGCAGTCGTCAACTGCCCTTTTTTTTATTCATTTTCATCCCTCAGTAGGGAATCAAACAGTCACATATATTGATTATTGTATCCTAAATAAACAAAGTATGCAACCCTCAGTCGATACAAAATTATTTAATAAGATTGTTAACAACAAAAGTGATAAAGAAAATTAATAATTGCGATGTTGACTTAAAAATTCAAACGACAGATTCTCAAAAATAATATAAATTCATCTTCTGATAAATTGATAATAAAATAAACTTTACGAAAAACGATAAACCGTTTCAGATTTCCTATACGCTATTTAATCAGAAAATAATTGCTTCAGAAGATAAAATTTTGAACGAACAATAATTTTACAAAATCTTTAAGTGAATTTTTAAAGGGAAGTTTTAACACACGATTTACACATTTAAAAAGTAATATATACTTAAATATTTATATAAAAATATTAGATGGTGTGGTAACAATGGATCTTAATAGGTGTTAGATAGTCTATGTGCAGGTCAATTCATTGGAGTTACAAATTTTTGTTTTGTTTAACGTCTGACTGTTGTACAATTACTGCTAATGCAGCCGGTGAACGATGAAATTATATTTTTAAAGCATGAAACTATGCCGGGCTTCAATATGATTCAAACTCAAGACCGCATGATGAGAGGCGAGCACGTTACCAACTACCTCAATGCGGCCGGCGGACTTTCAAAAGCAAAACAGGTAGAAAAATAAAACAATTTAACTATGGTGATCCCAGTACTAGCTTATTACAGTAAGGCTTTGGTATTTTCCAGAAGAGGAAAGCAAGATCACTACAACTATCTGGGCTGCTTTGCGAGCTTTGATAGGGACTTGGATGTCGAAAATAAAATAAAGAAATTTCATGCTTTTTGTGATACCATTAACAGGACACTGGGTAACAGAGCTATAACAAAGACAGTAGTGAAGTTCGACAAGGTAATGGCAGCCCCAGTCCTTCTTAATGGAAATGAGTCATGGGTTACCACGAAACGCCAAGAAAGTAGGATCCAAGAAGCTTTAGCATAGCAAGTTTAACATTGGCGGGATACAAAGTACAGTTTCCCCTTGAAGGATTAAAAAAAAAATTATGTTTAACTTATTTATTTAAGATCGCTTCAACAATAAATTATGAGCGACTGCAACTACATATAATGACTTTTCGAAACATGATTACAAAAACAAAATTATCAACAAATTACATTAAAATATTAGATACTGGGTAAACATTAAGAATAAGAACATTCTGAAAGTTCACCAAGAATATGCAGATTTTTAGAATTTACAGTATTTGTATGGAAATACTTTACTAGAACGTGCTTTCCAAAGTAAGTTGAATAAATAGACAAATGAATGTATCAGTGAGTATGTGTGAGCGCTTTTATGTATGAGAGAGAAAGAGAGAGAAAAACTTAGTAACAGTACTAGGGAAAATGACATAACAGGAGGAAGTACAGTAGCAAGCAGGGAAAAGTAGTAGGGATTAGATGGATGCACTCTTGCACAAACCATTGCACCCTTTACGATTAACTTGAGTTGCCACTATTACTGTAGTCTTATGTTTCTATCTTCAACTCAAGTCACCCTCATGTTTCATGTCTTTTCTTCATGTCTCATGTTGCTTGAAAGAATACTACGGGCAATTAAAACCGTTATAAATCTCTTTTGAAATAAGAAAGACTACTCTGTTATTATCATTTTTGTTTTACGCGTGTTGTATCTATAAACTACACAAGTAGGGTCATAATGCGTATTGTTCGATACATTTATTTGAAGAGATAAAGGGGATTGACTGTATCACTGATCATGAAATGAACACGCCTGTAATTATTCTTCTTAACACGAATATTAATTATTGCCAAAATTATAGCTGTAATAACTCAAGTGTAAATTTTACGATTATAAATTGTTTAATATTTCTCATCTAGATGCGAATGTATTTTACGAGTAAAGTTCTTGTAGTAATAATAATAATCTTGATAAATAATTTACAACTAATTTATCTGTGTTCACTGTAACTACAACTTTAATTATAAAACTGTAAATTTGCTATGCTAACGAAATATTAATTATTAATTAACGGCTGTTACTTCAATGTTAACCTTATGTTAATATAAATTTATAAGGCAGGCATAAATCCCGAGGTACATTTTGGGCTTATCATTATTTTAACACTTGAATATTACTACATATTTAAGAACCCACTGAAAGAAAAACATTCTTTTCAGTTTTTCTTAGCGCCTTTAAGCAGTTGACGTCTTTCTGAATCCATGAATATACAACACTTCATAGTTTTTCCGAAATTTAATTAAATAATTTTTTTAATAGTTCACACGTTTTTAGTTTCGACATTTTTTGTTAAAATAACTTTGTTTTAAGAAATCGTATAACTTTTGAAAGGTATCATCGATTTTCATATATTTTTTAAATGCACAATATTGTATACTTAAAATTTTGGCAGCATTAGATTGTCGTTGTTTTGTGTCATGACCGTAGTTGTTTTAATTTTTGTAGCGCGCGTGAGATTCGTGAACGGGTTTACTTAATTAGTTAGTTTTTGCCATTTACCGACAGTTATGTTTTCTGATGCATAAGGAATATTTCTTCAAAACTACTAAACCGATTTCTTCCAAATTTTTAGAATCATTTTAATAAGCCTCTTTACATATACTGAGTTTTTGAGGTTAAAAATTGCAGAATTAAGTGTTTAAAAAATATTTGTGGTAAATATTTTGTCATTTTTGATTGGCGAACAAAAAAAAAATATATTTTTTTCATTTTCTGTTACAGATATTTAAACATAAAAACCTCAGGTTGTGTATAAAGGTATATTAAAACTGCTGTACAAATGTGAAAGAGATTAGTTTAATAGTTTTTGAAAAAGTGTTTCTTATGTTAGCATGGCCGAAGAAAGGGATTTTGTCACCTTAAAGTCACATCATCAAACAATTTGAGAGCTTCCATTTCATTGTAATTGTACACAGTACACAATACAGTAACGGCTAAATGGTAAACAATAATAAGTATCTTTAATAAATAGTATGGTAAAGGCCATAACGCCATATTTAGGAACTAATGGGCCGGTCCTTCGGTGTAATGGTCAGCACAACTGGAATTTATGCCAAGGGTTCCGGGGTTGGATTCCCGGTCAGGTCTGGAATTCCTTTGTCACTCATTCTCATTTGTTACCAACGCCTGCATTATCCGTAACGTGCATAACAATCGCAAAAAAATTATAATTACAAAAGAAATTATATAGGTACTTAAAACCTGAATTAATATTCTAAATATTGCATTAAACTTTCAAAAATGGGTGAGATAACGTAAAACATTTTATACATTGTTAAAACGAACAGCCTTGTAAAGAAATACTTGAAGATGAACTTAGAAATCAAGTTAAGACCTTCAAATAAACTAACACAGACATTTACATCAACACATAAAGAAAACACAATAGAAAGAAAGTACATATATAGAACAGTAAATAGTAAACTGCTTTTATATATTAGAGAGTAGAAACGCCCACACATAGGATAGTACTCAAATGCGTATAATGGACCGAGATGCGATTTATAGGTTGTGAGCCTGCAAAATAGAATAAGACACGACAACCCCTCTTGAAAAAGAACTATTCATCTGCTATAATAAAGTTTTCATTCCGATTAGATTTGTCAGCAACTAAGAAAAAAGACTGTTGAAAGTAATTTAATTCATATCACTATTAAAAGAAAAGATTTCATATAATTTTTACTTTCTCTTGCCTATATTAATATATAGGAAGGAAAGTATTGTTTTCATGTCGATTTTTCGAAATCAAGTTTTCACCGGATCTAAACGTTTTCAGACCACCTGAACCCAAACACATGTTATTAGCGATTGGTGTGTGTGTGTGTGTGTGTTTGTATGTATCTGTATGTGGGTATGTGTGAGTGTGAACAAAATATCTGAAGGACGGAACATTGTTCGAAGTTGAAACTTGAAACTTAAATTAGGTACCACTACAGGACCCGACACAAACATTTTCATCAAAATCGGTCAACCGGAAGTAGTAGTTTATTCGTATCATTTTTCACTATTTTGCGATTTACTCAAAACCGGCGATTACGATTTTTATTAAAATCGCGTCATTTACTTCATTTTTTATGCTCTACAAGATACGGTAGGCGCCATGTCTGCTGAAATTCATGTGGAGGCTGCTCTCTCGTAGAAATTTTTTTAAATATTTGCCTTAATATGCATTTTAGGGCAAAAGTGTATGTAATAAAAGTTGTGGGTAATTTAAAAATCTACAAGTTTTATTTCAAACATTGTTTTGTATAAGGCTTAGTTTAGCAGTAACTAATGATTTTCTGTTTTTTTTTCATGAAAATCTGTAAAAAATGGGTTTTTTAAGATTACGGCCTTAGGTAGCGTGCATTTAATGGCAAAAGTGTATATGATTTAATTTATAGAAAAATAAAAGATCTACAAGTTTTATTTTAAGCATTTTTTCTACAGAACCTGTGCTCGCTTCTCATCATGCGGTCTTTGGTTCGAATCCCATTCAGGCACGGAATATTTTCATACGTTACAAAAAAATCATTTCATCCTTCACCGTCTGAATTAGCAGTAATTAAACTTGTAAAGTAAAAATTAACTTGTAATAATTATAAATTTCGCGAAATTATTCCAAAATTAAGCAGCATTAAACCTAATTGGGAAAACAAAAGATAACAGATTTAATGATCTGAATACAGTTATTTTTATAGTTTTAATAGAGCTAGAAAGCTTCAGATTATGGCTTTATTTATGACCCTAGATTGAAGTACATTACCGAAAATCAAATAATATATATTACTATAAGAAAATTAATGAATATAAGGGAAATCGTAAATAAACTACAATAAAAACAAATACATTAACCAAAAGTAGAAAGATAGTTTATTGTCTTTTAAAAGGACCCTTTGTCGAGAACCCTACTCAGTCACGCTTATATTGTAACCTATTTATGGCCAATTTTCAGCCAATATATTCCTTTTAGTTCATTTATTGAGTATGGATATTTACAACAGTTTCAATAGGAATCATATCAATGAAACCGTAACTTTATGTAGATCTAGTATTTACGCTTTCATGAATCATAGTTGCGTAGTGGTTAACGCAACTGGCTTCTACGCCGAGCTTCCGGGTTCGATTCCCGGTCAGATCTGGTATTTTTTCATCACTCATTTTCATATCATCTTATCCACCATTTGCATTAGCGGAAATTTCAAAACAGTCAGACGTAAAACCAAAAAAAAAAGTTTGAATGGTGGCTTGTAGTTAGGGATAAATTTTTTATGAAATATGTCAAAGTACATATAATTATTAAATTATTTTAACCCTAATTTACGTTACAACCTGTTCAATTTAGAACAATTAACGATCACAAGAAGTAATAAGATGATGATGATGATGATGATATGTATGACGTGTAAATGAGTATATACTTTTGCAGACTCAGGCCGACCATCCCTAAGAGTTAAGTTAATTAAACCCCAACTATTAAAGTACTACGGGAACCACCGCTTACAGTCCATTCGAAATAGCATGTTAGTACATCTCTCTCCGTTGGCGTGGTGGTTAGCGCAACTGACTTCTACGCCGCGGTCCGGATTCGATTCCCGGTCAGGTCTTACATTTTTTCATCACTTATTTTCATGTATCATCATTCTCCACCGTCTGCATTAGCAGAAATTGCAAAACAGACAGATTTAAAACCAAAAAAACAAAAGTAATACTATCATGCTATTTTGAATGGGCTGTATAAAGCTGTATCCTTTATTAAGATTTGAAGAATGGAACTTTCGTCTCCATACTTAAGCTGTTAAACAGCTGACTCGCGGCGACGACTTTACCACTTGACCAACCCGATGGATTTAATATTATTAAGCTAAGATAAAAACCATTGAAAAGTACAATAATACCCACTACATTTGCTACGATTACGTTTGAAAATACTTTAAAACTCCTTAGAGATTTCGGCTTTTCTTGGACACTTTTATAATTAAAGAGTTAAGTATTTTAAAACAATAATTAGAAGTTCACTAACTAAAAAAAGTAATACTGTAAATCAATGTAAAGGATTTTAATTTAAAAGTTTGATATCAAGTTTAAAAACAAAATAAGCTATTAGGTTTTTGGTAGTCAGTAAACTAATTAAGTATTACCAAGTGAGCGAGCAAATTTGGTGACCATCTGACATGAATTAAAAACCACTAAACCACTTCTTATATTAAATGGAGAAAAAGAACTCAAAATTAATAGGAAAAACGGAAGAAATGAAAGTGAAGAATTTGTTATGTGGTTTTTAGTTGGGCTCATCTGGAAAAAACGTAGCTGTATCCATTATTACACATGAGAAACTGTAGACGAAACAATAACTGGGTAATATTAGTATAAATTACATCAATCTTAGCTCAGGTTAAAAAGATGACCTCTAAGAACAAGAAACAGAGAAAAATGGAAATTTTAAATATGAGGATCTCGTACATAGTACAAGAGATGCAAAATTAAGATTATGAAATAAATAGATTACTATGAAGTACACAAAAAGCCACAGATTAATATGATGTACGCCTAAAAAGTTTTAATGTATAGGTGTTTTCATTTATATTTGGTTACTGAAGTATGGGAAATTTGTTTAGTTGAAATTGTATCTCTTGGATTATCAATGAAAATAGAGTATTGGAAGGTTCGTTCGTACGTAACGAGGTTTTAATGTGAGCAAGAGTCTGGCTATCAGTTAAGGAGACAGAGTTGGTGATGAAGGGATTGTTGGAAAGGAGTTGGAGGCGGCGGGTGCTGTGAAGTTGTGGGGTGAAAGTCAGAAGTGGTGTAAAGACGAGGGAGGATGGATAGGGGTAGGTGTCGGTGAGGTGGATAGCGTTTGGTGGCGCTCGTTTGCCTCGGGCTTCAAGCAGGAAATTACCTCGGCGCGTATCTTTGTGCGACGCCCCGATATTGCGCGCCTTCAGGCGTCCTAACATTCGTTCACAATAAAGGACGCTCACTGTGATGTTGGCTGGAAATATGACTTACTGCTTTCGCTGGCACGATAAACAATACAGAAACTCATAACCTGTTCCAGTAATGAAGCAGTTCTGTTTTGGACGTCTCTTCTCATCCGAAATTCCCTTCCTCTCCGCATTCACAAACACATCCCTTCAAACTTAAAACTTTACCAACCGTCCTGGATGAATCTAGCTTTACGCCTCAAAGTGTGATATTTAATATCCAACCCCTGTTTATATTTGTCTAATTTGTCTAGATATTTCTTTGTACAGCCCCGTTTATATCTCATATCGTATTTAAAAACTTTTATAAAAAACCTATATACATTTTCTTAATATACATTTTATTAAAACAACATTTTCTATTTCTAAATCACTGAGTGTTAAATGTAAAAACAAACGTTCATTATTGTGGTTTTTTATTCGAATATAAATTAAAAAAATCTGGTGTGAAACACTCACACAACTTTCTCTTGCCAATGCAAATAATTAACAATAAACCTAACATTAATAATAAAATATTAGAAATAAACAAAAAACTAACCTCAAAAACATAACCTTATTTTAATCATGAGTGAATGATGCAAAATGAAAATCAACCTCAGTTTGGCTTAGAAATACGGAAAATCACTCTTTCTCTCTAAACTAGGCTCTGTAGAGAAAAATGCTTTAAATAAAAGTTGTATATCTTTTAATTTTCTATAAATTAAATTATATACACTTTTGTCGTAAAATGCATACTAAGGCCGAAATCTTAAAAAAATCAATTTTTCACACATTTTCGTGAGAAAAAAACAGAAAATCGCAAATTACCGCTAAACTAAGCGTTATACAAAAAATTGTTTGAAATAAAAGTTGTAGAATTTTTAATTCTCTACAACTTTTATTATATAAAGTTTTGCGCTAAAATGCATATTAAAGCTGTAATCTTAAAAAAACAACGTTTTTACGTGAAAACAGCCTCACCCAGAATTTCAGCAAACATGACGCCTACCCTATCTTGTAGAGAATAAAAAATTGAGTAAACCAGGCGATTTTAAAAAAATCGTAGGACCAGTTTTTGAGAAAATCGCAAAAAAGTGAAAAATTACACGAATAAACTACCACTTCCGGTTGACCAATTTTGATGAAAATGTTCGTGTCGAGTCCGGTAGTGGTACTTAACTTAAGTTTCAAGTTTCAAGTTCGTACGATGTTCCGTTCTTGAGATATTCTGTTCGCACACACACACACACACGCGCGCGCGCGCGCACACACACACACACACACACACACACGCACACACACACACACACACAGACACACACACAGACACACACACAGACCAATCGCTAAAAACATGTTTTTTGGGTTCAGGGGGTCTGAAAACGTATAGATCCGGTGAAAACTCGATTTCTTAAAATCGACATGAAAACAATACTTTCCTTCCTATATATTCATATAGGCAAGAGAAAGTAAAAAATCAAATGAACTGAATGAGAAATAAATTTATTTATTTATTTATTTATTTAATGTCGCATCAACTGCAAGGTTATTAGCGACGACGTTGGGGTGTAACTGTGCGTAATGAGGATGAAATGATTTCTTTAACGTATGAAAATATGCCGTGCCTTAGTGGGATTCGAACCCAGGACCGCATGATGAGAGGCAGACACGTTACCAACTACGCCAATGCGGCCGGCGAGAAATAAATTAGTTTACCGCATACAGAAGCCGAAGGACACATATTATTTATCTTTTAACATAATTTCTGACACATAACTACGAAGGCTATTACTTTTAAACTTGTCTTGGAACAAACTACTCTAGCTGGCAGACTTTTCGAAATAAAACAAATATTTGTGCACTGTTAACACAATTTCATACTTCATACACTTATTTACTTTACTTTTTTATGATTTCTGAATTGAGGTAATATTAAGGACTTAATTCTGTGCTAAGAGAGCAACAAGAGAAAAGCCTTTAGCTGTTAGTTGTTTATTTTTTGTTATAATTAAATTTATTCGTTTAAACGGGGACTGTATCATATCGGTTTTTATGTGTGATTGCTGTTGTTGTTTAGGTCAAGAGCTGAAAGGCTGGTTTTAATCTCTAGAGGTTTTACTAAATAAAACAAGGAGTGAGGTAGTTTACCATTGTTTTCCTAATTGAGTACAAAAGTAGCCTATGCTTATCAGCTTGCCAAGCCCTCCAAAATGCATTCACTCATCTACTTTCCACCCTGCAACTTACACCTTCACTTCATTCACCACAGGGTCTGGCTGTATAATGAAATTCATTACTTTCAGAGGAGATAACTCTGACTAGTGTCTTTTACACTTCTATCTCTTCTGTTCTTAAATCGTTCAGTCATATAATTCGCTGAACACGTGATAAGAAACAGAACTATTTTTTTGTAGTCCTGATTCTAGCAGATAGAGAGTAAATAATTTAACTCTCCATCTGCCTGTAATGGGCAGTGTTGTTAAGAAACTAAATTAGAGTGGTAATAACAACAATAGATTAAAGCTGTTTGGTGTAAATTATCTTAGTAATAATATATTCCTAGGTTGAACAACTCCAGTTAAGTCCTCGTCACCGGTTTTTCCTATTTAAGCTACAGTTTAACGACGTGTAATTTTTGAGACCCTATTCGATAATAACTGAAACTTCAGCATTATCAGTACCGCCCAATAATCGAATATTTATTTTTTCTGGGTTATTAGTGGCTATATTTGAATATGAACAGCATCTGATTAGGCAGTATGAAATGTCTGTTAAACTTTAGAAGGTCTGGCATTTTTCGGCACTAATTTTATCTATTTAGCCTTAATCGTCTGCATTGACGTTATATTTATTCAATAATCAGATAAAGAACAAATAATACAATATTATTATATTTAAAACGTAAAATCTGGCTCAGTGTATTTTAAATTAAGATTCTGTTGGGCCTTAAATACAAAATTCTACCGAATGTATTTAATAATTTTTATATGTTGTTAAAGAGACTTTCGGGAATCTGTATAATATTTGAAAATGAAAATTGGTAAAAGCCGTAACGAGGCAAATAACAAAATAATTGAATTAAAATTTCGATTGTGCAACTATTCCGGTGGTGACGTTTCGGAGTTTGTTTTTAAGGCATCGTTTTGATACCGGAAAATGTTTATTTAGTTATATATCACGGACTTTGTAGTTTTTAGCTTTTATTTGTTATCGGGAACTTTACTTTATTGACAACCACCTAATTTTATCGCTGCTTTTCGCTGTATTTTTTGACATGATTCAGCATGATTTTTGAACAGGAACCCCCAGTGGAGTTTGTTCAGGAATAGTTGTCAGCTGGTCACCATACAAAGTCGCTTGCCCAACTAGTGTTACTCAACACATAATAGCGATTTTCTACCAGCTGAATGACTGGGCTGGCCCGAAGGCCCGTAGTTTTTTTTAAAGTCGCATCAACAGCTTGGTTATTAGCGACTATAAGGTGGTTTATGTAACCGTGGGTTTTATCTGGTAAAAATTTTCAGACCCTAGCCGGGAATCGAACCCGGGACGTCGACGTTGCTAGCGCGCTACCACTACGCTATGGAGGCGGTCAAATAGGTAGTGTTTTATTTCATGAACACCGGTACAAAACATCGTTAAATAACATTGTAAGTGCTAATATAATCGTGGAATTGGTCGTTAAGAATAAATTAGTATTAATGTGCGAATTAAAAATAATTAATTAATTAGATTTGAAAATATTAACAATTTAAAAAATTCAATATCCCGGTAATTAAAACACACGATCCAGCTGTGATTAGTTACGTTTGCATATTATAAATGTTTATGTACATGTGCAATATTTACGGAATTTACATAAAATCGCAGGTGGTAAAGACACCTGGAATGAATTGTTATGTGTATTTCGATGTTAATGATAAAACTACTCAAAGTGACACATGTGTGATGTATTGTGTTACAATAAAAAATGAGTAGCCAGCTGCATGTACATGACCAACTCCCGTTTAGACATATCTACTCGTATAAAGCGTATTAAATTTGTTACCTTTTGAAATAATATACATATAGATTTCAGAAATTGTAATGGAATTCATAATTTACTCGTGCATAACGTAAATCTAGTTAAAAAAAGTAAACTTTATAACAATGGATAACCCCTTATTAACCCCTAAATATGAATTAATATTGTAACCGATATAAAAGTTAATGAAGTTGTACTCTATGTATTTGTTACTTGTTTTACCGAATTTCGTTTCAAAATCTTAAATGAATAGGTAATCGCAACAGCTTGCAACTAAAAACTTTTTTTATCTTAAGACTTGAAAAATGAAGTTCAAAAATTTTAAACAGTAATTAAGGAAATTTTCGAATCATAATACGTAATTTTAACTGGCGGGGCTTATGCCAGAGTGAACTACGTACAAATTCATGTTTTTTCAGTATTGAACTATTTAATTTAATTTAAAATTATAAATTCCCATTTTACAAGAAAAAAACTGTCGTAAAAAATTCCTTGCAAGCTTCTTTTCTCTTGGTTCATTATGGCATATGAAAATCAACTCTTTTTACATTTTAGTCATGGCATTACTTCAAAAGTGAAAGTTTTGTTGTTGGTTCATTCTGGCGTAAGCCCCTCCAACTGTTGTAGTGTGAATGACATTGTAGTTGATTCAAAAAAAATGGCAGATTGTAGAGGCATAAAAGGAAAGTAATCTTGGAAAAGTGAGAATGCAATGTTAAAAATAGAAGTGAAAGACGTGAATCACTTATTTTAAGTTCCTGTTGTCAATACAAATTTATTTTACCATACTTTTTACTTTCTCTTGCTCTATGTAAAGTATCGTTTTCTATTCGATTTTTAGAAATCGAGTTTTCACCGGAAATACAGATTTTCAGGCCTCATGAACCCAGAGTAACATGATTTAGAGATTTATCTGAGTGCTTGCACGCACGCACGTTAGATACACAACTTAGGTACCACTTAGAACCCGACACGAACATTTTCATGAAAATTGGTTAACTGGAGGAAGTAATACTATGTAGTAATAGTTCATAGTGCAATTTTTCACTTTTTGCAATTTACTCAAAAATGGTTAATACGATGTTTTTTAAAATCAAACCACCTCATTTACTACGTTTTTATGCTCTACACGATAGGGTAATTGGTATGTTTGGTGAAGTTGGTTGATTGGGGGGGGGAGGGGTTCGCTCTCGCGGTTTGAGAAATATTTTCTTTAAAGATTGCAGCCTTAGTATATATTTCAGAGGAAAAGGTTATATAATTAAATTTGTAGGAATTTAAAAAAAAACTACAACTTATAGTTATAAAAAATTTTCTACAGTGGTTCGTTTAGCGTCAATTAGTGATTTTTTGTATTTTTCCCATTAAAATCGGTAAAAATGGATTTTTTTTTTGAAAATTATGGCCTTAGTATGCATTTAATAACAAAAGTGTATTAATAAAAGTTAGAGAAAATTGAAACATCTACAAATTATTTATTACAAGCATTTTTTCTACAGAGCCTAGTTTAGCGTCACTTAGTGATTTTCCGTATTTTTAAATTCTACAGAGGTTGATTTTAATTTTGCGTCATTCAGTCATGACTAAAATTAGGTTATATTTTTCATTTTGCATTCCTTACTTATTATTAAATCTTTTCATTATATGTTTAATTATTTAAATTGGGAAGAAAAAGTCATGGGAATGTTGCACATCAGATTTGTTTTGTATTACTTTAATGATTAATGTTGACTGTCTCGTATACTATTGTAAATTAATGAAGGAGTAATTTAATATCCACTAACCTGATGAAGAGGGGATTCCGGCATGAGGACTCATAAAATTTAATTTTGTCGAATGATGATAACTTGACATGAAGAAATCGGATTGGTATTTGTATGCAGTAGGGTCTGTTGTGGCCGGTTGTGTAGCTGCTGCTAATCCTTGGAAATCAAATTTGTAGGCGTACCTTTTACCGTGTACTTTTGTCATTATATTCTTGTCATAATAATACCTGAAAGAAAAAACAAACAAATACATGGTAGTAATATAAAAAAATTCTAGTATTAATAATTAATAATAAAAAGTAATTAATAAACAGATATGTTGGGCTATATACTGTAACTTAGTTTTCAAAATTCAATAATTTTATTATTATTATTTTTAATAATTTATTATAACACTTGTTAGAAATTAAATACGTAGAATCGGAAACGCTTTGTTAGTGAGTTACTACGGATGACGAAAGATTTTCCCTGGTATTCAATTTACCCCGGTGAAACGAGGTCATACTGAAATTTTTAATGCTTTAATTAAGAGTAAGAGGTAAAGATAGTGGCACATCTTATTATTTTTACCTTGAAAAATTCAATAAAACAGGTATCAGAACTCTGTATCTTCCATAGTTAAAAATATCTGACGCAAAATAAAAAACTTAGAGTTCTAAGTTATAAAAAATAAAAACTCAATTCATAAAAAATATTAATATAGTAAGTTAATATGTCAAATATAAAACTTTAAACATAATGTACGTATGTAAGTGATTCCCATAAAAGTAGCTAAGACTATTATAAAAATTATAAAAATCCAAATGAATGAATAACCTAATAACATTTAGAAAAAAGATGTGTATGTTTTTGTTCAACTCATCGGGTTGGTCTGGTAATAAAGTCGTCACCTATCCCTTCTTCTGGTAAGGTGCTTCCATATACTTCTTTTTTAATTCATTCGCTTAAGAACCTCTAAATTACTTATTTTGTCACCCCCTTATCTTTAACATTTTCAATTAACACCACATTTCAAAGCTTCTATCCTTTTCCTTCCTACAGCTC
This sequence comes from Catonia carolina, assembly GCA_035578175.1. Lineage (NCBI taxonomy): Eukaryota > Metazoa > Arthropoda > Insecta > Hemiptera > Achilidae > Catonia > Catonia carolina. Next base: position 70,385,486 of record JAQMRL010000008.1, read on the forward strand.
CTATCACCCACGTTTTACTCCTGTATAACGCTACACTCCAAACATAGTGTTTTAAGAAATTTTTATAATCTGTAAATCAATGTTTGTAGTCAGTAAGCTGTTTTTCATTTGAAAGGCTTTTGAAAAGGGGTTGACTTTTAGTAGGCTTTTAAAAAAGGCTTCATTTCAAAGGGGTTAGTTATTGGTTTTAAGTTGAACAGATTGAACCGTAGGCCTGCACACATTAGGGATTAAAAAAATTACTTAAAAAATTCGGTAAAGATATTTTTATAAGCTTACCATTATAAAATCTGACATAATAACGAACAGGAAAGGGTATTTGGTAGTGCTTTGGCAAATCAAGTCAATTTGGCTTTGACATACAAATGCAGCTAACTTGAAAATTCTTAAGTAACTTTCAGATAGTTTTATGATAAAACTTAGCATATTCATTGGAAGTACTATATAAACAGGGATGTTGAAAACAGATTGAGTAGGGAATGATAGAGAGAAGTCAGATTTACGTCAGTAAATGTAAAGTGTAGTTTCAATACACAATGTATATTTGAAGTTCAGCTAAGAAGAAGCATAGTAACGACTGCAAACAGTAGAAGTAAGTAGAAATAGAGTGACGTGATAGCAGTATTAAGAGTAGAAGGGAGTTTGAGGGAGGAGGAAGATGATGAGCAACGGTAGGTTAAAGAGGGATGAGAGGAAGGGAGAGAGTTAATTGAGAGCGATGAAGGAACTAATGGGAGGAACAGCAGCAACGACTCCTGCTTGCTATCAGATCAGATCAGGGAGACTGATTAACGTGCAATCAGCGACACAACAACATACAACACAACAAAACAAAATCGAATCTCCTTCCCTTCCTTCAATTCACACCCTGTATTTCTCTCTTTTTCTCACCCTTTCTTTCCTTCTTTCAGATAAAATAATACTATTACAATTCGTAACTACTTTGTTTGTTCACCCTCTTTTATTTAAAATCTTTTAATCCTAGAATTAGGACCACTAATAATTTAAAATTAGTGATTTAATTTAATAGTTTACCACCCTCTGTGTATAGTTTCGTACATAAACTTAGTTACAAAAAAGGTTTAATAAAATTTTAAATAAAAAATTGTGAGAGAAATTAGGAAAATTCATTGTAAAAGTTCCATCGGGTTTTTGTAATTTCTTGTAACTATATCGCTAAAAAAAATGAATATTGTAATGTAAAATACATTATTTACCGGATACATTAATTTCATTACAACTTTGCATACCTTAACTTCTTTATTAAAAATCTGGTGTGAAACACTCACACAACTTTCTCTTGCCAATGCAAATAATTAACAGTATAACCTAAAATTAGTAATAAAACATTAAAAATTAACAAAAAAACCAACCTCAAAAAACGTAACTTTATGTTAATCATGAGTGAATGATGCAAAATGAAAATCAACCTCAGTTTGGGTTAAAAATACGGAAAATCACTCTTTCACGCTAAACTAGGCTCTGTAGGGAAAAATGCTCCAAAAAGAGTTGTAGATCTTTTAATTTCCTATAAATTTTATTATAAACTTGTAAAATGCATATACTAAGGGCTTTAAAAAATCGAGTTTTTTACACATATTTGTGGAAAAAACCAGAAAATTGCTAATGACTGCTAAACTAAGCGATATACAAAGAAATGTTTGAAATAAAAGTTGTAGGTTTTTTAATATTCCACAACTTTTATTACATACATTGTTGCGCTAAAATGCATATTTTAAAGCCACAATCTTAAAAAAATTTTTTTACAAGAAAACAGCCTTTCCAAGAATTTCAGCACACATGGTGCCTAGTGCCTACCCTATCTTGTAGAGCATAAAACATTTAGTAAATGAGGCGATTTTTAAAAAAAATTGTAGGTGCAGTTTTTGAGAAAATAGTAAAAAAGTGAAAAATGACACAAATAAACTTCTACTTCCGGTTGACCGATTTTGATGAAAATGTTCGTGTCAGGTCCGGTAGTAGTACGTAACTTCTTCAGTTTCAAGTTTCAAGTTCGTACGATGTTCCGTTCATGAGATATTTATTCACACATACATAAACACACACACACACACACACACACCAATCGCTAAAAACATGTTGTTTTTTTTGGGTTCAGGGGCTCTAAAAACGTGTATATCCGGTGAAAACTCAATTTCAAAAAATTGACATGAAAACAATACTTCGTTCCTATACATATAGGCAAGAGAAAGTAAAAATTAGTTTTCGTTTTAGTGTAGCTATACGCGTATGTAGCCTGTACATTTATGTAGCGTGTAATATGGTCAAGTTTAAAATCCCTAAAAAGTAAATCTCCTTATCATAAAAGTCATAACTAAGAAATATTGACATCTTAACACATTCAATGCTGAGCAACTATGAGGTATCTCCCTTTGGGCTGATTACTCGTGCAGCGTGTTCTCCGCTTGCTTATGTAGGGCCTACAACTTATGTGACTAACGTTTTTATAGATTTATTTTATTTGCAACCTACATAAATGAATTTATCTTTGCTAATAACATGAAAGTAAACAATTCAATGTTTTTTTTAGGTTTATTTTCGCCTGTTATAATAAATGCATTTCTTGTTTGAATTTTTCCATTTACCTTTACGATTTACGCGAAACTTCTTATATTATTAATTTTAAACTAAAAATAGTACTATACTTTTAAAGTAAATCTAAAAGTGCAAGCTATTTTGAATCAATACCTGCAAAAATACTAAATTTACGGCTTCAACTTTACCCTGAAAACCCGTTAAAATCTGAACAAGTACACTATACGAGAGTAGAAGATCGTATGACGAAAATTAAAAAACGAACTGCACGGTTACAAAGAAAACCCCTTTCTGAGGGCTATATAATAGCATTAAACTGTTATCCGATAGGCGGTGTCCATCTGGAATTACTTAAAATAATAACAAAACGAACCCGCTAGGTGAGACGGCAGCCTGGCGGTAACACCTACCCATGACCCGCTAGGCGAGTCTCTAGCACTGAATGTGTTAAGAAAATATTGTGTAGCCTACAAAAACTGTACTTATCTGTACTTTTAGTACAAAACTGTACTTATAGTTAAAAATTACTTATAGTTACCTGTAATTCTAGTTGTACCTACTTGTGCAGTATATAAAACTGAGTAATTTGACAGAAAACCGTTTGTCATATATTAAATGGGGAAAATAATTATTTTTATATAGAATGATTTGAAATTAAAGTATTTTTTTTGTTTTTGAAAAACCTGTAGTTCTGTAAATAGTTTTAAAAATGGCTATCTTACGATGGATTTGGTGCTCAGCTGGATAAATCGAAAAAATAAAAATTGTCTTCTGCAAATTGTCGTGGAAATAAAAAATTGGGAAAAGTAATAAAAGTTGTAATAAAATTTACCAAATGTATTGTTAGTTAAGGAAAAAAGTACTTTTATTTTATTGTAGAATAAAGATGTTGGATTATCACAATGAATCAGGAGAAAATTTAGATTTATGTACAAAATCTTAGGATTTCTGTCAAATTAATTACCTAGATGAAAATAAATTATGCATGTTTGTGACAATGCAATATCATAAATAATACCAAATAAAAGCTAAATAAGTTAAAAATGACTTTTATTATAAAAAAATTTATGTCATCAAACTTGAATAATTTCTTTTCATGTAAGCCTATAGGTTTTTAAGTTGACAGAAATCCTAAGATTTTGTACATAAATCTAAATTTTCTCCTGAGTCATTGTGATTATCCAACATCATTTGGGTTTTAGTTACTCTAAGAAAGGATTTTGAAATATTCTACCTTCTAATGAAGAAAATCGTAGAACTTGTTATATTTTTTAAATTTGATTATTGGAAGTAATCCTAAAGGGTAATCTGATTTTTTAAGTCATTTGTGTCATTTGTTTAGCTACTATCATTCGTCAGTACACTAGTATTTTATTATAAAAAAAACAAGAAAATAAGTAAAGAGAAAAAACACTAAATATAGCGTCAATTTGCAATTTTCTACCAAATAAATACGTTAAAATAGTTTTTAAAAAATTAGAAACTTAGTTTAGCCAATTTAAAATTAAAAAAATAACCATAAAAAGAAAATATAATGGAAGGATTTTCGTACATAATATTTTCCTTTCCGAAATTTTACATTAGTCGTAGTAATTTGTTACTCTCTTTCAAAACTGTACCAAAATTTATTCATTTATTTAAGATTTGATAGCTAAGTTTTTTACAAACTGACAACGTAAAATTAAAAGTTTTCTAACAAATTAATTAACTCCAACCATTTTGCAATAACATTTATATTTTAATTTGTAGGGGAAATTTATTTGATTTTCCCAACAAATATTGTAAAAAGTTATTTAAATAATACTGTTGTTGTTTAGGTCAACAGCCAAAAAGCTGGTTTGAACCTCTAGCAGAGGTTTTACTTAGTAAAAACGAGAAGTGGGGTGGTTTACTAATGCCTTCCTTACTGAGTTGAAAGAGTATGCTTATCAGCATACCAGGCCCTCCGAAAAGCAATTACTTTCCACCCTCCAAATGACACCGTCACTTCATTCACCACAGGGTCTGGCTTTATAGTGAAATTCATTACTCTCAGAGGAGATAACTCTGATTAGTGTCTTTTACACCTCTACCTCTTCTGTTCTTAAATGCTTCAGTCACATAATTGGCTGACTATGTGATAAGAAACAGAGCTATTTTTTGTAGTCCTGGAACCAACAGATCGAGTGCAATTAATTTAACACTCTACCTACCCGTTATGGGCAAATAAATACTATAAAATTATATTAGGTCAGTAAAAAGATAATAATTATTTATGGATGAGAAGCAAAGTGAGGAATTTGAAATGTAGCGGAGAAATTGATACAATTATTAAAATGAATAAATAAGGGTTACAAAATATTGTTAATAAAATATTTAGATAAAACAAAACTGGGTAAAATTATGGATATAACAAATTTTTAAAGTAAAATTATAGGGATCATAAAGTTCTGCAATCAGTAGAACCCTCTCTCTATTTATCTGTAAGCTTAATAATATATAAGTTATATGGGCTTGCAATCTGACATGGTCCATGTGTTTTGCGTGATACCACTATTATGATGACAGAGGACTACCGCGTTGTACGATCTGCTAAACCTCCCTTGAACACCCCCTAACAGATATGGAACTATTAATTTGCAGGGCGGAAGCATGTCGGCTCGATTGGTCCCCTGAGGTAATTCAATATAGCCAACCCCTCTACACATATACTCAATACTTGCACATTTATGAAGTTCTACCCACATTCAATAATAATCATAATTCGTTGATTAAACTGCAATACACATTAGTCCAATGACATTTTCAATTTGATTTTAAACATTTTCATTTAAAAGTTACATAGTATAATTTAACAGTATTATCTTAAAATATGGAATATTACACCTGAAAAATGTTTTGAAACTTTAATTAATCTTTTTAATAAGTAATTAGAATTTTATTTATCTCATTAAAACAGAATAAATTTTATATGTCATGCCAAAATTTGGTTAGGTATGTTTGTCGATGATAAACCAATGACAATAAAGAGGAAATCTTTGTAAGAAAAGCACGCATTAAAAAAGAAATGAAAAAATATATTAAAAAATATGTTTTTACAACACCAAATTTGTTAAGTTTTTATTTATAAGATCTTTGAAACGTTTCTGTAAGTTTTTTAATGTTCATTAAGTTTGAGAAAAAGTAAGTAATGTAAGCGTCCGTATCTCAAAAAATTAACTCAGGCCTTCGAAATACCTTGTACATAAATTATTAAAGAATAAAAATACAATGTGCCGGCCGCATTGGCGCAGTTGGTAACGTGCTCGCCTCTCATCATGCGGTCCTGGGTTCGAATCCCACTCAGGCATGGCATATTTTCATACGTTACAAAAAATAATTTCATCCTACATCACATAAAGTTCCACCCCAACGTCGTCGCTAATGACCGTTGCAAAAAAAAAAATGCATTCTTAAACGTTTTATTTCTTGCTAAGTTTGACGACTACGGGAATTCTGACAACTTTCAAAGTCCTTCTTTCACAAATTATTATTATTTTGAACACATTTTATACACTAATTGGTAAAAAACGTTTTTTTGTAATATAACCGATTAGTCAACCGACTATAACCGGTTATGAAACTATGGGTGTTGTTAATGAATAACCTTTTCGAAAACCCATCCAGGAATTAAGTAATTTCCATTTAAAGACTGAAGCGTCAATTGTTGCTCAATGGAGTTATCAAGAATAAAATCTATATAAAAGGAAATTTTAAATTTTTGTTACATTGAATAGTTGTTTTTTTTATGAAAATGCATAATATATTTTATTCAGAATTTTTGAAACAGGTTGACTCCCATGAGACACTTATACGATACTCGTTTGCAATGAAGCATATACTGAACTGTTAGAAATGAGTTCAAAAAACATTTCTCCAGTCATGGTTCGTGATTTACTTGATCCGATCGAGTCAAAAATGAGTCGGTGAAACTTGACAGCTAATTATTATAATTTATTATTGCATTATTTATCACGTTTTAATTATATTAAGTAATAAAAAATCATTATCTTTAATTTTTATGGTTTTCATGCTATAATATTTTTTGCATTGTAAAAGTTGACTGGTCGGTGCCTCTATGTAGACAACTGGTACTCAAGTTTAATACTTGCCAAATAACTGTTTGGATAGAGAGACGCATCGTCGAATTTATGTAGTTTTATTGAAAAGAGCCCAGAGTAAATTATTTATAATATATATATAATATTTTATAGAAATACTAGTAAAATTTCAGGTGAGAGACACGTCTGTCTTTCACAGTAAATTTGATTTTTTTTTACTCTTGAGTGACTGATCAGTCCCTTGTCTAATAAACAGCGCCAAAAATTAAGCCTTACAATAATCTTGACTCGAAAGAAAATGAATTAAAAAAAAGTCAAAGGAACCAACAAATAGGTATGGGTTTTTTAAGCAAAATTTCAAAACTTGCCTTGGAAGTCAAATTGTTTAATGTGAAAGTCGTTTGCACGTTCAGTTAACACATTGGATCTTATGGGAATCGTCACTGCTATTAGCGCAACTAAAAACATCAATTAAAAGCATCTGGATGCGTATATAAGTACATTTTTAAACCTCTATAGAACACGTATATTTTAAGGTAGACCTACAATTCAAGTACAGTATTGCTTAACAGAACAAATTATGTACCTATTATGTAGAATGTTTAATGAATTGTAAAAAATCAAGAAAACTGTAAAAACATTTTCTTCTATTAGGGATGGGGTGGGGTTAAAATGAATATCTTGTCTACTTTACTGCAGACCTACTAATGCCTTCTTCACATTCACTCGCCAAACTTTCTGACACTGCGTGATAAATGTAAACAAATGGCGCAATCGGTTATTACAAAACTAAAAAAAATCTTTCCTAGTCAGATATCGAAAAAAATAGTTCACATTTGGAATCCGCTATGAAGTTGGGTATAAACTTATAGTGTTAATTATTAATTAATAGTCATATAGACTACATTATAAAGGTTTGTTATCGATAGGGCGCGGAGGAGTGGAATGTTATTGGTTAAGATGGCATTAATTGATCTACAAAGCCGATGTTTATGTATGTGCCAGTAGCAGTCAGAGCCCCATAAGAAATACACTGTCCTATACTGCTCCGTTGTGTCAACTGAACATGAAAACGACTTTTTATAGTAAAAACTTTCAACTTTTAGACGCATCAGCAGCTACAGTTATTTGAAACTGGGTTTAATTTTGGAAATATATTTCGCTGAACAATGAAAAAGTTCCATTAGCTAGAAAATTGACCATGAAACTCCGATTTACAAATTGAATGCACTATCAACTAAGACATTGTGGCATTCATCACAAGTTTTTGAAACTTACATATTGGTCAAAATTGTAAGTAATATCTTTTGAGAAAACTTGGAAATGATGCGATAAAATTTGTAATTGAAAATAAAATGAAAAATGAGTTTATAATTTTTACAACCCATTTTGTTTTCTCCATTCTATTATACATATAACTTACACATTTTATTTATACCTGTATATTAAGTATGAAAATATCTATTATTTTTATTTCATTCGTGTGTCATTAAATTTTTAAGTTTCTCCGTTATGATAAAAGTACAGACGTATAACCTTATAATTAAAAAAGTCTTATTTGTCATAAATTACGGTAACACCTGCTATCGTAATTTCTCCTCCTCATTGCGTGTTTTTCTTTTTAAACTAATACTTTCCTAGTGTTACCTTTCATAATCTTTTAAAAATATTTTTTCATTTTAAATAGTAACAATTTATAAACTTACTTTAAAATAGTTTTTTTTGTCATCAGTCTCTCGACTGGTTTGATGCTGTTCTCCAACCTGTTCTATCTTGCGCAAGTCGTTTCATATCTACATACCTGTAACACCCTACATCTTTTGTAATTTGCTTTATATATTCTAATCTTTGCCTCCCTCTACAATTTACTCCCTCAATGTTACCCTCCATTATTGATATTATTTAAAATTATTATTATATTATTTAAAATTATTGATATTATTTATTGATATTATTTAATATAATAGTCAATTAAATAAATATAATAATTAAATCCTCCTTAACCATTTCATGTTTTAAAATTTAAATTAATTGGGTGGAAGTTTAAAAATGTCATCTATCAATTTCCTTTGTTCGTCCGTCACACCCAGATGTCGGAAACTACAAGAGATATCAACAAAAGATTTTCGGATTCGTAATTTACACAAAAAGGTAGTGAGCCTAGATTGGGTTTGAAATTCCGGTTTTGACCGCAAGTGGACCTAAACCGGAAGTCAAAAAATCAAAGTCAAAAACGACAAGAGATAGCAAAAAACGATTTTCGGATTCGTTATCTACACAAAAAGTTAGTAAGTCTGAATTGGGTTTAAAGTTCTGGTTTTGAATGAAAGTGGCCCAAAACCGGAAGTCAAGAAATCAAAGTCGGAATTTGGTAACAAAATTAGTGTCATTTGTTTCCTCTTAAAAAGTAGATACAGAAATTACTAATGGTTTTTGGCATAAGCCAATGGTAAGCCTTTTTAAAAATTTCCACCAGCCATGAGACGCGTTGTCTCGTGAAAGGGATTTTTGTTCATACTTTAGTTTCCTCTTTCAACCTCATTGTTTTTTTTATTTTACGTGTTTTATGTTATGCAGAAAAATGCGATAACATTAACTTGTAAGCAATTACAATAAAGTACTTAATTCTGAACCACTTAAAATTAAAACAGGAGTTAGGCAGGGAGGTGAACTATCTCCGATATTATTTTATTGTGCTTTCAAAGAAGGTTTTAGGGAATGGAAACAACCCAAGCAATCATAATATGAGGAGGAAAAAAATGAAGTCTTCTAGTTGAGTGTCTAGCCTTTGCAGATGATCGTGCTATCAGAAATATCCTTTCAGAAACAATATAAGAATTTAAAAAGGAAAACAAAATATTTAAAAAACACGCAACCAAAGTAAGATTACTCCTAAAAAATTCATATTAATGACAATAAAATCTTGAGAGTTAAGAAACTTTAAGTATTAGACTAAATAGATAACTGAAAGTTTAAATGTAGATACTAAATCAATGATTGAAAATAAACAATGAAAAAGCTTAAGAAACTGAAGAAAAAGGAATAAATACTTATTTAATTGGAAGTATCAATTAAAAAAGACAAAATAATCTGATTGAAAATTGAAAACTTTAGAGGGTAAACAAATACAGAGATAGAAATCAGCCGTTTACAAAGACACTTCAAGACCTTTTATAAAAAACATCAATTAATTATTCTCAATTAAAAATGAATAATTTTTAATAAAATACACAGGAGCGTCGATTATCCGAAAGTCTGCTATCCGAACCACCATTATTAGAAAAAATACATATATAGTACTAAAATACGGACATACAATTCAATGAAAAGTTTATATATCTAGGACAATTCGAATTGGCACAAGCAGCTTCGGTGTTTATCTATTCCACTCTTTGACCCTCACCATACAACGACGCTACAGTCACAAAAGAATACAAGCGCTACTATAATGTGTGACTCACGACGCACGATCACTAGCTTTGTTTTTACTGTTGTTATTAATAAAATCTGTCAGACATAATGATGTGACTAATTTGTTTTCATATAAATATGATTTTCTGTTCATTATAAATATTCAGATCAATTTGTTTAGTTACTTGCAAGCGTCTGTAGAGTATAGGTTAGTGAGGTTTTGCAGTTTAGTTCTTGTAATTTATAGGCTAATTAAAATTTTTACTGGGAGAAATTAAATACATATTTTAAAATAAAATAATTATTTGTATGATTGTACATTGAAATAAAGCTGTAGGCATTTGCGTATATTAAAATTTGTAGACCTTGTTGAAAGAATAGGTTATGGACATACTTTATGCGGAACTGTGTGTACAAGAACAAGAGTTGTGCCAGTTCGAATTGTCCACATGTACTATAGTAGTATCCATGTTCAACTTGACAACAGAGGAGACTGTTTAAAGCAAAATTCAAATTTTTTAAAATAATTACTGTATAGTAATGTACAAGTTTGCCCATAACGGTTAGGTGGAGTGCTAAATTAATTGCACTTGCTCTGTTAGTTCCAGGGCTACAAAAAATAGTTCTGTTTCTTATCACATAGTCAGCCAATTATATGACTGAATTATTTAAGAACAGAAGAGGTAGAGGTGTAAAAGACACTAGTCAAAGTTATCTCCTCTGAGAGTAATGAATTTTACTATACAGTCAGACCCTGTGGTGAATGAAGTGAAGGTGTCATTTGCAGGGTAGAAAGTGGATGCTTTTCGGAGGGCCCGGCATGCTGATAAGCATTCTATTTTTACTCAGTGAGGAAGGCAATAGTAAACCACCTCACTCCTCATTTTTACTAAGTAAAACCTGTAGAGTTTCAAACCAGCCTTTCGGCTGTTGACCTAAACAACAAACAAATATACAAGTGCGTTAAAAAATATTTCATAAAGGATTTTACCGCACTTCGTTAATTTATTCAGTTTTAAAATGCTGTATTTTTCCGTTTGTTTTTATAATCTTTAGTACTCTACATTCGTAATAAATGTAATAAATTAGTGTTTGTTTTTAAACTAAAGTTTGTGTTAGCCTTTAATAACCTACTACACATTTTAGGTTATATTATTATTATGTTACAATGTATCAAATTACAGTACTTAGCTTATTTGATTATTTGAACTATTTGATTATTAGAACGCTCTGGTCCTAGTTAGTTCGGTTAACTGATACTCTACTGTAGTTTAAATAAAATAAAAATACTTTTACAATAAAATAAAATCAAATTGAACTTACCTTAGCGCTCTGCTAAGTTTATCGTAATTCATGTTAGGTTTAGATTTTCTTTCACCCCAGCGCCTCGCTACTTCATCAGGGTCGGTCAATTTAAACTCACCGTTTGTTCCTTCCCATGTAATGCAATTTGCATTGCTTGAATCTGATAACAATTCTAAAAGGAACTGCCATAACTGGATCTGACCTGAACCTGTTAGAAAAAAAGCATACAATATACAAAATGTTTTCTCAAATTAAATACATATTAAGTTATTTGTACTAATAGTTTCTTAACTTATACATTATAATTTCAGTTTAATTTTATATAAGTTTCTATAATTTTTGTAATTACTAACGTATATTTCACAAGAATTTTATTTTAGTTTATTTTTAAGTTGCATCACATCTTTGTTATTAGCGACTACATTGTGTTAAGAAAAGTTGGGCTTGAACTTGTAATAATTTTCCGGACCCTGGCCGGAAATTGAACCCGGAACCTCCGCTTTGAATTGTAGCACGCTTACTACTGGGCCACGAAGGCGGCCACAAGGATTTAAATTATTAACAAGTAGATACTTCAAGTTAAAAAAAATGCCAGTCTTGTTAGCTCATGACTTAAAAGATCAAATTTATTTACTGAATAAATTTATGATTAGTAGATATATAATTTTTCAATATTATATTCATGGTTAAATGATTTACGATTCTCAAAATGTATTTAAAGAAAAATTAGATTATTTATGGAGTATATCAGCAATTATATTTGACATTACTTTTGTTTACTTTATCAATCAACTAATTTACATTTACAGTTTAATGTAGTCTCTCAGTTAGGGATACAAACAATAAAAATCTGTATTTTCACATCAATTGAATTAAAAATCGGAAAATAAATTACTATAATTAAATTTTTGTTGTGCAGTGTTTCCGTTTAAATAAATAAATAAAAAAGAACAAGCGAAAATTAAATTGAAAATGTTATTTAAAAATTCACTGATAAAACCATGACATAAATATTTACTTTCCAGATGATATGATAAAATGGTATCTTCATTTTTTTGGAGGCAGAGTTTTTTTTGGAATAAAAATCAATGTCAGTGTTATATTGTTGGGGGAAGCAGAGGATAAATGGGGAAAATCAACGCTATAAATCCTATGCTCGACTGATTATTACAACGAACATAGGAATGGACGTCACGGTGGATAATTCTGAACCAACGATCAGGTGTGCTGTTTTGTCATCTATTCCCCTCTTATAGGGTAAATGTTTTGTGTATGTGAATTTGTGTGTATGTGGGGAAAATACGCGAGCGTCAGTGTGTGAATTTGTGGCCCTCCGTTGAACCGCACAGCAGTACCACAACCGGCTGGTTTTGTTAAATGGTTTTTGAAAATACTAATAATTTTCATTATTAGGTCATCTCCCTGATGTCTGCCAACGCATCATTGTAATTCTCACCAACGAATTGATAAGATCTAACAATATTAAATTCAGTATCCGAATATCGAATGTCCGGAGTACTGATTAAATGACAGTCAAACATACTAAACGAATAAAAACTACCAACGAAACATTTAAACATAATAAATAAAAAACAAATTTCTTTATAGAAATTTCGTAATTTATTTAAACACAATGAAGGATCATAATTCCTCAAATAATTTTTAAGTATTTCACTTGAATATTTACAGACACCTTTTACTAGCAAACTGAAACTTGTGCTTTTCGTAAAAAACCGATAAAACACCAAAGAACTTTTAAAGTTAATCAATTCTGTTATTCAAATTTGAAATAAAAAACAAAATTTAAAATTTACTCATTTTTTTTAACGAATACAAATTGTATATTTTACAGGAAATTTCAATTGTTTGACTCATAGAGCCAAACATTTCATAGAATTCAGATACGTTACAGGAAATGGGTAAAACTGGATTAGATCTTCTTCTTCTTCTTATGGTGCCTATCCGGTTCGGATGTTGGCTATCATGATGGCTATTCTGACTTTGGAAACGGCTGCTTTGAAAAGTTGGGTCGTCGACTGGTTGAACCACGTTCTTAGATTTTTCAACCATGAAATCCTTCTTCTACCGGGACCTCTCGCACCATACACCTTTCCTTGCAGAATCTTTTGAAGCAACACGTAACGGTTCTCATTGCGCATTATGTGTCCCAGGTATTGGAGCTTTCGCACTTTCACGATGTCAAGAACCTCTTTATCTTTATTCATCCTTCGAAGAATTTCTACATTGGTGACTCTGTCCCTCCATGATACGCGTAACATTCTTCGATAAAGCCACATTTCAAAGGCTTCAAGCCTCCTGGCTGAGGCTTCAGTGAGCGTCCAAACCAGTGGATTAGATACAAATGTGAAATTAACAAATAATTTATTATATTTTTGAGTACGACGCAAGTAATTTTTTCCTGTCAATTTAAAGTCATATCAACTGTTTGTCATTAGCGACTTTTATTGGTTACGGTTCAGAATCGGTGGGCTTAAGCGTGTAATAATTCTACACTTTAACCGGGAATCGAACTAAGGACCTACCACTTTGCTGTATGGAGCCTAGTTTAGCGTCCAAACCAATTTTAGTTTTAAATTTAAAACATTAATTTTTGTCGATTCTAAAAAGATATATACCGTCTAAAGGCCTCTGTAGCGTAGTGGTATCGTGCTAGCATACAACTTGGAGGTCCCGGGTTCGATTCCCGGCTATGATTTGGAATTTATTACAAGTCAAATCCCATCGTTTAAGTTAGATAACCCAACGTAGTCGCTAAAAACCAAGCAGATGATGCGACTTAAAATTAAAATAAAAGAAATCAAATATCGTCTAAAAATGTAGTAAAATGACAAAGTTTGAAAACTATATCATAAAGTCGTGTTCAAATCCAATCGGAACATCATTTTTTCACTTTGAAGAGGTACCAGATCACGATATTTCCGTGGAGTACTCCTGCATCAACATAATAGAATTCGAATAGCTGATTGTTTTTCCGACTTGAAAGACTACATAATTTTTTGAGAATAACTTATATCTAACATTAAATTAGGTAATTTAAAAATATAACTGGTCAAAATTTTATTTGTATGATTTCGAATAATTAATGTATTTTAAAACTGTATTAGAATAGTACGTTTAATTTTGCATCAATTCACTATTTTATTTGTATTTTAATGAAATTTATAGTCAGAAATAAATCTTAGAGAGCGACCAAATTGAAACAGAACAGTAATGTTAATACAATGAATATTCAATTAAATAACTACCTTAGAGAATGATTTTACGAAAAGAGAGTGATAGAAAGATACAGTTGGATGAAAGAGAGAATAAATGGTTGGAGGGAGGAGAGTATTACTTTCTCTTACATTATACTAGAGTGTAGGTTATATGCTAAAGTTAGGGGTAACAGAAATAGGAGTGAAACGGGCGTTAGGTTTGGAGGAAAAGGAGGGACAGAAATGTTGTAGTAGATTAAAGTAGCAGCAGTCATGATAAAGAGAATTAATTAGCTATTCTCAGTTGCCCCCTACTAACTCTCACGACTGACACCCTCTCGACTCCCGCCCCTCGCCTTCTTTATCACTAATATATCCCAAGAGATCTTCTAACGATAATCGTCTAATTACTACCATGTTCTCTTATTCCTCACCCTACAGAACCCCATTATTTACCACCATCAACACCGAAAACTAACCTTTGTCATGATTTTTCTTGTTTATATTCAACCTAGGGTTTATATTACTTTTTTAACTTATTAACAAGAAATAAAAACAAAATTTAAATGAATTAAAACTCTTTTAAAGTTTAATAAATTTATACTTTTATATCTACACAATGATTTTTATGTTTTTAATTAACGGTATGATTTATTTAAAGATTTGTCCTTGGTTTGTGAGTTTAAATTTGAAAACAGGATTGTGCATGACAGACGAAACTGTAAAGGTTGATAAGGGAACTACATTATATTACACAGTTGCTAGCAATTGTCTTAACTGTATTTTTTTTAAAGTTTATTTAAAGTTGCATCAACAGCTTGGTTGTTAACGTGCACCGTCAGGTAACACCAATACACAAAATGATTGACTTACCATTAATTAATTTACTTCGTTGTGGACAAGCAACCTGACCAATAATCAGTGCTGTCCATTCCAAGAGAGGACCCTTGGACATGGGCTTACAACAAAACTACTGACAGTACCAAAATCTAAATTCAACAATAAATGACAAATATCCAAACGCCTTTTCTATTATTCAAAATTTAGAACAAAACAAAATATAAAATTACAACTAGAAATAGCCCTAATAATATTCAAAGAAAACTAACCAACTATTGATACTACCAAAAAAAAAAAAAAAAAATTAGAAATAAGAATCTCATTTTAATTCCAAGTAAAAATTTAAACAACCTAATTTTTAAGATATAGAATTAAAAATTCTCTATGTTACAAGCGATTACTGTGGGTTAAGGAACGGTGGGTTTTGACTTGAAATAACTTCAAATCCTAGCCGGTAATCGAAGCCGGGACGTTCCACTTTGTAGGCTAGCGTGCTAACACTGCGCTACGGACGTGGGAATTTTTTAGCTGATCTTCGATCAATATTGCTGTCAAAATTATTTAAAAAAAATATCTGATTACAATAAAAAATGAAAGTTACTAAACAACCGTAATTTTTTTATCAGTATAATTAAATTATAAATTGGAAATAAGTGGCAAATGTTTTGTTTAGTTTATCAGCCGAAAGACTGGTTTGAACCTCTACAGGCTTTATTAAGTAAAACGACGAGTGAGGTGGTACCATGCCTTCCTCACTGAGTGGAAAAGTATGCTAATCAGGTTGCCAGGCCCTCTGAAAAGCATCTACTTTCCACCCTGAAAATGACACCTTCACTTCATTCACTACAGGGTCTGGCTGTATAATGTAATTCTACTAGTGTCTTTTACACCACTACATTTTGTGTTCTTAAATGTTTCAGTCATAGAATTGGCTGCACATGTGATAAGAAAAAGAACTAGTTTTTGTAGCCCTGGAACTAACAGATCGAGTGCAAATAATTTAACACTTCACCTGCCTGTATTGGGCAAACGTAACAATTATAAATGGGCAATAAACAAACAATGTAATCAGTCTATAATAATGATAACAAATTCTTAAAACAAAATATAATTCTCTAGTTTGGTCCTTAACTATTTTACTTCTATCTACCCTGCTCTTAATTTACAGGATATTTATTGTATGATCGTATTCTAATGTTTAGGATTTATGGAAAAAATAACGTGACACCTTACTAAGTAACAATGTACAATAGGTAAGCTAATTGATAGCAATTGTATTTAAATGCAGAATATTTTGTTTATTTTTAGACTTTAGAAAAGATTTCTGAGTAACTAAACAAACAAATTTGGAATAAATCTGTTATAAACCTTGAAACATTATATATAAATATGTTTTCACAGGTTCTTCAGAAATGTTCATAAAAAGATTATGGGTAAAGTGTACAAAGGTGATGAGGTTAGTGTTGTGATGATGCTACGAACTAACTTCAAAACGTTACGGAGGTACACTATACGGACAAAAGTACCAATAAAACAAAAATATCATACATGTATCATATTTACTTTGACCATTTCCGTGGCCCAGTAATCAGCATGCTGCAAAGTAGGGGGTTTCGAGATGTTTTTGCGATTAGAGCCTGGAAAATTATTAAACGTTTAAATCTACCGTCGTTTCCTGATCCAAAGTAGTCACTAATGACGAACATGATGAAGCGACTTTAGATTAAATAGACTCGACAAAAATTTTGTTGCTATTGTTTTATATGTTTTCTTATTACTATTATTTTTAAAAAAAAGTATTTCATTTTTTTTGTCTTGTGTGACCACAATGAGTCACTTTAGTCAAATTTAGAAAGCATCTTCCTTTTCATATACTTTAGCTTGATGGCCAGTATGCCCTCATTCGGGCTGATCTTGTTTGCCGACTTCCTCTGAAACGACCGGTTTCTTCCTGCTTGGGTTTGTTCTTCCGTCTGATTTTGCTTCAAATCTGCTTTCCTTATTTCTTAAGATTTTTAATTTTTCTGTTTTGTTTTCTAAATCATCGTAAGTTAATCCGAGTAAGATCATGTCTTTTATTTATTTATTAAATACAAAATACATTAACATATTTACTAATTCCCGCATAGGACAAGCCTGTGCGCGGGTGCCTTCTTTGACATTTCACATCCATGCTCCTGATGTTAACATTGGAAAGAGTTTTCTAATCATCTTATTTAAAATTCTGTCTCTTGGTGTTCTGATAAGATGTCCAAAAAGATATCCTTTTCTTTCTTATTGTATTTGTTATGGGTTTGTTTTCTTTATAGACTTGTTCGTTTGTTAGAATTCTCTATTGCCCGTCTATTTTGATTTCTTTCCTATGCATGTTCTCAGAATTCGTCTTTCGAGTTTAAGGACATTGCCCTGCTTTTAATTTGTCCGTTTTTTCAGTTGATTGGTCGTTCCAGATGCTCCGATACATCTAAGTCTTTTAAGTGACTGCCCACCGTATCCGAGTGCAGCCTTCCCTGTAACTCTTCATATAGGTTACAGACAATTTTATTTATTATTTATTTTATTGTTATATATTTTTTTTTATTTTATTTTGTTTCTTCGACAAAGTCTACTACTCCTTGAAAGGGTTGTCGAAAAAATGAAAATAATTAATTAAAATCACAATAAAATATAGGCTTATCAGATTAAAATAGTTTACTGAGGTTGCTGAATCTGACATATTTTTTCAATATTTAGTATTTTAGTTTAACAATGGTGGAAGCTTTTAATAAGATTACATAGCCGAACCAAATTTTAGAATTATAAAATTAAATACAACATTATCATTTTTCCAAAAGATGGAGAAATATCTTTGTGTACTGTGTATAAATCTTCTACAAGAATATAAATAATCGATTTTATATAAATATTTTAGGATTAATTACGCTCATTTAAATAAAAATAAGAAAACTTATTAAAGTCAAAGTTAAGCTCGTATGACTATCCCTTTATAATTCTGAGTTAACGTCACTTAAAAATTTACAAAAATAAGAAACAATAACTAACATAATTCAAATATCTTATTGAAACGAGTATTGGCGATCTAAGAGGAACGATTAGAAGGAAATAAAAGTTTATTTCCGAGATTCAAATAGGCATATTGCTCAATATCTAGCGAATGATATTTTTTTAATTCCTAATACGTTTACTTTGCAATCTGTTTAATTCAGGACAATAAGTAACCCCATGACCCAAAGAGATGAGATGATGTGTATGACGTGTAAATGAGATGTAGTCTTGTACAGACCCAGGCCGACCATTCCTGAAAGAGTATGGTGAATTGAACCACAACCATCAAAATACACCGGTAATCGTTTTATAGTGTTCAAATCCATATAAAAGTAACTACCTTTACTACGGTTTGAACCTGGAACCTTCTTCTCCGAAAATCAGCTGTTTAACAGTTGACCGACCCGGTGGGTCGTGAATAATATTATTATCAATGAATAATCAATATAAGAAAGATGCATCTTTTTAAATTACAAAATAAACAGAATTATAAACAAACTTGTAAATAATTCAGTATTTTTTACCTGAACTTGCTAATCGACTGCTGGTCGCTCCAAACATCTGATATGGATCTGTAACAAAAGTTCTTAAATCATTACACATTTTATTGGCACCAAAATTTCACATCAAATTCAATTAAAGTTTGTAACTAGATTTGGTTATTCAAATAAATTACTTAGAAAAATTAAGCTGAAAAATTCTTGTAAAATTTTGTGAAGGAGCTGTACTATTTTAATGAAAATCGAATTTCTCAAATTGTACTGAAAATCGATTTCTCATATTATGGTGAATTAAAACAAATCATAAATACGCAATAGACTAAAGTTTACAGTATATTTAATCGGTTTTCTATTTTAATGAAAATCGAATTTCTCAAATTGTAGTGAAAATCGATTTCTCATATTATGGTGAATTAAAAAAAATCATAAATACACAATAGACTAAAGTTCACAGTATATTTAATCGGTTTTTGTATGCCGTAAAGTTTTCAAAAAATTCAAAATATAAGTAATTAGTTTAACATCGTCAGTTTATTCGTTTCACAATTAATTGTTTTTTTTTAATTGAATAATTTACTATAAACAATCAGAAAGAAGCTATTATAAGTGAATGATAGAATACGAAATAACATGAAGGAGAGGGCTTCCATTAAATCCCTTCCATAAAAAAACCAACTAAAAATATAATTTATGCAATTTCACTTTTTTTAAATTCTTAATTGTTTTTAAGTCATTTGTATTAATAGAATATTTAGCCTGTTAGTTAGTTAGTTATGTTAATTATTTTAGTTTGTAAATTTTTCTTTATTTTTTTAGTTTTTGTTTCTTTAAAATCTGTCGCGGAGATCCAAGACATGATGCCGTTTTAAACGTTTGGGGATTTGACTATTAAATAATTATACAAAATTACAAGTTATTATGTTAAGATTTTTAGAAACTTAGTACGGTATGGCACACTATTTATTTTACACCTTTTATTATTAAAGTACTTATTTAATGACACTGTTGGACTATAAAAAGGATGGAAACCAAATTAAGACAGTAATTTCAAACTTATGAAGGTAAAATGAGAGGGGATTGATTTTAGTTAAAGATACGAAGTTACAGAGTTTGTGAATTTTCAGAACTAACGGAGTCATATTGTCTATAAACAATGTAAAAGAAAAATTAGAGAAATGTAACTTGCTTTACATTAGTTATGTACATTTTAGATTGCGTGCCACAAGAATCACACGGGAGGTTAGATTTAGAGGCGTTATGAATTAAAGGGGCGAAGTGACTGAGTGTGATTCACTGAAAAAGGGGGTTTAGGTTATGCAGCTACAATATACACCCCTCTTATCTGACCGACTTCCTGACATAACAACCTCAGCAGCTTGTTAACCTCACTTGAACAACTAAAACAATTGAACACGCCACGCAAGTATATATAAAAGAACATATTTACATGAAGCATAAACAATATATATTAATAATAATTCTGATAAAGGTTATGGTATAATATTTTATTTCTTTCAAACAATTCAAGTCCATGTTGTCTTCATCATCTGATGTAACCTGATTCAAATAAAAACTCTGCTTTATTTATTAAGATTAATTAGTTGTCGTAAACACACCATACCTAGCACTGGCGTAGATAAAAATTTTCTTCGGGGGAGGGGGTCGGTTTAGACGTAATGTAGGTGCCTACTAATACCTCTTTTTTCCCAAAGGACTTAAAAAAGTAAAACCCTTGTTTTTTCAAAGGAATTTTCAACTTATAATTTTCACCCAGTATTTTTCCTTCGTTTAGGGCAAATTTTAGGTGATATTAGATGTTTCTGAAAGCTCTTTTTGCAGCCACTTTTTTGAATCACCACAGGGTCTGGCTGTAGCTATAATAAAATTCATTACTTTCAAAGGAGATAACGCTGACTGGTGTCTTTTACACCTTTACCTCTTCTTTTCTTAAATAGTTCACTCATATAATTAGCTGACCACAAGATAAGAAACAGAACTATTTTTTGTATTTTGTAGCCCTGGAACTAGCTGATTAAGTGCAAATAATTTAACATTCCACTTGACTGTTATGAGCCTTGCCAGCGTCATGAATGTGTCAGATAGCATTGTGTATGTGTTGTTTGAAAGAAGTGTGGTGTTTGTGATGTAGTATGATTGTTGTGCAGTGTAAGATCAATCTGTTTGTAGTTTTTAAGTAAGAGTTACTCTTAGGTGGCATCCGGGATTGCCATACCCGTACACCCAAATATATATGCATAGATGAGCATACATATATTTACGAAAAGTAATATGTGATATTTTAAAAGGTAGTTTCTTACAATTACTTTACGTTGAAGGGATGAGTAAAAAACAAAAAATAAAACAACACCCGACAATTAAACAAAGGTTGCCTAATAAAGTAGCATTTGAATTTTATGATTATAACCTTCTTTTTTAAAAAAGATAATAAAAAATAACGGGGAAATTTGAATGACAAAAAATATAATCGGATGAATAAATAAAATGTTTATTTGTTAAATAGTCAATTTTTCATTTCACCGTTAGATACTTGTGAGAACATCTGACTGTACTTGTAAAAATTTGTGTATTATTGATAAGAATTTAAAAGAGTTTCAAATTTTCAGAGAAGTTTGTCATTAATCAATATAATATCAAAACAGTAGACATAATATTAACCTACGTGGTATTGCATGGCACTGAATATAATGGTAACACTAAAGTAACCATACGTACGAATACTGTAGCGGTAGGATGTCACAGCCTTCGTTATCGGCTATTTCACCGCAATTTTCCCAATCAGAAAGGCCAGGGGACGAGCAAATAGAATTGTAAGGGGGAATGGGTTGGGTACAATCAGCCGTGTGCGCCCTCAGCTGCCCTTTGAGCAACGCAATCCAATTTCGGCCAACTGGCGCGCAAAATGTTTTGTGTAATCAGAACTGTCCTAGTATTCATAACAGCCATCAGGGATTTCCCTTACTTGCGTCCTTTTCCTTCTCGGGGTTTTTCTTATTCTTTTGCTACCCTATGTCAACATAAAGATTTTTTTAGTTTGTGTTTCGACGGAGAAGGTTATTTTTGAACGTACCAATCGAAGAATCTGGGAAGGAAAAGTTAACGTACAGTAACGATATAATAAATTAATAATACTTAATAAATATTTTGTTGTAAAGCAATTCTTGAATAGTTGTAGTACTAAAATATTACTTATGTGACGATCGAATATCGAACTTATCTCTGTCGTTGAATGTTATGTAAATTAATTTTCGTTTTAGAATATTATGTTAGGTCAAGGTTCAGTTATAATAGGGTTATAACGGGCTACATTAATTTGTTTTTGATTAATAAATTTGGTTTTTTTATGAATTTGGATTATTTGCCGGTACCACCTAGCCGAGAAAAATAAAATTCACCAAACCTATTAAAAATAATAAAATATTCTCAACAAAAAAAGGAAGGTAGTAAACAAAGTAGGCTATATAAAATAAGGAAACTCCAAGCAAAAGCCCTGCCTGGGCGGTGTGGGCAATGCTATTTAAATTATTTATTTATGGCTAATATGAAAATCTTGAGAAACACTCTAATTAAAAAAAATACGCTAAATATCCAAAAAGAGAAAATCACTGTATTCTTATTTACATAGTTTATAATTTTAGTAACATTAGTTCGTAAGCACTTTCTGCTTTGCTTATGAGTTTAGAAATTTTGATAATTTTGGTTTTTATGTTTTAAATATTTCGGTAATACCGTTGAATTCTAAAAGTAACGTAACGTGTTATTATCATTACTTAAAAAACATACATAGAATTGTTCATTAAAACCGATACGCACAAAAAGATTCCCTTTTATTAATTAAGGTTGACTATAATACTAAAAATATACTACCAGTCTTCAGTTTTCCTGTCAGGTGTAAACAAAACTTTATTCTTTTATTGTTTGTAGGTTATCATCAACCTACTAGAATTCTTGATCAGATACATAAATTTTAATCATAAGAGTTTAGCTTTTTGAGAATTTGGTCAATTTACACACTCATATACATATATATAATATATTCAATAAGAATGCATATATATGTTATTTACAAATTTATAAACTAAGTTCATCAAATAAAATTTCCTGATTATTAAATAAAAAGTTCTGTGAAAGTTACCTATAGAAACTTTGAAACGGTCGAAACAAAAAAATAGATGTAGGTCGTTTCATATCTTAAGTTTGCGTATTACAATTAACTTAAACAATAATTAATTGATCGCAAACAAACTGATACACAGTACGAAACAAGAACCTACCAAATTTGAACACTGCAACACAGCATTAACTGTGGCCGCCTCCGAAGCGTAATGATAGCGGGTTCCGGGTTCGATTCCTGGGTAGAGTCTGGAAAGTTAAAACCCACCGTTACATAAGCCATTGTAGTCGCTGATAACCGAGCTGTTGATCTGACTTTAAATAAAGTAAATAAAAAGTTAACTTTAGGCCTACAACTGTACAACACTATCCTTATAAAATGCTCTACCTTGAACACATACGGAGAGAATTTCACTTACTGGACACTATTAGAAAGATCGCGTTAATGACACACTACACAGAAACACTAAAATTTAAACATCTAAATTCAGTTTTAGAATTGTTGAAAAATACAATTCATGTAGAATAGTATACCGTAAAAAAATCTAATATTTAATCGATTAATTATTGTAATCCTTCGTTATGTTACTTGCTTTTGCTATGTAATAGGGTCGCTAAAAACTAAAAATGTTGATGCAACCAAAATAAACCATTTAAAAAAAATTGGATAAGAATATTTTAAAATATAAAAATCTGGTGTGAAACACTCACACAACTTTCTCTCGCCAATGCAAATAATGAACAATATAACCTAATATTAGTATAATAAAACATTAGAAATAAAAAATTTAATCTCAAAAAACATAACCTCATTTTAATCATAAGTGAATGATGCGGAATGAAAATCAACCTTAGTTTGGCTTAATAATACGAAAAACCTCTTTCACGCTAAACTAGGCTCTGTAGAGAAAAATGCTCTAAATAAAAGTTGTAGATATTTGATTAACTATAAATTTTATTATACACTATTGTCGTAAAATGGATACTGAGGCCGAAATTTTAAAAAGTGCACTAAAATGCATTATTTAGGCCGCAATCGTAAAAATCATTTTTTTCTACGAGAGAACAGCCTCCCCAAAAATTTTAGCAGACATAACGCCAACTCTATCTTGTAAAACATAAAAAATGTAGTAAATGAGGCGATTTAAAAAAAAATCGTAGGAGCCATGTTTGAGAAAATCGCAAAAAAAGAAAAATAACGCGAATAAACTACTACTTCCGGTTGACCGATTTTGGTGTAAATGATGGCGTATCGGGTCCTCTAGTTGTATCTAACTTAAGTTTCAACTTTGTATGATGTTCCGTTCTTGAGATATTGTGATCAGACCCAAACAAACACAAAGACCGATTGCTAAGAACATGTTTTTTGGGTTCGGGGGGGGGGGGGGGTCTGAAAACGTGTACATCCGGTGAAAAATCGATTTCGAAAAATTGACATGAAAACAATATTTTTCTTCCTAAATATTCATATAAGCAAGAGGAAGTAAAAATGAGTTTGACTGCTTCCGTGGCCAAGTAAAATAAGAAAGCTGGGTACATTAAACTGCAGAGAGAAAGGTCCTGGGTTCAATTCCCGGTAAGGTCTAAAAATAATTGCATGTTCAAACTCACGGACCCCGTTCCGTAACCAATAGTAGTCTCTAAAACTAAGATAGTTGATATAAATTTAAAAGCAAAATGGTTTTACGGGGTGATTTGTAGCTACTCGTATAAGTAAAAAATTGAAAACAAATAGCTTCATTGCAATCTATTTAACAAAAAACGAAAACAGATCCGGAAATTAAAGAAATGTGTTAATGGTGATTGTAAAAGGGTAGATTAGTGTACTAAATTTAAAAAATTAACTTTAAAAAATTCAGTTTATGTGGATCAGGGTGAAACTTCATTTTTATACCAGGATTGCATAATAATTAAAAGTTTACACATAAGCTGTTAAAAAACCATGCAAACAACCCTACATATACAAAACCGTGGCTACAAATATACGCAAGAAATATCAGATACGCTGAGTAACACAGGACAGTCAATAAACAACGTCTAGATTTTTAAATAACATTCTGTCTATTTACAGGGCAGTCCATCGGGAGGGTTGAGTTCGCTTAATGACTCCGTTCGGTCAACATGGGAGGGATTACAACCATTAACTCATAATTCTCACGTTACCCCACTACTGCTCCCTCCCTTACACGATTACCACCCTTCTGTGTACACATATTGCCCCGGGCATGTACGAAGCGTGCTTACGTTTGTCAACACGCACATATTTACCTACGAAATGACTAACCGAGGTTTAGATTGCACAGTGGTAGAACGTTGAGCTATGTTCAGAAGATCATGAGTTCAATTGCCAATTTTGTTATTTTTTAAAATATTTCCTGGTTTAAAAAGACTGGTTTGACCTCTAGAGGCTTTACTAAGTAAAACAAGGAATGAGGTGGTTACCATGCATTTCTCCATGAGTGGTAAAGTATACTTATCAGCATGCCCGGCCCTCTGAAAAGTATCTACTTTCCATCCTGCAAATGGCACCTTTACTTAATTCACCATAAGGTCTGGCTGTATAATGAAATTCATTACTTTCAGAGGAGATAACTCTGACTAGTAGTGTCTTTTACACCTCTACCTCTTCTGATCTTAAACAGTTCAGTCACATAATTGGCTGACCACGTGATAAGAAACAGAACTATTTTTTGTAGCCCTGGAACTAGCATATCGAGTGCAAATAATGTAACACTCCACATGCCTGTAATGGGAGATCTTATTCTTATTCACATAGGACTTCTTAACGACAATAAATATGTAAAATTTTCCCACAGAACTGTATTTTTTACAAATTTATATGTGTAACTTATCTTATTTAAATCTAAACGATTACTAACAGATAGTGATTTAATTATTATTTATGTCTATGAAATAGTAACTTACGATTAACAAAAAATCTGGTCACCATACGGCTAAGGTTCAGTATTTGACTTTAGAGTCAAATGTCCCAGTTTTGATACCTAGTTACAATGGTAATCAAAGACGTAGCAACAGCAGAATTAACAAATTTTAAAATACTAAAATTTCATAAAAGTAAAATTTAAAAAAAACACTCAAGAAAATACCCAATCTAAAGTACAAAAACGATCAAAAAATCCCTCATGTTATCTAATAGAAAAAGAGGAAAAAATCAGAAATACACTAAATTGCTTTTTGATTATTGTACAATTCCCTTTGTAGATCAAATAATAGTTTTGGCTTAGTTAACCGTCAGTTCATCCCTATCTAGAAATAGGAACTACTAAACACACCCTATTTTTTCGTCATGTTCCTCCACCTCAGATAGTAATTGTTTTCCGACTCAACCCTCTAATCTGACCTATTACTCTTCATTATTCTCCCTTCCTTTGGACTTAATTTAGATTACTGATTGAATTTTATATCAACGAATGTCTCAGTAAAATTTATTAAATTTTTTAATGCTAATTATCAAATTTTATCGCCTCGGGGTCAGCCCATTGATTGGTTGGAATTTTAAAAGTGAGAGAAATGATGATGAATAATAATGACTACTAATTTATAGTAATAAAAATTCTTTTTATGAGTCGACGCGTCTTATAGCTGGTGGGAATTTCTAAAAAGGCTTACCTTTGACTTATGGCAAAAACCATTAGTGATTTCTGTATCTATTCTTTAAGAAGAATCGAATAACACTATTCTTGTTTCCAAATTCTGACTTTGATTTCTTGACTTGTTGTTTTGAGCCACTTCCGGTGGAAACCGGAACTTTAAACTCAATGATTTCTGTATCTACTCTTTAAAAGTAATTGAATGACACTATTTTCGCTTCCAAATTCCGACTTTGATATGTTGACTTCCGGTTTTGGGCCACTTCCGGTCGAAACCGAAACTTCAAACCCAATGATTTCTGTATCTACACTGTACGAGGAATTGAATGATATTACTTTTGTTTTCCAATTATTCCGACTTTGATTTCTTGACTTCCGGTTTTGGGACACTTCTGGTCAAAACCGAAACTTCAAACCCAATTCAGGCCCACTAATTTTTTGTTTAGATTACGAATTCAAAAACAGTTTGTTGCTATTTTTTGTAGTTTCTGACTTTGATTTTTGATTTCCGGTTTTGGACCACTTTTGGACAAAATCTGAACTTCAAACCCAATTTAGGCCCACTAACTTTTTGTGTAGATTTTGAATTCGAAAACTGTTTGGTAATATCTCTTTTCGTTTCTGAAATTTGGGTGTGTCGGACGGACAAAAGAAAATGATACATGACAATTTTTAAAATTGCCACCAATAATTAATGGTTAACCAATAAAACCATTTGATGTTGTTTACGTTTTTGGTTCAAATTTTGACAAACGACGATTATATTTACTCTGCCCGCTGTATGGTGTTAAAACATGGACTTAGAGTGCGTACGCACTCCATGGATCTTTTACAAGCGGTTCACAAAAGACAGCGGTTTACCACCATTGTAGCTTATCTTTAACCATTGAAGTCAGCACATTAAGAACAAAAACGAGAATTAATCGTACTACGAGGAATATTTCAGTAGGTTGAATCAAGGTTTTTAAATTTGTAATTGAATGTTTGGTTGACAAAAAAATCACCAAAATATTTTTTTTCAAATACTGGACAATAAACCTACGATATTTGATTAAAAAAAATGACCCTGAGTAGAACAGAATAAAAGAAGAAATATGTATTAGACCATAAAAAGTACAGATTACAGATTACTGAATAAGCTCTCATACGAAAAGCTAAAAAACAGTACAATGGATAACAGGAAGAAAGAGGACAAACCAAGATCAGTGGAAAAATGGTTGAGAATATAGACGTAAAAATTTTCAGATACATTTACAGATACTTGACATCGTCTAAAATGGTTCTAAACAATAAAAAAAGCTGATGTATCAAACTGATGATTAAGTATTTAAGTCAGAATTACTTAAATATAAATTAAAAATTGTACAATGCAAGAATGTTCAGTGTAATAAAAACACAACAATTTTCACAAAACAGTACATTTTACTTTCTTATTATATAATTAAGTTAAAACAATACACTTTAAAGCTTTTAAGCAGATGACCTAAATGGAAAAAGTGTAAAATGAAAAATAGAAAAGGAGAATGGCAGACGTCGGGCATAAAGATGGAAGTTGTAAGCAAGTAGGGTAATGATGAGGTATTGCATGTTACTGGATTTAGAAGGGCACGCAACAAACTTTCTAAGTCACGACACCTTGTGGTGATTTTGCCAATGGGTCTTCTAAGCAACCACACGTTAATGTGTACGGTTCTATTATCTTTAATTTTATACTGAGATTTATTGTTCAATTCTTTAGATAAAAAGAAAAATGTAGATGTAAGGAGGAGGATTATTTATTAATAGCTCAATTATTTAATATGTACCTGAACATTTTTATTTCTAGATAATACAAAATAAGATAGTTAATATTTTCAAAAATGTTACAATGGGGTAAGCGTTTCTTTAATCATTTTTCTAAGAAATTAAATTTTTTGCAGGAAGTTTATTTCATAAAATTTTATTTTTATTTATGAAACATTGTTTTTTAACAAATGAAAGTGAAGAGAAGGTATAACAATAGGAACCTGAAAATACATAAAACAACAATACGTCTTAACGAATGGGCTTCTTTAAAAATAGTTTGTGTAAAAATACCAACATTGGGATTTAAAATACTGTTGTTTAGGTCAACAACCTAAGGGCTGGTTTAAACCTCTACAGGTTTTAGTAAATAAAACACAAGTAGTGAGGTGGTTTACCATTGCCTTCCTCTCTGAGTTGAAAGAGTAAGCTTATTAGTATGCCAGGCCCTCCGTAAAGCATCCACTTTCCACCCTGCAAATGACACCTTCATTTGATTCACCACAGGGTCTGGCTGTATAATGAAATTCATTATTCTCAGAGGAGATAACTCTTACTAGTGTCTTTTACACCTCTACCTCTTCTGGTCTGAAATAGTTCAGTTATATAATTAGCGGACTATGTAATAAGAAACAGAACTACTTTTTTGTAGGCCTGGATCAACAAATCGAGTGTAATTAATTTAACACTCCACCTGCCCGTTATGGGCAATTGAAAATTTTAAAATACTATGAAAATTGAAATATCAAACTTTCAACTTTTTTTTTAAATATTATAAAATAAAATGAAAATTGTAAGTGGCTGCTTCCGTAGCGTAGGGGTAGTGCTAGCCTTTAACGCGGTGGTCCCGGGTTCAATTTCCGGCTAGGGTCTGGAAATATTCACACAAGTTAAAACCTCTCCACCATAACCCACCGTAGTCGCTAATAATCGCGCTGTTGATGCGTCTTGAAATAAAAACTAAAAAAATTGTATAAGTATTAAAATGAGTTATTTAATTTTAATCATGTGGACATCGCTAGCCTAATTTTAAGTAGTTTCAAAAAACCACTAATTTATGTTTAAAATTGTATTTTCGAATATATACCAGAAGAAATAAAAGTCTTAATATTGATGTAAAACAAAATTTCAAAGCTATGTGGAAAACAAATTGTTGCAAAACACTGTTTCTAGTTTTGCCGGAACCAGAATGTTGAAGCAAATAGGTGTGTTCGAAAATTTGGTGAAGATATTTCATTTATGTAATTACACATTAACGAGTTAAATTATGATAGAAATATGAAAAATTCATATAAATAAGATTAGAGAACGAAGAAATTAAAAGTTTTAAAAATAATAATATATGAAAAGATCTTAAAATATTAAAACAGTAGACTGCAAAAAAGACGTTATTAAAGAAAATCAAATATACTAAAGCGATCGGAAAACATCTCTATTTCGGTAAGAAATGTGCACATATTACCTATTTTAAAAACATGAAACCGGTGGTTTAAAATAATTTACTTATTAGACAAGCTTTAAAAATCCAATTACAGATCAAGAAATGAGCCACAACAATAATATACGGTATCTACTACAAATAATTCATATAAGTCGAGAGATATGAACAGAAAAATCATAAATTTTGATCTTTCAAAGACAAACATTTTGTAAGTTCAAAACGAACATAAATTTAAATTATTTTTGTTTTTCTCATCGACGAGAGGACAAAAAATGAAATAATATATATATATATATATATATATATATATATATATATATATATATATATATATATATATATATATCAACTTGTTAAGATATAACATAAATAATAATAATAATAATACACATACACACACACACACACACACACACGCGCGCGCACACAAAGAAAAGAGAAAGAATGTTAACACAATGGGAAAGCAATGATATATAATAGAAGAAGAGAAAGATGAGGGGGTGGATTCGGTTGGAAGAGGGTGAAGTACGTAGCAGTAGGGTTAGAATGGATTGGGGCGGCGCCAGCCAAGTACGAGATACGAGTGATTCTAATTTTGTAAGCTATTATGTAGCAGTGTGTGTGGCTCTTGAAGCGGAAAAGAGATTCTTCGTCAGCATTAGGGCCACGCGTCTGTTGCACGCGGCAAAAAGACCATATTGTACAAGTCGCTAGCTCGTTTGATACAGTCTGTTGATTTGACGTCATCTGACAAAAATATGAACTAACAAGAATGATATTTTTATAAATATTTCTTTTAGTTTTATTAAAAACATTTCTTTGAGTTAAAATGAAGTAGGAGGGAACATTTCGGGGTTTTAAAAAATATTTTAAAATACCGTTTTATATAAAAAAAAATAATATCATTAGCCAATGTAGTTTATTAACTACGCTTGGTTGTTGTGGGTCAGATTTTGTGTAGCTGTGAATCGGTGTTATTAGTAATCCACTGCAGAACGTGGTAAATGAAATATGTGTACGGTGCAAAATAGATTCACGTACGGGTAAATAGTGAGCGATATTTTATTCAGGTAAAGCAATTATTTGATTGTAAATGAACAAGTTGTTTTTTTCTTTTTTCGTTAAGTTAGATAAAGTTTTTAATAACATTTTTGCCCATAACAGGCAGGCGGAGTGTTAAATTATTTGCACTTGATCTGCTAGTTCCAGGGTTACAAAACAATAGTTCTGTTTCTTATCACATAGTCAGTGAATTATATGACTGAAGCATTTAAAAACAGAAGAGGTAGAGGTGTAAAAGACACTAGTCAGAGTTATCTCCTCTGAGAGTAATGAATTTCATTATATACAGCCAGACCTTATGGTGAATTAAGTAAAGGTGCCATTTGCAGGATGGAAAGTAGACTTTTCAGAGGGCCGGGCATGCTGATAAGTATACTTTACCACTCAGTGAGGAATGCATGGTAACCACCTCATTCCTCGTTTTACTTAGTAAAGCCTCTAGAGGTCAAACCAGTTTTTCGGCTGATGACCTCAACAACATAAAACAAAACTAGAAGAGAAGCTCCAAGGAGCTAATTTTATTTTCCAGAAACTATGCAGTTCGTGCAACCTTCTCATATTTAGCACAAAAATAAAGTAATACTTTTGTAGGAAGAGGTACTAAAGGATTTAAAATTGTTGAATTTAAAATTAAGGATTGACCTGTCTTAATGAACAAGGAAGAACTTTTAATTACTAATTAATTTTAATTACGCTAGCTTGCCAAATTCGTTTTGACGGAGAGCTTGATATTGACAAAAAAAAATTTTTAGAGAGTGTGCGAAGCGATTGCGGTTGCAAGGAACAGAGCTTACAAACTTAGTTTGATAAGATTTTTCCGTTACGATACTTTTGTATAACAGCGAAACTTGGTCTTTTATAGGGAGAAGAAAACAGAAATTGGAAGGTGTGGAGTTGCGTTTTCTATGAAGGGTGAAGGGTTGTACGAGGGAGAACAGATTTCGAAATTGCGATACAAGGAAAAAATTGTAAATATTGCTAAGTGTGAATGAGAGAATCAGTTATTATCGCAATAATGGATGGGCATCTTCAAAGAAAGAAGGGAGATAGAATTCTAAGTAGGTTCAGACTTAAGGGAAAAAGAAGTTTGGGAAGACCTATGCAACGCTGGAGTAATTTAGCTTATTTACGGGTTTTTAATAAGAAAGAAGACATTTTGATGCCGGAACAGAGTAGATGGCCTATGCCGTACAGAGAAGAATAAATATAAAACAACCTCCTTTGATTCAAAGTCGTGCTCCGTTCTAATTCCATAAAAAATCCTGAGAATTACATTCGTAAATTACTTAGATTAGATAGGATCTTGTTAAATTCTCTGAAAGAAGTTAATAAAGTTGGGAAATGTGAGGATACTCCATTTAAGGGCTATTCCCACGACGCAGGTTTACTAGCTATTAGAACTAGCAGACTTACTAGCGCGTCGGTGACGGTCCAATGGAGCTAGTTAAGTATTGCCAGTGCTCTGAAAACATACGAGGTGTGGCTATTAAATAACGAGACTGACGTTGCAAAAAAATTTATTTTAATTTTATACATAATTACTTACTGTCACCTTCAATATACACTCCTTCTTTATCCCTACAACGCTCCATGCGAATTTCCATTGTTGGAAACAGTGCTGGAAGTCATCTTCTGTCAGCTCCTTCGGGACAAGAGCCGCTTTCTCTTTTACAGCTTCCACAGACTCAAATCTTGTCCCTTTTAATGCAGATTTTACCTTAGGGAACAGGTAGAAGTCACATGGTGCAAGATCTGGTGAATAAGGTGGATGTTCTAACACTGAGATGCTGTACTTGGCTAGGAACCTCTTGACAGATAACGCGGAATGAGCTGGCGCATTATCTTGGGGGAGAACCCATGATTTGTCCTTCCACATTTCGGGGCGTTTTTTCTCTACTCTTTGACGTAGTTTAGAAAGTATTTCAATGCAGTAATATTGATAAATTTGTTGACCTTCAGGAACCCAGTGAAGGTACACAATCCCATGGATATAAAAAAAAAAACAATCATCATTGCTTTAAATTTTGACTTGCTCGAGCTTTTTTGGCTCTCGGTGAAGTTCGGCTCTTCCAGTGCATGGATTGGCGCTTCGTTTCCGGATCATAAGTAAAAAACTACGTTTCATCACATGTTATTATCGTTTCCAAAAAATTTGGGTCATTTTCAATCGCGTACAAAGTGTCAGTACAAACATTTTTGCGAGCTTCATTTCAAACATTTTTGAGCGGCACGTGTCCTGAAGGAGCTGACAGAAGATGACTTCCAGCACTGTTTTTAACAATGGAAAATTCGAATGGGGCGTTGTAGGGATAGATAAGGAGTGTATATTAAAGGTGACAATAAGTAATTATGTATAAACTAAAAATAAAATTTTTTACAACGTCAGTCTCGTTGTTTAATAGTCACACCTCGTACGTCAGTTGTGTTGTGTATTCCTGTAAAAAGTACAATTTACTAGCAACTAGCTACGTTTTCAAACGTTCACTCCAAGCTAGTTTACTAGCGCTAGTCAATCATGTGACCTTTTCTCCCCTACCTGCGCTAGTAAAATCAAACATGTTCAAAGTCATTGGCGCTTTAACTAAACTAGCTGCTAGTTGTTCGTAACCACGACGCTAGTACTAGCTGTTAGTCTACTAGCCGCTAGTAAACTAGCATCGTCGGAATAGGCCTTTAGGGGCTGGCACAATAATGTGAACTGGAGCTCCTTGAATAAGTTACAAAAATATTTATGCCAAGTCAAAAATTGTGACGTAGAAAGAAAAAATGTAATAAATTCATAAAAAGAAAAATGACTAATGTTGCAGTTTATTGATTTACTAAGGACATTTTCAACAGTTGGCTTGACATTCTAACAGCTAAAAGAAGAGTGCACTGGCGAAAAGAAAATTGTAAGAACACATTTAATGACATTTATGTTCTGGAAAGATACCTTTTTCAAGGCTAATATTTAAATAACTGTTTTTATCCGTATTAATTACTATAATGTCAAACAATTTCTTTGTGTGGCCAAATAAAACGATCTGACCATTATTATGATGCAATTAGAGAAAAAGATTTATATTTTAACAGCATTATCTAAGCCCTGGTGAAATTCTTAATTAAACAGCGGGCGAATTATTGAAACCAGAAGTCATTATTGAAAAGCCAGAAGTCCTATTACTAGAATCTATCAGGTAATCATGATTACCAGAATCATATATTACAAAGTACAATGTATATCAACAAAAATTAAAACAAATGACAATTATTTTCCGTGTTAAGTACCTGCTTAATCTTCTTGATAAAAGTGCTACTTGCTACATAAATATTAAATCACGTGCTTAAATCTATTGTTTTAAAATAATGTGTATTATTCATCTATACTAGTAACTATGAAATTGCCAGCCTAAATCTATTTAGACAGTAATGCAGTGTTGCCGTATTTGGCAGAGTGGGAACGAAATTTTTATCTTTTATTACTATCATAAACAGTATTAGATTACAAACTTATTCAGGGCGGGTGGAATTGGCAAAACTGTAAGGCAAGACGAGTGGAGGTACACGACTGCTTGGTTTACTAGGAAGCTCGCAATTTCGTGGTTAATAGTATAACAAAAATTAATTAAGCTCTTACCTGGCTGTCGTAAATGACTGTGGGGATCCAAAGATGTTTTTGTCATGCCGCTTAAGGAATTGCCGTATCCTGAAAAAAAGAAAAGTATATTTTGCAATGTAATTAATCACGTTTATTTGTTAGGCACTATTTGCAATTAAATTAATACTAATTAATTAAATTAACTCGGTAATAATATTATTAACAACTAATTAAATCCTACTTACAATTTATTTAGCACAAATAGTGATTGTGGATTTAGTGGGTTTTAATTTTTTTCTCTCAGGAATGGTCGGTCTGAGTCTGTACAAGATCACACCTCATTTTCACGATATATTATCGTTATCTCATTGGGTAACGGGGTTGCTTGATGTTCTTAAATTGAACAGATTACAAAATACATACATAAAGAATTAAATAAATTCTTCACTACATACTTGAACTTTTTTGGTTTATTATGCAGAATCTATCATCAATTCCACGGAACATTCCACGGAACAATTGTTTGCTTCTGGAAGTAAAAAATTAGTTTCACTTTACGATTCCATTTTTGAACCGAGTAAAGTGCTACAACTTAAGCAACTGATTAACTAATTCATTAGCGTTTTGGATTAAAGAAAGGTGGGTTTAAACTAATGTAATCATTAATTAACAATTAATTATTTGCAAATCAATTAATGCAAACATTAATTAAGTTCAATCATGTAATTATTGGATTGAGGAAGGTAGGCTTAAACATGTAGGCCTAATAATTTTAAAGATCCTAGCCTGTAATCGAAACCAGGACATTCCGCTTTGCAAGCTAAATTTAGTTACTTTTATTAAATCTTTGGAGATAATTTGTTTTAACAACCGAACAAGACGATAAAACCCTTAAACTAGAATATCTCTACTTTCTGCTGGTAACCATACCTGTTGACATACCAACACAGACTACTGAAAAATGTGACTTCCAAAAGCAACCCACCGGGTTGGTCTAATTACTAAGTCGCCGCGAATCAGCTGTTTAACAGCTAATTTTTGGAGACGAAGGATCTTTGGTTCAAATCCTAGTAAAGGTAATTACTTTTAAACGGATTTAAATACTAGACGGGTTACCGGTGAACTTTGATGTTTGGAATTCAATTAACTCCACATCTCAGGAATGGACCACACGTCATACATATCATCCTCATTTCATTGGTTCATGGAGTTGCTTATTGTTCTTAAATTGATGAGATTTCAACCGTAAACACATTAGGGAAAAAATCCAAAAACACTTTTTGCGTCTTATTTTTTAACTATTTTAATACAATTTAATTTTTATCACATTAAGTTTGTTGTGATAAAATACAAAAATATCGTAAAATACTAAATAAATTCTTAGAATTTCCAATTACTAACAGAAATATAAATATTTTAATAATATAAAAATATTTTCTGTATTAAAAATACGGATAAATAGATTACAAAAACAGGAAAAATAAATTTATTATTTCGTGGTATTTAATGATAAAATAATTGTTATTTGTAATTATTACTTGACGCCTTTATGCATTTTGTAAAATGGTTTTATAAAAACGTTTTTAATAACTTTGCACAAAACTTTTTTTATAATTATAAAATGTAGGACTGTGTATGTTGTGACATAACATTTATGATAATGTTAACTATGTTTTTGTTTTTGAATAAACACTATTAAACTATTTTTTTTTTATAACAGTAGCAAGTAGATTAAATGCAAAATTTTTGTTTTAGTAAGGTGTTCACAAAGTGGTATTTTTAACCTTGCTAAATCAATCCGGTATGGTCTAGTGGCTAGGATATCTGGCTCTCACCCAGAAGGCCCGGGTTCGATTCCCGGTACCGGAAGTTACTTTTTTACTCCTGACTAATTTTTAATTAAATTTTTTGTTTATAATTTTCATTTTTAAAAGTGAAATTCAATGCTATTCTTAAACGTTATTAACGTTACGTGGTCATAAACGTTATTTTAAAGTCATATTAACACCAAAGGTTTTAATTATGACAAAAATTTAATTACAACAATTTTTATAAAAAATATTGTTACATTATAAACCAACATATTTATGAAAAAAACTGACAAAAACACAATTTTTAAAGTTCATGAACACATTGAAGTAATTAAACATGTAATGACTATATGTACATATATATATACATTATATAAAAAAAAACAGATTTATAGTTGTATAATCTTCTCCAAATCACATTAAACGACCACTTATTCATTAATAATTCATTGAATTATTTTAAAGCCGACAGTTTCTCAAATGTTCGAAAAATGTTTTACGAGTATTTACAGTAATTCATTATTTTTGCATTCTGTCTATTAAGAGATGAAATATAATTTTAAGTTGCTTGTTTAAACCTGAAACCTGGACCAGGTTATATATTGTTTTAAAATTGTTTTATAAAAAAAAATCTTAAAACAATATAATTATTTATGAGATTTAACAAAGCTGGGACAAATTTTCATTGTTACAATAGCCGACAGTATACAAAAGTAATTTTTCTCAGTTTGTCTCAAAAATCACGGTAGGGTTATAAAACAGGAGCTTTTAGGCGGAATAAAACACGACAATGTGTTCGGAACTTAGTAGACACAAAAGGAAAATCATTAAAAATGAATTAATCTTTGTTAAGTAGCCTACATCCGTATATTTATAGCCTACAGCGTGCAAAAACCGGCAACTTCGTATAAATAATCTACTAATTTAAAAAAATATATTCTAAGTTGCGTTAGTTCATTACCAAGTTCAGAGCAAGTAAGCTCAGAGGGTTGATTTAAATAAGCTGCTTTATTACTTTTCCAAGTTTTTCTCTTTCATTCCGTATTTTACTTTTCTTAGACTCTGTCACTTATCACTAAACATATTACGAACATTATTCCTTTAAGAAGACTTACTCCGATTTTTGGAATAACAATTGTGTTTGGCATGGCGCAGAAATAAAATTCATTGCGTTACGATATTTACCAACTTTTTACCTCGTAAAAGCAGCTGGTCAAAACGAAAATTCTTTTTTTTCCTAGAGATTGCTTACAAAACATTCTTACCAATTTTCAAAAATAACTCTTCGAGAAGTTATAGATATAATATGCATTTCTTTAGGTTTGTCACCTAATTTCTACCCATTAACGAAGATAGTCAAAATATAAATGCTTTAGTTTTTCGATTGAACCTCTAAGAAACTAATTTATTGAATTTCACCTCTCTAGGTGATCGAGAAGTACGGAATTAATGACGAGTAAATCAGTGAGGGCTTTCACGCAAGATATTTTATGTGTACACAAAAAAATATTAAACCCGTCCTGTTGGTGTATTGGTCAGAAAAACGGGATTCTATTCCAGAGGTCCTAGATTCAGCTACGATTATGTCTCGAATTCATGAATAATTTTTATCTGTTCTCCTTCGCTGTTCACATCATTTTTATTTATATATATAACCTTGCGAGGATTTACAACCCCATTCGCATCTCGCTTTC
This sequence comes from Catonia carolina, assembly GCA_035578175.1. Lineage (NCBI taxonomy): Eukaryota > Metazoa > Arthropoda > Insecta > Hemiptera > Achilidae > Catonia > Catonia carolina. Next base: position 70,423,546 of record JAQMRL010000008.1, read on the forward strand.
TGAGCATCACATTTCTTTATCTTGCTAGTCACCATCGATAAACCGCCGCAAAGTCTTCTGCACACCATCCAACTTATCACCTCCAGCCTACACCTCCTTCTACCGGCTGGCGTCCACTCCCATACCCTGTTTGGCCACCTACCATCCTCCATCTGGGCATTGGGCAAATGGCCAAACCATTTTAATCACTTCCAGGAAATGGTATCCATGATATTTCCTTGAATTCCAATTCTTTTCCTTATTTCGGAATTTGATTGATGCACAACACACCACAGTTCTGCTTCCAGAAATCCATCTCCAACGCTTTTAGGTGATCCTTTTGCCTCTTAGTCAGTACCCACACTTCCGCATCATAGGTACACACACTCTCCAGGACAGCATGATAAATATTAATCTTCCGTCTCCTTCCATACTTTATCATTCCAAAGGACGGCATTTAACCACTCTTTTATAACCATTCGCCCTTGCGAAATCTTGCTATTTACTTCCGCTGCACTTGTTCCACTTCTATCAAAGATGACTACCAGGTATTTAAATCATTCACTTAAAACATAAAATCTGATCCAATGTATTTTAACAGAGACATTGGATTTAAACAATTTTTACGAGTAGGTACCTACATGGTTGTACTCTTTCAACATTTGGCAAAAATTCCAAAATAAAAATTGGCCTTAACAAGATTTTGGGAAGTAAATAAAATAATTAAATTAAAAATTTGATTTGCCGTTAGTCAGTTGTTTGATAGCTGATATAGGGAGACGAAGGTCTCAAGTAAAGGTACTAGGTGCGAGGTTAGGTGTACTTTTATATGGGTTTGAATAATGGACAGTGGTATTCTTTGATGGTTTGGGTTCAATTAACCATACTTTCCCAGGAATGTTCGGTCTGAGTCTGACTACACCTCATCATTTACATATCATACACATCATCCTTATCTTATTGGGTCATGGGTTTGCTTATTGTTCTAAATTACAACTTATACACGTTGGGAAAGAAAACAAATCTATAGTGTTACTGGCCTGGTTGCGACATTGCGAAGTTTAGTATGATTGTACGTAATTATGGTGACTGTAATTGTTTATTTAAGTACACGTCTTAATTGTATAAATAACACTGACGCATATCATCGCAAAATGAGACTAAACGTGTTAATGTGAAAATAATTAAATGCTGTATTATGAAAATGGTTGTTAAGATAGATAAGTATTATTGTCCGAATTAATTCGCACGATTCAGCTAGTAAGCATTAATGTACAAAATAGCTGGACGTAAACAATAAAAAAGTTGCAGCAAATATACAGATAAAAGATTTATAAAATTTAAGGAATCTTACATACTGAGAATCGTTTTAATGTACTTTAGTATAATATCTGAAACTTAGTATTCTGTACCTAAAGAAATAAAAGTTTTTAATGAAAGAAGAACCTCTAAGATAGAGAAAGAAAGTAGTGTGTAGAAAGAGAAGAAAAATCTTTGTAATTACTTGAGAAAAGTACGGTAAACTAAGTAGAGTTTTAGAAGTAAAGCGAGAATATTGTGAAAAGCAGTCAGGATACATTTAGGAGGGGCCAGGAAAGGAATTTCTTGTACCGATCCGCTCTGTCGGGTAGTTCAAATAATAGTACTGTTGACTCAAGGCAAACACCATCTCACCAGCTTCACTTGCTGGAAACAATACTACACCGTTAAGCTTCCACACCGTACCTTTTCTAAACAATTTCTACCACCTACATATTCTCCCTTTCATTTCAAACTTAAAATTTTCACAGTATATCCAGATTATGTTTTAGACATTAATATTCCACTAAAATTTATAGATACGAGTATAATACTATTTTTATAACAGCAATTAAATAAATAAAAGTGTGTATTTATATTAAATTAGAATTCTGTCTAATCTGTGGTTTTCGGAAATATATAGGTCTAAAGAATAAGAGAGAATCTCTGATAATACGAAAAAAGAAAAAAATTAACCAAGCACGTATATTTTGGCACAAAGTTAATTTAATTAAGGATACATTTCGCAGTGTATAATATTTTTGTCACAAAAACAAAACACTAAATAATTAATTGTTTTTCTTGGCCACTCCATGCTAGTGCCTGGTAATGGGATCTGTGCAGTATTGTTTAAGTCATCAGCCGAGTAACTAAATAAAACGAGGAGTCAGGTGGTTTACAACTGCCTTCCTCACTGAGGGGAAAAGTTATCAGCATGCCAGGCCCTCCGAAAAGCGTCCACTTTCCACCCTGCAAATAACACCTTCAATTCATTCACAACAAGGTCTGGCTGTATAATGAAATTTATTACTCTCAGACGAGATAAGTCTGATTAGTGTCTTTTACACCTCTACCTCTTCTGTTCTTAATTAAACGGTTCAGTCATATAATTGGCTGACCATGTAATAAGAAACAGAACTATTTTTGTAGCTCTGGAGCAAGCAGATCGAGTGCAAATAATTTGCCACTCCACCTGGCGGTAACAGGCTAATCTAAAAATTATTACAGGTAAAATCTCAATGTTGCAATTCGATAACCCTCAGTAGCTATTGTTAATGTGAATTTAAATGAAAAAAAAAACAGTCAGCCATTTGTATGATATTGTAAATATACCGTTAATAATCGTTTATAATTCCTAATATGTGTACGTTGCAATCTGTTCAATTTAAGTATAATAAGTAACCCCATGACCCAATAAGAGAGGAATAATGTGTATGACGTGTAAATAAAGTGAAGTCTTGTACAGGCTCAGGCCTACCATTCCTGATAGAGAATGGTTAATTAAACCCCAACCATCAAAGTATACCAGTACAAACAGTTTAGTATTTAAATCCGTATAAAAGTAATTTCTTCTTATTAGGATTTTAACCAGGAACCTTCGTCTCTGAAAATCAGACCGTAAATAATGTAAATAACGTATGGAAGCTGAATTCCGAAAGATATTTAAGAAATTCAACTTTTTCAGGCAAAAGGGAGTATGAAATAAAGTAGAATGTAGGCCTATATATATAATGAAAGTAATTTGTCAACTGGTATTACTAACTAAAACCTGTTACTTCAAAATAAAAGCTGCATTACAGTAAGTCTATTTTATTTTCCCGCTATTTTTGTTATCAGGTACTGTTTATTTTTAGAACATTTATCGAGTTGATATTGGTTTTTTTCAGAATATTCGACGTATGCAAGTAATATTTGAACTTATTAAAAATATTTGTCAAAATTACATTAATGTCTTATGCAATCAAAAATTATGTTTCCCTTTTAAAACCCTGACAAACTTTTTAATTAAATTCAACTTTCTAACGAAAATGTAGTAAATCTGCTAGAATGCGCAATGAATCATTAATCGTACAATAATTAACAATAGCTGTTTTAAAATTATGTTCTAATCTCTTTAAAGGAATACTGTTCTAATAATTCGTACCTGAATTTAAGTTTTGGATATTTTTTTTTGATTTTTTCCTACTGACGAAAAAAGTGAATATAGTATTGGGGTGGTCTTGGAAAAAAATAAAAGTTTACGGAATAACGACTTACAAGTTGATTGAAGCAAAAGTATGTAAGCAACAAAGAAGACATCGTCAGTCAGTCAGAGCCCAGGGTATAAACGGGAGAAGAGATATCGAACGCTTCATCATAGACTGTGGTATGGTGGGTATGGGGTATTTTTACCCCACTGTGGGGGTTCCGCTTCACCACGTTCATTCCCCTAGAGAAACAAAAGAGGGCAGTTAACACCCTCGTCGATCTCCCCTAGCGCCCATCTACAATGACCTCTGAATTCTGATTTAAGTACTTCAAGATATTTTTAAAACCGTACTAAATCGTTTCTGCTGCTTACCCAACCAAGTATTACCGCACTCTATTCTGTGCTGAAAGTATTTTAAAACAATACGAATAAAATATAAAGCAATACTTCTTGCCAAGTTTTCGTATCCTGGCAGAAATATTATCTTTGGTGTAGACTAATCAAGAGAATTTTAATTAACTAATCTCATGCAATTATACTTTTATAAATTAATATTTCAATATAGTTTGCACAAAAGTTTTTCTTCACTTTTTTTTGACTCTTAGAACTCCACGTACAACCTCTATGTAGGATAAGGAACTAACAAAAAGTGCATGAAAAATATTGAACAAAATTTATTTAAATTACCATTTTAAGTTCAGGCTGTATTTTTACTTTCTCTCTCCCTGTATGACAATAAAGGAAAGGAAAGTATTGCTGTCATGTCGATTTTTTGTTGAGTTTTCATCAAAGATTCACGTTATTAGGCCTCCTGAACCCAAAAATTATGTTTCTAGCGATTGTTCTGTATGTTTTTTTTTTATTGAGTGATGATGCCTACATAAGCCCTGCGCTTGTGCGTAGGTAATGATATGTGGTGATTTACAGATGAAAAAAATGCCAGACCTGAGCGGAAATCGAACCCGGGACCCTGGCATAGTAGCCAGTTGCGCTGACCACTACACCACGTATGTGGTGTAGTTATTGCGTGAATAACGGAGTAGCGCACGAAGTTGAAACTTGGAATTAAGTTACGTACTACAAGGGAACGAACAAAAAAGTTTTTATCAAAATCGGTTAACCGGAAATAGTAGTTTATTAATGAAATTTTAAAGTTTTCTGTAATTCTCAAAAACAATTTTTTTTAAAAATTGCGTCATTTACTTAACGTATTTGTGCTCTACAAGATAGGTTAAACGTCGCGTCTACTGAAATTCGTGGGGGCTGTGCTCTCATGGTAAAAAATTGTTTTTTAAGATTGCGTCTTTAATATTTACTTTAGGGCAAAAGCGTAGGCTATAATGAAAGTTGTAGAAAATTTAAAACCCCAGACCATCCATTTCAAACATTTATTTCTCCAACGCTTAGTTTAGCGTCAATTGGGGTTATTCCGGACTTTAATAAAGTCCTACAGGTTGATTTTAAATTAGCGTCATTTACTCATGATTAAAATTAGGTCGTAGCGTAGTTAAAGCGTACTGGCCTACAACGCGGAGGTCTCGGGTTCGATTCCTGACTAGGGTCTGGAAATTTTCACAAGTTAAAACCCATCGTTACATAACCTACCATAGTCAAAGTTTACTCATGACTAAACTTAGATTGTATGTTTTATTATTTACATTGTTGAAAAAGTCGTGTGAGTGTTTCACACCTAATTTAAAAAAAAAAAATTAACTGTTGAGCTAGTAGATCACAATTCTATCATCTTTTAATCCTCTGGTTTGCGGTATATTTCTTCTTCTTAGCAGTTGATAAATTTGTATGAAGGTTTAGCGACTGTGAAATGTCATCGATTGAACTACTTCATTCACAAAAGTAATTTTTAGATCGTTTTGAAGGGTTAAATTTGAAATGCAGTAAAGAGCACTTGTAATTTTTCTTAAGAATTAGGTAGATTAAAAAGATTGCAATTTCGAAATGTTACTTTTTACAGCTGCAGTGAAGATTTGGATTTCACTTAACCATACAGGTTTTAGCCTAATATATTATTAGAAGATTTTATTTTTATACTTAAATTTAATTTCAAATTCCGCAAAAATTCAGTTGTAAAGGTCTAATTTTATGTGTTTCTCTAGCCTCGTTACTTTACTTTATCATCTTGGAGTACATTTACGTTATTTAAAAAAGGAATACACATTTTCGAGGTCGAAATAAAAATATAACCTCAACGAATTTATTTGTGTTAATCGTTATCCTCCGCTTTTGGCTGAAAGACTAAAAGTTTAATAATTCGCGATAGTTGTTTTTCTTTGTTTCTATTTAAAATACCGTTTCGTTTGCACTGGAAAGGTTTTTGGAGGAAAATAAAATTTAGAACCTCGCCGGAAAGTGGTATGGTCCAAATTTTGTATAGCACTTGACGTGGTGGCTACGGGTAAGTGGAACAACGCTTCCGCTAAACTTAATTGACAGTTCTCGGAATACGACTGCTAATCTAATACTGGGTAGATTAGTCTGTTATACTTTGCTTGCTTTAAATTCATGATTGTTTATCTCTTGGAAAGAATTTAACTCCAGGGAAGGATTCAACGTCTCTTTATGCGAATTATACAGGAAGAAAGAATGTAAGAAGCTTTTATCAATATTTATTAAGAAAGGATCATAAACAGATCGAATATTACTTCTATAGTTGGTAGTAAAATACAATAAAAAAATACAGTGCAGCAATTTTTATCAACCAACGAGATACCAAATTTAAAATATTCGATTTGTTTTGGTAAATAATGACAAGGAAATACAATGACTTACCTTTTCTAACGCTTTTAATTCTCAGTTTAATTAGACAGTCCTGAATAATAGAAGTATTATTCAAGTATTGCATCTTAGACAGCATAAATAAGTCACTGTTTAATATTACTATTGGGTTCAGGTTTTCTATTTAAATCAACAGGAACGGCAAGAATAATTTATCTAAATTTAATAAGTACTCTCATTATGAAACTGAAAAACGTGCTTTTGTAACATGAAACTTTAGTAATGTGCTCGCCTCTCATCATGCGGTCTTGGGTTCGAATCCCATTCAGGCACGGCATATTTTCATACGTTACAAAAAATAATTTCATCCTTCACCGTCTGCATTAGCAGTAATTGCTGAACAGTCGGGCGTTAAACCAAAAAAGGAAAAGAAACTGAATCTTGAAAAAATAGATCAAAGATTAAAAAATTGTAATTACACGTTTTTCAAGACATCTATTAAGATTTAAGAAATATTTGAATTTTCTAGTATTTCTGCTCATTTCACTTTTTCTACGAGTCTACATATACCGGGTGTCCCACGGAATTTGAACCATAGGGAAATATCGTTGATTTTCATTAGTTTGTTTATATTTTCTTCCCACGAATAATTGAAGACTTGTTATAGCCAGGAATCATTAGAAAATTTATACCTTTAAAAAAAGTAAATTTTCATACATTTTAAACTATATTTTAGCTTAAAAACAGAATCACATAAATTTGTAACCGTTTTCCATTTAAGAATTGTAAATTTTATCCACGTTTCCCATATTTATGTTTGGATTAATGGTAACGTTCTGGTCCGAAGATTTAAAGTAGGTGGGTCGAAGCTATCAGCGATAATTTTTTTTATAGTTCAAAAAATATTGGAAATATTAAAAAAAATTAATTATTTATTTTTTAATTTTGGCAATTTGTTTTTTCATCAACAATCTAGATTGTTGCAATAAGATTATTGCAACAATCAGCTGTCTCTGAAAATTAAATATATATGGTTGAAGGAAATAATTAGGTAGGCCTATGTTTAAAATAATACTGAATTTGCTTCCAAAAAACAATTTAAGTAAGTAATTTTTGATGCTAAAACAAATTGTCAAAATTAAAAAATAAATAAATATTTATTTTAATATTTACAATATTTTTTGAACAATAAAAATTTTTTCTCGATGATGGATTCGAACCACCTTCACATCTCCAGTCCAGAACACTACAATTACTCTAATCATAGCCATGTATAAAACCGATAAAATTTACTATACCTACTTAAATGGAAAACCGTTAAAAATTTATGTGTTTCTGTATTAAATACAGCTTAAAATGTATCAAAATTGATATTTTTTAAAAGGTCTAAACATTTTCTAATGATTCTTGATTATAACAAGTCTTCATTTATTCGCGGGAAGAAAATATTAACAAACTAATGAAAATTAATGCTATTTCCTTATGGTTTAAATTCCGTGGGACACCAGGAATAAGAGAAATAGGCCTATACTAACTTATTACGAAATCTCTAGATGTAGAAAGTAGAGAAACGCAACATTTGATAAGCACGTTCCGCTTTCGTTGTACTTGCTCGTGTTCAATAAGAAACGATTAGAAACATTCTACTTTTAACGAAAAAATTGAAAAGCTGTAAAAATATGTTTTCCAAAATTAAAATCATTTCATTTCATCCTCATTACGCACAGTTACTCCCCAACTGCTAATGACCTTGCAGTTGATGCGACGTTAAATAAATAAAAAAAAAAATTGCAAAGATGTATTTTATTCAAAAGAATTACATTACAAAATTGAAGAAAATTAAAATTACGACTCTTTTATTTAATGTTTTACCACCTCAAGATTATTTAGCGGCAATTTATAATTTTCTGCTAAAAACGCATTAAGATCGAGTTCGTTTTAAAATTATGCGCTTATGGTAAATAACCAAATCTAACGTTAAAAATAATTAAAAAACTACTGAAGCGTACTACTTAATCAAAACGCACTGAAGAATTCTTCAGAAAACTTTTTAGTTGTTTTCTAAATATTGTAAAAGTATATTAAGAAAATAAAAATTATTTTATCCAAAATATTTTTGTAAATATATTTTGTTTAATTCCTAATGTATGGGCGTTGCAATATGTTTAATTTAAGGACAATAAGCTACTTTATGACCCAATGAAATGAGGTTGATATGTATGACGTGTAAATGAGGTGTAGTCTTGTCCAGATTCAGGCCGACCAGTCCTGAGAGAGTGTGGTTAATTGAACTCGCAATAATCAAAGTAGGCTTACACGGTAATCTCTGTTTGGTATTCAAATCCGTATAAAAATAACTTATCTTTACTGGGATTTGAACCACGGATTCTTCGCCTCATTACATCGAAGATTTCACCACTAGACCAACCTGGTGGTTAAATTAAAAATAAATTAGGAAAAAGTACTATTGTATTAATTACAACTATAGTACAACTTGTATTAATTACAACTTTTCTCTCTCAGAGCTCTGAAAAGTATTATTAAATAAATTGCGTTACAGATGTCGTTGCCATGCATATCAACTTGCTTTGAGTAGAGTAGTATTTAATTAAGAAATTGTCACGGCCTTATTTCTATGTTATCACTTTGCGATATTTTGTTAAGTTAAAATGAACAAGAATGGCTGGAAGCGATTTTATTTCAATTGCTGAGAGATTAAACCGAAAACAATGAGGTTTTAGGGTGGTAGAATGTCGGATTGCCAAATTACTTGCGGTTCAGAGAAATGCAATAACATTGCTGCGGTCGGATAGCGAGTGAGACAAAGAGAGTACGCTGCCAGCAGTATTATAGAGAGATTTAGAAACAAGAGTACAACAGAGTACACAGTAAAGAGGTGATATGCTAGTCCAGGATGTGTTATAAGCTTCACCGCTTGGGATCAAAGCAAACGCCTAAAGGCGTTATCACAAACACCGTTACAGTCGAGTGCACAAAATGTTAGCAGCTAGAGTGTTGATGTTTGACTATGACACACCCATTGGTCTTGCCTTACATGTGTTTTACAATAATAATTTAATCTAGGAAAGAAATTAATATAATGCGGAACTTGTATGAACTTCAAAGTCTGTTTAACTACCAGTTTTCAATAGAAATTAATTTACAAGAGGTAAATATATTAAATAATGAGGAATATTACCAGAATTTCTCGGTCAAGTATTACAAACCGGGTTAAACTAGAGAATCTAAATATTACCGATCGGATTTTCTTATAATATTTTTGTTATTATAAAAACTTATTTGGTAATACTCTGAACGCGCGTCTGTAAACTTTTACCTTTCGTTTTGGTCTTTTATTTTTTCCACTTCGTTTACAACGCCTTTACTCACTCAGATATTGCTTTTTTCCTTTATTTTCCTTTTCGTTTTAGGTTTTACAAATTTTTGAAGTGAAGTTTTTCAATTATTGCAGGCATTTCTATCAGATACGTCTACTTCGTCTGGAAATTTTAGTGATCTTCTGGTATTATTTTGTTAATACATTTTAGCTGTATTGTTTTAGATTTTTCAAAAAATAAACTAACTTTTCCGTTTTTAAATTTTTTCTCGTTTACAATTTCTTGTATTGTTTAAAAGAAAACTCTATTTTTTTAAATAATTAAATTATTGAATAAATAAATAAAAAAAAGTACAATGAAAACGGATATTGGAGACTAACTTCTAATGAAACACTCTACAGGGAAATAAAACCAGTGACAAGAACGATTAAGAAGAAACAGATCTCATTCTTTGGAAATCTAATCAGAACACCAGAAAAAAGAATCATCAGAAAAATAATAGAAAAATTATAAAACAGTAAGAGCAGCATTAACTGTATTACAGAAATCAAGGAAGACATGAGGGAACTACAAACTACTATACAAGATTTGAAAAATAAGACAGACAAAATTAAGAAGAAACCAGACTACAAATAAAAATCAACAAACAGACAATAGGAAGGCTGATTTCAGATGAAGAAAGTTAAGATCCAAGAGAATGAAGAAATACTGGGCTAACCGAAAACTCAAGAACTCTTCATATTTATATTATTGACTAAAGTGGTCCAATATAAATTTAAATAAAAATAACAAATTTCTATGAACTTTTTCAATCGTGTTCAAAATTAGATTACCTACAATTTTTATTGATATTTGTATCCATTTTTCTGTAAACAAAGAACATTATTTTGGGGAAACACTAAACATGTGTTTTTTTACTCTAAATTTTCCATTTTTCTACATTCTCTCAAAACACTTTTGAAGTAATTATTTTTTTGTGAGGCCTGCTTTATTTGATTTGCCAGGTTAAAAACCAAATGAAAGGTTTATATATATATATATATTTTAAATTAATGTTCGTGAAACGTAAGAATGACCTAATATGAGCAGGGGAACCAAAATAGGTTAACAAAATTTTCGTTAACTGTAAATCTCTAAAAATGCATTTGCAGAACTGTGTTTACATAATTTTTTATTTTATTTGCACATGTAGAATGAACTCCCAAAGTATTTGCTTTTTTTACTGTATTTGTTCGTGGCAGGAGCACTGACTTCTGCATCATTCCAATATGGTGCAATGGAATTCCCTCATCTTTTAAATTCTCCTTAATTATCTGAAGGACAACGCTTTCTTCCGATACCATTATTGACACGGTCCGAAGTGTAAACTGTTCCCACATTTTTCAGATTTTATCCTTGAGCACTGCCATATTTTTTATTTTTTCTTGAATAGTGTTTTGGATGTTGTGAGCTAAGATATAATACTCTATACATTTAAATTGCAGTAACTGGTCCAATAACTGGTACTTTAAATGAGATTCTGTTTGTCCTTAAATACTGAGTTCTACCGAAAGGATTTAATATTTTTACATAGTTTAAAAGCGGACACTTTAGGGATCCTGCAAAACCCCGAAGACAAAAATTGGTAAAAGCCACAACGAGATTTTGTGAAGTAATTATAAAAATATTTCAATTAAAGTTTTGATAGTGCTATTATTCTGGTGATAACGTTGAGAAGCTCAGTTTGTTTGGAAAGTCGTTATGGTGTGGGAATTAGTAGTTTAGGTGCATACGTTATTTAATAAATAAAATAATGGGCCGCGAAAGAAGACTATAATATGCCTATTTTTAATGTAATATTGTAAAATTGGTCATTAAATAAATAGTATTATTGTTTACCCATAACAAGCAAGTGGAGTGTTAAATTATTTGTACTCAGTCTGCTAGTTCCAGGGGTTCAAAAATAGTTCTATTTTTTATCACTTGGTCCGTCAATTATATGTCTGAACCATTTAAGAACAGAAGAGGTAGAGGTGTAAAAAAACTAGTCAGAGTTATCTTGTCTGAGAGTAATGAGTTTCATTATACAGCCAGACCAGTGGGTCAAACCATTAAACTTGAGCTGTTTATTATTTTATTTTCTCTTTCTATTCAATAAAATCTTATTGATTATGTCGTTACTAAAGTTAGGAAAAAATTACTGTAAAAATTATTGTTAGTTTAAAAAAAGGATGAACATGAATTATTCAGACTGTAGAACTTTAATACAGTTAGATTGAGAAACGAAATTAATTAATGATGTAATACCTAACAGTGTAACCTGGTAGAGATGTAAAAAACACTAATCAGAGTTATCTCCTCTGAGAGTAATGAATTTCATAACGCAGTCAGACCCTGTGGTGAATGAAAAGAAGGTGTTATTTACAGGGTGGAAAGTAGATGCTTTTCAGAAGGCATACTGTTAAGCATACTTTTCCACTCAGTGTGGCAATGGTAAACCACCTCACCCCTCGTTTTACTTAGTAATGCTTCTAGGGGTTCAAACTAGCTATTCGGCAGGTAACCCAAACAACAGTATTATGGTACGAATAAATTTGAACGAGTCAACTAGTTAATATTATCTCTTAATCTTTTCACCTCTTATCATAAAATTATTTTATTATGAACCAGGTATTATGTTACATAACCTTGTGGTTTCTAATGTAGAAACTTAGGGATGAAAAACATGGTGTTACCAGTTAAGTGTCAACTGACCGACTTATCGAGTTTAACCAGAGCAACAATTTTTTTAAATTTCTTTCAAACAAGAAAAAGGTGGCCCGGAGTTCATTTCAAGGTAAGGACAAAGTACAATAATTGTACCCAAGGGTTATTAAATACTATTGCATTTTATAAGATTTGTGCGTTGCATTTTGAAATCCAGTGCGTATCTTCAGAATATCAATGTAGATATGAGTGAGATACAGGTCGCTATCTATCTCCTTTCTTTCTCGCAAACATTTTTCCTCTCTTTGAATCAGTTTCTCACTCTCAGTGATTTGAAATTAAGGGAAGCGAAAGGAAAGGTTGAAAGCGGTGGGTGCGAAGGAACGCTTCAAGGGATTGTTGGTTCGTGTTAGGTTATGAAAGGGATGGGAAGAGTGAGGGTATTTAATTGACTTCTATGCTCTTAGGGCTGTGATGTAAGGGAAGCATTTTGTCGGCTTAATCAAGCGACATGGTTGGCCACGCCTTCATTAGCTCCGTTATCATAATATCAGCCAGAAGGCACCAACATCAAGTTATCTTTCTTGCATTTCTTTCTCTTTTCGTTATCTAACACACACATATTCTCATTCATTTAATTTTTCAGTTTTGTAAAATTTATTCGTATGTTTTATTCTCTTTCCAATACTTTCTTTTGTTTTAATTTAGAGCAAGTATCTTAGAACCAGTTTTTTACATTATTAGTAGACCTACTTGATTAAATATTTGTTAAATTTTATTCATTCATTGTTTAGTATAGGGCAATATTAGACCCTGTGAGGTGACTTTAGATTTCTGGAAGCTCTTTTCTCAGCCCACATTCTCACCACTCATTCACTACAGGCTTTTCTCTTTTCTCTCCTCCACCAAGTGTTATATTTCTGTTCTTTATGGAAGCTCTTTAAGTTAATAATCAGTTATCCAAATTTCGTTCATTACATTATGTTTTTTCAGTTTATTTCGGTTTCCTCAAAATCCCTTCTGACTTCTTTAAACCTCTTATCCACAACATCTTTTTAGTTAAGTTAGTTAAAGTCGAAGAAGCTTAATTGCTAAGATACTAGTGGTTATAACTGTAATGAGTTATTTTAATTCATTGATTTGTTAATAAATACATGTTATAAATTTAAAAAGAAAGTTTGTTCATTTTTTAACAACCAGATCCGTAAAAATCCGGTATATAAGTTACAATACAAAAAGTATATAAGTACAATAATTAATTTGAGGTGTATAATTTATTCATATCCTACAATACCAACATTTTTTTATTTAAGTTCTCATTCTTTTCGTATAGTACTTCTCAATCATTTAAGGTATATTCCCACGACGCTGGTACTAGTGTCGTGGAAACGAACAACTAGCAGCTAGTTTAGTTAAATGGAGAACAGGGAATAATATTACAGCTAATCAAGATTTAATTTTAAAAAATCTAAACAATTCTAATAACATTATTATCTATCCCAAAATTTTGTTTATACCTTTAAGCGTAAATCATTTTTTTCTAACATCTGAGATTATTTACAATCAGTTTTAAAACAAAAACTATTAGTAAATAACAGAGAAGTGTTCACATGACGAAGACAATACCCAATGGTATTGCTTCGAAAAGAAAAACAAAATTATTTATAATTTTTGAAAACATTAACTAGATAAAACATGAATGACAGTAATAGAAAAGGTAACAAAATTAATAGCGGTGATAGTAGAATGCGTAGAGAAAGAAGATGATGTTGATAATGTTGATGTTGATATGGAATACAATTATTTACAATGTAGGTTAGTCGGTAAATCTAAATGGAAGGTCAAGCAATTTTATTCGTTTAAGTCGTGTTACGTCTTCATTATTATCAAGTAAATTAAGCGCCAAAGAATTTAGGTGATCTGATAATTTTACTTGATACTTAGAACTTAGCTGCGTAATTTCTTCTTTCACGGTGTTGACACGTAAGTCCCTATGCAACACATCATTTGTCACATACCACGGAGCATTCGTTATTATCCGTAAAAATTTCCACTGGAATCGTTGGATAATAGCAAGATTTGATTTCGCAGCTGATCCCAAAGCGGTAACCCATAAATTCACAGCGGTTTCAATATCACTTAATCTTTTAATCATTTAATACTACAGTTTTGTATAATATTTTATAACCTTAAAACTTTAAACCGTGTAGCTGTATAAAGACTAAAAGCCTATTCCGTGATGCTAGTACAACAAATGGCGTAATGGGAACGAAAAACTAGCAGCTAGTTTAGTTAAAGCGCTAGTATTCACTAGCGCTAGTCTTTGAACATGTTTTATTTTACTAGCGCTAGTAGGGGAGAAAAGGTCAGAAAAGGTTCAATTGACTAGCGTTAGTAAACGGTGTGAACGTTTGGAAACGTTGCTAGTTAATATAAGCTGCTAGTAAACTAACGTCATGGGAATAGGCCTTTAGAATGCTAACTATGGCAGAAGACTTAAGGTCATGCCTTTGGCGAGGGTGATTAGGTAAGAAATCTTATAAAAACTAACATCGCAAAGAATAAAAAAAGAAAACGGGAAGAAAGTATCTTCAAACATAATTTTAAAATCCATACCAAAGTTCAATTTTGCGCAAAAACTAACGGTAAATGTAAGTTGTATACGTGTGGAAATTTAAGAACTTAACGGATATTGTACGTTAAAAATTTAGTTCACGCACGATTTCCACTGTACATTTTTCAAACTCGTAGGACAAAATTCAAGTTGTTTATTCATCCATCATAAAACAACCAATCTATTTTCACGCAAGCTTATTTGACAGATATGACAAGAGTGTAGTATCAGTATCGCTCTATTGAGATCACCCTCTTTTTTAACGTGTATTTGAGCGTGATGAGAAGGTTGGTATATAGGGGATGAAACGATTTAAAAAGAGCACATTATCACAAGTTAGGAGAGAGTTAATTAAAGTCATACTGGCAGCCGGTTGGTCAGGGTTGTTTTTTGTATGTACGAAAGTGTGTGTGTGTGTGTTTGTGTGGTATTAGAAAAGTTGTGAATAGAGGTGTCATGTCAATCAGACACGTGACTTGTCAGCCTTAAGAACCCCTGGTCTCTTTATATTGTTATCAGTAGTCGTTTTTCTGTTAAAACCTTTCTTTGTAATCATAAAATATAACTAAATTTGTTTGCAAAAATACAAAATAATGCTACAAATTCAATGTATGAAATTTATGTTTTCGTTGACGGTTGAATTTTTACATTCAACAAATTTTCATAGTTGTGTCTCGTTTTAGTAAGAAAACATTGAAATTATTTTTTCGCAATAACATCTATGATTTGAGAAAAATTTTATTATAAGAACAAAGAACATTTGTAGTTTAAATGAGAGATTAGATGGTAAAAGCATTGTATTTAAAATGATTAGATTGTAGGCGAAAACAGCTGTATAGCCTTATATCTTGTGAATCGAAATTGCAAATTTCTCTAAAACTACTTTGATATAAGACCTTACTTAAAACAATGTGGACTTACGGTTGCCAGATCTATGAATCATTAAAACTATCAGTCATAGCTTCATACTATGGTACTAATCAAAATTGCTTCGTACGCTAGTTAAAGCTCCATTTTTTGTGTCAAATCACATACTTCACTCGAATCTAAAAAACCCATTTATTAATGATACAATACTTGAAAACTATCAATACTTTAAATTAAAGCTACATAAAAACTCCTACCCATTGATTCGGTAACTAAGTTCTCCACATTTACTAGGCAATATATTGTCGGCTCAGCAGTCGGTGAAAGACTTGGGTTAACTTATTTTTTTTTTTTTTTTTTTTTTTTTTTTTTTTTTTTTTTTACTTTTAAGACCACACTGGATCACTTTAAGTTAGTTTAACATTTATTTAGACTACGTTGTTTTCTCTTCTCCCAGTAGGCCTTCATTCTAAGCGATCGGGCCAGTCTCACGTCATCTGATACGACACTCGTTTTATATTGTTTAGTTGGAGGAGGTGCAAATTTAAAGCTTTTAATGATGTTTAATTTTTCGGATTTATTTTGTAGGTCTTCAATTTTTAGTCCCATCTCCTCCAGATCTTAATTTATTTCTCTCATCCATACCGGTTTGAGAGCGAGTCCACAACAGAAATTCAATATCTGTTTGACATATCTATTTTCTGGATATCTCAATATGTGACCGAGGTATGATATTCTCTTTTTCCTCATCGTCTCAGTTACTGGATCAATAGTTTTGTAAACTTCACTATTGGGCAAAAGTCTCCAGTGTCCTTCCACTTTGTTTCTCTTGCCTATGCAGGTTCTCACTATTTCTCTTTCCTTTTTGACAACTCTGTCAGTGTTAATCTTGGATTTTATTTTAAACAGGGTCTCACTGCAATAGGTAATTTTGGGTTGGACAACTGTTTTATAGTGTTTTAATTTAGATTGAATTGAGAGGCATTTTTTCTTATATGTGTTTTTCACCATCTTATAGGTGCTGTTTATCTTGGCTGATCTTTCAGTCCAATTTATTGCCTCATTATTATTTTTTGTGATTACTTCCTCCAGATAATTAAATTTCTTAACTAATCCCACTTTGTTGTCATTTATCATTATGTGTTTAGATTTGTTCTCTCCTAAATTGATCATTTTAGTTTTTTCATACGATATTTTGAGTCCTATCTTTCCTGCTATATCTTCTAAAGATTTAATTTGGGAAATGGCTCCCTCTGCATTTGTTGCTAGTAGCGCTAGATCGTCTGCAAATCCCAGACAACTAAATCTCAATCCTTTGTTCTTTCTTCCTAATACCACTGTGGGAGGATTGATTCTCTGCCACTCTCTCATTATATACTCTAGTGCACAGTTAAATAGTAATGGAGACAGTCCATCTCCCTGTCTTAATCCTGTTGTGATGTTAAATTCTTTGGATAGTTCTCCTCTAAATCGTATTTTGGATTTGGTATCTTTTAGTGTCAACTGGATTAGTTTGATCAATTTCGGGTGTAATCCCAAATTTCTTAATATTTTCAGCATGGAATTTCTGTGTATACAATCGTAAGCCTTTTTAAAGTCGATGAATGAAATCACCATATTCTTCGATTGTTTCATTTTCTTGTGGTAGTCTATTAGTAGTTTTAAAGTTAAAACTTAATATTTAATATAGTCCAAATTTAATTAAACTTAATAAAAACACAAAAAGTAATTAAAATTACTACTATTAATTTAATAGTCTTAATGATTAAATTATGAAAAGGCTAAATTTAGTATTAGCTTTCGGAGTCCTACTAATGTGTGGTGTCCTCCTTTAACGTCGAACGTCATTAACAAAAGTTAAACAGAAGTGAATAACAAAACAGTTAAATTGAATTTTTGGTGGTGTTACTGTTCTGGCGGCTATTGTGACGTTCGAATCAACAGCTGAATTTACTTTGAAGTGTCGTTATGGTACCGTTTTTTTATTGAATATAAAATATATAACCTAATACTTAAGTCAAAAGTGAAATTGGTTAAGAATAAATTAAGTGCATCAATAAAAATTTTAGTGTAAGTTTATTCGCACGGGCCAGCTAGAGTTTCTTTATTTAGTAAAATAATATTTCTGGTATGAACATTTCAATATTTTTGGTATAAAAACATGACTTTTTTCCTAGTAAAAAGTTAAAGTGGCAGGGTAATATCCAAATATATGTATCTAGATTTTTAAACACTTTAAAGATTAATATTCAAAATATTTATCTTCTCCCTCCCCAAAATAAGTAGGTTTTAAAAGAAAATATTAATTTTTTAATAATGTAATGTAATGTAATGGGTAATGTAAAATAAAATTAAACCGTTCTATATTTTGTAGTGTAATATTATTACATTTAAAATTACAATATATGATTAGTTAACAACTTTTAACAATTTCTTAATGAGCACAAAACATGATCTAATTTTGAAATTAAAATCAATTGAAAAGAGGTAAGGGTTGGACTGAATATAAGGGAAGTACCTAAGGGTGAGATTTGTTAGAAGTAAAGAGTTGCAGAGAGGGATTAGTAAGTGGAAATGTGGAAGGGAGGGAGTAAACCACATCGCAATCTGGTGGAACCGGCTTCCTGAGACCGTCGGGACGAATTTCCTGAACCAACGCAAGAAAACCCATCAGCAAAGGAAACGCTCTTGTAATCAGTCAATTTACTCGATGGAAATCTTGTTTCCACAAGCATTACGATGATTTATTCTATTTCACGTTAGTTCGTCACTCTTCTCTACGTCTGACCAAGTTTTTTAAGAATGTTAATTTTCTACTATAAAAAATAAGGTCAAATAGAAAAAATTAAAATTGTTTTTTACAAATGATCAATGGCAAAACACAGCTATCTTCTACGTATATAAATTTGGTCCAAGTTCTAAGTGCTACTTAAAATGGATTACAGGATAAACCGATAAAATACTGGAAAGTGGAAGATAGTACATGCATAACAGAGGTCACATCTGGTTATCAGGAGGTCACATCAATATTTTTACTTTCTCTTGCCTGTATGAATATATAGGAAGGAAAGTATTGTTTTCATGTCGATTTTTCAAAATCGAGTTTTCACTGGATTTACACTTTTTCAGACCCCTGAACCAAAAAACATGTTTTTAGCGATTGGTCTGTGTGTGTGTGTGTCTCTCTCTGTGTGAACAGAATATCTCAAGAACGGAACATCGTACAAAGTTGAAACTTGAAACTGAGGTCAGGTACCACTAAAGGATCAGACACAAACATTTTCATTTATATTGGTCAACCGGAAGTAGTAGTTTATTCGTGTCCCTTCACTTTTTTGTGATTTTCTTAAAAACGACTATACGACTTTTTTCAAAAATCGCCTCATTTACAATATTTTTTATGCTCTACAAGATAGGGTAGGCGCCATGTCTGCTGAAATTCTTGGGAAGCCTGTTCTCTTGTAGAAAAATCGGGTATTCTACGATTTCAGCCTTAATATGCATTTTAGCGCAAAAGTGTATACAGTATATTAAAAGGGATTTACAAGAACTTGGACTAACTCACGAAGATCTAATGGAAAAATCACCCAAATACAAACAGTTCATCAAGGACCACAACCATCGGCTTGCGACACAGAAAAGAGAGTATAAGAAGAGGGAATTTTCAGAATCAGCCAAGCAGGAGCGTGCTCAGAACATGAGAGAATATTACGCCAAAAAGAGACTGAAAGCTTCCAAATTGACTAAAGTGGTCCATTGTGGCTAAACAAGCTCATAAAAAAACAGTTGTAGAAAATTTAAAAATCTTCAACCTTTATTTCAAACAGTTTTTTGTATAACGCTAAGTTTAGTGGTCATTAGTGATTTTATGTCTTTTTTCATAAAAATCCGTAAAAAAATCGATTTTTTAAAATATTTCGGCCGCAGTATCCATTTTACGATAAAAATGCATGAAAATAAATACTCGTATATAGGAAATTAAAAGACCTAGAACTTTTATTTCGGGCATTTTTCTATACAGAGCTTAACGTAAAAGAGTGATTTTCCGTATTTTTAGCCAAACCACGGTTGATTTTCATTTTGCATCATTCACTCATGATTAAAATAAAGTTATATTTTTTGAGGTTAGTTTTTTGTTTATTTCTAATGTTTTATTACCAATATTAGGTTATATGGTTCATTATTGGCACTGGCAAGAGAAAGTCCTGTGAGTGTTTCACGCCAGATTTTTATTAATCATTCTTTAATTCCTGGTGTTAATTAAAATCTCATATAAAATTTTCAAGACTCATTTCCATTTGAAACTTATTTTCAACACTGGTTAAACTAAAATATTATGAAATACAATAAATTTGAAGATAATTATTGATAAATCAAAGAAGTGGAAGATAAATTTAAAAAATATTGCGTTTCAAATGAGATAAAAAGTTCAGTAGAGCGTTGGAAACCATACAGTAGATATTTGTTACATTCAGCCGTATAGGAAAACATGAAGAGTGTTCAATTTGTATTGAAAGGGAGAAGAGAACATAACGGGGAATCGACCTACCCTCGTGATACGATTAGGATTACCCCTCAAAAATACAATCATCCATCAGCATCAAGAAGCTAACGGTAAAATCAAAGCTATGATCGAACTGCCTGTGGCGAAATTAAAGAATACCGATGGTAGGTTTATTTATAAAGGGTATCAGAATTTAATAAATCTGAAGCGAGCATTGTACAAACAGATCACAAATTTTCTTCACCGTTACGTTTTAAAATCTGAATCATATAAGACCACTGATTTTTTATTTCTTGCTTCTTACATGCAATAATATACGGCCTCCGTGAAAGTAGTTTAAATTGTTAAGAACCCTTCACTGGGTAAGAAACATTGTGTGGTGAGCAGTTGACAGTTACATAAAGAAAATACTAGTGTCGTCTATATAAAATCGCTGTTCAAGTAAAAAATTTAGTAGTCAAGAGTGATAGTTTAAAATAAAGCAAACAGTTCGCAATAAATAAAAAGGCCGCCTCCGTAGCGTAGTGGCGCGCTGGCCTACCAAGCGGAGGTCTCGGGTTCGATTTCCGGCTAGGGTCTGGAAATTATAACAAGGCACAACCCAATGTTCCATAACCCACTGTAGTCGCTAATGACCAAGCTGTTGATGCAACTTTAAATAAATTAACAAACAAAAAAAATTAAATCTCCCAATTTTTAAAAAAATGTTTTGTATTAAAATTCAGACTATCCATAGCCAAATTTCAGAATGTTGATCGACAATTATGTACTAGAAATTTTTTTAAATTTTTGGGCAAAATATCATGAAAAACATAAATATGATTATTTTTCTTTTGTATGTTATTTAGGTCATCAGTCGAAAGGTTGGTTTAAACCTGTAGAGGTTTTAATAAGTAAAACGAGGAGCGAGGTGGTTTACCAGTGCCTTCCTCACTGAATGGAAAAGTACGCTTATCAGCATACCGGGCCCTCTGAAAAGCACATATTTTCCACTCTGCAAATGCCACCTTCACTTCATTCACCACAGGGTCTGGCTGTATAATGAAATTCATTACTTTCAGAGAAGATAACTCTGATTAGTGTCTTTTACACCTCTACCTCTACTGTTCTTAAATGATTCAGTCATTTAATTGGCTGGCCATGTGATAAGAAACAGAACTATTTATTTTAGCAATGAACAGATTGAGTGAAAAGAATTTGACACTTTACCTGTCTGTTATGGGAAAATTTTTCTTTTATACGGTGTAAAATTAAAATACGAAAAAGTAAGTTGGCAATTAAAAAGGACAAATGGAGCCGCTATATCGACTCGCAACCTTTTTCGAATACATTTTTTTGAGTCGTGGCCTTTAAAGATTTAAATGAATAATAATAATAATACCACTACTTTTAATTATGATTGCATTCTACCCTACAATACAAATAAGAAATAAAGTGAGATAGCGAGATAAATATTAAGTTTCTCAGTATTGTTGACTAACACAATCTGTATGAGTCCCAGATCTGTATCAGCAGTCTGTATCAGATAACCAGATTAACGAGACTAATTTTGAAAAAAAAAGTATATTTAGTTAGACACAAGAGATGAGTTTTTATCTATACTTCTATACTAATATAATAAGGGAGAAACGTATGTTTGTTTGTTTGTTCGGTTGTGTGAGGTAATTTCAGAAACTACTGAACTGATTTAAAAAAATCTTTAATTGTTGCATAGCTTAGAGCTTTCTGATCAATATAGGCTATGTTGCATCTTAAAGTAACCTTAATCAAGTGAGTTAAGCAACTTAAACTGTGACGATGACGCATGTTTTAGTTCATCGGGTGCATAGCACTTTTATTTTTTCTAAGTCCTCTGAATGGTGTATTTTTTGGGCTTGAAGCACGATTAAACTTTAACATTTCATAAAAAAACGTGAAGAATAACATTCGGATCCAGAAACATTAAAAATTCGGATATATCCTAAATTTTTATTTTTGTACTGTATTTTATGTATTTGTGTATTCTTTTTTTTGTGTATTCTATTTTTTTATGTATTCGACAGGAAGTGAATGAGCCATATATTTCCAGTTACTCTGCGTACCTCGCCCTCGTATTACTGTCTCTTATCTCAGTCATATATCAACGTCTCTTTCTTTTCCATCGGTATTCTTCTATGCATTCTATTCAATTCTGTTAAATCGCAGGAGCAAACATTTAAAACGGTGGGCATCGATTTGAGACAAGAGTGCTTTACTCATGGACAACTTTATGTCGAACTTTCTAGAGCTAGAAGTGCAGAAAAATAATTTAGTTTGCTTCCACTGGGCAAAAAAACCACAAATATTGTATATAGAGAGGTTTTAAAATAATTTAATTAGGCCTACATTAGCTGCTGTGAAGCGTAGAGGGGGGGGGTTGGTAGTTATAAATAAAAAAATTATTCCTTAACAATACAAACCAGTTCAAGCGTTACAAGGCGCAGAGTATGCAATAGGAGTTACCAGCATCAAATCTTAATGCCTGTGTTAATACGGTAGAGATCAAGAAGGTATAATTTTCATACAGTACCTATTTGACAACAATACTGTATTTAGTTCGTTATTATATGCTACGTACAAATTCTTCTCAGTTTGGCAAAATAAATTAATAAAATTTATTAATAAGTTTTGTAATGCCGAAAAATGAACAATACAAAGAAATAAAACTTAAGAAGAAACGAGGAGGGCGACCACTACATAGTAATACATACTTTTTCCATATTCTCCCAAAGAGTTAATGTACTAAAAATCAGCAAACTCTGTAGTGATAAAATCTTTCAAAAGTAAAGATTTTCTTAATTTCGTCCACTTGCACCTAAGAAGTAGAAAGGGGGTATTATCATAATCAATAAATATTTTTTCTGTTCCTCCCCAAAGATGTATGTCTGAAAATTGGATTAGATAATAATTTTATAAAGCACATCCGGTAAAAGTTAATGTGGTGTGAAATCATGTAATTTACTCTTAGAGGTTATGATTTTTTCCTAATTTTAAATCCGACTGTTACCCACTTCGGCCAAATGCGGAGGGTGAAGAAAGATAGATGAAAGTTGACAATGAAAAGTGCCATCCATGGCCGGGATTTAAATACGGGACCCCTGCCATAAAAGCCAGTTGCACCAACACGAAATAAATCTTATAACTAAGGGTTAAAATAAGCCTTTTTCTTTTTCCTAATATCAGAGATTTGCACACAGCACAAAGGTATTTGTAAATACAGTAAGTATTTACCTACGAGGGAGGTGGAGGGTTCTTTGTTGATGCCGGATCAAGTGGCCAGGCGGCGGGTTTTTGGTTGGTAGGCGGTTGCGGCCTCCTTGGGGCTGGACGAGGATGCCTCAATTGAGTCCAACACTACTTGCCCCATCGTGAGGAAGTGAACATAAGTTTTTCTCGCCGTCTCGGATGAAAAAAAAATATAGTAAGTACTCCCTGTTTATAACGCACCTCTTTATCCGTGGACGTAGCTAACCCCGAATAATGATAAAATCCCTTAAAAATGGGATTGCCAATAGACAGACGACTAATAAAAGAATAAATACATACTGTTAGCGCCGTTTCCCGCTAAGTAAGTTCAGAATATTTCTTCTTTTTTACTATCTCCTGCCTATATGAATATATAGGAAGAAAAGTATTGTTTTCATGTAGATTTTTTGAATCGAAGTTTCACCAGATATACACGTTTTAAATTTTTTTTATAACGCTTAGTTTAGCGGTAATTAGTGATATTATGTTATGTTTTCATGAATATCTGTAAAAAAATGAATTTTTTAATATTCCGGCCTTAGTATGCGTTTCACGACAAAAGTGTATACCTATAATAAAATTTATAGAAAATTAAAAGATCTACAACTTTTGTTTTAAGCATTTTTTTTAGTGAAAGGAGTGAAAGAGTGATTTTCCATATTACTAAGCCAAGGTTGATTGTAAGGTTGATTTTCATTTTGCATCGTTCACTCATGATTAAAATAAGGTTATGTTTTTTGGGGTTAGTTTTTTGATTATTTCTAATGTTAATTATTAGTGTTAGCTTATATTGTATATTAATTACATTGGCAAGAGAAAGTCATGTGAGTGCTTCACACCAGATTTTCTTCTTTGAAATTGTTTTTCTGAACGATCGGTTTTAAATGTTTTATTTATTTTTTCATTTTTTAAACTATTTATATAAATACACACGCGCAAACAGCAGTATTTTGATGCGTTTAATGTCCTGTTTTCGTCTTAATTGAGGAAATCATTCAGTGGCAAATTCTTGTCACTGTCTCATACAAGATCTCTCTTCCAGCATCTTTTTAATCTCTTTTGTGAGTGACAATGTTTGTATCTCTGAATTTGTGTGATTTATTAATTTTGAGTGTAAACGAGTGTATAATTTGTTAATGGTCTTGTATACATTGTGTCAACGTTGAAGTCTCGATGTATAATAAAGGGTCGCTCGTAGTATGGGGCTACATTTGTGTTGTTGTTTAGGTCATCACCCAAAAGGCTGGTTTGAACGTGTAGAGGTTTTACTTGGTAAAACGAGGAGTAAGGTGGTTTACAACTGCCTTCCTCACTAAGAAGAAACGTACGCTTATCAGCATGCCGGGCCCTTTGAAAACCACATATCTTTCACCCTGCAAATGACACCTTCACTTCATTCACCTCAGGGTCTGGCTGTATAATGAAATTCATTACTTTCAGAGAAAATAACTCTGATTAGTGTCTTTTACACCTCTACCTTTTCTGTTCTTAAATTATTCAGTCATTTAATTGGCTGACCATGTGATAATAGACAGAACTATTTATTTTAGCTCTGCAAATTACAGATCGAGTATAAAAAATTCGACACTCTACCTGTCAGTTATGGGCACGCTACATTTGTGATGAAACGTAAAAATTTGTTTGGGAAGTTTGTATCCTATTTACGTTTAATTTATTCACCGAATTATAGATCAAAGCTCCATACATCTATATCGGATGAATTAGATAGTTTTAACAATTTAGCTTTTGTTTAATAGGTAACTATGGTCTACGGTGAAGTAGGGGTAATTGTAAATGTAATTGTATTTACTAGGTATATACATAAATTATTGTATTTTATAAAGTTATTAAGTTTTGGATTTTCAGAGAAATATTTAGTAATGTACATAAATATTAATAGTAAAGTTTAAAATGTTTTCAGCCTTAATACGGACCGGTTGTAACAATCATACAAACTCGGGTAGGACTTTTCTTTCTTATAACGCAGAAAATCGTATTACGCGGGCATCAGCATGTCTTCCTTTCATTGTGATATAACTGGGAAGAACTAAATGTTATAACCCGAACTATTAGTTTGGCAGAAATTAATTTTCAATAAGGATATTTTATATAAAATACCACCTAAATAAAGATTCATAAAAAATAAGATTTAGGGATCAATGGATGATCTAAGTAACCAAAATCAATACGAAATTAAAATTTAAATTAGAAGTTACAAATTCATACGGTAATTATTTTATGTAACGTTAATAGATAACTTCTATTTTGTTACAATAAAACTTTGAAGAATACGATTATACCTGTATAAATATAATACGCACATGTATTTTTTTCATGAACTATTTAACATAATTGAGCAATTCCAGTGAATATTACAAACTGTTTTAGATTAGATAACATATTGTTTGGATAAGGTTAGTGGTCAGAAAAATTATCTAGTACGTAGTAGTTACAGATATAGGAAAGTGGAGTGATTTTAGGTGAGGAAAAGAGTGGTAGAAGGGTGTAAGAGGTGGCGGATAGCCGAGAGGAAAGTTGTCGTTTCCGCGGGCAATAACGGAAGAATGCAAATCCGGCGGAAACGTTCTGCATGTCTCAACCCTCGTAAAACGCCACATGCCACCATTCTGTACCAAAACCCCCTTTGCTACTAACCTTAAACCCTTATGTACGTTCTCTACCGATATATATTCAAACATCAGGATAACCGTTCACCTCTTTTTGTTTCAGCCCGTATAAATATTACCCCAAACAAACCCAACTTTTATCGTTTTATACATACAATAAAATTTATATACAAAAACAAGAACATAAAAGAATTACATGAAACTATATTGTATTGTCGCTACAAACTACTAATATAACTCAAACACATTTTAGTGTTATGCATAATTGGAAGAATTCCATAAAATTATCTCATGAAAACAGGAACACTTAAACTATCTTATGAATTATCATTTTGTATTAATCAACGCTTATGTTTTATTAATACCAATAAAGTAGAAATTATAAAAACAATCTATAAACGTTTTATTTATACTTATGTCAATGTAAAAAGTCTTGCTTAATCTCTTACCACCAAGTTTAGTTAACCTCTTGACGGACATTGACACATAGTTTTATATCTTTCAACTACTTTGACGCCACAATTTCCACAATTGGTAACATAAATCTTTGTTAGTTGCACTGCTCTCTTATTGCATTGTCAGCTGTTATTCATATAGTCAGGAGTTGGAGTGTTAAATTATTTGCACTCGATATGCTAGTTCCAGTGCTTCAAAAAATAGTTCTGTTTCTTATCACATGTCAGCCAATCATATGACTGAAATATTTAACAATAGAAGAGGTAGAGGTGTCAAAAGACACTAGTCAAAGTTATCTTCTCTGAAAGTAATGAATTTCATTATACAGTCCTGTGGTGAATGAAGTGAGGGTGTCATTTACAGGGTGGAAAATTTGTGCTTTTCAGAGGGCCTGGCATGCTGATAAGCATACTTTTCAATTCAGTGAGGAAGGCAAGTGAAACCACCTTACTTTTCGTTTTACTTAGTAAAGCCTCTAGAGGTTCAAACAAGCCTTTCAGCTGATGTCCTAAGCAACGACATTTAGCCTATATGTAATTGTGAGCTTTTCATAGTGAAGTTATGGACAATTTTCAAAATTAACTTGATCTCAAGAGGATAATTACCAAGAAGCAACAATCATGAAACATTCAGGAATGTTTTTGTACATCATAAAATTAGGTAATGAAAAAATTTTTATTGTATTTTAGAACTCTAGAAAATCAGAATAATCTAGAAGGAAACAGCTAAAATAAGAATAAAATACATAAATAAAATTTTTCAACCATTGATGCATTAAAACGTAATGTTGGGAGCGATTCCTTTTTAACAGATCTAGGAAAATAATGTTTGATATTTTCCTCAAAAACGGGAAAACTGATTAGAAAAAATGGAACATTCTGAAATTATATTTTCGTTACATAAAAATGTATAAGTTTAAAATTTGGAAAGCTTCAATTTCAGTGGAAAATTTGAAAATTTGGAAAATTTGGAAAGCTTCAATTGTACGTAATTCTACAGAAATAACATTTTATAAATAGTTGGAGAACTGGAAGGTCATGGGCTGTCCGTTATCCATTTGTTGTGAGCTTTTAAATGATTTTTGTAATTTTTTAGGATACAAGTGTTGACTTAGGCTTTTGTACAGACTAATCAAATAACGTTGTATAGCATATTGTGAAACATAAAAATTCCATGAAAAACACTTTTTCCCACACTTTTATACTGCCTACAATACTGGATACTGGATACTGCCTACAATACTGCCTATAATACAGATACTGGATCTGAAGATAGAAAGAGCGTTTTCAGTTATTAGTGTGTTCATTAAGTTGATTCTACCTTAATATACAAAACATCTATTTAAGAAAGAATAGAGCTGTTTTCCGAATTTTCATTTCTATTATTTTGAAAATAACAATCAGCCTCCAGGCCAGCTCAGTCATTCAGCTGAAAGAAATTGGTTGCAATATTTTTGTAATACCAGTCGGGCAAATGGATTAAAGCGGTAAGTAGTTTTATGCTAGTCAGAATATTGCATGTATTACAAAAAGGGAACATGGCAGCTAGCAATAAACAATTGGGTATCTCTGTTCAAAGTCACACCAAAGAAAAATAAAGCAAAATGTAAAAACTTTTTTCTTTATATTAAAAAAACCAGGATGATTTTTACGGACATTAGCTGACTTTCTAAACTTAATAGTGTTTAAATAAATATTAAAAAGTTTCAAGTTTTATAAATTGTTTAGGCAATTGGAAAAAAAATATGAAGCAACGAATTGATGTTATATCGATAAGCATGAAACTTTGCTAGGAAAATAATTTTAAAGAACACAAATATATATTATGTAAATCTGAAATTGCTTGACTCACCTTGCGACTGACCGGCTGTATGGGCACTCCATGATCCTTTATATGACGTATCTGAAAAAGATAAATACATAAACCATTACATTTACACAGGGAACTCTTCCAAAACAATTTAAATAGAGTTTTTATTTAAAGTGAATTGTAGTTTTGTTTCTTGAATTACCCAAAATATACGTTACAGAAATAGTATTAAACGAGGTATATTGATTGTACAATACACATTTTAGAAAATCTTTTCTAAATGGTGGAGACTCGTAAAACCGGGAAGATATAGTTTGTCTGTTTTACACCTGCTCTACGATTTTTAATGCCACTTGTAATGTCTTGGGTTATGGTAATTATTACTTTTACTCTTATGCAATAAGAACACTTAAATCCACGCTACTTTTAAAAATAATCTCTTTACTAGTTGACTTGAGGAAAAATGTGCTGGTTTTTGTAAAATCACTACTCAATGTGTTTTACTGCTAGTTCTCAAATTCGACTAAAAAATACTGTCACTAAACAGTACTGCGTAAATTTTAAACTTTTCAAAAGTAAATGCTGCTTCTTTATAAAAGTAGCGTTACCACTAGGTAATTCACAAAGTTTTTTTTATAAAATCACCTTACATTAGAGTTAACGTTTAACAAATGACAAAACAAAGAAAGCTCTAAAGGTTATAAGTTCTGTTTAGGTGGGAAGAAGTATAGAAGTTGACAAAGTTATGAAATAATAAATCTGTAGATAAAAATAATTCTGTAGAAATTTAGTGTAAATTTCATTTTTTAACACCTGCAGAAATTTTTTAATAATAATGAAAAAAAAATATTTGAATTTTTTGGCTCTTCTGATAAATCACCAAAATGGAGATAACACCTTTTACTTCTCAGATAGGTATGATATCTGCCATTTTCTATAAGCATTACTCAAACATTTAATATAATATAATTTTTGTGTTTTTAAGTAGATTTTTTGTATGTACTTTTAATTTTAGTAAAAATGCTGGTGATTGATAACAACAGTTTAACAAAAATATTAATAGCGTATAAGTTATGTCAATAAAATTACTACTCCAAATAATTTTATTTGAATAATAAAATCTGACAATGGGACAATCCTAAAGTACATGAAAAATAATTTTCTGATGGTTAAGAGTGTTATTTAAAACCACAAATATAAAAATTAGAAAATTTTCTTAGGATATTGTAATAAATCTAATTAATACTTCATTTAAATATTTATTTATTTTTATAAGAATTACATGGCACCATTAATCCAATATATTATTAAAATAAATTATTCAATTACATCTACTACGTGTACAAAAAATATCAATTTGTGGATAATTTTGAAAGGTCCTGCTAGTTGTTTAAGGTTTAAACAACTATAAATGTAACTAAATTATTGGAAGAGTTGTGTTTAATGTGTACAACCTAAATAAAAGACCAAGGTAAGAACATTAAAGAGGAAATAGATTTACAAAAAGAACAATATTCTAATTATTATAGAGTTGTTAACTTTCAAATTATTGTGAATTAAGTTGTTAATTTATCACGTTGTATAAAAAGTACGTTCTTCATTTAATATGTTATTAATAGGTTTAAAGATTGGAAAGGTATATATCTCCTTAAAAAAGAAAACGAAAAGTGTTTCTGGCATCCACCAGGAAACTAAAATATCAACATGCATTTATTGTTGTTTCTGTAGCCATGCTTTTAGAATCCATCTACACCCAATTCAAACACTTTGGTTAGATTATAACATTCATTACATCTTTACATAAAGCTAATGTATTCTTCTAATTATGAACAATATTATCTATGTCATAATATTACACAAAAACTTATTTATTTTCATATCGGAAAAACTAGGTTACAAAATTACAAATTTTACTACAAAAGGAATACAATTGTGGACGAAAGTTATGTGTACAATTTTTTATAACTTAAATGTAAACAACTTTTACAATAGATAAGACACAAACATGGTAAATAAACGAATAAAAATCTACTTAGCTAATACTAATAACAGCAATAACGATTAATTACACAATAATAACTACAGTTCTGTTTTAAAGATATAGTTAGGAGGAAATTTAAAAAGTTAATATTACAAATTAAAATTTAATACTCGAAATATATAATCACACTGATTTTAACGTTATCAGCGTTAATCAGAGTTAAGGAATTATATATTTGTTCATAATTTCATCTCAGATTTGTAGAAATTCATTCAACTTAGCTAAAAATATTGAAAACTACGTGATGAAAGCAGGACCTCTGAATAGAACAAAAGACAAAATTTGATGAATTAATATTTTACAATCTTTGCTATTCAAAATTGACTATTTTACCAAAGTTTTTTCCCTATTATTAAAAATTAGTTATAATTATATGAGTTGATGAATAAAAATACGAATATATAGATTCTCATGAATCAGATCCCAGAACTACGATAATTTTGAATGTTATTTTGAGGTTAATTTTTCCCACATTTTAAAACTAATCAATCAAGCAGTCAGTTCTCAGGAGACTCAAAGGGATTTATTTTGGTTTACTGGTTATGTTTACATATTTAGATATTTTTTTATCACAAAAGTCTTATGATCAGTAGGTTAAGGACTTAAAGATTTCTCAAATCTTAAAATCCGGTACACCAGAATATTATTACTTAAAGATCTTTTAAGGGAAAATATTTAAGACATCAAACATCAGGAGACAATTTAGAAATAACTAATAAACTTTGATAATCTCTTAATAGAATCTTAATTTATTTGTAAAAATATTTAATTATTGATATTTTATTACATTTTTAATAAAAAATATAAGATGAAGTTTAATTACGTACCAAAAAGCATAGAGAAGTTAGTAAACGTCCCTGTACGACTAAGATAATCAGCTGATGTTTTGATGTCCAACATTTTGATAACGTCACAAATCACGTGATCAAATTATTAACCCAACGCACCATGTTAATTTGTATAAAATATGTGCAGTTATTTAAAAATGAATGTATTTAAATATATATTTTTACAATGTAACAATAGTAAATCATGGTGATGGGAAATAAAGGGTGTTCTATATAAGATAATTCAGGAGATAAAGAGGTTATCTCAGTAGTTTTAGAGACAGGTTAGAAAGAAATGAGAAGGTCGTGTACTTCGCGAGTTACCGATAACGAATGAGTTTAGATTTGGTTAACAGTTACACAAAATGCCACCAGGTTGCGAGCTATCTCATGTTTTCACGGTCGTTAAGGGTGAAAAGGCGGAGCTAAAACTTTGCTTGAAAAATCAATGATAACCAATAGGCAACGCCGGTTTTCCCCTCCCCCAAAATAACACAAGTCTTTTATCCCTACCATCCACTACTACATGTTACCTAAACACTGAATACTGACGCGCGGGATAAGGGATGAAATTTTCTTGATACAGCAACATTAAGGTTGCTTCTTTTTCCTTTTACCTACACTGTTTCATGTTTACCTATTAAAAAATTCACTCGGTATCCAACCAATCTTTTTTTTAAATTGGTATTACTTATTTCATCACTTAAAATACAATTCAATCAAAACAGACCACAGTAAATCACATGTATAATTTATACTACTACATCTCCATTACATTATCCATTTCTTTAACCCTTTATGTGTGTACGTTGAAGTCTATTCAATTTAGAACAATAAGCAATCCCATGACCCAATATGATGAGAATGATATGTATGAAGTGCAAATGAGGTTTAGTTTTCTACAGACTCAGGCCAACAATTCCTGAGGACGTATGGTTAATTAAACCCCAACCATTTAAGTACACCGGTAACCACTGCCTATTATTCAAATTCATATTAAAATGTAATTACTCTTACTAGGTTTTGAACGATGGAAACTTTCGTCTCCGTACATCAGCTGTCAAACAGCTGACCGCGGTGATGACTTCACTACTAGACGAAGTTGGTGAGTTTTAATATACCGGATGTCCTACGGAATTTGAACCATAGGGTAATAACACTGGTTTTCATTAGTTTATATTTTCTTCCCACGAATAAATGAAGACTTTTTATAATCAGGAATCATTTAAAATGTTTAGACCTTTTAAAAAATATCAATTTTGATACATTTTAGCTTAAATACAGAAATACATAAATTTATAACCGTTTTTTATTTAAGGATTGTGAATTATATCAAATTATTCGCGTTGTATGTTTGGAGTAATGGTAACGTTCTAATATAGATAGTCTAAGTAAAGACAAGTACGTCGAATCCATCTGCGGTAAAAAAAAATTTATTGTTAAAAAAATATTGGAAATTTAAAAAACATTTTTTTTTAAATTTTGACAATTTTTTTTATCATCTAAAATATTTACTTAAAAATTTGTTTTTTTTAAAAAAACCAGTAGCCTATTATTTTAAATACCAATATATTTCCTTCAACAACATTTAATTTTCAGAGACAGCTGATTGTTGCAATAATTTGCAAAACTTGCATATTAACAATAAAAAATTATAAATCCACTAGTCTACGATTTAACACCTGAATTAGTCTTTAAAAATTATATTTTTATAAGTTTGTTTTTATTTCTCAAAAAACAATCATCAAATGTTATCATAATTCCAACCTAAGGCAACATAACATGTTCATAACAACATAATTTCAATCAATTTTGCTGTTTTAGCCATATTTTTACTGATCTAGAACCAAATAATTTTCATTAATTTTGCTGTTTTAGCCATGCTTTTACTGATTTAGAGTCAATATAATTTCAATCAATTTTGCTGTTTTAGCCATATTTTTTCGATTTACAGCCAATATAATTTCAATCAATTTTGCTGTTTTAGCCATATTTTTACTGATTTAGAGCCAATATAATTTTCATATATTTTGTAGTAGAAAAATAACTAGTTATCAAATAATATATACTACATTTCACCATCATCTTCAACATAAGCGATATGGATTTGGCCTCCTGGCTTGCTGCACCTTCAAAAATAGTTTTGTTTAATCCCTAATGTGTGTACATTAAAATCTCTTCAATTTAGAACAATAGCATCCCTGTGATCCAATGAGATGAGGATGATAATATGTATGACTTGTAAATGAGGTTTTGTCTTGTACAAACCCAGGACGACCATTCCTGAGACAGTATTATTAATTATTAAACCTCAACCATACTTAATTAAACCTAAACCATCAACTAGGATTTGAACGTTGGAAACTTTCGTCTCCGTACATCAGCTGTCAAAATAGCTGACTTGCGGTGATGAGTTTACTAATAGACCAGCACGGTCGATTATATGTAAATAATATGTATAAACAATACAAAATTATAAATCCATTAGTATATAATTAACACCTGAATTGAATCGGTCATTTTAAAAAGCCCATAATATGTCAAAAAAACTAACTTTTAGAAAAATTACAAAACTAATAATTTACTGCGTTTCAATAAAAAAAAAAAAAATATTAATCCACTAATATTTTAATTTATAATATCACCCTGAATTTGATTTTAACTCTAGATTCTTCGTTGGATAGGGTATCGAAAATAGAGGATAAATTCATTAAAGTAAGAATCATTATACCGAAACAATAGTTTTTTAAATACAACTAATTGGATATATATTGAGTACCAACAACTTAACAATGTTATCATAATACAAGACTAGAAATAACAATAACGTATTTCAAAAGTATATTAACAATACTGCAGGTAGACCTATATAAGTATGGTATAAACACGTGACCCCTTCACCCCTTAAATGTAAAGCATGCAGTTGCATATCAGTTGTAGAGTTGCTGACCCCACTCATGGCACACGCATGCACACACAAACACGTGTATAAAGACCCTACACGACACGATACGCATATGAAAACTGTTTGAATGAAATGTGCGTGTATACGTTTGCGATTGAGTCTGTAGTTCTCTTTTCAGAAAGAGAGAGAGAGAGTGGTTCGAAAGAGTGGCTCTCACACTCATAACAATACCCCCTTATTAAGACTTACAGTGTAATAATAATAACAATAATTCAGTAGAATAACTTATTTGCATAGCGACAATAAAAATAAATCCCCTTATATAGACTGCTAAAGGACACGCATAAAGTATTCTAATCTAAAACGTGTTTTCTTTAGATTATTAATTTTATTTGGTGTTTTACTATTTTGTTTAATGATTAAAACATAATTTTTTTCGCCTTTAATATATTATTTATATTTAATATTAATGAGGAAATTCCTTAGTTGTTAAGGTAATTCTTACAGGTTGCATTAACCTTGATACAAGAATTGGATACTAGGCTACCTATAATGAAACATTGTTTCGTTTATTAATTTTAAATCAGCCCGCTTTTTATAAAAAAAAATTTCTGACAAATATATATATATATATATATATATATTCATGCGAAGATTTACAGCCCCAGCCGTATCTTGCTTCCTAAGCACCATCTTTCTTTGTCTCGCCAGTCCCCAACGGAAAGCCATTGCCTCCTGCACCCCATCCAACTATGTTGCTTCCGGCCTACCTATCCTTCTTCTACCGGCTGGCGTCCACTCTCGTACCCTCTTTGGCCACCTACCATTCTCCATCCTCTGCAAATGGCCAAACCATTTTAACTGCTTCCGGGATATGGTATCCACGATATTCCCTTGAACGCCTTCTCCTAATTTCAGAATTCGGAATTCATTCACCACAGCTCCACCTCCAGGAATCCATCTCCACCGCTTTTAGGCGATCCTTCCGTCTCTTTGTCAATACCCATACTTCTGCAGCATAGGTACACACACTCTCCAGGATAGCTAAATAAATATTTATCTTTTTCTCCTTCCATAATTTATCATTCCAAAAGACAAAATTTAACTCCCCTTTAACCCTTCGCCCTTGCCAAATCTTGTTGTTTACTTCCGCTGCACTTGTTCCGCTCTTATCAAAGATGACTCCCAGGTATTTAAAACTTTTCATTAAACCCGTAAATATTTCTAACAAATATTTAAAAAAAATTAAAATATCTGAAATGAGCCGGTTTATATTTAGGGAAAGTACCTATTTCCCCCTCCCCCCCATAACAGGCAGGTGTAGTGTTAAATTATTTGCACTCGATCTGCTAGTACCTGCTAGATCTGATAGTTAGGAAACGAGATACGGCTGAGGCTATAAATCCTCGCATGAATATATATATATTTGTTAGAACAGTCTATTCATATATGATGCTAATAACGAAATTCAGATTCGTTTCAATAAAATCTTAAAATTATAAGTCTAAACAATAGCTCCAGAGTTAGTTCCTGTAAGTCACAATCGGTGAATCTATATCAATATGTTTTAACTGAGTGTTTACTCAAATAAAAGAAATGAAACAATTAATCAAATGAAGGAATTAGTTTTAATTGCTACCCACTTTAAGATTTGATTACGATTCAAGTGATTTTTCATGATTCTCATATAACAAGTTTTGGAAGCATATTTGCTTGAAACCACTACCGTAAAAAACATACTGTATACCTTAAAATAAGATGTTACAAAAATTTTCCCATGATTTCTGTAATAATGTCTTAATAATAATAATAATAATAATAATAATAATAATAATAAAAAATAATTTTACTTTGTTACAAAATTATTCGAAAGAACTAAAGATATTAAAAGCAATTGAATAGGTAAAAGTTTAAAAATTATTAATTAGGAAATTCTTATTGAGAACATGTTTTAAGAGCAAAAACTAACTTTCATTTTGTAAGAAAGGGATTGTCAAAAGTTGGAAGTAATCCAATATCTCACAAGTTTGTTCATATTGGCCCAGAAGAATAATACTGAAACTTCCCTTTTCTCTAAACTCCCATTTAATTCTGGGTATTTTTCTTCTCTCTCTATTCGGGGATCAGCGGGAGAGAATATTGTGGCCGCGTTCTCTCCTTCTCGTCTCCCTCGAGCTAATATCTCTTTCTATAACACTATCTTTCTTTCTCCCTTCAAATTCATTTCCTTCCCGCTAGAAGGCAAAAAGCAGTCTCTGATAGATATTAATTTTGAATTAAACGTTAAGGTGGGGATTCCCGACCCGAAGCCAACTCCTGTTTTAGAGCGTCGCGCGTGAAACCAAAGCTACTTCTCAATAAAACGAAAATATTTTAAATTAAAAACGGGAATTCCTTATCCCTTTTTCTCTGTAATAATATCTTCTCACTCAATATGATTTTACACTGACAAATGGTTCAGTGTAAATTTTATTATTAATTTTTATACCTTTCAATATTTTTATAAATATATCAATTACTTAGAATGAACAAAATACTCGATTACATTACCTTTTTGTAAATAATCTCATTATCTTTTCTTTTAAGTAACAATCTAATTCAATAATTATGTGATCATGTACCATATAACCAAAATTACGTAATAAAAACCTGTTAGCCTTACTTAATTGCTATATTTGAGATCCCGGGTTCAATTTTGGGTTATTATTAAGGAAATTTACACAAATAAACAATGTACTTAGCAAGTTTAAAACATATATCATTGTTGCTATCTAGATGTTGATTGACTTATAAATAAATAAATTAATAAAAAGGAAGATATTACCCAAACAAGCGAATTATTAAACGTTGGGAGTAGTTTTTACTTCCTCTTGCCTATATGAATATATAGAAAGGAAAATATTGTTTTCATGTTGATTTTTCGAAATCGAGTTTTCAGTTCCCTGAACGAAATATCTCAAGAACGGAACTTCGTGCGAACTTAAAACTTGAAACTTAAGTTAGATACTTCTAGAGAACCCGACGCAAACATTTTTATCTTAGTTTAGCGTGAAAGAGTAATTTTCCGTATTATTAAGGTTGATTTTCATTTTGCATTATTCAATCCTGATTAAGATAAAGTTAGTATTTTGTTTATTTCTAATGTTTTATAACTAATGTTAGGTAATATGGTTCATTTTTGCATTGGCAAGAGAAAGTTGTGTGATTGTTTCACACCAGATCTTTTTTTTATAATGCATGAATAAGTAAAGAAACAGAGCAGAAGCTGTTGTCGTAGTAACATTTCACCATGACGGGTTCCTAAGTTCCTAAGTTGGGTGATTAATTACCTCTCTTTGTTTAGTTATACTATGTAAGTAAATTTTTCCTTAAATTATGTATAACATAGTTATAATGTAAATCATGTCTCTGTCTGTATCTATTGTAAATATATGTTGCGTCAACATTATAAACAATTATTATTCATACATTTACAGTGATGTTTACAATACTTATTTATGTCTCACAACCTAATCCACAACCCCAAATCCAAAAGTTTGTTGAAAAAATATAAATAAATAGGTACTTACAGTTAATTAATATTTTACACCGTATCTACTTTGGCAATAACAAAATATTTCATGACTTACGAAATAGGCTATACTAGTATTTCTGACAGGAAGGAGCCTACTTTAACGCATTTTCTAAATGTGTTGCGATCTTTTCCGCTGTATTAAGGTTTAACTCAAAATGAACGGAACTGTCTTATTTAAGAAAAAATAAGGTACAATTCGAGTTTTGGGAAAACTAAAGTAGACTAAAAATAAAGAGGTACGTAATGACAACAGGCCAATCCTTCAATAATTTTGTTGAAGATTTTTCCTTCAATATGAAATCAGTCCATCAATAAACGAACAAAAAAACGAGAAAACCTGTAGTTTTAAAACATTTTTAGTCATATGGGCTTAAGAAGACTGTTGTAGATAAATAATAAAATATAAATACATTTATGAACCTTAACGTTTATGTACGTATATAATAATATTTAAATTAAAAAAAAGTTGTCTAAAGAACATTAAATTATTTTTATTGTTATATTGGCTGTTCTACAACACTCGGCCGTTTACTGCAACCGAAAATGGCATTTGTTTCTATTAAACATGATTTTATCCTTTAAAACTCTCTTCTCTATAGGTCTTTTAACCTCATTCGTCTAACACTTCCTGGGTCTTTCTCGCTTCCTCCGTCTAGCTGAAACCCATATCCAAATCTTCTGTGACAACCTGTCATTCTCAATTATTTGCAAATGACCGTACCAGATGAGTTGTATTTCTTAAATTTTCTCAATTAATAAAACTTCCTTGTCAATGTTCTTTATAACTTCATTTTTAACTCGAACTAGTACAGTTAACTGATAACTTCTTTTCCAGAAACTCATTTCCATAGCTTGTTATTCTGCTTTTAAATCTTGGTTAGTGAGTTTAAACCTTTGAGTCATAAATGAAGGAACTTTCTACAAAATAACGGAAGATTTTCTTCTGACAGCCACAAGCGATCACTCCATAAAATAGGATGTAATATTATGGCTGTGGCCCTATCTTTACCAACGTTTTCCAAAATATCATTATCTGGTGTCGGCCTGTTTTTTGTTTAGATCATCAGCCAAAAGACTAGTAAGACGTAAAACAAACAAAGATTCTGCTCTTAAATGGTTCAGTCATATAATCATATTATAGTCATATATTGGCTGACAATGTGATAAAAACAGAACTATTTTTATAGCACTGGAACTAGCAGATCGAGTGCAAATAATTTAACACTCCATATGCTTGTTATGGGAAATCATGGTATAGGGCTACCATCTGTTAAAGTTGTGTCAAAATTTTTATTTAAATTAAAAAATAAGCCTTTAAAATTGTGGAATATATAAGTAAATGTTTAGGTCATCAGCCGAAAGGCTGGTTTGAACATGTAGAGATTTTACTAAGTAAAACGAGGAGTGAGGTGGTTTACCATTACCTTCTTTACTGAGTGGAAAAGTACGCTTATCAGCATGCCGGACCCTCTGAAAAGCACATATTTTCCACTCTGCAAAT
This sequence comes from Catonia carolina, assembly GCA_035578175.1. Classification (NCBI taxonomy): domain Eukaryota; kingdom Metazoa; phylum Arthropoda; class Insecta; order Hemiptera; family Achilidae; genus Catonia; species Catonia carolina. The sequence goes on from JAQMRL010000008.1 coordinate 70,462,757, forward strand.
GGCACCTTCACTTCATTCACCACAGGGTCTAGTTGTATAATGAAATTCATTACTTTTAGAGTAGATAACTCGGACTAGTATCTTTTACACCTCTACCTCTATTGTTCTTAAATGATTTAGTTCAGATTTAATTGGCTGATCATGTGATAAGAAACAGAACTATTTATTTTAGCCCTGCAACGAACAGATTGAGTGTAAATAATTTGATATTCCACCAGTCTGTTATGGGCAGAATATAAGTAGGCTATTTACAAAATATTAAATTATAAAATATGGAAATGAAATACAGTATTTGAAGGAAAATTATGCAGTTCCAAACATCACATCTTCATGAAATGTATCTGCACATGTGTGTAAACGTATGTGGGTTGAAAGAGAGATGGAGAGGGAAATGAAAATCTGGTGGGTGAAGAAAGTCAAGATAATATACATTTACTCACTTATAATGTAAATACAAGTAGGCTGTGTATACATGGGAGTAAACGTATACTATATATAATAAAGGGCGGCGCCGAGAGAAAGTGAAGTTAGCGAGTAACGAGCTTTGAACGCGGGTAAAGCAAAGCAGGCAGTAGAAGGAGGTTGGTATCGATTGAAGTTGTTGGTAGGTGTGGTGGTTATTCCAAGCAAATTGCTTGCCCTTCTACTTTAAAAGTAAGGTTGCTTTACCTTTTCTCACTCACATCATTCCCATTACAACTATTACTATTATTATTATCAGACTATTTGTGCCTCCTGCCCGCTTTACTACTTTACCACTTCAATGATTGATGCAATTTTCCAATCCTATTGCTTGGAATAATATTCTAAGAGCCCATATACCAATCGGAGTACCGACTCACCATCAACCAGATCTGTGGCCCTCATTTTTACAGTTCATTTAATACACTTATTCCAATTTTCAATTTTATTACATTTTACATTAATTTTTTATGTTTCTCTTCATTTTTTAAAAGGATTCCTAATAATATTTTTTCTGAACTGATTTATAGTAATTTATTTAATGACATATTTATTGATAGAATGAATTTGGGCCAAGGATTTTAGAGATTTTTCAATTATGAATTTTCTAGAACCTGAACAATCTGAAAGAAAGATAATGTAATTGAAAAATTATGATGTAGAAAAACATAAAGAAATATGATAAAATTGTTTGTATTTAAGAAAAACTGTTTGAATTCCCAATCATACTAAGTAATATCTATAATTAATAATTACCAAATAAAGAAAAACTGTGAAAAGGTTGAAAAATGTATTAGGATCAGGGGAAAGAAGTTAAATTAAAATGACTTATACAAAGATATTGAAACAATAAAAGAAACAATTAAAAAATGAGCGAAATATTTTAAAAAAATTTTATTTAGGCCTATTTAAAGTCGTATCCAAATGACTTATGCAAAGATATCGAAACAATAGAAGAAACATTCAGAAAAAGACCGAAATTTTTTTTTTTAATTTATTTATTTAAAGTCGCATCAACTGCTTCGTCATTAGCAAACTACGTTTGATTATGAGCATTACAGTGGAATTTGACCCGTAAAAATTCAAATTTTATCTATTTAACATTTTTTAGGTATTCTCGCCCGCGCTCTGCTTGGGATTATTACTATTACTCAGTGGGATATCATTAGCAACTACAATGGGACATGTAACGTTGGGTTTTTACTTGTAAAAATTTCCAGACCCTGGCCAGGAATCAAACCTAGGATCACCCCATGGCAAGCCTATGCGGTAACCTTTACGCTACAAAGGCGGCCAGCGAAATATTTTGATCTCAAAGAAAATGAATAACAATAGATTCAACATTTTCAACTGTAAAAACAAAATAAACTTTGATCTTTACCTACAACAGGAAATGGAAGAACTGCAATTTGCAGAAAATGACTACTACGAGGAAAAGACTTACAAGATTACTTACTTTTTTTACTTTTACTTATTACTTATTACTTTTTTTTTACTTATAAGATTTATAAGTAATGTATTTGGATTAAATATCTGCAGAACTCAAATCAGAAAAGACTGAAGAAATTAAACGCATTTTCTCAGAAGAAAGAAGAAAGCGATTTTTGAGAGAATATTGAAGTTGTTTTGGCCAACAGTCGAATGGCTGGTTTGAATTTCTAAAGGTTTTAGTAAGTAGAAACGAGGAGTGAGGTGGTTTACTATTGCCACCTCACTTTTTATTGGAAAGAAATAATACAAAATTCAGAATGAAGAAAAATTTGAGTTCTTTTAGGAAAATCTATTTTAGATTGAATTCTTGAAAGAGAAATGAAGAGAAATTTATAATAGTCTTACTAACGGATAGATTTTGACAAGTAAGTTTGTTTTGTTAATTCATACTAAACACTTTTTAACTGCGTTATATTATTTTCTATTTGTTTTTACTTGTCCTTATATTACAATAAAACAAAATCAAACGTTATTTTTAAATTAATAAATAAAATTGGTAATAGTTTTATTTGAACATCTAATTAAAGGAGATTCTAAGTTTCTAAAATGGTATACCTATAGGCTACATAAGTGCAAAAATCTTTACGTTCACATAGTCAAGATTGATGAAATAAGGATTTTTAAATAGGATACTTTGGTTTTAAAATAGAAATTATGTTAATAATCTATTTTTGGTTAAAATGAGTGCTTTTTATTTATTGTAGGTAAAATATATAAAAGTAAGAAAAGTTACGAACTTTCATTTGATGTAACTTAATTTGAACCAAGAATATTGTATTATCTTTTCACGGAACCACACAAATACAACAAAACAAAATAATTATCCAGAGGAAAATATCTATAATCTATAATGATTCTCTGATTGTATAAAACTCTAGGCAGTCCAATCAGAAGTAAATAATTTCCAGAATAAAAATTAAATTACTGTTTAGAATTCAAGTGTAAAGTGGAATTTACTATCAGAAAAATTGTTGTAGAAACATAATTTTAAAATTTATTTATGTTCTTTTTATTGAAACTGAAAAATTCAATTGAAAATTAAATTTATTAATTATTTTTTCGTTAAGCTATAGCCTATGTGGAAAATTAATTACAGTAGTCCTAAATTAATTAACAAAAACCTTAGACTGGCGAGAATATCTCAAAACTCTCTAATAGATAGAATTTGAATTTTAAAATTTAAAAAATATAAAAGATCTGTTAAATAAACAATCTGAAAATCTTGAAATTTATATAAAATGCAATGTTGTTGTTTAGGTCATCAGCCAAAAGGCCGGTTTGAACCTCTAGAGGCTTTACTAAGTAAAACGAGGAGTGAGGTGGTTTACAATTGCCTTCCGCACTGCGTGGAAAAGTATGCTTATCAGCATGCCAGGCCCTTTGAAAAGGACACTTTCCACCAAGCAAATGACACATTCACTTCATTCACGCAGGGTCTGACTGTATAATGAAATTCATTACTCTCATAAGAGATAACTCTGACTAGTGTCTTTTTCTCTTCTGTTCTTAAATGCTTCAGCCATATAATTGGCTGATTATGTGATAAGAAACAGAACTATTTTTGCAGCTCTAAAACTAGCAGATCGAGTGAAAATAATTTAACATTGCACCTGCCTGTTTTGGCAGTTTTAATTTATATTACAATTACATGAATGTAATATTTAATTTCAAATTTGGCATGTTTGAGGTGATTAGTAAATATTGCTATTTTAAAACAGGGAATTTGAGGTGTACAAAAAGAGATCCGTAAGTGTCGGAGGAAGGAGATTGAAATACAACGAGAAAACGAAAAAGTAACAAAAGGAGATTACAGAGAAAAATATAGAGAGAAAATAAGAGAAGGTAGATGTTAGATAACAAAGAAAAGAGAAAGGGGATGAAAGAGAAGAAAAAGCTAGTCGCATATTTTCCCCACCGGTCCGGTCAGAAGGAGAAGTACACAAAGAGAGGAGAGCGTAAGGGTTGTTGGGGATAGAGGTGCGCAGGAAACCCCTCCGGAGACAGCGCGGTATCCGTGCCGGACTTCCCCTCCCTTCCGCTTCACCTTCCGACCCCTTTACCTCATCCTTTCACCCCCTTTGCTAACCTACCATCGCAAACTACTTCAATTACATCTTCAGCAGCGACGTAGTTTCTTCCTACACGCAACACATGTCACCTATATATTCACAACATATTTACACATAAACACTCACTGTACATCTGAATAGGTCTAACATAAAATTATTTTGTACTACGATAAATAATCAATGAATAGCATTTAAAAAAAAAACACATTATCTTCCTACGTTCTTTGATACCAATTTTAACTTACTTAAAAAGAAATCAATAATAAAACTATACTGGATCAAATCACCTATAGTATATCCCACAGAACCAACCTATAGTATATCACGCAGATATAAACAGACTACGAGTTGAAAGTCAGTAAAAAGGATGCGTAATCATGATTCACTCTACCAACGCCTTCATTCAAAACAACCGGCGACAGACCGAATGTTTTTTAATAGGCATACTGTATGAATTCTTTCTACAGGTACGGTTGTATTTTGTATTTAATATATAGCAAGTTTCATCTGATAAGCAAAGAACATTTTTTGTAACTCGAATGGATCGCACTAAGTTCAATCACAATTGTCATACATTTATGTTTTGACGTGCTGCATGTTTCAAGGGCTTCTGAAAAGAACAAAATCTAAACGGATGATGTACGAAGGAAAGGAGAAAAGCATACAGTGAAAGGATACTACTAAGCAGGGCAGAAAACCAAGGTTCCAATTAATATGTTTAAAGTTTAGAAAGTGATCTCAAATCGATAAGAAATCGATGACAAAACCTACAATACAATCAATATTTTATTAAATAACTGATAAACCAATTCAAACTAGGTTTAAATGAAAACACTGCTTTTGTAAAAAGTAATTTTTAACAAATCATATAATATCGTTTTTTGTTTTACCTCCAACGGTTAGACAGATTAAGGCTAATGCAGTCAGTGAAGCGTGACAGACGAAAATGAGTGATGAAAAATGCTAAGACCTGATCGAAAATCGGACTTGGGACTGCTGAAATAAAAGGTAGTTCCGTCTTCACAAACTGGTCGGCTTCTTACAATGTTAGTTGTCAGCCATGTAAAAATAACGAAAACCTGATTCTATGAAATCTTTCATAATAAACAAATTCGGATTACAGCAAAACTCAGTAAATGAGTATCATCGGAATGTTTCGTTGTATGTGTATTGAATTTAACTTCGAACCCGATGATCTTCCGTTCGATACCCGACAAAAGTTTGGATATATGTTTATTTCTTTTTTCAAATCATGATGTTGGTAGTACCTTTAGTAGGTGAAGCAATAGTAAGCTCAGAAAAAGTTTCGATAATTAGGCTGCTAATTATGAATTATTCTAGTATTTAAAATGAGTTTCTAATTAATTTCCTACTTATCAGATAAAAATGTTAATTTTGAGAAAGATTTGATTTCGGATGGATTCACTGAAGTTCCTAAAATGTAGAAATTCTACAATCTTTGTTTCGGGTAGAATATTTATTTTATGTAAGTTACCGCTTAAATTTATTTCTTAGGAAAAATTTACACCTTTTAATTTTTCTAAGAATAATTTTTAACCTAAGATAATTTATTGTTTAAGGTCGAAGAAATTTTTTTGTGAGTTATTAATATATCAGGATTTTTTGAAGTGAGGATAAAAATCTTTAAACTACTGGTTTCATCCGCTTTGTATTAAAAGTAAGTCGAAAAAATGAACTGATTCTTTTGAAAAAATTTTTTTAGTACGGAAAATATTTTAATGAAGTGTTAGTGGGTTATTAAAAGGTTGAATGTGTAAAAGATAGAAGCTAAACCTGAGTGCAGCACTATCTAGCTGGAGAAGTGGTGATGAGGAATCGATGTTGTGTTGCCATGGGGACAAGGGGTCTGAAATGCCGCTACACATTACACGGACATAACTCCGTTTACCTGCACAAAACCTATCTTTGATGGTTTTCCATCTATCATTGTTTTCCAAAAAACATTCTTAATTAAAAATAAAATTTACAGTTTTACTATTAACCATTTTTGAGTATTGTACAAATACATTTACTGAATTATAAAAAAGTGAAATTACTGGATGGTATAAACGTACAAACCATTTATTTCAAAACCATACATTTCCAGAAATCTAAGTTACGGGAATGGAAAGAAAATAAACCTATACTGAATTCACAGAGTCTAGACACAAGCATCAACAAATACATGTGTTGTTCACGTGATCTTTGCACTGCCGGTTGCCTAAATGGATAACGAACCGCATTTACGTAAAAATAGTTCCTTTCTTTCCTTCTAAAAATTTAACAAATTTTTATGATCTATAAAATTTATTGAAATCTATGATCTATTTTCATTAAAAATAACTCGCACTGTATATTAAGGTAGGGATAATCCAATGAAGGCTGGTGTTAGAACAATGCATAATGACCTTGGTTATGCTTGGCCCTTGACCTTGGTATCAAGCAACAGCTATCACGTGGTCCATTTGTTTACTGCTTGTCTCCAGACTCGGTGAATAGACTATAGTTTGGCAAATTATGCTCTGTAACAGTTGGCTAACTATACTTCTAAACACAAGCTTAGTGCGCAGTGAAGTAGGTATGTGCTATTACATTTTTGAATGCAAAATAAAATATGCAACTTATAGCAACAAAGAAGTGATATGCGTGATTTCTTAAGTGAAGAAGTAACTGTTATCTGTATACTGTACATACTAATCCAAAAGTCCTCACTGACTTACTCACTCACTTTACTAGCTTAATTTATTTAATTTATTTTTATGGTGCCTCAACACGATTTTCAATATGGTACCTAACCACATTTTTTCCCAGGGACCTGTGAGTTATGAACCTGTAGAGGTTTTACTAAGTAAAACGAGGAGTCTTCCTCACTGAATAGAAAAGTATGCTTATCAGCATGCCGGGCCCTCTGAAAAGCACATGTTTTTCACTCTGCGAATGACACCTACACTTCATTCATCACAGAGTCTGGGTGTATAATAAAATTCATTAGTTTCAGAAGATATAACTCTGATTAGTGTCTTTTACACCTCTACCTCTTCTTGTTGTAATAACGTTGTTGTAAGTTTGGTTAATTGAAGGGGTCAAAAGAAGACAGTGCTAACCCACACCAACACAATTTTACGCAATGTCATTTTAAAAGTGTACTTAAATCTACAAATCATGATTTTGAATTTTTGTTAAACATTTGTTATTTTCTGTTAATCTAGGTTCTTACAATCGTAAATATAGCATCCTATTTAAACGTGCTAAATATTTTATTTTTACAGGATATTTAAGAAATATCATGCTGGAAATTTTGTGGGTTAGCACTTTCTTCTGCCGAGCTCTTCAATTATTGTGTTATAAAATTAGTTTAGTTAGAACATGTATTGTGTGTGGATAAGTAATTAACTTATTTTATTGTTTCAAAAACCATTGTAAAATTTGTGACTTGGAAATTATGTGTGTGAATAAAAAAATTCTCTACCTTCTTGATGATATAGGAAGCTGGAATTCGGAAGATCTGTTTTTTCAGAATTGAACAGAAAAACTAAAGCATTTTCATGCAGTTCGACTACGAGAGGGACCTGTGAGGGTTCCATACTTATGTCAAAGAAATACCTCAAAGATTCATAGTTAAAGATTAAAAAACAATATTAATCACCTCTCTCTCATTTTGTTTCTTTACTCAGTAGAATAATAATTTGCCTTTGTTTAATCATAACATTGATTTCCTAATTTTCTACAGGAGTTTTGATTAATGAGCGTTATACTTGTCACTCATATATATCTAGCACTTTAATAAATTCTTCGTCTTGAAAAATCAATAAAGTGAAAAAACCGGTGTTACTCTCATTCCATTGAAGTTTTTACAATGCACCAAAGGAATCCCAAAACAGTTTCGTAGGGTACTTTTGTTGATCTACTATGAATCTCTTCTCATTCTGTTTTGCACAGAAATTGTGTTTTACGCGATTAGTAAAGATTTAATTGTCGATTAATTAAACAGGGTTGTTGCTGTTTAGATCATCAGCCGAAAGGCTGGTTTGAACCTGTAGAGGTTTTACTAAGTAAAACGAGGAGTGAGGTGGTTTACCATGGCCTTCCTCACTGAATGAAAAAGTATGCTTATCAGCATGCCGGGCCCTCTGAAAAGCACATATTTTTCATTCTGAGAAAGACACCTTCACTTCATTCACCACAGAGTCTGGCTGTATAACAAAATTCATTAATTTTAGAGGATATAACTATGATTAGTGTCTTTTACACCTCTACCTCTTCTGTTCTTAAATGATTCAGTCATTTAATTAGCTGACCATGTGATAAAAAACAGAACTATTTATTTTAGCCCTGCAACGAACAGATTGAGTGTAAATAATTTGACACTTCACCTGTCTGTTGAGCAGGGGTAACTACCCCCTACTACTTCAGGGAGTAACTTTCCGAAAGCAATAAATAAATAAATATGATTTCTATATGTTTTCAAAGAACTGTAATTCTGATAATCGACATTATTATAATTATTTTGAAATTTATACATAGAAAAAGTAAAGCCTGGAGAGAATCGGGAAAACAGGGATAGAACAATAAAACAGTGTTTATTTAATACTACACACTTCGAGATTAACGCAAGAATAACCCGTATGCATTTGTAAGTACTGAATAAACTAAAACTAATTCTGACAATATTTTCTTAACTTAATCAAGCGGATAACCTAAATTCCTATCTTTTGTTAAACTATTATTTATTATTAAGAAAGTTAAGAGAAATACTGTTAAATGTTCATTGTTAACAAAAGTTAGTCGTGCAAACTAAATTATCTTCATGTAGTCAAGATAAATTTTAGTATTTGATCCAAATATTAAAATAAATTAATACTCTGCAGTCGCATGCAACTTAAACTGCACAAAGCTCATGTAAGTACTTATTCACATTACTTACATAAGTAAGTAAGTAAATAACTCTTTAACATACTTCATTTTATGTCATCCTATTTCTGTTTCATTTGTTACTATTGTCACGACAACAGTGCTGTTCCTACACTTTACTGTAGATAGATTGCATGTTACCACGTACAATAATATTCTACCATTTCATCAGTAAACAAATGAAACATTGAATTACAAGACCGCTTGTCAGTCTACATTTTAAAATTCTTTACTTTACGAAAATAAATGTTAAAGTTAAAAGCAGTGGTATTTTGTTTAAACTTGTTTTATGCATGCAAAAAGTTATTTATTTCTTTTGTATCATCTTTCCAACCGAAGTTTAAATATACATTATAAGTTGTTTTTATTCTTCTTTATTTTAGCACTTACCCTTTAAAGTATAGAACATTATAAATCGTTCTTCCACTTGTTACAACTTAAATGACTTAATTATATTTAAATGACTTCGTTTAAAATACTGTAAAATATAACACTGAATATTTATTACATTTTTAAAGTGTTTTAAAATGACTTCTTTATTAATCTTACATATTTATTTACATCTAAGTAATAACTTATTGCTCTTATCAGTGGGGTTACCTTAATTACTGAATGAACAAACAAATGATATGAATTAAGTATTACAATAAACAAAAACCGTCTTTAAAGTTTAAAAATTTGGTGTGAAACACTCACACGACTTTTTCTTGCCAATGCAAATAATGACCAATATAACCTAACAATAGTAATAAAACATTAGAAATAAACAAAAAAACTAACGTTAATAAACATAACCTAATTTTGATCATGCGTGAAAGACGTAAAATTAAAATCAACCTTAGTTTGGCTCAACACGGAAAATCACTCTTTGACGCTATGTAGGCTCTGTAGAGAAAAATACTTGAAGTAAAAGTTGTATGTTAAAAACTTTATTATTAAACTTTTAATTTGATTATACTATTGATAATAAATTTGATCACACTTTTGTCGTAACAAAACATCTCTTCAAGCATACTAAGCATACTAAGCATACTAAGGCTAAAATTAAAAAAAAAAACGATTTTTTACACATTTTTGTAAAAAGAAAACAGAAAATCAATAATTACCGCTTAATTAGCGTTATACAAGAAAATGTTTGAAATAAAAGTTGTAGGATTTTAATTGTCTACAACTTTTATTGTAATAGTTTTGCGCTAAAGTGCATATTAAAGCCGCAATCTTAAAAAAACCATAATTTTCTACGAGAGCACAGTCTCCCCAAGAATTTCAGCAGACATGGCACCTACCCTATCTTATAGAGCATATAAAATATAGTAAATGAGGCGATTTAAAAAAATCATAGGAGCCGTTTTTGAGAAGATCGCAAAAAAGTGAAAAATAACACGAATAAGCTACTACTTCCGTTGACCGATTTTGATGAAAGTATTTGTGTCGGATCATTTAGTAGTACGAGCCTAACTTAAGTTCAAGTTTTTGGTTCGTACGATGTTCCGTTCTTAAGATATTTTGTTCACACACACACACACACACACACGCGCGCGCGCGCGCACACCAATCGCTAAAAACATGTTTTTTTTTGGGTTTAGGGGTCAGTAAACGTGTAGATCCGGCTACTGAGAGAAGATGAAAATAAATTCAGAAATACAATTGAAGAACAGAAGGGTTTTCTAGAGGAAAAGGTTAAGAAAAGATAGGTACCGAAGTGGAGCAACGAAAGAAAAGAAGCATTTTCAGAAATATTAATGAAGAAAACTCAAGCTCTAAAATCGACTCCAAAATTCAAAAAAGTTCTAAAACTTGAGCAAGAAAGTTAAAGGAGTAATTCTAGTATGATTATTGTAGACCTAAGATGACGGAAAAGAAAAAACGTAAACAGTTAGTGTATACAATAGTTTAATCTCATAACTTACCTAACCGGCTTCAAAAATTCTTTCACCGCTGAAAAGGTTAGAGCTGGCTGAATATTACAGGCAATACGGCAACACGTAATTTTTAAATTTAAAAAACAAATTGAAATAGGTAAAATGAAGCCATCTTTATTATTTTTTTTTGGCCTACACAATCGTTTCGGAGTGTTAGTTCTTTTCTATTCAATATATCATCGTATGTATAAAATTTATTGTATTAAGCAGTCAGATATAACTAACATTCTAATTTTTGACGTGAATTCTGAAAATAAGGTTTCCAAACAGATAATATATACGCAAATGTCATTAAATTCTCTAACTACAAATTTTTTGATTATTTCAGCTTCTTGTTTGCCTCATTCAATTTTTGTTTGATCATCATATTATTTTCTTTAAATTATTCTTCAATATTTCATAACTGTTTTCTGTTAGCTCATCATAATGATTTAATCTCCAACTTCTCCTATTTTTCGACGTGGTAATGTCTTGATAAATTGCCAATAACTTTTATTCTTTTAAGTTCTCTTTCTTCACTTTCTATCTATATTTCTAGCATAGCATTAATTAGATCTACTTGTCTAATTAGAAATTTGAATTGTATTAACTATGATAATGATGTAATGTACATTTTTGATGATTCGGATGTTAGTATGTGTGTAGTGGTGGGTGAATTATGAACAATGTAGAGATGCTCCGAAGAGTAAAATAGGGAATACTAGTAAACGGTCACATAACCCATATTTACCCAACAAGAAAGGGAGTAATATCCATGATAGAAAGGAAGGAGGAAGGGGACGAAATTCATGATGTGATCACTCAATGTTGTGATAATGTAACGCACGTGAGCAGTGACCCTTCCTCGTGAGTTGAGTTTAGAAGGGACAACGTTAGTTGAATCATACAGTATTCGATTACGATGTATTGTAATCTATTCACATGGCCGGTTACACTTCAATGCATCCTTGATATTTGTCTTCTATTCCAGACCACCGGCTTCGTACTGTACTCTGTAGTTCCTGATCAGTCTTCAAAACGACAAGATTTACCAGTTAAAACACCCTTCCCTTGTTTATTACCATGAAAATGTGGTGAATATTCTACAAAATAGACCAATACATTGTTTTAACTTAACTGTAAACTTTTACTAAAAAAGTTCAAGAAAAAAATCGAAATTAAAAAGTCATAAAATAATTTTTTTAAACCGAAACGATAAGAAATTGGAATGAAATAATTTTATTTCGAGCAATTTTTATCCTGAATCTACTTCAAAATTAATTGTACATTTAAACATTGACACTAATTTAAGCAAGCGCATTATAAAAATCTGTTTTTACTACAGTCAACATAAAATAGCAAGGAACCTTATAATAAAATTATAATCATATGGTATAATATAAAACATAATTAATTACAGTTTAATATTATAGCTCATTTTGAAGTGTTTTAGTAGTGTTTTTAGTGAAACAGTTTAAAATTTTTATTTCTATCTTACTGTAATCAGTACAGTTATATTTTAGAAATGGCTAAGGGAATAAATTGACATTGTAAGAAATTATGTATTCTATGAAATGGACTATTTTAAATAGGATTTCTCGGAATTCAAAATTAGTAGAAATATTTTTCAAATTTTTATTCCTTCTACAATGTTCTCGATTGTTTGGAGAAACTATAAAACCACAGGTATAAAAGCAGTTAGCGCCTTTGTAGTGCGTTATTCGATACTTGAAATGTGAATGGAAAATATTGTCGGGCCGTTTGAAATAGTGTCGTTACGGGACCGGTTATGAGTTACGTTAATAGTTCATGTGCGTACGGGTAGTATCAATTGGTTGTGGACAGATATTTTTCACTATTTTATTTATTTTGTAACTGTATAAAAACAACCAGCAGAATTGTTCTCAGCCAAATTAAAGAAAAACCAACCGTGTTAATGCTTTGAGGAGGACAACACCCAGCGATAGCTCTCTAGAGAACAATAATTGTGTTCAATTTTAAATTGTATCTTTATGTACGTTCCTAATAAATGTTACAGTTGCGTTAATGTACTATATCTCTACTCCATCGGCGTTACAGTCGTCTTTGTGCGATTCCTGGATGGTCTGCAGAATTCATATTGCATATTAAGGTAATGTGGACAGGTAAATCAATTGTCTTGGTTTTTAAAGGACAGTGTCTTTATTATAGTCAAGTTAAGTTTAAGTTTTGTAGTTAATTTCATTGAAGTAATCTAATCGTTTTATTTGTTAATAGTTTAAGTTTGTCAAAAAATAATTGTTGTAATTGTAAAGGAAGTTGGTTTTTTATTTGTTATATCCAGATCCCAAACGAACGTACGCTTAGTTGGTACAATACCAACTTTATAAGTATTTGCCGAAATCTCGGAATCAACGTAGGATCTAAATATTAAGTTTTATCTTTTATCAATATTCACCTTTGTAACTTAATGGCGGTCTAATGGAACAGATTTTTAAAATATTTCATTTAATGTGAGCATCTTCTATCAGATAATACTACAGGATAAGTGATTTTAAAGAAGCAAGAAAATATATTGAGAAAACTCAAATTAACCGAGGAAACATAATGGAACCGAACTAAGTTCAGAATTCTAATTCCTAACTTCTAGGGCTTCCATAGAGAACAAAAGAAAATACCAGTTGCACGGAAAATAGGATACAAAAGGATGCTAAGAAAATGGGCTGTAGAAAGAGCTTCCAGGATTGATTAAAGATAACTTTACGTAAAAATTTCCCTGTACTTAATACGATTATTATTATTATATAAATTACGTCCTGAAACACTTGAAACTGGTGAAACAAATAAATAATGAACATACTTTTAGATATTAACCAGGAATCGGACCCGGAACCGCTGTTTTCAGCTATCAAGTAAGTTACCGAAGCTATCAGAAAAATGTATTTTACTTCCAATGTTATAGTGTTAATCAACCCTGCAAATGTAATCTTCACTTAATTCACCAGGGTCTGGCTGTATAATGAAATTCATTACTCTCAGAGGAGATATCTCTGACTAATAATTTTACACCTCTACTCTTTCTGTTCTTAAATGATTCAGTCAGTCAATTGGCCGATCATGTGATAAGAAACAGTACCATTTTTGTAGCCCTGAAACTAATTTTATGGGCAAATATTGCACAGTACCGTAATAAAAATTAAAGTCAAAGAAATAATAATTTGTTAAAAATCTATTAAAACTCAAAAAGTACAAAAATTTATAATTTTTTTTGAGAAATACATTACAGTAGGTACGTATTTATGTTTCGAAAGAGTAAATATTTATCTATAAAAGCGAAGCAAAAATCGAGTGTCAATTCCCACGGGTTCGTGCAAAATAAAATGATATACAATAGGTATAGAACAAATCACGGACGATTGGTTTCAGCCAATATGGTTGTCATACAGATCATAAATAAAATACATTATCGGCGTATATTGGGTAGGCTTAAAGGACTGCGAACTTTAAAAGTTTATATTATAAAAATACATATAAATCACTCTGAAAAAAGGCTAGTTAATAGAGTAATGCATTCAATAAAGGGGATTCAAAATGAGGGGCAGTTTTCCTAGAGTGAAATAGATGTTCTGGAGGGTTTTGTGAGAAAAAAGATGGAATGATTGGGTAGAGATGACTATTGTCAGAGAACATAAGCTATGGCTTGTTGTCATCGGGACACAGTCAGATGGAAGAATCATCCTCCTTCTATATCTCTGCCAATTTCTCTCTCTTATGTTTTCTCTTTCAGTCATTCCCTCAGACAGTGTATCTATTCACCCTAAATTACAAATCACTACCCAATCTATTCATTCACTGAATTTCAATCTTTCCCTTAACAATATAATCTGATTCAAACGATTACAAGGATAGAATTAGGTCCTACTGATAAAAAGTTGATATTATTTTTAATTTGTTATAATTTTATCAAACTTGACCAAATTTTTAAAGAGTTAAAAATATTTGTGCCATGCACAAGTTTTATAAACGAATTACCGGCAGAATTTTAATTGAAAATAAAATTTGTTTTTTATGAGAACAAAATATTTCTGTACAAACAATTTCACTTACCTATAACAGGCAGGTGGAGTATTAAATTATTTGCACTCGATCTGCTAGTTCCAGGGTTACAAAACATAATTCTGGTTCTAATCACATGGTCAGCTAATTATATGACTGAAGTATTTAAGAACAGAAGAGGTAGAGTTGTAAAATACACTAGTCAGAGTTATCTCCTCTGACAGTAATGAATTTTATTAAACAAACAAACCCTGTGGTGAATGAATTGAAGGTGTCATTTGCAGGGTGGAAAGTAGGCGCTTTTTGGATAGCCTGCCATGCTGATAAGAATACTTTTCCACCCCGTGAGGAAGACATGGTAAGCTACCTCACTCCTTGTTCTACTTAGTAAAGCCTTTACGGTTCAAACCAGCCTTTCGGCTGTTGATTTAAACAACTACAATGGTTGCACCCACGCTGCGTGCGGTTCTATTGCTAACCTACGAGGGGTTGCGTTGAAATTTGGTTTGCAAAATCACTGGGTGAATAAGATCACTATTGAAATTATAATATAAATTTGATTAGGTTGAAGTGGTTGTAATTAAAATGTGCTACAGGCTACTTCTTAAGTAATACATATTGATTAAGCCTGTCGACTTTCAAAACTGTTGCTCCTCAGGAACGTATAAAAATAGTATGTTCTTTAGCAAAATCAATCAGTTTTACCCCTTAGTGGTAAAATTTAAATTTTTTAGTTTTTTTTTAACTCGTAAGGAACGAATTTAGCCGGGCGCACACACGACCACCCAGAGGTCGCCACCGGTGGCCGACAGCTAGCTACTCTGACCTGAAACTTTCCTTGTAATAAATCAGCATTATCTACTACTGTTAATACGAAGACGTCACCGCCGAAGGGGAAAACAGCGATGATACTGGGTACATCCCATGTTATTATCACGTCCAAGTCACGGGCAATTTTATTTACTTTTCCAAGATCTCATAAAAGATGAAGAGGATTTTTTTTAAATACTTTAGGATGAGCAACACATCTTTTGAGACTACTGAATTTGGTAAAAGATTAATTGATACACAAATATAACAGAATGAGGATTAAAACATTCTCCTGTTCAAAGACTGGCAGTTATCTTAAGGTTAGTAAAAATATAATAATATAAATAATGACTTCTCGTACTCAGGGGCCCTGCTACAGTACGTGTACATGAAATATGAAGATGTCATTTGCAGGGTGGAAAGTTAATGCTTTTCAGAGGGCCTGACATGCTGATAAGCATAATTTTCCACTCAGTGAGGAAGGCATTGTAAACCACCATACTCCTCGTTTTACTTAGTAAACCCTCTAGACGTTCAAACCAGCCTTTCGGTGATGACCTAAACAACAATTTTTTAGAAGGACAAGTTATTGATTTTTTTGAATTAATCTGACACAGAGAGATCAAAATAACGTTCACAAATTGCTTAAAAACTTTTACAACGACTTTTAAACGTGCATAGAAAAAAAGATAGCTTATTAAAAAAACTGCTGTACAAGACGCTTAAAAAGAACTTTTTAACACGCATTGAAAAACGTATTTACTAAAGCAGTAATATTGAACGGAGACCAAAGCACATGTGGGCCTCTTTTTTGAGAAATGAGGCAGGCGGTTATATTTTTCCTTTGTTCCAAAGAGCCCTCAGCGAACAATTACGGCTAATTACGAACTTTGTGATACAATGGTGTGACACAATAAGCAATCTTTCACTCCCTTTCTTTTCTTTCCATCATAATGACCTGTGGCCTTGTATGGATTTGTCAATATTCGTGTATGGAGTATTTATCACCACTGTTATAATCACCTCCACTGCCATCATTATCAACGTCTCAATCGGTTCTTTCAATTGAACTAAAACAGTTGTGGAAAATTTGAAATACTAAGACACATTTTTATAAAAACCGTAACTTCACCTATTTTTTTTCATGTTAATCGCATCTCATTATCTTTAATAGTTTTCAATATGTTGGTCTAAAATTTTGTTAAAGTATTGCAATTACAGAATTAACATTGTAACTTGTAATCTTATGAACCCAAATCATAAGTAAAATATTGATCCTCCACTAACATAAATATGTGTATCAACAAATCATTACTAATTTACAATTACAATTTAGCGATACGCACTATTCTAAATTAAATATTATTTATAAATTTATAAATAGAAACCGTAAACTGGGGTGTCACTTTGGCAAACTATTCACAAAATTACATTTAGTTTTAAGTATTCCAAAATCAAGTTTTGGGATATCAAAAAGAAAATAAACCTTCCGAAACTTTTTGAAAAAAAAAACATTTTGCTGAACCAGAAATATTTTCATACATGTTTATAGAGTGTTTTTGTTTAGGTCATCAGCCGAATGACTGGTTTGAACCTGTAGAGGTTTTACTAAGTAAAACGAGTAGTGAGATGGTTTACCATGGCCTTCCTCACTGAGTGGAAAAGTACGCTTATCAGCATGCCGGGCCCCTGACAAGCACATATTCTCCACTCTACAAGACGTGACACCTTCACTTCATTCACCACAGGGTCTGTATATTGAAATTCATTACTTTCAGAGGAGATAACTCTGATTAGTGTCTTTTACACCTCTACCTCTTCTGCTCTTAAATGATTCAGTCAACTAATTGGCTGGCCATGTGATAAGAAACAGAACTATTTATTTTAGCCCTGTAACGAACAGATTGAGTATAAATAATTTGACACTCCACCTGTCTGTTATGGGCAGATATTTAGAGTAAGTAGGTTATACTTAGAAATTATTGTTAATGCATTGTAATTGGAGAATTATTTCGGGTTACATTGGCTCAAAGTGCAAATATTAAAATCTGTACTTAAACACACTTATAAAAATGAAAATGTTAAAATCCATGACTCTCATAAATATAACAAAATAAAAACTCTGACAAATAATAGTTTTACCATTTTTAGTTAAAGAAAAACAAAAAAACTACATTAAAAGTAACCCTTTACGATACCTATTTAAACAAACAATAAAAAACTGATTTTTTTATTTAACGTAATAAAAAAACGGAGAGTTGACTACGATTATGTAGCCTACATTTAAATTAAGCGAAAATATTGCCAATTCTAAATTTCGAAAAAACTCCTGAAAAAAATCCTTTATTATTATATACTTTTATTATTTTTTATTTCTTTCATTATAAAATATATTGTTTTTTATTATTATTTATTTTGTTATTTATTATTTCCATTTATTTTATTATTTTTATTGGTTTTTTTTTTATTATATACTATATATTTTTACATATTTTAAAGATTAGAGATTACCGAATTTATTTTAAGACTTTTCCAAGGAATAAGTAATTGAAGTTCTAGATTAGAAAATCAATCACTGAAGTTAATAATAATGTACAGCATTTTTTTTTAGTGGTACACGGCTAAACTGTTCTTGTCTTTTGAAAACTTACTATAATACTATAAGGCCAATTTCGATTTAAAATTAATTATTTTACATATCTGTTATTCATAAAAATAATTATTAAGATTTAATACATTAGTTTGTTTTTCATTGTTGCAAAAATTATTCGCAACTATTCTAAAATATCACGATACAATTATCAATTAAAACAAAATTATGTGCTATAACAAAATTAATTAATTAAAATTATGTGTTATAACGTAAATTAAATACCCAATACGAATTAAACTTTAAATGTGTGGGTGTAAGCAAGAAATTATTTAGCGCATGATGTACTTAAATCCAAATTATCCTCTGAGTAGAAATTTTCTTGTTCTACAGAAAGAAAACTATATAATAGGTGTAGTTATTATAGGCCACACATAATTATAACTATTTAACAGTTAACACTATCAGAAAAATCACAGTTATAGTATGACTTCCTAGCTTTTTTTAAACGTAGTTTTCTAGGTGTCTGAGTTAAAAAACTTTCAGTCCGATTCCCGGCTGGGGACTATGTACCCTTTGCAGTTCAAATTTTTCAAAACCAAGATACTCACTAATGACCAAACGTTAAATAAATCTTATTAAAAATTTAATTAGGAACATAAAAACCAGATAAATACTTGAAAACTAATAAACTTGTTGATTAAATCGAAAAAAATATGCCTACAAGAATGGTCTTTCAATAAGAACTTTTTTAAAAATATTAACATAAGCGATAGACTGATTATTATTCAAATTTTTTATAAAATAAAAATTAAATTGCACTTTTTACAATAATAAAGAAATAATATCAATTTTTAAATGTTTTAATCTAAACTTTTCGTGGGTTTGTAATCATTTTATCAGATACGAAACAACCACAAAATCGCAACTGCTCTGCTATCTGTCGGTGTAACTTAAAGTTAAGTCATACATTGATTTTGTATGAGAAGTACATGCGCGCCATCTGTTCCCTTCATAGTGGAACTACGTAAAACTTCCTCATCGATTACAACGGGCGGGTATTTTAAAAGCGTTATCTGTAAACACGAAATTTGTCAGTTTTTTCAGTTAAAATAAAGTAGTTAAACTTTGTGTATAAACATAAAAAAGGAATAGAAATTTAGCGCTAAAATTTAATAACGAAATATACGTGAAAATTTAATAAAAGGAATTTGCATTTTAAAAATCATGTATTATTCGCGAGCAAAGTTGCAACGCAGCCACATGGAACTGTAATGAAAAATAGTAATTGAATTTCCGTTTATTTATTAAATTTTAAATATTGTACAACTGCAAATTCGTGGTCGAAACATCTTGAACTGGACTGCCAGTAGCCTTGTTACATTTCCAGTAATAATTAATTTAAGAATACAGCCTATTTTATATTGAATGAATACAACATTACCTCAGCCAAAGGGTAGCCTACGCTTATCTTCGTGTCTATTTAAAAAAATCTGGTGTTAAACATTCACACAACTTTCTCTTCCCTATGCAAATAATGACCAATATAACCTAACATTAGTAATAAAACATTAGAAATAAACAAAAAGCTAACCTCAAAAAACATAACCTTATTTTAATCATGAGTGAAAGACGCAAAATGAAAATCGACCTCAGTTTGGCTTACAAATACGGAAAATCACTCTTTCACGCTAAACTAGGCCCTGTAGAGAAAAATGCTCTAAATAAAAGTTGTAGATCTTTTAATTTCCTATAAATTTAATTATACACTTTTGTCGTAAAATATAGCCTACTATAGTAAATATACATACTAAGGCCGAAATCTTAAAATAATCGATTTTTTACACGTTTTCGTGAGAAAAAAATAAAATCGCTTATTACCGCTACAGTAAGTGTTATACAAAAAAAGTTTAAAAAAAAGTTGTTGGATTTGAAATTCTCTACATTTTTCATTTTATAAATTGCGCTTAAATTCATATTTATTAAAGCTGTAATCTTACAAAAATAATTTTTTACGTGAAAACCATTTTCTTCACACCATCCATTTTCTTCACACATTTTCTTGAAAAAAACCCAGAAAATCACAAACTATTGCTAAACCAAGCGTAATAGAAAGAAATGTTCAAAATAAAAGTTGTATATTTTGAAATTGCCTACAATTTTTATTTATACACTTTAGCTGTAAAATACATATTAAGGCCGAAAACTTAAAAAACAAAACATTTTTTTCTACAAAAGAACAGCCTTCTCAAGAATTTCAGCAGACATGGCGCCTACCCTATCTTGTAAAGTATAAAAAATATAGTAAATGAGGTGATTTATTAAAAAATCGTAGGAGCTGTTTTTGAGAAATTTGCAAAAAGTGAAAAATGACACGAGTAACCTACTACTTCCGGTTGACCGATTTTTATGAAATTGCTCGAGTCGGGTTTGGTAGTAGTATCTTACTTATTTTTCAAGTTTCAAGTTCGTACTGTTCCGTTTTTGAGATATGCACACACATACACACACACACACACACACATACACACACACACACACACACACACGCACACACGCACACACACACACACACACACACACACACACACACACACACACACACACACACACACACACACACACACACACACACACACACGTTCAGGGGGTCTGACAACGTGTCCGATGAAAACTCGATTTCGAATAATCGTCATGAAAACGATACTTTCCTTCCTATATATTCGTACAGGCAAGAGAAAGTAACCAACCGAATGTCTTCTTAACTCTAACACAAGTTCATGCACCGATCCAGGCACCAAGGAACACACCCACACTGAAGTAACGGGTAACCCTACTCAACTAAAAGATGGTCTGGTAACACACTTTATTTTTAATCCCAAATTTGTGTACATTGAAATCTGTTCAATTTAAGATCAATAGTCAACCCCATGACTCAATGAGACGTAGATGTAATGAATGATGAGTAATTGAGGTGTACTCTTGTACAGATTCAGACCGACAATTCCTGAAAGAGTATTATTAATTAAAATCCAACCATCAAAGTACATCGGTGACTACTTTCTATCATTAATTTTCTTAAAAATGTAACTACCTTTACTAGGATTGAACCAGGAACTTTCGTCTTCGGAAATCGTCTGTTAAACAGCTGATTCGAACGAATTTACCACTAGATAAACCCAGTAGATTAAAAAAAAAAAAAAACAGTTCAGAAAAGTTTTGTCGACGTTGAATATTTGAACTTTTGTATGAGGAAATTAACATTACAGATTTTAATTTATTAACCTTTGTGATGAGTTAGTCTTGCTGGTTTTTCTTAGTGAAAACACCACTTAGGGTTTGTATATTTTTATCTGTATCGTGTATATTATACTATATATATATGAATAAAAGAGAAAATATATCAATATTTTTATTGTGAATTGTCATTCCTTATTGATAACATTATATCAATAAATATTTTCTATTGAATGGTGATAACTCATATAATCTTTGATGTTACGTGAAGTGCTTTCTATGAATTGACTTTGAATAGATTCTAGAGTTGTAGTAGTAACAGCGTTATCATAGTCCTTTATTTATAATGGTCAAATGGTAGGCTGAGTTAATGGTAGCGACCATTAAAACGATAGGAAGTGAGTGTGTTCGCTACGGGAGGCCACACGATATATTTTGACACTGTGTACATCTCATTGATTCGAGCGACGCATCAACGAAAGCTATTCAATTGACTATACGCAAAGGCACGTGCCGACCAATTATACTCACCCGATGGGAGTGTGCCAAAGAGTAACTGCAACCAGGGGTATTGTCAATTCACTGTTGTTGAAGGGAGACAGACGGGAACGTCGTACAGAAGAGTGAGAAGGGAATGTTTGTCTGATAATATAATGTTTTCGTATTATATTTTATATTTTGTCGAATCCAGTTTTGAAGTACAGTAATAGGGAAAGAGTTTTTATGATAGTTTTTAAACTAGTCATAATCCGTGTGAACAAATAAATTCACATCAAGAATTGAGAGATTGTGAGTTCCAGAATACTTGTTTTGTTTAACGTACTGCAAAAAATTACGAATTCTTTCTTATTGTATTTTTGAAATATTATTATTATTATATATTTTTTTCCTATTGAACCACATTAAATTTAAGGGACACACACACTATCAAACAGAACTAAACTCCTCTTCACACATATTGGAAAACATTATCATCACTAAAACCTTTCTGTTCATAAATACGTTTTAAGACCAATTTGGATATAGGCTACGTCAAATAACTGTTCTACAATCTGAAATTTAGAACTTTTGCAATTAGCTCAGTAGATACTTCGGACTTTCACTAACTTTCCAAGGTACATACGAAACGATACTTTACTCCACGACTTTCAAATTCCTTAAGTTATCAGCTTAATTAATTTATAGCCGGCCCGTTGGTGCAGCAGTTATTGCAACTGGCTTCTATGTTAGGGAACCCAGATTCGACTCCCGGTTAGGTCTAGCTTTTTTCATCTATATATCACCTTATATCATTATCTAAGGAAAAACCTACGCTTATATAGGCATTAGCACTAATGAAATAAAAGAATAAACTACAAACAATTCCACAGAACAACTGACAAACGTAAAACTGACAAAATTCATAAACTGCACTTATAGCGTGACATTTCGGTCTGATTCTAAAATATTTATTTTCTCTAATATTAATTATTTAATAACGGATAATGTATTTCAAGCATCTTAATAAAATTATATATGTTACTAATTGTGTAAATTTAAAAGAAACATTGTTTAAACTAAATGGAACTGATGCATAAGAAAGCGAGGTGTTGAATTTTGTAACGTACATACAATGTAGAACTATTTAAAAAATAGAACGTTGGAGTATAACTATGTGATTGGTGGATTAATCCGGGCAAGAAATAGTAATACGGTCTTGCTGATTGGAGTGTCCAGTAGCAGTGGTTTATAGGAAGTGGTACAGGAGAGTGGTAGAGGAACAGTTGTTTGTGAGTTTGGGTACTTAAGGAAGGATTCGGGCATTCGTACGTCAACAGTCAACACGGTCGGTCATTTTAAACATAATGTGTTGTGGATATTAAATGGTTACAGTGTGAGTTGATGATCACAAATTATTTATCTAAATAAATGGGCATCAAAACTACATACTCGAATAACGAATTTCAAATAGCTTTTAGATGCAGTGACTGATTGAATATCCACCTATTCTCCGACTACTAGTAAGATTGACCCATATATTTACATTTGCATTAGAACATCATCAGTCTCAAGAACTTTTTATAAATTTAATAATTAATTGCATTCTGATTAATTCAAATAAATATTTGTTAAATAGGTAATGTATTTTGTGTTATTTCTGTGTAAAGAGATCCTTCTATCCACAAACACGGGTTTTCGTTGGACAAACGTATCTTTGGAAACTAAGTAGCAGGATTCTGTGAATTAAAAATATACCGTCCAAAGATATTTCGGTAGAAATAATTAATATATTAATCTTATTTAATAGAGAAGACTGCTACACACTTAACCGATTCCACAGAGCCCTCTCTATAATTAAAGAGAAAAGGGAGCAGACATTTTACTTCAGGATTTTGATCACAATTAGGCCTATTACACTACTTTAGAGTAAACAATTTCTTCTTTCTCATCAGCCTGTCATTATTCAATGTTGAATTCCCTGTTTCCCTCCACAATTCCCTATTCTGCGCCATTCCTCCACAGTCAAATCCCACCACCAGCCATCTCTCCACCTTGTTTGTGGATGACGTCTACCTCTCCTTCCCAGCCAAAGCTTTCACTGCTGAATCTCTTTGTCACATCAATCACCTGGTTGCCTCATTGTGTGTCTGTCCTGTAGCCAGTTCATTGATGCTACATGCAGTTACAAGTAGGTTTCTGGCGGATATCCTCATTTCTTACTTTTGTTCTTTCAATTAAATATTCAGCATTAGTTTTCCATGCATCTTCGTGACTTATGAAATAAACAAATATTTATTATTATTATTAATCCAGCCAGTAGGGCATCGAGGTGAGCAACAACTATATATTTTTTTGTTTAACGTCCGACGGGTTTGCAATTGTACTACTAATGCGGAAATGAGAAGGGTGATAGATGAAAATAAATAATGATAAAATGCGTGGGACCGGAAATCGAACCCGGAACCCCGGCGTAGAATTCAGTTAAAATTCAGATTCACATATAATTTACTGAGGCTATTATAGAATCTGGACGTTTTGATAACATAGGCCTAATAGGCCTACTTTTGAAGAAATTTCATGAGTTAGCCAAGAATGTCATCAAAGACTTTCAGCTTAACGGTCTAGAATTCTATAGTTTTACGAACAGAGAATGTCTCATGTCTTATTTTTAGATAATGGCCGCATCATCTGCGTCGGTCATAGCGAATGTACAGAGTCATTAAAATAGTTTAACAGAAGAAGGACTTGAACCTAGGACTTTCAGCTTAACGTTTCAGTACGTTGTGGACTTAGCTATCCAGAATAATATAAAATAAAGTGTCATGACAATCACATAATTTCATATTATCAGACACTGTTGGATTAAAATACAAAAGAATTTATTCTAAACTAAATACTCTGAAGTTCTAAAGTTGAAAGAGATCAGTTAACTTTGAAGTCACCCTTCAGGGCCATCAGGGAATAGTGGAATAATGCAACGGATGACTTTAAGGGTGTATAAAAGAATCATCACTGCAGTTTTTCTTACTGTACTAAGGGTGACCATAATACGGATAACTGATTTGAATACGCCCTTCTTGTCAAAGAGCAAGTAGAAGAGGGAAAATCAACGTATTGTAAAATGCATTGTAAATTGGACAGTTCAGTTTTATTATTCTCTATTTTGCAATCAATATATACACTATCCCATGTTTCTTTTTTCAACTTATTGGTTTAATACTTATAATATTTTTTCAAATTTTTTCGACGTTTTACTGTCTGGCGTATTGGAATGGATTTTAGTTGCAAAAAATCGAGTTTTTAATGTCATAAACAAAAGAATTCGGAAGAAAATTTATGCCTTATCGTTCTGAAGGTAACAGCCTAAATATATAACATAAATGTTAGACATACTTTAAAACTGCTGGTTTCAGAAGATTGGTTTTTTTTTTATCCATAATGTATGTAGGTTCCAATCGGTTCAATTTAAGAACAATAAGAAACCCCTTGACCCAATGAGATGAGGATGAAATCTATGACGCGTAAATAAGGTGTAGTCTAGTACAGACTCAGGCCGACCATTCCTGAGAGAGTATGGTTAATTTAATTCCAACCATAAAAGTACACGGGTAACCATTACTTAGTACTCAAATCTGTATAAACGTAACTAACTTTACTAGGATTTGAACCAAGAACTTTTGTCTCCAAAAATCAGCTGTTAAACAGTTTACTCACGGCGACGATTTTACCACTACTGTATAAATGGTGGGTTCAAAAGATTGTTAAGAGAAGTTTTAAGAATTACTGATGTGGGCTTAATTTGAAAGGTAAATCAATTAGACAGGTTGAAAGAAAGCACTAAATTTTCTGAAAAACTATTCAAATAATTTTGATTAAATTTAACTCATGCTCACGATGTACTCAAGTATACGTTTGTTTAGTACTACAAGTGGTTATCTGTATGGACAATTTTGTAGCATATTTACTACAACATATAGTTGCGAAAATCGGATCTTTCAAAATTGCAGTTCCAAAAAAATTAGGTCAACAGTAAAAGTAACGTAAGTTCATTCAGAAAACAATAATTTAAAATATTTTTTATTGTTATTTTCATCAAACCCCGAACATTTTCATCAAAATCGGTCAACTGGAAGTAGTGGTTTATTCGTGGCATTTTCCAATTTTTCAATTTTTTGCAATTTTCTCAGAAACGGCTCCTACGATTATTTTAAAAATCGCCTCATGTAGTAATTTTTTTATTCTCTACAAGATAGGATAGCCCCATGTCTGCTAAAATTCTTGGAGAGGCTGTTTTCTCGTTAAAAATTGGTTTTTAAGATTGTGGCTTTAATATGCATTTAAGCGCAAAAATGTTTATAATGAACGTTGTAGAGAATGTAACAATCTACAACTTTTATTTCAAACATTTTTTTGTATAACGCTTAACTTAGCGGTAATTAGCAATTGTTTGTTTTTTCACGGAAATATGTAGAAAATCGATTTTTTTAAGATTTCAGCCTTAGCCATTTTACGATAAAGTGTAATTAAATTTATAGGAAATTAAAAGATCAACAACGTTTATTTAAAGCAATTTTCTCTACAGAGCCTAAATTAGCGTAAAAGAGTGATTTTCCTTATTTTGTAAGCCAAACTGAGGTTGATTTTCATTTTGTGTCTTTTCACTCATGATTAAATGTATGTAATGTTTATTGAGATTAGTATTTTTGTTTATTTCTATGTTTTATTACTAATGTTAGATTATATTGTTAATTATTTGCACTGGAAAGAGAAAGTCGTGTGAGTGGTTCACACCAGATTTTTTTTATTAAATTTACAAAAACAGCTGATGAAATCTACTGGGTAAGTTGTAAACGGGGGAAGGCTTGCTTTATAAATAATAATGCACCCTTTCTACAAGTACTATTAGTTATTTGGTGGAACATTATACGGTGTGTGTTGCTAGATGATTAATGACAATAGTCATAGGCTAGGGACTGCCTCACACATTATTAGCAATAAATAAATATTACGTTACAGCGTAAGACCGATAAAACGTGATCCCCTCTTTCAACGAGTTTCCCCCTCGGTACTTTTTGTATCACAGTGTCGTAATACAGATTACTGTTTTGCGCAATTGTAATAAATATATATGTATATAAATTACACTGAAGAGAAAGTTATGGATTTGTTTAAATAACGCTTTTAATGTGTTATTTATAAAATAACATTTTTTTAACTTTGTTACATCAGTCTTCAATATTTGTTTTTAGAGATTATCAGTGAATCGTGATAAATTTAAGCGCTACTACTGAGTGATTTTTTAGTCTTGTTATCCAATTGTTAATGTCTGGTAATTTTTTTTATAAGAAAGGGAAACTTTGTTTTGTGACACGTAGTTGGTAGTTCTACTCAAACGGTATAGATACGGCAGTGTGAGTTGATTCTCCTTGAGCTGTGTAAAATTTTGTGCCGTTTCTGGTCGTGTTACGAACAGAATATATTTTACCCTACAACAATAGCTTGTTTAAATCTGGTGGCTGAAGCTCTAGAACTAATCGTATGTGATACGGATACAATTCCAATTTTTAAGCAGCTTTCTGAACACTCGAATAATATGACAAACTAACTTGTGAGGAAAGTTTTCGTAAACTTTTCCGTGGAGAAATGAGCAATCTTGTTTTCACATTCTCTAAAACGTCATCTGTTAAGAGAGTTGGTCGACCAATACTTTTCTGACGCAAACACTACCTGTCTCTCGAAATCGGTTTGTTAGCCTAGAAATTGACATTTTTCTGGTGGAGGAACACTAAAAAATTTAATTTTAAATGATTCTTTTACACTCGCGTTTACCATTGTAAAAGTACAATTGTACAAACAATGGAAGTTACGGTAATTCCTAATTACTATAACTTACATTACTCAGTAACAACCCAATAAATAATGTAAGGGAAAAACCCCCATTGTTAGAATAAGTTACATTAGAGTTGTAGTTAGGCAATAGGTTATAAATATAGCCAACGGTCAACCATCTGATATTCTTTAGACGGATATATTTCTCCCTGTGTGTTTTTGAGCCTTACTTCCACCTACCAACTTTCAGCCAATCACTGGGCTGGTTCTCCTTCCTGTTGGCCCTCCAGGTTGGTTGAACAGTTGATGAGAGAGAGAGGTTTGTTAACCAGAGGTTTCCTGGTTCGGACTCAGGAGAATTCACAATCAGTTCCCTTGGGACTTTAGAGTGGAACAAAGAAGTTTGTTAAGGAGGGCAGTTTTTGAAGAAGTGAGTAGGAGAACGAGGACGAGAAAAAAAAGGGTAAAAATATTTGCGGTAAATTCATTTAGGGTTTGTTAAGATTTTTACTTTCTCTTGCCTAGATATGAATATATAGGAAGGAAAGTATTGTTTTCATGTCGATTTTTCGAAATCGAGTTTTCACCGGATCTATACGTTTTCAGACCCCCTGAACCCAAAAAACATGTTTTTAGCGATTGGTCTGTGTGTGTGTGTCTGTGTGTCTGTGTGTCTGTGTGTCTGTGTGTGAACAGAATATCTCAAGAACGGAACGTCGTACGAACTTGAAACTTGAAACTTAAGTTACATACCACTACCGGACGCGACATGAACATTTTCATCAAAATCGGTCAACCGGAAGTAGTAGTTTATTCGTATAATTTTTCAGTTTTTTGCGATTTTCTCAAAAACTGGTCCTACGATTTTTTTTAAAATCGCCTATTTTACTCAATTTTTTATTCTCTACAAGATAGGGTAGGCGCCATGTTTGCTGAAATTCTCGGTGAGGCTGTTTTCACGTAAAAACGTGGTTTTTTTAAGATTACGGCTTTAATATAAATTTTAGCGCAAAAACTTATATAATAAAAGTTGTAGAGAATTTAAAAACCTACAACTTTTATTTCAAACATTTTTTTGTATAACGCTTAGTTTAGCGGTAATTTGCGATTTTCTGTTTTTTTTCTCACGAAAACGTGAGAAAAATCGATTTTTTTAACATTTCGGCCTTAGTATGCATTTTACGACAAAAGTGTATATAATTAAATTTATAGAAAATTAAAAGATCTACAACTTTTATTTAAAGCATTTTTCTCTACAGAGCCTAGTTTAGAGAGAAAGAGAGATTTTCCGTATTTCTAAGCCAAACTGAGGTTGATTTTCATTTTGCGTCTTTCACTCATGATTAAAATTAGGTTATGTTTGTTGAGGTTAGTTTTTTGATTATTTCTTATGTTGTATTACTAATGTTAGGTTTATTGTTAATTATTTGCACTGGCAAGAGAAAGTTGTGTGAGTGTTTCACACCAGATTTTTTGTTTTTGTATTAAAGTCGCGGCAGTGTTAAGGTTGGCTATATTTTTAAATAGGTTAAGGATTATTTTGTTAGTAGTTAGTTAATTTAGTTAGTTTATCCTTCATTAAATATATTTAGTTTAAAGCAAGAAGTTATAGTTTTATTTATTTATTTTCTAAAGCTCTGCTGATAGTGCTGGCGCCCAACTATTATTTTTATTACTTTCTCTTGCCTATATGAATATATAGGAAGGAAAGTATTGTTTTCATGTCGATTTTTCGAAATCGAGTTTTCACCGGATCTATACGTTTTCAGACCCCCTGAACCCAAAAAACATGTTTTTAGCGATTGGTCTGTGTGTGTGTCTGTGTGTCTGGTGTGTGTGTGTGTGTGTGTGTGAGTGTGTGTGTGTGTGTGTGTGTGTGAGTGATGTGTGTGTGTGTGTGTGTGTGTGTGTGTGTGTGTGTGTGTGTGTGTGTGTGTGTGTGTGTGTGAACAGAATATCTCAAGAACGGAACATCGTACGAACTTGAAACTTGAAACTTAAGTTACATACCACTACCGGACGCGACACGAACATTTTAATCAAAATCGGTCAACCGGAAGTAGTAGTTTATTCGTATAATTTTTCAGTTTTTTGCGATTTTCTCAAAAACTGGTCCTACGATTTTTTTTAAAATCGCCTATTTTACTCAATTTTTTATTCTCTACAAGATAGAGTAGGCGCCATGTTTGCTGAAATTCTCGGTGAGGCTGTTTTCACGTAGAAACGTTGTTTTTTTAAGATTACGGCTTTAATATAAATTTTAGCGCAAAAACTTATATAATAAAAGTTGTAGAGAATTTACAAACCTACAACTTCTGTTTCAAACATTTTTTTGTATGACGCTTAGTTTAGCAGTAATTAGCGATTTTCTGATTTTTTCTCACGAAAACGTGTGAAAAATCGATTTTTTTAAGATTTTGGCCTTAGTATGCATTTTACGACAAAAGTGTATATAACCAAATTTATAGGAAATTTAAAGATCTACAACTTTTATTTAACGTATTTTTCTCTACAGAGCCTAGTTTAGAGAGAAACAGTGATTTTCCGTATTTCTAAGCCAAACTGAGGTCGATTTTCATTTTGCGTGTTTCACTCATGATTGAAATATGGTTATATTTTTGAGGTTAGTTGTTTGTTTATTTCTAATATTTTATTACTAATGTTAAATTATATTGTAAATTATTTGCATTGGCAAGAGAAAGTTGTGTGAGTGTTTCACACCAGATTTTTTTTAGTTCATATTCAAGTTTTTGCCCACCGGTAATGTTGAAGGTGGTGCACACGTATGAGTTCTTAGCAAAACATTATTCAAGAATGAAAACCCGCAGTTTTAGGGTAAAAGACATTCTGTTCGTAACACGACCGGAAACAGCACAAAATTTTACACAGCTCAAGGAGAATCAACTCACACTGCCGTATCTATATCGGTTGAGTAGGGTTACCAACTTCGTTTCACAAAACTAAATTTCCCTTTCTTAGAAAAAAATTACCAGACATTAACAATTGGGTAACAGGACTAAACAATCACTCTGTATTAAAAATGTGGCTTTGATTTTTTTATATAGGTATTCATTTATTATTCATAGAAAAGAAATTGAGCCCGCGCTGTTCGCGGTTTTACTAAAAATGTTTTTACCTTATTACCATTTGTGGGATGTGTTAAATAAATATTGGTTTATTGATTTTCCCTGTTTCCTGTTTACATTCCACATTTTAACTTTATGTATTATTTTAAGGATACTATTGTCGATTTTAGATTTTCAGTTCTAGACCAACATTTATCAATTAAAATTAAATAATACACTAAAATTATGTAGTCTAACCAATATTAGGATAAAATATACAAGAACACGTATGTATGGCGTGACGGCAGTTCCCCTGCTTCTACAAGGTTCCGAGTCATGAGTGCAACAGCCTAATATTAAGAAAAGGAGAAGCCGCTGAAATAAGATTTATGAGATCAGGGAAAGGATGCTCCCTGCAAGATAAAATTCGTAGTAGTGACTTTAAGAGATAACTAGGTAGAGACTAAATCATCCTAGAAAAAAATATTAGATACTGGACTCGATGGTAAAATCATGTCACAAGAATGACAATTGGAAGGGTTAGAGTCCAAGTATCGTAATATTTCCCAATTGGAAGAAGAACCTTGGGCAGACCAAGGTAAAGGTGGTTTGAAGCTGGAACAGGTGTAGCGCCTAATCTTTAAGCGGTAGAAGAAGACCAATATTAGGCATACACGAACAATACTCTGCCCATAACAGACAGATGGAGTGTTAAATTATTTGCACTTAATCTGTTAGTTCAAGGGCTACAAAAAATAGTTATCACATGTTCAGCCAATTATTAAACCATTTAAAAACAGAAGAGGTAGAGGTATAAAAGATACTAATCAGAGTTATCTCCTCTAAAAGTAATAAATTTCATTATACCTTTAGCCAGACCATTTTCAGGGTGAAAAATATGTGCTTTTTAGAGGGCTTAGATAACTGATAAGCATACTTTTCAGCGGAGTTTTCATGCTTTTCAGAGGATATATTCCTGAAAGGCAATGGTAAAACCTCTAGAGGTTCAAATCAGACTTTCAGCTGAAAACCTAAGCAACAAAATTAATACGAGCTGATCGGTGCAAACTAATTTGCACAATAATATTCATTTAACAACTAGTAAGAACATTGTAATTTAACAATTACATTACACTTGCAACGAGCTAATTTTTTGAATAAATCAAAATTTTTTCATTTAACCTAGATATTCTTCTGTTTAAAACTATAAATATAAACTGCTTAAAAAAAGAAGTGATGTAAAATTTCAATGAAGGGAATCATCGAGAGTAATAATTTCTTTAACGAACGTGTTAGTGTAATTTATGTTTAATTTACCTTTGTGAATTTATATTTACTGCGATTATAAACTAATGGTACACTCCTTAAAGTTTTTAATGATTTATATATTTTTACTTTTTTACAAGAGTGATAATTTATTTGTAAGCTATTTATTAAAAAACCGCAAGAACTCAACAATTTTAAATTTTTGGTCATTGTAAAAAGTATTTATTAGAACATATACACAGGTTGTATAATGGAGTTTAAATTCACATTCTTTAGGTTGTTAATTAACTGTTATGCATGTCTGAAAATAAATGTTTGAATCACGCACATTCTAATTTATTTCATTGTTTTATATATTTATTATACCATTTTTTTTTGTGTTATCCCTTTGTCTTATTTCGTGATGATTTGTGCCAGTGTTATGTAATAAGATTAGCACCTAAATAAATAATATTCAAGTCTGTTTAGTAAAGTTTGTAATTTCGGGAGTTGATAAAATAGATTACATTTTTATTCGTAGGATTGTACCCGACTGGGTTCAGAATAATCTTTTATTAATAAAGCTAAAGGATACGAAAAACCGAGTTTAAAATAAAAGCGACAGGTAATCTGTTGTCAACAGCTGGTTTTCTAAAATAATTTTTGTTTTTTTGTTTATACATCTGACGACTGTTCTGTAGTTACAGCTAATACAGACGATATAAACAGGAAGGCAGTAATTTACATAAAGTAAAATAGGAGAATGACAAAAGAAACAATTTATAAAGTTGCTGGTATAAAGGAATGTGAAATACAAAATTAAAAAAAAATAGTGTTACTAGATTACTTCATATTAAAAAAATGTTCACTTGATTTACTCAAATTCTTTTTAACAAATATATCGTTTATATTGTGTAAATAAGCTATGCAGTGTGCAGTATCCAATTTTTCAGAAAAAATCCTTCAAATACGAGAAAAACCACTGATTACATATTGTCATACAAGACTAACAAATATTTTATTGTTTAATGTAAACAAAATTTAAATTGCTCGACCTTAGCTTGTTAAGGTAGTAATGTCAAAGAAATTAGTTTTTTTAAATTTAATAATAAAATGCACTTACCAGTCTTTGTACAAACTCTTAATGAATCTGTTAATGACGATGATAAATGATGATACGATGCTTTTCCAGTCCCTAAACCTGAAAAATTAAAATTTTACTTAATCTTTACCCAGAAATTTGAGGATAACTTTTAACTTTGTTAGGTTATCGTTCAAGATTTCTATCCTATAACCAACTAAATCTATCAATGTCAATAACTCGAATTTTATTAAAGTCATTTATGAATTGAAATAAATTAAACAAGAATTTTATGATCACATAAATGTCTAACTTATAAATTACTAGAAATTTATCCCGTGCTGCTCGCAGGCTTAATGCTCGAAGAGTTACCATAAAATTAAGCATGCAAACTTAACCGGACGAAGTTTGATAAGTGTATCATCTTGATATGTTTATTTAATGCAAAGAATTATGTACCATGAGTAGTATGTATTATGAAGAAAAGTAATTATGGTTTAATCTACATAGAACAGTCAAAGGAAAAACCATTTTAGAGTCTGTAAGAGTACAGCTGGAACAATTTATACTACATCGATATATTATTATTTTATTTTATTTTGACATTCTAATGAAATGAGTTATTTTGGTAATTAAAGATATTTTGAAAATGGTTATGAATTGCTCAGACAGGTTTCAAAGTGCGTGTGTTTGAAATAGTGTGTGTATGTGAGATAACAAGTGGTTGTGGTCAGGTAAATCGATTGTTTTGGTGCTTAAGAACAGTATTATATTGATTGCTAGTCAATTTTGGTTTAATCTTAAGTTTTGTAAATTATTTATTTTGTGTAATTTAATTGTATTTGCTAGTGGGCTAAATTAAATATTAATTTTGTAAAATAATAGTGTAATTAATTTTTATTAGTTTAAAGTTAGTCTATTTATTAAACCCAGATCCCGAACGAACCTAGGCTTTGGTGTAACAAAATTTTAATTTTAATTTATGGCTTAAACTGTGGAAAATAAAAATTAATGAAAATAAATGACGTTTACTCTTAGACGACAAAACTGCCCAACCATTTACATTAATAATATTCCGCTACCTCACACTACTCAGATACGCTATTTAGGCTTCCACTTGGACAGAAAACTTACATGGAACGCACGTGTTACAAACACACGTCAAAAACTCAAAACACGCTTCTATCAATTGAAACGCTTACTCGATAGACATTTATAAGACCAATCTGAAACATACAGATTTCAACTTAGGGGATCTGCTAAACCTTCATACACGAAACTTATACAAGCGATTCAAAACAAGATTCTACGAGCGATAACGCATTTTACGTCACAAACTTAATATTGCAAAAAGACTTAAAATCCGTGATCACCGTAAATCACCTCGCGAAACAACTATACAGGACGATGCACGACTAATTCAAATTACATGACAAACCCTCTCAGACAAAACATTTACACTAGGCCGATACCGGGAACTCAACACAGACGTTTAAATCGCCTCTTGCTCAGGGATTTCCTTGGCCAACTGCAGAACTGTAGTGATGACTGCAAGTTCCAGCAAGTAATTTAAGTTTTAGAACCTATCGTGTCATATTTAGAAATTGTTTTTTTGTCATCAGTCTCACGACTGGTTTGATGCAGTTCTCCAAGGTGTTCTATCTTACGAAAATAGTTTCATATCTACATACATGTAACTCCCTACATCTTTCGTAATTTACTTTAAATATTCTAACCTTTGCCTCCCCCTACAATTCACTCCCTCAATATTATTCTCCATTATTGATAGACCTATACCTGGATGTCTTAAGATATGCCCCACTAGCCTTTCCCGTCTTCTGGTATGATGTTTCCACATATTTCTTTCATTCACTCGTAAGAACCTCTAAATTACTTATTTTTTCCACCCACCTAAACTTTAATATTTTCCTGTGACACCACATTTCAAAAGCTTTTATCCTCTTCCGTTCTATAGCCCCTATCACCCAGAAATTGATTATAATGGTATAATTATAATGTTACAATATTGTAATAACAAATACTAAATTTTGAATAAAAAATTGCCAAAAAAAGTTTTACATTGGATATAACCTATTATTATTAATGAGTCAAAAATTATGTAGGTACTAATAAAGTTTTAAACATAAAAACAGAAATAATATTTTGACTCGGGTGTTTTATGATAAAAAACGACAACTTAACAAACGTTACTGAATAGAGTTATAAGAATAAAGAAAAGAAAAAGGGAGTAATAAGAACATTTCACATAATTTTCATGTTATTTTCTATTGTTAAAATATACAAAGAAAATAGTAGGTGGTGGAGGGTTATAAATTTTATGTCCAATGTCTGATTAATTCAGGCAAAGAAAGGACAATTACTTATGGAGAAATAAGGGGAGAAATTTTGGGAGTGGAAAAGAAAAAGAGGTAAGTAAAATTAGGGGTAAGAGAAGTGAATGAAAGGGAGAGGAGGTTGTGTTGTCATGGCGACTTATTTCTCTATCCTTACTGATAAATCCAAAATTTCTCATTCCTCCTTTTCGACGAACGTTGCTTTCCCCACTTCTATTACTACTAGAGAGTTAACAACATTGAACGTTGCTAATATCTCTCTTTCTCGTTAGAGTTATCACCGCAGTGTTATGTATATATGTTACCGATATCCCAAACTCTTACTCGTGCCGGTTACTGTTAATCGAAATCCCTCAGATAACAACACTACACAAACATATACATCCATACTCAGATAACTTGCTTAAAGCAAGGGCAACTTTACACCGCTATACTATCATGTTAACCTCTATTTCGGTTTACCTCAACACATTATTACATTCCATTTTCTAGATTATTACTTAAACTTAAAAACTTATATACGAATTAGAAATAATTATCAGAAGACAAATTTAGGTTCTGTTGAAGAATATTACAATTGAAAAATATATTCCAATAAAATATAATAGATATAAAAGACCAGCGAAAAGGAAGCGAACAATAACGTACGAGAAAAGATGGCTGGTGGACTCTGAGGAACTCATCATTTGTTTAAGAAGAAAGCACTCTCAAGTCAAGCCTAGATTAGCAATTATAATACCGGGTCATCGAGGAAGATTGATTCATTTTAAAAAATTACAATTTAAAAACTTTATTTTTTATCTCTAGCGTGTATACGTTGCAATCTGTTCAATTCAGAACAATAAGCAACCTATGACCCAATGAAATGAGGATGATGTGTATGACGTTTAAATGAGGTGTAGTCTTGTACAGATCCAGGCCGACCATTCTTGAGAGAGTATGGTTAATTGAACCCTAACCACGAAAGTAAACCGGTAACTACTCTAGTATTCAAATCCGTATAAAGTTTAAAAACTACTAGAGATAAAGTCATAAATTTTATTAAACATTATTTCCTTTGTATGAACAGCCAAATAAAACAAAATTATATACTCACCTAGGGTATTATATTATCGAGATATCTATCGTCTCTCTCAGAAACATAATCAGGAACAAGATTACACAAATCACACAAAACACATAATATAGCCTACTTAATAATAATAATAATATATTATTAAGGAAAAGACGCCTTAAAGTCTACGGCCATATAATGAGGCTTCCCGATCACAGACTAACAAAAAAAATAGTAAAATACGTAGCATCCCTCGTTGATGGAGGAGAATGGATCCGAAATGTTAAAAAAGACTTGGAGATGGCTAAGATTGTGAAAGAAGACTTGGACACAAGAAACAATTTTAGGAGGAAGGTTGAGAAATGGGAAGTTAAACCAGAGACAAAAGCTCCGAGAACTGGAGTAAAATGGAGTGAAGAAAGAAAGGCTAAATTCTCGCAGGGAATGAAAAACTGGTGGGCAAATAAAAAGAACAAGAAACCCCAAAACTGAATCAACTTTACTTAGCGTCTTCCACTTTGGGAGTTTTACGACTAATAATAATAATAATAATAATAATAATAATAATAATAATAATATATTTATTCCCATGATATTACATATTACATAAAAAAAAATTACGATAATAAAAAAATTTCTTACAGTAAACTACTATCCTATTATACTACAGGCGGTGGAAATTATCCCATCCAACTATGGACAAAAACCATGTACCAGGATAGGTTAACATAAAACACATACGATCGAAGACTACGTCAATCAATTCAATTCGGCCGAAGATTCGGTCAAATAGTCGCGTGATATGGTTGCAAAAAATTAAATTAAATTGATTGACGTGGTCTTCGACCGTATGTGTTTTATGTATATTATGTGTTTTGTGTGATTTGTGTAATCTTGTTCCTGATGATGTCTCTGACAGAGACGAAATATATCTCGATTATGTAATACCCTAGGTGAGTATGATAATTTATATAATTTTGTTTTGTTTGGCTATTCATTATATATTTATTTAAAAACATAAATAAATTTTTTGTTGTAAACAGAAAATATTAAAGTTTTTTTGTAAGTACGATTGTATCACAAATTACATTGAAAAACCATTAACATAATTTGGCTACAAGACGCCACGCCTCTTCATTTCAGTCTTCTAGTGCGCCGCGCTCTCAATAAAAGGTTCCCTGACCGATGTATCGGTTGGGCCGCTCCTGTACTTTGGCTTCCGAGAAGTCAAGATTTAACGCCACTTGATTTTTTCTTCTGGGGTTATGTTAAAAACCATGTTTATAGTAAGAAGATTTG
Source organism: Catonia carolina (assembly GCA_035578175.1). Taxonomy (NCBI): domain Eukaryota; kingdom Metazoa; phylum Arthropoda; class Insecta; order Hemiptera; family Achilidae; genus Catonia; species Catonia carolina. The sequence goes on from JAQMRL010000008.1 coordinate 70,500,670, forward strand.
AAATGACTCATTTACGACATGAATTGCTTCTGCTGTTGCTTCGGTCACGCTCGATGTGACACAACGCACCTGGACAGATATCGTTTAGATGTGTGTAGAGCAACCAACAATGTTCATATAGAAACTTATTTAGCAGTTGAAAAAACTTTAATATTTTCTGCTTATAACAACAACAAAAAATATGACTACCTCCAGTAAATTTTAAACTAATTTTTTTAAATGGATGCAACCTTTCTCGATGACCCGGTAGGATGGAATGGGAAGGCTGGTCTGAGAGAAGCAGAGAAATTTGAGAGAAAGATCCTCCACAAAATAGGTAGGTCCGAAGACAATAGACAGACAATATAGGTTATGAGGCCAAGAAGTACTGTAAAAGAAAAATTAACGATTAGAGAAAGAAGCTAAAATTTACGGACAGTTGTATAGAATGGATGACAAACGATTGACAAAAAACAATTTAAGATATTAAGCAATATACCTAAGGTGTCGGATATTGGTTCAAAGAAGATAGAAAGGTTATTGAGAAAACCAATTTTGTTTATTTCTAATATATTATTACTATCGTTAGGTTATATTGCTAATTATTTGCATTGGCAAGAGAAAGTTGTGTGAGTGTTTCATACCAGATTTTTTTACAAACTAAGTAAAAAATATGCTACGCGTATCATTGTATGCAAGTTTTTTTTTGGCTTCATTACTCGCATATATAAATATAATTGATGCAACAGAATACTTTTAGAAATAATATTTTAGAAACATAAAATTATTATATTGAAAAATACTTACCAGTTCCACTTGTTGATAATTGTCCTAGACTTGAAGTTGTTTTATTTTGAGAATCAAGACCTGAAAACAATAATAAATTATTAATTTGTGAATTTCTTTTTTTTTTGTGAAATATTTTTGAAATAAACTATTCACCTAATATTTCAAGAATTTGTGTTTCTTAAATGTATTACGATTAATTAGATTACTTGAAGTAGTCTACAATAAGAAAACAATTAAGTAAAATTTAAGTTAAAACCAATACTACGGACAATTTATTTTAGGTCAGATTAGGTATTGGTTTTCATTTTTTCGAGTACCCGTATGAGCAGTGGTTAAACGTAAAAAGATCTAGAATTAATTTATTATCAGTTATAATTGACCGACACATTCATTAAAACTATTAAATTTACTTAAATCATGGGCAAAAAACATTTCTATAGTTGATTTCACGTTCAGAATAGTACGGGAAGTCCATAAGAAATGTATTTCATATGGGATTTTGAGCGCTACTACACTAAGTAAAAATATCGACTCCGCACAACAACAAATTCTCATTTACAAACTCCTGTTGAATAACGTAATACGAAAACATCAGTAATTTTTTTAAACTCGTTTATTATTTCTGTTTCCGTCCGACATATTACGACTTATCATATATCAAACTACAAATAAAATTATTTATTTTATAACAAAATAATAAAACACCTATGTCGTCGTTGAAAGAAAAAAGTTATATGATGTGAAACGCAAAAAAGTGGCAAGATTTAAACGTCCAACTTTGTACAAGTGTATCTTATCTGAATATCAGAGTATTATAATAATAACATTTGTGGCGTAATAAAATATAATTCATTAGGAAGCGAAAGTAATTTTCTCAGAATTTTTGATTGAAAATAAGCTTGTTAGAGCGTGGTAAGCGAAACACTAAATATTTTTGCCCGTGACCTTCGGATGGTGTCGGCAGAGGAGGGCTGATGTTTTCCGTACGCCTGATAACACAACGGGTTCTCATAAAAGCTTTTCTGAATTCTGAACGTGAAATAGAGTATAGTCAGGTAATTAAGCTATAGACAATATTACAGGTCACATTTATTTCTTATAAGGTTTATGAAGAAACCATTTTCTCGAAATAAACCTCAGCTTACAAAATGTGAGTAGAAACTGCACAAGTAGTGAAATGTACGAGTAGATGCTCACTGTTGAGGTTGGCAGCACTGTCAAATTTTTACTGCCCTTCCTCACAGCCAATCCATACGCAAAAGGTAATCTCGTGACTTTAGTATTTATACAAATATAATTATTACTTTACATGAATGACTATTATTTTTGAGTTCTTCAACTTGGATTATGGTCTTATCAATACTATTGATAAGAAAACCAAGTCGTCAGCATTTAATGTTATTATTATATTTTTTTGTTTATTATGTATAGTAATAAAAATTGTACAATTTTGAATACTAGTAAAAGTGGCCAATGAATTTTTTGTAACTGATTTGGTAAAGATTGAAGGAAACAAATTTTATTATTATTATTATTATTATTACTATTATTACGCCCATAACCGGCAGGTGGAGTTTTATATTATTTGCACTCAATCTGCTGGTTCCAGGGCTAAAAAAATAAGATAGAGGTATAAAAGACACTCTGAGTTATCTCCCCTGAACGTAATGATTCATTATACAGCCAGACGCTTAGGTGAATAAAGTGAAGGTGCCATTTGCAGGGTGGAAAGTAGATGCTTTTTGGAGGGTCTGGCATGCTGATAAGGATAAGCTACTTTTGTACACAACGAGGAAAGCAATGGTAAACCACCTTATTCTTTGTTTTACTTAGTAACCTAAGTAAAGGAGAGGTTCAAAACTCTCGACTAGAGGTTCAAAACCAGCCTTTCGGCTGTTGACCTAAACAACATAATTTTATAGAATAAATACTGCTGGTTGTATAAATAAACAGTTGTAGTTACAAAAGAAAGATAAAAAACAATTTAATTACGGTGGCCTATGTGAATAAATCAAATTTCTCCTATAATTGGCTGACTTAATTTTTTAAATAAATTTACAATAAAATGCCGTGATTAAGATCAATTAAATAATTAATATATGTTTAATAATTCTTGAAGTATTCTTTCGTAGTAAGTAATACAAAAAAATATGGTTAATAGCTCAGTAAATAAGAATACGGAAACTGGGAATTATGATCGTTATTATACTGCGTTTATAGCGGTGAAAAGGAAGGACAATCAAGAATGTAGTAATAAAAATTGCCCGCTATTTTATGAAGAGTTCATTTGAGTATGATAGTATATTAAATAGAAGATAATCAAAATAAAAAACCTACAACAAAAATAAATAAAAAGAGTAATAAGATTCTTTGTTGAAAAAGGAACAAAGAATTAGACGAAGAATAAGTATTTGATGAAGAAGTAAGAAAAGTATACATAACATATATATGTTGGTAGTGGTGGGGATGGTTTGTTAGATGTGAATATTGAAGACGAGACGGTGGGTGGTTAGGAAATACTTAGGGGTTGTCAGAGGGAGGACCCGGAAACGGCGGCTGCAGATAGGACCAAGTCGACGCTCCGCCCCGCTACGACTAACCACCCTCTCCTCTCCTGGCGTCGGCGTCTTTTAATTGTCAACCTCCCTCGCTGCCTTATCTCCGATAATTATCTGTAGTAATATGCACAAAGTTTAGCTAACGTTGGGTAGGGTAATGGCGTCCCTGGGATCCGGCGAAGCACGTCTAAAAGGACGGGAAATATAATAATAGAGTCTTGACGCAATCATGCCAGGGCCATGCTATCATTTCCTCCTTCCTTTAACATCCTTTTGTTCCCGTGGACCACGTGAAAAATACATAAACCACTTAAACGTAACACACGTTGCTTTCTTGCTCAATTTCAACTCCCTCAATCTTATTACACCCATTTCATTTATATAATTGAACCCACATAAAAATGTTTATTCTATTTTTGAAAATTAACTATTCAAATATATTTGATAAATAAAAGAATCTATTTAAAAAAATAACGACCAAGATTCTTTAGAAAATTCTTCAGTTTTATAAAATCCATTACACGAAAAAAATGTTCACTTCCTTTATCTTATTTTTCAACAAGCTCACTCGAAACAAACTAGTACATTTCCTTTTCATTTTTCCACTTGCATTACTTTTACAACAAATTTAATATTCATTGGTAAGTAATATTAAGTGCTTTACAAAATTTAACTTTATATGCATGATTTTATAAATATTGTTTTACCATTTTTTATACTTTAGCATGTCTAGGTCAAGGGAAAAGTAATAAAAAAATTAAATGTCAAATTTTTATTACTTAAAAAACTTCAACATCATAACCATGGAGTACAAAGCAGAATAAAAACAGTAGCATACTGAGCAAATATTACAATAATTATTGTAAAAACAATTAAATCATTATTATGATTACATAATAATGATTTAATTTTTTTGACATTTTTTTAAAGACTTTTTCATCTCCTCCATCACCAATAGTGCACCTTACCAACCTAGATGGTCTTAATAGGCTGGCAGCACAATATGGGAGAGAGAGAGAGAAGAAATATAAGCGTACTGAACATCCAGGACGCCTTGGTATATTACACTAGTTAAAGATTGACGCTGCAAGCTAGTTAAGAAATAACAGGCTAAATTAAGAGATAACAAAATCCTCAAAAATTCAGGATACACAGGGATACGAATTTATAATGTCTTCTTCTTGCAGAAGTTGATCGTCCCTATATGACATCGTTGTACAACTAAATTGCTTTCAATAATTTATTTTTAAATTTACTATCAGGATAAACTTCCCAATAATAAATCTTCATTTCATACTCCTTGGCAACCCTTGAACATCTTACTATCGGTGAAACAAATCTCCAAGGTTACGCGGCACGTATACCGAACGATCTCACCCTGGCTCGAGGAACTTAGCATAATAGGAGGGTAGGAACCATATATTTAAAGAAAGTGCCTTATGGAATAATAAGATATTAAATAAAGTTCTTCTGGCAGAGAGAAGAGACAAATCCTAATGGAGGCGAACCTCAGTCTTACTTAAAACCTGCAATTCATTAAACGTAAACCTCAACCAATCTATAAAAACTTTTTGGACACCCTCCAACATATCCGATGTATAAGCTGTGATGTATAAATCTAAACAATCCTAATAACATTATTATCTATCCCGAAATTTTGTTTATACCTTCCGCGTGAATCTTGTAACACGACAGTTTTGTTTAATATTTGTAACCTTTAGAATTTAAACCGCGTAGTTGTATAAAGACTGAAAGCCGATTCCCACGATGCCAGTACTAAAAATAGCGTGATAGGAACGAACAACTAGCAGCTAGTTGACTTAAAGCGCTAGTGACTTTGAACATGTTTGATTTTACTAGCGGCTATTAGGGGATAAAAGGTCACATGATTGACCAGAGCTAATAAACTGGTTCGATGTGAACGTTTGGAAACGTCACTAGATGCTAATAAGGTGTTTTAGGAGGAGATGTGTTGTGTTGCGGGTGAAGTTGTCAGGCGAGAAAGAGTATACTGTGGACATTCGAACTGGCACAACTCTTGCTGTACGTGTACACACAGTTCCGCATAAAGTATCCATAACCTATTTTTTTAACAGTCTACAAATTTTAATGTACGCAAATGCCTACAACCTTATTTTAATGCAAAATATTCAAATACAAGTAATTATTTAATTTTAAAATATATATGTATTTAATTTGTCCAAGTAAAAAATGAAATTATAAATTACAAGAACTAAACTGCAAAAACTCACTAAACGATACTCTAAAGGCGCACGCAACTAACCAAACAAATTGGTCTGAATATAATAATGAACAGAAAATCATGTATGAAAACAAACTAGTCACATCATTATGTCTGACAGATTTATTAATAACAACAATGAAACCCAAGCGTAGTGACCGTGCGTGAGTCGCACATTACAGTAGCGATTTCATATTGTTGTGACTGTCCATCGATGCATGGTGAGGGGCGAAGAGTGAAGTAGATGAACACCGAAGCTGCTTGTGCCAGTTTGAATTGTCCAAGGTACACCTAAAGTGAATTCCGATTGAATTTCAAAATTTTCAGTCACTTATTTGCAAAAAACTCGTATAGGCTATTCTTTTGGATCTTCCAAAGCGAGCTCCCTTAAGTCTTGAAGAAGCCCCAAACTCTCTTCCTCTAATGACCCACTTTTTCACCCACTCACTGCGTTTTTTCGTTTTCAGCTCTCTTTGGCATGCTACGTGTATTCCCATTTTCAAGATTTGTCTTGAAGTGTTTCAGTTTACACAAACAGAAGACATGATATATTAAGTAACGCTTATTTTTTACAGCAATAGACAACACAACTCACGTATGTCTTAAAAAGATCATTGACATTAATGAGCTAGCTCCGTGGAAACCGCCACCTACACGCTAGTAACTCCTGCTAGTTGCAGCTAGTACTAGCAGCTACCAAGATGCTGGCCAAGATTTAGCCTAAATGTTATATATTTTGTCAATTTTACAAGAATAATCAGGTTTAATGTAGAATATAGTAGAATACACAGATGTAATGAAAATTATACCTGTATAATTGCGTATAATGGGTACGAAAAAGAGGCTGCTGTAAATAAAGGTGTTCGACAAATTTGTGAAGGAAAAATTTGACGCAGGAATAACAATTAAAGGAGAAACAATAAAAATGCTGAGCTTCGCCGATGATATGGTATTAGCTGAGTCAAAGAAAGAACTAGAGGATGTCTTAAATGGAATGGATGAGATCATTAGAAAGGATTACTTCATGAAAATGAATAAGAACAAACCGAAAGTGTTGTGCAGCAGCAAGAGTGGTTTAGAAGAGATGGTAAATTTAAAAGTAGGCAACGAAAACATACAGGAAGTTGGGGAATTCTTCTATCTAGAGAGTAAAATAACAAAAGATGGTAGAAGCACAAGTAATATCAAAAGTAGAATTGCTCAAGCTAGAAAAGCCTTTGAAATGAAAAACAGCTTACTGACAACAAACATTGATTTACAGGTTAGGAAAAGTTTTTTAAAATGCTATGTTTGGAATGTAGCACTATATGGAAGTGAAACAAGGGTGATAGGGGCTGTAGAAAAGAAGAGGAGGAGGCTTTTGAAATGTGGTGTTATAGGAAAATGTTAAAGATTAGGTGGGTGGACAAAATAAGTAATTTAGAGGTTCTTAGGCGAGTAGATGAAAAACGCAGTGTATGGAAGCATCTTACCAGAAGAAGGGATAGGCTAGTGCGACATATCTCAAGGCATCCAGGTATTGGTTCATCAATAATCGAGGGTAATATTGAGGGAGTGTATTGTAGGGGGAGGCAAAAGTTAGAATATTTAAAGCAAATTACAAAAAATGTAGGGTGTTACAGGTACGTAGATATGAAACGACTTGCGCAAGATATCACACCTTGGAGAACTGCATCAAACCATTCGAGAGACTGATAAAAAAAAGAAGAAAATTGTTTTACTCTACTTAATAACGTAAAAAAGTAAACGAAGTAGTTACAGTAGTAGAAAATAAACACAGAAGGACTAAATTCCTTTGCATTTGAACATGGGAAACCGTAGTTGAGTAGATTTTTCCACCAAGAAATTAATGTAGGGTTAATAGTTTTTGATTTAAAAAAAAAAATGTTTTATGAGACTACGCGTATCATGGCAGGTGGCAATTTTTTAAAAAAGCTTACCTTTGTGACATTATGGCAAAAACCATTACTGATTTCCTTATCTACTCTTTAAAAGGAATCAAGTGACACTATTTATGTGTCCAAATTCCGATTTCGATTTCTTATCTTCCGGTTTTGGACCATTTTTGGGCGAAACCGGAACTTTGAACCCAATTTTTACCCACCAACGTTTTGTGTAGCCTACGTTACGAATCCGAAAACCGTTGATTGCTATCTCTTGTAGTTTCTGACATCTAGGTGTGACAAACGGACGAACAAAACAAAATTATAGATCACAATTTTTAAAATTGCCACCAATAAAAAAAATAAAAACTTTGTAATGATTTTTGCGATGTAGTTGTGAAATAAATAAATAAATCTACATAAAATTTTAACGCATTATAAAAAACACGAGACTAAAACATAAATGCTTCATTCATTTTATGATAACTTTTTCATCAGAATTTTAAATTTTTAAAAAGAAATTGTAGAAAAAATAACTTTCTGTAATAAACTAATAAAATCTAAAAAAACTTATTTATATAATTTTTAATACAGCCTAATTAATTTAAACTATACGCTAACGACTGCTTGTCTTATACAGTAGCTATCCGTTCAACCGGATTTTATGGAACTGAGACTGATCCGGATAACCAAAATCTGGGTAAACGTGAAACACGGTTTACGTAACTTAGCACTTAGGCTAGAATCACCATGAAAAAACGTTGAACATAAAAATTACTAGGCTTCTATTATTCTGTAATTACATTTATATAGTGGGCTGTATACAATATTGTAACTACATACAATATACAATATTATTATATATTACAGATGGTGTAATACTGATATGTATAAAAGGACGAAACTTTCCAAACGACATCACACCAAACAAATAAAATAAAATATAGAGCATAAATAAAGTAAAAGATGACGTCTTATCAATAAAAAAGTAATTTCTTGAAGGTTTAATAATTACGTAATTTTATCTTGTTGTTGTTTAGGTCATCAGCCGAAAGGCTGCTTTGAACCTCTAGAGGCTTTATTAAGTAAAACAAGGAGTGAATTGGTTTATTTTTCCCTTCCTCACTGAGAGGAAAAGTATGCTTCTTAGCATGCCAGGCTCTATAAAAAGGATATACTTTCCACCCTGCAAATGATACCTTCGCTTCATTCACACAGGGTCTGGCTGTATAATGAAATTCATTACTGGCAGTGGAGATAATTCTGACTAGTGTTTTTTATACCTCTACCTATTCCTTCCTTAAATTCTTCAGTCATATAATTGGCTGACCATGTGATAAGGAACAGAACTAATTTTTGTTGCTCTGGAACTAGCAGATCAAGTGTAAATGATTCCACCTGCCTGTTATGGACATAATTTTATCTTATGTTTTTTTAGGAAGCTTTAATCTTTTCAACAGTGAGAAAATGTAATTTCGAAGGTAGTTTCCAAGATTACCTCATCCAAACAAACAAACAATACTTATTTTTAATATTAGGATAAATTTATAAGGTAAAGTACCAATCTGTCATAACTTGTTAAAACGCGAGAGAAGCATTCAAGGGAATAAGTTTTTAATGATATAAAGTTTGTTAAAAAATTATCTTATTTTAGAAAGACCGTATGAAATTATAGATGATAAAACATAACTGGGGTAAATATGTCATCTCTATTTGAATAATACAACAAAAACATATTGATAAACCGGTCCCGAGGACTTTCAAAAGCAGAGTGGTAAATTGAACTCAATAGTCCCGTGATTTAACCACGTGCCTAACTACTAGTATAACGTCACGGATGATGTATCTTAATTCTACACACTCCGTGGGAACTGTAAGTACACCACCATCAACACTGGTAACCGAACACAGAACTATTGTCATCAATATCCGAACGTCATCATCATGATTACTGATACATTGATCTTCATGGCAAAGTTAACCCCCGTTTTAAAAATTCATCCCTCTTTCTATATAGTTTTTTCAACATAGCTTTCGTTCCAGGTAGTTCCGGTTCATATACTATGTACCCCCTTATGGAAAATTACGGTACAATAGACTAAAGGTCTATGATTGAGTTTAATGCTACCCTTCGCATTTCGTTGAATAATACACAACACCATTCCTAACTATCATTATTATTGCTATTAACCCATCTAACCAACCCCCTCCCCAACAAAAACCATTTCAAAATAACAATACAATCAAATTAATGATTATAGACTAACTAAACTCTGGTGGTTATATCGTTTCTATTATCTCTATGCAATGAATGTGTTTACATTATAATAAACTGTACTGAATGGTCATATTACTTGTAATTTATATCTCTATTTAAACAAATTCATAAACACTGACTTGTTTATCCCACGGGCAATATGTCAGTATGTGCAATATATATATATGAATGAGTAACATATAAATATCAAGATATTTGAAAACTTATGAAATTAATAAACAACTATAAAATAAAAGTAAATTTATAATGAAATGTGGGAGTTAGATACAAAAATATTGTAGGTGCGTAAAGATAGGCTATATTTAGATAAAAAAGATAAAATAAATTATAGATATTAAACAACTTGTATATAATCGCAAATCCGAAATTGATTCCATCAATCAGGTAAACTATATTACAAACATATTACATTGTTTTTAATCCCTAATGTGTGTACGTTGCAATCTGTTCAATTCGGAACAATAAGCAACCCCATGACCCAATGAAATAAGGATGATGTGTATGACGTGTAAATGAGGTGTGGTCTTGTACAGACCCAGGTCCACCATTCATGAGTATGATCCATTCATGAGTAGTATGGTTAATTTAACCCTAAACATCAAAGTACACCGATAACCACTCTCAAGGATTCATTTATTTTATTTTCATCCCTTATGTGTGTACGATGAAATCTCTTCAATATAAGAACAATAAGCAACTCCCATGACTCAATGAGATGAGAATAATATTTATGATGTGCAAATGAGATGTAGTCTTGTACAGCCTCAGGCCGACCGTTCCAAAGAGAGTGTGGTTAATTGAACTCCGACAACCAAAGCGCACCAGTAACCACTTTCTAGTATTCAAATCCGTATGTAAGTAACCTTTACTAGGATTTGATCCAGAAACCTCAAATCCGTATAAAAGTAATCTTTACTAGGATTTTATCCAGAAACCTCAAATCCGTATAAAAGTAACCTTTACTAGGATTTGACACAAGAAACCTTTCGTCTCAAAAAATCAACTGTTTAACAGCTGACTCGAGGCGGCAACTTTATCTCTAAACCAACCCAGTGGGTCATACGACTTATATTTTTTATATTATCTTATTTAAAACAGCTGTTTTGGTTGTTATTATTTGGTTACTAACGGAATGTTTTTATTGTTGTATTTTGGTTGCTAAAAAAACTTTTGAGAATGAATGTATAAGTTATTTTGATTGTTTTTTGTGAAATTGGATTAAAAATCGTCTTAGTAATATATAATTTGGTTTATTGCTTAGAAGAAATCATTACTGAAGCGCGACAAAGGTTGGTCACCACGTTGGTATTAATATAACACCGGCGTTGGGTATTGTCCTGTAATAGAACCCCAGAGCTTCAGAGTCATGAAACATGAAAGATATTTGAAATCCACGATAGGAACATTTTACATCTCGTAATAATTTTTTCTCTATACTAATCTAGTATATATTAATACTAAAAAATAATAGTATGAGTTGAATAGTATGATTATATCATACACACTAAGTGTTAACAAATGATTTTTTTCTTAGATGAGAGCTCTTTTTTTGATATATATATATATATATATAAATATATTGAAATTGAAATATATACAGAACACTATTTACAGAACACTATTCAAAAATTATATAAAAGAAAATCGAAAATTCTCCAATGTAACTGAACACATGATTAAAAATAAACATAATATGTCAAATATAAAAAATAATCTAGAAATATTGGAAATAAATAACAGACAAAATGAAATTGAAATTTTGGAAAAATATTATATTTATAAATACAATAGCAGGGAAAAATTAATGAACACACAGATTGAATACGACAATCAACTGATTAGGTTGGCAAGACTGTTTTAAATGTAAGAATCGACTATTCCTTATCTACTATGGTAGGAGCAGGAAGTTTTAAATTTTGACTTAAAATAAATTTTAATTTACTGAAGATGTGTACAAGATACACGAAAGCGCTATAAACATTGGTAAGTGTTTTATGTTACCGTATTCTGGTGGTTAGAAAAATATATATTTCAATTTTAATTAATACGGCTGTTTAAAAATCCTACATAGGATGTTTGATAAAATAATAATGATATATATATATATATCTTCTTTCCTCAATGATAGTTTATCATACGTAATATTGATTTAATCACCGTAGACCTACATACTAAAATACATACTTTATTAGAAAGATAAAAATAAAAAAAAACAGTATAAAAGTACAGAAGAATTAAAATTATCACCGTTTCAGTAGAAGAGATTATAGCAGGAAATCATTAAGGGACGGGCGAGTTATTTTTTATAAGAATTTTTCTTGAGACTCATTAAAAACGTAAAGGGATGAAACGAAGAAGTAGGGTGTTGATCATTAGTAAAGATCCCTAACCTCCTTTTGTACACCCAACTCATTAGATATAGCTACGAGTAGGGCAAAAATCTTGAATTAAAAAATATTTATCACGCGTACTTTGTTTTCGTTTTTTATATTAAAAAAAGATATAACTGTATAAGTCTTAGATGAGGGTGTCAGGGAGAGAAATTAAAAATAGGGGTAGCTCATTTGAGAGGATCCCTGAACCTTAATGAGTGTCTTTAACCTTTAGAACACTAAACAACCCTGGATATTTAATATATTTTTCTGTTTTAAGTTAGACAATGATTTATTTATTGTTGTAAATTATTTTGTTTTTATTGTTTATGATTTGTTTTGCACAATGTTGTTATGTATTTACGAATAATATTAATTACTCTTCTTCTTTTTTCAAGGATTAGGCATCTCTGCCAGTTCCGAACCTCTCCAATCTGCCCATCTCTTTCTCGGGTGTTCTCGTTCTCTCCTGCCGGCCGCATTGGCGTAGTTGGTAACGTGCTCGCCTCTCATCATGCGGTCTTTGGTTTGAATCCTATTCAGGCACGGCATATTTTCATACGTTGCAAAAATCATTTCATCCTTCACCGTCTGCATTAGCAGTAATTGCAAAAAAAACTCCTGCCCTCCGGCTTATATCCCAGTGTCTGCCTAAGTATCCTATCCTCCCTCATTCTGTTCACGTGCTCTAACCACTGCATTCTGTTCTGAGATACCTTGTTGTTTATAGAGAAGATGTTGAGTTCTTTCCTTATCTCGGTATTTCTGTAACGATAACGATCTTCTCTACTGCACCCATACGTGTGTCGAAGAAATTTCATTTCAGATGGTTGCAATCTATTCTCCTTTCGCTTTGACAGCACCTAAGTTTCACTGCCATAGGAGTAGGGTCGGCATAAATAATAAATAAATAATACAGTAATATTAATTACTGGAGTATTTGTATTTTATTAAACAATATTGGTTTGCTGTGTGAATTAGCATATTCCTCAAAAAATTAAACGTTTAAAAAGTATTTCACTTTAGTTTTATCATAATTATAATTTATTTCGTAATTTAATTATGATTTTATAATTTATTCGAAGTTTAATGAACGAGATAAATTTACAAATTTCTGTTAAAAGCAAAACGATTACCACTCCAGCAAAGGTTGGTGATCCTTAAAAATGATAAAACGTTAATATTATTTTCTATAACTAAGAAACTAGTTTAAAAACACTTTTAAAAGCCCCGTTCGTGAGGACGACGACGCGTCTCATGGCTGGTGGCAATTTTTTTAAAACTTACTTTTGACTAATAACAAAAGCTATTAGTGGTTTCTATATCCAGTTTTGGGCTACTCCATTGGAAACCGGAACTTCAAACTCAATCATTTCTGTAGCTACTCTTTAACAGGAACGATACTATTTTTTTTACTAAATTTCGTCTTTGATTTCATAACTTCAGGGCTACTTCCGGTGTAAGCCGGAAGTTTAAACCCTATAATTTTTGTATCTACTCTTTAAGAGGAATCGAAAGACTCTATTTTTGTTTCCAAATTCCGACTTTGATTTCTTGACTACCTATTTCGTGACTACTATAGGTCACTTCCAATCGAAACCGGTACTTTAAACCCAATTTAGGCACACTATTTTTTTTGTAAATTACGAATCCGAAAACGATTTGTTGATATCTTTTGTAATTTCTGACATTTGGATGTGACAGACGGACGGACAAAGGAAAATGGTATATGCCAATTTAAAAATTTCCACCATATGACAGATGAATTAAAACTGGTTAAGAAATTAAAACAGGAAGAATACAAAACAGCTTACACTCATTGGATTAAAACTTAAAAGAAACTTAAAATTTCTCATATTTTCAGACATGGATCTCAAAACATTTTTAAAGTTCGTATAAGAAAATAACACAGCTTTCGTTCATCCGTTTGGCTATTCTCAAGATATTTGTTGTGACTCATCTTAGTTGCTGTGAGGTAAACAAAAAAAGACTCAGGTGAGAATGCACTATTAACATCACGACACTACTACTGTCTGTCTGTAACTTGATGGCCTCCGTCAGAGGGTAGCAATATGCGGATTGTAAAACCATTTCGGAAAACATACATCTAATTTTTTAAAAGTAACAAACTTGTCGGAAAAGACGTATTTTTATAAATCAAAGTTTTCGCATTGTTTTTGTTTTAAAAGCTTATCTCGAAAAGCACACGCTTAACGAGATAATGTCATCTGTCTCACGCCCCTATACAATTCGTCCAATTTAAATAATTCTTTCACTAAAAATTAATTGAAAATTTCTCTTTATTTCATTTCCTACATGTGTACAGCTATCTTTAAAGACCAAAAAGTTTCTCGCATGCTGACTTTTTTTATGTCGTATTTTGCGATTGTACAAAATTTATTTATGAGAACACCTCTTAACTTAAAAAGTAATGAATTTCTGTTAAATTTTATTGCATCATCGTTCCCCATAATTATTACAGAAAAAACCTGCCAAATATTTGTTAATCCGTGAAATAGTTTTTGAGCAATGACCATGTACTTGAAAAAATACCCTTCTTTCTTTAAAAACAAAAAAACTATCTATATGTTTTACTAAATTATACATTATCTCATTAAACGTGTGTTTTTCTAAATAATATTATAGAGAAAAAGCATGCAAAATACTTTGTTTTATAATAATACGTCATTTCCAATAAAATGTAGTTACCTACTTGAAAAAATTAGAAATGTTTTTTTTGAAATGGTTTTACAATCCTCATATTGCTCCTCTCTGCTGGAGGCTATCAAATTATAGACAGACATTAGCAGCAGCTGTATTAGAAAGAGATAGCCGTTAAATTAAGAAAAGGAGTACCAATAACATGCACACATGGATCATATAATAATATAAGCTTCTCATAGTTACTCGCAGAAAATTTTATTTTATTTTATTTTTAGGCGCCAAACTAGCTGCCGGCATTAGTACAGTAAGTCTAATCTTTAGAATTTCCCTGGGTTCAACGCGGAAATCATTATAGCATGTACAATAATTAAAATCGATCATATAAAGTTATTACATAAAAAATGTTTATTTATAATGCGCCAAATATATGAATTATATTTCTATCCACTAATAAATTACTCTGACCTACAGATATTTTTGCGTTTTACAATACATTAGTTCTTGAAGAATGGATATAGTTATTTTTGGTGTTTTATTAAAGCTTCCTTTCAGACTTGTAGTATGCCTTTTCAATTAAATTTATTTTATTTTTATCATATTTTATTTTAGTTATTAATTAAACGGATTTTAGGTTTTAATATTAATTTATAAGTTGAAAATATCATTAAATGTAAGATTAATCGGTGACAAACTCATTTTAAAATAAACACAATATTTAGTATGTAATACAATAAGTTAAGTTAAATAACAGGATGCAATAAATTAATGTATAACAAAACAATAACAGGACGTAAGTCATCAATTATTAGTAATAGTTTAACGTATTTTTTCTCTTTAACAACATGTAACGAACTTTGGGTATAGAAGTGGGAGTAGAAGCTTCCAGAACAACACGACCGTTAAATTTAAAATCTTAAATTAATAAGTAGTGGGACATATTTGGAGATCGCTGATTGGTTAGGCCAATTGAAGGTTAATGAGAGAGGGGTTTCGGGCGATTATGCCAGGAAAAGCGACGCGACACTCTGCTTTCATCTTCAGAATCGTACAGATGTATTCTTTGTAACAGATGTATTTTTTTTAACATGTGAATTTAGATGCATTGGCTTATGTATATCTTTATAAAAATAGAGTCAGTTAATAATGTAATAGATGAGTAAATTGTTATAATATTTGTTTTTTAATTAATTGTAAAGTAAATGTATTATTATTATTATTTTTTGTACAAGTTTATAAATGTGTATCAGTTGAGTCCGGACACACGTAAGTCTTAATTTTATAATGTATTTCATTTTTAAATAATTAAAAACAGTGTATTTTCAATATTAATAATTTCATAACATATAATTTAAATCATCATTAAAGTTATGTATCTGTATAAATGAGTTTGTTATCCGTTATTTATCCTGGAGTCAACTTCTGCATGACACAACTCACTACCGGACAAATAATTTTCAAACCTTTGGATTATAATAATTTAAATATTCATAATAAATTCATTAACTTAATTAAATATGATTACTCCTACAAATTATGTCAATCTCTCGTGGGAAAATATAGTATCTAACAGACTAAAGGTTTAAAAATAACGCAAAGATATTAAACTTCAGATAAATAATATTATGATATATAATTTTTGATTTTGAAAATTCTGAATTTGTTATAAAATAATTTTTAAATTCAGTAAAATGTTTTGTTGTTATAGAAGAACATTTTTGGTTGTAAAGTGTTATTGGCTTTACGTGTGAATACTTTATTATATTTTTATAAAATTCTGAAATCTTGTGGTTTTAGCTTCAAAAGGAGTATAAGCAACTGAACCGGCCAGCTTTGTAGAATAGATGACAGAGATGAATGCGGCAGTAGAGAACGAAAGAGGGTGGAAAAGAGATGAAGGTTTGGGGGATAAGTTTGTAGTCATGGCAACCGAGAAGAAAGTGCGACTATGAGGCGGTTTGCTGTTCTACCAGCTAGCTATTCATCTTGTCCCTTTCCAGTATATTCTCTTGTTCCCCTGAGGCACTACCTCGAGATAAAATCGGAATAACAAACTTTTTACTATGAGACCGACCATCCACACGCCCTCTCACTAGTTCTAACCCCTTTCCTAAAGTTTACTCAAGATTTATACGACAATCGCTGGCTGGCTGGCTGCGACCTGTTTCGGCTCGCGGTTGACTAACGAAGTGTGGAGACCTCCCTGTAGAAAACGTTAAATTTCAAACTTCCGGTGGAGAGGAACAGACCCAAACATCTTGAAGAAGATAACGGGGAAGGATATATACTACTACATTTTATTGTATTGATCACAAATAAAACAAAAAACTACACACTAACAGAAAGTTAAACAAAATGTCTCAAAACAAAGAACAATAAAATTTATAAGCTATTCAAATATATCATATATAATTTATGTTAGTAAGAATCTGTTCGGCATTTGAAGATTTGAAATAAGGTCAAATCCCTACATTCAATTTTAGGTATTAACAATATCACCACTTTGTGAATTAACTTTTTTAAACAAACAATATTCTGCATATCTTTTATTATATATGATCGCATCACTAAAGAAGTACGGTTATTTGTCAAACTAAATTATAACAAATCATAGCAATATATTGGCAAATGATACACAATTATGATTAAGTTAATAACACGTAATATTTAACAAGAATGAAAGTGTTACTAAAACAGTTGCAAAGTATTTAAAATAGTTAAGTAAATACAGAAAGAAAATAGAATCACATTTTATTTTTCTTATTAGACAGTGGTACCGATGTACTTTGATGGTTGGGGTTCAATTAACGCTTATTCTTTCAGGAGTGGTCGCCCTGGTCTGTACAAGAGTACACCTCATTTACTCGTCATACACATCATTCTCATCTCATTGGATCATAGGATTGTTTATTGTTCTGAATTGAACAAATTGCAACGTATTAATACACAGATTAGGGATAACATTTTTATTTTTCAAATCCCAACCTATTAAAATAAATGGGCACGCCTAACTGATCATCAGAATATACTTAGATAACTACAAATTTACTTGCAATTAGAAATCAGAAATATTCTACACATTCTTAGAAGTGATTATTTTTTAATCGAATTCATCTCAGCTCTATACAATACGGTTGTTTTATACGCAATTTACTGTCTATCCAAGCAAACTCTTTGTTCGGTGATTAATTTATCAGTCATTTAGTCCGACATTAATTAAATGAATGATATGTATCTTTTGATATATTGTAACATTGTAGCATGATATTCTAGAAATAGTTGAGGGAATAGATTGTTTAATTTAAGAAATTGTGCATTGTATGAGGTATAGTGTATTGCACAAGGGTTATGGATTGCAGTGAATGAAATGTGTTGAATAGGAATTCTCAGAAATCAAAACTAGTAGAAACGTTTGTTTTTATTTTGATTCCTTCTACGACATTCCAGTCAAAAAGAAAAAGTGTTCGAAGGGTCTCGATTGTTTGTAGAAGGTATAAGTTCGTAGGTATAGAAACAGTTAGCGCCTTTGTCGTGAGTCAGTTGTTACTTGTACCGGGTATGAAATCAGTCTTGTCGGGCCAGTTTGAATAGTTTCTTTACGGAACCGGTTCTGAATTAAGTTAATAGTTCATGAGCGTACGGTTGGAACCAAGTGGTTTTGGACAGGTAAATCTACATTTACCTTTTTGTTTGATTGTTAAGTTAAGTTTCTAAATTAGTCAAGTTTAGTTTAAGCAAGTCTTGTAATTAATTTAATTGAAGTAATCTAATTATTTCATTTGTTAGTAGTTTAATAATCAATTGTAATTATTAATTGTATATATAAATAACTTTTATAAGTCTAAAGAAAGACTGTTTGTTATATATTATACTTAGATCCCCATATTATACTCAGATCATGTCTCGCTACGATTTAACCCAGTTCAATCAGATTTAAAAAAATTCTTGATGAAGCAAAATGTCAACAGGACAAGCTAATTCAAAGAAAGAACTATTTTGGAAAGGTTTAGGAAACGGACGTTTAAATGAATACCGATCCAAGATCTATAAATTTTTGGCAGTTTTTGTATCAATAAATAATATTAAATCTTGTAAGATAAAGAAATCTTGTATGGACAAAAAAATTAGTGAAAGAAATGATTGAAGAATCTTTGAGTTGTGAAAAGGAGAATTTGATAGAAAGGATTCAGAAGAATTTGTTGAAATTGTTTTAAAACAAAAAAGAATTAGGAAACGAAATGAAGTTGCTGAAAGCTTACCTGAATTTCTTTTGTCTGATTCGTGTAATAAATCTTGAGTATTTGTTGGTCTAGCAGTCGGACAAAACGGTGAAGTAGCAAGATCACTAAACGCACTATAACCTCCTCTATCTTGAAGAGCGGCTTTTGCTTTTTCTACAGATTGTTTGAGCTGTTCAAATGTTGAAGAATTGCATGCGAATCGGTATGCACAACCGGGCCAATCACCTGGTGATCCTCCTCCGACTGTCACACAATCCTCTGATTTGATGCGCTTTAATTCTAATGCGCTCTGGTACGAGCAAGAACTTTCGTACATTGCCAGCTCCAGCCTGGACCACCTGCAACATTACAGAAATTTTTAATTACACTTACATATTATAATATGTCAAATAATTTACAATAAGCTTTAGTTCCACTATCTGTCATATTCCTAATTTCATTTGATAAACCTTTTACATTGTTTTACATCACCCTGTTTTTTAAATATTTTTTGTTTTACATCAGAAATCCTAAACTTGAATGAATTTAATTGCATACAGCAGTCAAACAAAAATGTACAAAACAACTGGTTAATATAACAACCTATCGTGGATAATGCAATTTTGTGATTCATCTTAATTAAACCTTTCCCTAAAAACCCTTCAATTACGTTTAGGAACACCTTTAATAAAAAGTTGGTAGATTAAAAAAAAGTCTGTCCCCTTCTTAGTTCTATAAGTAGGCCTACTTTAATCTTGCTACTCTTATTAGATAAAATACTAAATATTTTTATAATTTAATAGTGCAGAACAAATATAAACAAACTTGTTTTCATAGCTATTTAGGTTAACCGATTAAAATCTAGTTAAACCAAAGAATTTCAAACATTTTTAATTGAAAATTACAAGGACTGAATGCCTTTTTTATTCGTTTGAACAGCGAGACTAATGTGAACTAATGAAAACAACTTTGTTTATATTTGTTCTGCACTATTAAATTATAAAAATATTTAGTATTTTATCTAATAAGAGTAGCAAGATTAAAGTAGGCCTACTTATAGAACTAAGAAGGGGACAGACTTTTTTTAAATCTACCATCATATTATCATATGAGGATTTTGAATAAAACGATCTAAATTGATCCTGGAACTGACATCTTCACTTCATTCATCAAGTCTGTGCATTAATATCTATTTTGTTCCGAGAAGATAATATTAATTATTATTGGTTACATTTGTATTTTTTTTGTTCATAAATTTACAAATTTTGTTTTTTAATATCTGTATGAGTATCTTGTCATCGTGTTTAGTTTTCTTATAATTTCATGTAATAATTGTTTCGAATGTAATTTGAATGGTCTGTTGTATAATGATTAGCGCAACTGACTTCTATGGTTCTTGGATTCGATTCCCAGTCAGGTTTGGCATGTTTTTATCTGTATATCATTACCTAAGAACTAACTAAGACTTATGTAGGCATCATTACTAAATTAAAAAACTGGTGAGAAACACTCACAGAACTTTCTCTAGCCAATGCAAATAATTACCCAATATAACCTAACATTAATTATAAAACATTAGAAATAAACAGAAAAACTAACCTGAATAAACATAACCTAATTTTAATCATGAGTGAAGGACGTAAAATGCAATTCTACCTCAGTTTGGCTTAAAAATACGGAGTCACTCTTTCACGCTCAACTAGAATCTGTAGAGAAAAATTGCTATAAATAAAATTTGTAGCTCTTTCAATTTCCTATAAATTTTGTTTTTACACTTTTGTTGTAAAATGTATACTAAGGCTGAAACCTTAAAAATAATCGATTTTTTTACACGTTATCGGGAGAAAAAACAGAAAATCGCTAATTACCGCTAAACCAAAAAAAATGTTAGAAATAAAATTTGTAGGATTTTAAATTATCTGCAACTTTTATTATATACTCTTTTGCCCTAAAATAAATATTAAGCCCGCAATCTTAAAAACACCATTTTTTCGGGGAACAGCCTCACCAAGAATTTTACCAGACATGGCGCCTAACCTATCTTGCAGAGCATAAACAATGTAGTTAATGAGGTGATTTTTAGAAAAATCGCAGGAGCCGTTTTTGATAAAATCGAAAAAAGTGAAAAATGACACGAATAAACTACTACTTCTGGTTGACCGATTTTGATGAAAATGTTCGTGTCGGGTTCTTTAGTGGTGTCTAACTTAAGTTTCAAGTTTTTAATTTGTACAATGTATTGTTCTTGAGATATATTGTTCACTCACACATACACACAGGACCAATCGCTAAAAACATGTTTTTTGGGTTCAGGGGGTCTAAAAACGTGTAGATCCGGTGAAAACTCGATTTTGAAAAATCGACATGAAAACAATACTTTCCTTCCTATATTCATATCGGCAAGAGAAAGTAAAAACCAACTTTAGTAAATTATTTAACCAAAAGAAAGTATGTGTTATTCCAGGATTCAGCAGATGATTTGTAATTAATACTACAAAATGCAAGTGATGTGCAAAATATTTATATTTTACATATTTTGTTTTAAGCGTTTCTTTCTACAATGTTTAGTTCAGCGTTAATTAGTGAGTTTTTTGTATTTTGTTCATTAAAATCAGCAAATAAAATTGGATTATTTAAGATTGCGGCTTTAGTACATATTTTACAAGAAAAGTATTTATAGTCAATGTTATTGAAAATTTAAAAAACCTACAACATTTATTCTCATTCTTAATGTGATCTATCAAACTAAACTCGTGAACTCTTCTCAAGAATTTCACATTTCTGTTGCCTGGATCTGACGTTCATCTTTCCTCCCAAGTACCGAGTCAACTGACTACCGTACATCAATGAAGGTAAATGATATAAGACAAAGAAAATTCTAAAATATTTTTAATCGTTTCTACGAACTTCATAATATTAAATCCAAAGTAATCATAAATTAATTTAATAATTATTTTTGATACGATAACTAAAAACATAGGTACATAATTTTTAATTTACATAATTATATAAAAATTTTTGACTATTTAAATCACCACCTTCAACAAGATCCTTGTTCTAATAATACATTCGATTCTCGTGATACAAAAATGGAATAATCTTCACATTAATATGATTATGGTTATGTGTTACCATTAGATAACACGTGTACAAAACTTGAATAAGTATCTAATTTTCAAGATAACAGGAAGAATATAAAATTCATCGCCTTTTCTTTTTAAATATAGAATAGCCGACTGCCATGCACTATTGTTCATTTACACAATGTTAACATAAAAAAATACAAGATGTTATCAGTAGATTCCTTCCGTAAAATGGTGCGCAAACCATAACCACAGAATAATTAAACTATCTTCACCATTAATCCGTAAGTATCAACTAAGTTATTTTTATATTAACCTCAAAAATCTACTACACTCACGCAATTGTCCAAAATACAAAAATACGTATTTTATTATTTTAATACCAGTTAATTGAATCTTATAATTCAAATGTATTTTTAACTAGGTACTACCACTCGTTGCATTTGACGGAAAATTAAACTTAAAGTATTTAACTTCTCACTCAACTTAACACGTTGAAAGCTAAATCACGATTGTACAAATACAACTAATAGGAACTGGAAACAGGAATGTGGTTGATATCAGTATAAATCACCAAAGGAAGGGAAAAATACGACCAGTGAATAACTGAATATGTGTCACAAAAAAGTAAATAACATAATATATTTCTTTAACAAAATAAACAAGGTGCAATTACGCATTGGTCACTCTACACTTACGAACACTTACTGAAGAAATTTTTTTTAAATTTTTTATTAAACTTATTTATTTATAATCAGCCTTTACAACGTGGCTTTAAGCAAATCATTTAAAATTATAAGCAAATTTTTTATAATTTAAAGAACTAAACTGACGTGAGTGAAGTAGACACAGCCTTTGCTCTTACTTCAATTAAATAAAATTAAAAAATAAAGTTAATAAAAAACTAAGAAAAGTTGTAAAGTTACAAAATTAACAATGTAAAACAATGTAAAAGAAGTAAACAAAAAATGAAGTAAACAATGTAAAAGAAGTTAACAATAGAAAAGTAAAATTAAATTAAATTTTGAAATTTCACTTTAGATTAAAAAGTAGTGATGAAGATGTATGGTGAATTTAATTTCGTGTATGGATTAAAATCGTTGGTCTAAGTCGAGGCTGTGATGTTTTATGAGGCGCTTCGTTTCCTCACTGTTGTCCAGTAAATTTAATGCCAGGTGGTTCTCGTGATCGTTTAATCTTAGCTGGTACCGGAGGCTCAGCTCTCTTATCTCTTCTGTTATGGTACGGATACGAAGATGGTCATGTATTTCCGAGTTTCTTATAGACCAAGAAAGATGAACCACAACATTGTACACATTGCAGCACGCCACTATCAATCAAACTATCATCGCCGGCCGCGTTGGCGATGTTGGTAACGTGCTCGCCTCTTATCACGCGGTCTTGGGTTCGAATCCCACTCGGGCATGGCATTTTTTCATACGTTACAAAAAATTCATTTCATCATTCACCGTCTGCATTAGCAGCAATTTGCAAAACAGTCGGACGTTAAACCAAAAAAAAAAAAAAAATAAAAAAAATATCAATCAAACACACTTTCAATCAAATCCACACGAACACTATTTAAAATAAACAACATTTTCGCATTAAATTTGGTAGACAAAGCAGAGGTTCAAAGCACAATAATTTTTTTAAAATTTCACAAAATTTCAGATTTGATATAATTATAAAATCACATAATTTTTTTCATTGTCATTCTATTTTTTATTTTTAAGTTGTCTAAATTTTTATTGAACCTAACTAATTTTTCATAATGTTTTTATACATGCCTTATTGTGTTTGTTTATGTCTTCTTTCGGAATTTTATACAACATGTATTTTTATATGTAACGTGGTCGCCAATGACCTTGTAGTCGATGCTGTCTTAAATAAATAAATAAAAAAAAACAATTTCTTTGGTTTGTTAAAGGTTTACATAACTTTTCATCCAGAAATAAGATTTGACGTAATTTTTTGAATGTCCCGTAAATGATTTTCAAATTTTTGTAAAAAAAAGCAGTAAAGTTTGATGTAATGTGAAACGGTGCCGTACCACACCTGATACCTGCATAATACAATACATTGTATCCTGTAGTTGGAACACAATAGAATAGATAGATAAAATAACTAATTTTACCAGAAACAAATAGAATAAAAGATAACTTCATTTTACCAACCAAAAATGTTTTAAAAATTCAAAAAATTACGTAATTTATAGCCTATGTTACTCAGGAAGCTCTAAGATTTCTAAAAATTAAATAATTTTTTTAATTCGGTTGGGTAGTTTCTGAAATTACCTCGTACAAACAAACAACATTTCTTTATAATATTTAGTATAGATTACATATTTTACCAACCGTCATTGAATTTTTATATAGAAATATTTAAAAAGAAAACTCAAGCTGAAATTTCTAATAAATTTTCAAATTTTACACTAAATATTTGTTCGTAGGCTATAGTTTGAATCTAACGACACGCTAGGTTTAAGCAAATAAAAATAATTTTTTAAAACAACTTAATCTCCGAAAATAGTAAAACATAAAACTTCATTGTAAAATAAATTTTTTTTTACTTTCTCTTGCCTGTATGAATATTATAGGAAGGAAAGTATTATTTCCATGTCGATTTTTCGAAATCCAGTTTTCACCGGGTCTACACGTTTTTAGACCCCCTGAACCCAAAAAACATATTTTTTGCGATTGGTCTGTGTCTGCGTGAACAATATATCTCAAGAACGGAACATCGTACGAACTTGAAACTTGAAACTTGTAACTTAAGTTAGATACTACTACCGGACCCGACACGAACATTTTCACCGAAATCGGTCAACCGGAAGTAGTAATTTATTCGTGTAATTTTTCAAATTTTTCTCAAAAACGGCTTCTACGATTTTTTTAAAAAATCGCCTCATTTACTACATTTTTATGCCTTATAAGAGCATATACGGTAGGTGCCATGTCTGCTGAAACTCTTGGGGAGACTGTGCTCTCGAAGTGGTAGTGAGCTAAAAAATGTTTTTTTAAGATTGCGGCATTAGTATGCACTTAGAGCAATAATGTATTATTATAAAAGTTGTAGAAAATTAAAAACCTATTTCAAACATTTTTTTGTATAACGCTTAGTGTAGCAGTAATAAGCGATGTCCTTTTTTCACTAAAATGTGTAAAAAATGGATATTTTGAAAAATTTCAGGCTTAGTGTGCATTTTAAGACAAAAGTGTACGTAATAAATTTTATAGGAAATTAAAAGATCTACAACTTTTATTTACAGCATTTTTCTTTGCAGCGTCTAGTTTAGCGTAAAATAGCGATTCACGTATTTTTAAGCCAAACTGAGGTTGCTTTTCATTTTGCATCATTCACTCATGATTTAAATAAGGTTATGTTTTTTGAGATTAGTTTTTTGTTTATGTCTAAAATTCGGTCATTAAGGCAAGAGAAAGTCGTGTGAGTGTTTCACACCAGATTTTTAGTGTTAAAAGTCACATCTACAGCTTGGTCATTAGCGACTACGGTGAGTTATGTAACTGTGATGGTGGGTTTTAACTTGTTATAACTTCTAGGCTCTGAACGGGAATCGAACCCGGGACTTGCACGTTGTAGGCTAGCACATTACCACTACTCTTCGGGTGCGGCCTAAAAAATAACATTAGTTTTGTAAATAAAAAATCAATTAATCTAAATTAATTTAAATCTATCTAAAACAATAGGTGTAAAAGATGAGAAGGATTATCAGCTGAGATGAGAAACACTTGCTTTAATATTTCCAGTTGTAAATTGTACAGTTGTAAATAAAAAATTAAATTGAAGCAAAAAAAAAAGTATTTACAAGTTGGAATAGATTTTATTTTTTCGTTTATCCATCATCATAAGCTATACGGAATAGGCCTCCTGGTCTGTTCACCTTCTAACTTTAATGGTGGTAATTTTTAAAATTGTCATTTATCATTTTCCTGTGTCCGTTTGCCCGTCATAACCAGGGGATAGCCTGTGTCCGTTTGCCCGTCATAACCAGGGGATAGAAACTACAAGAGATAGTAACAAAGGCTTTTTGGATTCGTAATTCACACAAAAAGTTAGTGGACGTATATTGGTTTGAAGTACCAGATTTTAGACTAAAGTGGCCCAAAACCGTCAAGAAATCAAAGTCGGAATTTGGAAACAAAATGGTCATTTGATTCCTCTTAAAGAGTAGATACAGAAATCACTAATGGTTTTTGCCATAAGTCAAAGATAAGCCTTTTTAAAAATTGCTGCCAGCCATGAGACGCGTCGTCCTATGAAAGGAATTTATAATCTTTTATTTCTTAAAAAAAATTAAATGCGTATTTCTTCCAAGGTCGTTCAATATCACGTCTATTTGGCTTGTGAATGGACATTTGTTTGTGCGTACGCACGAACACCAGCCAACAAATAACCATTACTCCCGCCTTATCTCCGAATGGTTGATGTTTATCTGACAATATTCCGTAAATAATAAATTTGCAAATATAATTAATTAAATATTAGTCATCAGAAGATATGTACTCTAAATAATTTTCTGTCTCAAATTCAGAAGATTAATTTGTTAAGTTTTAATAACGTTACTGTACCTAATAAACATACAACTATCATGTTCCTCGTTTATATTGTGGGATTGAGGAGATACATAAAGATCAACGTTATAAGATATCCCCCTGTAGAACACGGAACGGTCGTAAGGGGTGTAGTACGGTTGTTGTAACCGGGCCGTATATATATTACCGTCGGTAATAATTTTTAACCTTTATATTAAAAAATGCATTAACATCGTATTAAAGCTGAAATTAAAATTATTTTTTTTTCTTGAAAGATAATGAAAGATCTGACGCAGATTCGGTATCTTTCAAGTAAAAATTAAAAATTGTTTTTCAGTAATTTTTTTAAATTAATAATGTGTGTACGTTGCAATCTGTTCAGTTCAGAACAATAAGCAACCCCATGACCCAATGATCTAAAGATGATGTGTATGACGTGTAAATGAGATGTAGTCTTGTGCAGACCCAGGCCGACTATTCCTGAGAGAGTATGGTTAATTTAATCCCAACCATCAAAGTACACCGGTAACCACTGTCTAGCATTCAGATCCGTATAAAAGTAACTATCTTTACTAGGATTTGAACCAGGAACCTTCATCTCCGAAAATCAGTAATTAAACAGCTGACTCGCGGCAACGAATTTTTAAGTAATTAAAAACAATTTTCCGGTCACATTGGCGTAGTTGGTATTATAACGTGCTCGCCTCTCATCGTGCGGTCGTGGGTTCGAATCCCGCTCAGGCACGGATATTTTTCATACGTTACCAAAAAAATCATTCATTCTTTATTACACAGTAAGTTACAACCCAAAGTCGTGGCTAATGACCATTGTAGTTGATGCGACGTTAAATAAATAAATAAAAAAATTTAAAAAATATTTATGTATTTTCTATTTGTACTACTAGTGACTTGGCAAGTTATTTCGATTTGTTTCAGTCCAAGAAGTGTATCAATAATTTGTGAAAATAAATGTCAACGTTTTATTGAAATGGTTTTAAAAAGAGAACGGAAAAGCTAAAAAAATTAATTTTGTACAATTGACGCTTTTTTAAAGATTGTTATAAAAAATATATATATACCTATATTAATTTTAAGTTTTATTACATCGATTAAAAAGATAAAGTTTTACAATTTCAATTCTTATTTGGAACAAACACATAGATAATTTATCTTATTGTTTTTACTGAAGACTGACTTAATAATACATAGAAATGATAAAAGCAATAACAGTAGTAATACAACTGGCACAAAGACTCATGTCATTTGTTTTAAATGCGGGCGCGCACCAGTACAATGCAGTGCCACCACGATTTCTGCGTCTGTTGAATTTATCTCCAGCAGTTTCTTTCCTCCCAAGCAAGGCAGTCCGGAAACCACAAAATCGGCTTGATGTGCATATATCACTTACACTGCACAGCAGGAGTACCAAAATTCTTCTTTTTAAAAACTCCCTTTTGATTTACACAACCAGCTTTTCCATACAATCATTCAGATAGTGTTGCACTTAAAATAGTACTTATAAATCATTTTTTTAAAAACCTTAAGTATCAATAAAAGTAAAATAATGTTGGCAGAAAATAATATTGTTGAATAAAATCTCTTGAAACAATAAAAATTATGAAAATAGAATAGTTTAAACAAGGACTTGACCCAAAATAAAGATCACTTAACATTTCAAATGATTTCTTTATTCTTATTTCCAATTGAGCAAAGTAGAGCAACAAAAAAATCGTTTCGTTACATTTCTTATACTAATAGTAATATTAATTTCAGAGAAGTCATGACAATATTCTTGTAAAAATATTTACATATAAGAAGTAAAATCTTGAAGTACTGTTAAAATTCTGTATACTTTTATTATCCAAAACTTCCTTTTTCCCTTTCCAGATGATAATTTTTAACAAGAGTGTTTGAACTTTTGGCATTTAGTTGTTCGGCTCATCCAAACCTATTGCATTACAGTCTCCAAACTTATTCCGAAATTTCTTTGAACTGCAGCTGATTCTTCTTAATACTTCAATAAAGAGACCAATTCAGATTTAAGATCGTTTATACGAGATATATTATCAAAATGTAATTTAAAATATATTATAAAATTGTATTCATTCAAAATCACTTACAATACAAAAATCAACTGGTTCAACAGTTAAGCTTAAATTTATTCATTCAAAATCACTTCCAATCAACTAGTTCAACAACTAAGCTTAAGTTTATAAGTTCAACATTTATAATGCATAGGCAGCACCTAGGGTAGATAGGCCACTACTTACGAGACTAAATTTATGTAATGGTAAAAATCAAACTAAACAAAATACAGATCATAAAAGGTACAACTTAAAGAGATTGTTATAATTGCAGCTTTTAAGATTGCTAGACTATATGCCTGTCATTTTTTCTGTTCATATCTTATCTTCTTTAATAACACCAAAATTGGTAGATAATACCAATTGTCATTATAGGTTTAAGTGTCAAAAAATATTATGATAAATAGTACTCTCAAGTTCACTTATAATTTAAGGATTTAAGGATATTGATGTTTTTGTATATAAAACCTTAATACATTGGAAGGTAAAACCACTCATAAACCTCTAAATAGAGGTTTATGAGTTATAATAGAGGTGTAAAAGACACTAATCAGAGTTATCTCATCTGAAAGTAATGGATTTCATTATACAGCCAGACCCTGTGGTGAATGAAGTGAAAGTGTCATTTGCAGAGTGGAAAATATATGCTTTTCAGAGGGTCTGGCATGCTGATAAGTGTACTTTTACACTTGGTGAGGAAGGCAATGGTAAACCACCTCACTCCTCGATTTACTTAGTAAAACCTCTACAGGTTCAAACCAGCCTTTTTGGCTGATGACCTAAACAACAACAAACCTCTAAATAATTAAACAATAATTAACTCAGTATTTCTTAAAAATTGTATGTCTGAAACAAACGCTATCCAACTTAGTGGTTATGTATTACAGGGGGTCCTCAACTTACGAACATAATGCGTACCGGCCGAGTGTTCGCAAGTTGAATTGTTCGTAAGTCGGAATACACGTCAGTAGATTTCGTAGCAGACACTAGCGACCTAATTGCTTTTCATAACGTACAAAAACTAGCATACTTAGTGAAATTGTAATCAGCAACTAAATAAAGATAAAATCTGTTAAACTATTTTATTCGTTTTTAATAAGTACTATTTATAGTAACTTAATACATACTGTATATACTTTTAGCAACTGAATACACTGTTAACACATAAATACATTGAATACTTTTTACAGAAAGAAAAGACCATTAAAAATTAAAAATAGCAAAAACATGAAATAAAAAGTAAACATTTTCATAAAAATTTAAAACATATTGAAGATGGTTTTACAATATTTACAGCTTTAGCTTTGTTTGAAAAAAGTTTTGAATGGATGTTTGAACTGTTACAAGTTTCTTTTCTTCCAAAAGAATTTTGTAACACATGACAGCTCTAAACTCATTGACCGCTCTAAACATTGTTTGGAAACTTGTTGTAATTAGCCTATATTCCAAATAATATCAAGTGATAAAAAAAATAGTTTCTGGCGTTCGTATCTCCGGATGTTCGTAAGTTGAATGTTCGTAAGTCGAGGACCCACTGTACTGTATAGTTTTATATATAAAATAAAAGTGATAACACCTACTTTAGAAGCTACTGGAAAATTATGTGGCTTTGAGTAAAAAAGGAAAACAAATAAATATTACTAAATACGAGGCGTGTTTGAAAAGTTCCGGAACTGATTGAATTGCGCGCCAACAGAGCGTCCAAGAGCGATTAGTTTGATATCAATGGTTCTGTGACTTTTCCTAAATACAACTATTTTTGAAAATTTTCCATAACCTGGTCCATAATCCTGCATGTGAGGTACACATTTTCTGGTAAAACATGTTTTTCGTGTTTGTAGATTTTGTGATGAATTCTAAAGAAGAGCAACACATTTGCGTCAAGTTTGTGTGAAATTGAGTAAAACGTTTACAGAAACTTTTCAAATGTTACAAGGGGGTTTTGGGGATAATTGTTTGAGTTGATTACGTTGTCATGAGTCGTACGAGATGATTAAAGAAGGATGTACATCTTCAGAACATTTACGACGTCCATCAACATCAACTGACGACAATCATGTTGCCAGAGTGAATGTTCTATTGGGATCCAATTGTTAACTAACCAACATAGGAAATAAGTGTTTTGGGTGGTGAAAATAACAAAAAAACCTTTTCTAATCATCAACTTTCGTCATCTCCTTTAGCCTAACTAGTTGTTAGTACATTAATAATCCAGGTAATCAGAAATTTCGGATAATCCAAACTGATTTATTTTTTAAAATGCTTTTTACGTATAAAACTTGTTTTGAAATAAAAACTAAGTAATTTTCCAATGAAATTAATATTTTTATAGGCTTCTAACATAAAACATAAATTCAAAAAATGATAAACTGCCTGGCTGTATAAATCACTACTTGATGATGACACAATATTTCATCAATTTCTTCTAGAAATTTGCCGGAGTCCTCCATGATTACGGAAACTATTTCTTCGTCTGTAAACTGAAGACTTTCATCGTCAACTGACAGCAACTTGTTCACGTTAATTTCGTCTGAATTTTCACAACCTGGAATTTATTCCATTCGCTGGAACATTTAACCACTCTCCTCCGCTTGATCTGGGGTATCATTAAAAGTAGACTTCGTCATAAATTTTTACGATTTTTTGAGCTGTTGGTCAGTAGATTTCTCTCATGCCTTTGCTACCCAGTAGATGACAGTTTTGACTGTTATTTTTTCAGGCTTTCAACGCACGTAGTAACGTTTTTGTAGGCTCATTTAATCATTTGAATAAACCAAGGGCTTCTAAACATCCTATAGGCTTCTAAACACAAACAATTAATTCAAAAAATGATAAACTGCCTGGCTGTATAAATGGCTAATTGCGTCGTAAACCCAAAAACCTTTGTTTGAAGTCGCATTTAATAGCTTGGTTGTAGCAAATGTATTCTGTAATTTTTAAAGTGCTGAAATTTTCAGAACCTATCCCGGAATTAAACGATCTTTACGTTTTAATAATAACTTTGCTTATTTAGTTTTCATTGATAAAAATTACATAATTTATACAACTGTATTATTTACTCGATTGTATTAAAATAAAATTAGTTAAATATTACAATATGAGTTTACTTCTAAAAGTATTTATTTCTTCAACCTTATACAAGATATAATTATTAATATACAAGATATAACTAACTTATTAAAATCAATTGGTCATTTTAGAAAGCACATAAGTCAAAATACTAAATTTAGAATTTTCTTGTTCCTAAAGTAAAAAAGAGTAAAATGCTGAATTACAAAATTCTTTGTTAAATAGGCTAACCACAAGACAATATTGTGTTATGCAATAATATTTATTTATTTTATCACACAACTGACTTGAGGAATCTTTTCACTAGAATAAAAATTGAAATTATTGATTTTCAAAAAAATTGGTTGTCTGAAATATTCACGTTTTCTAGAAATGATCATCAATTTATAGTAGTTTTCTCCTGTGTACAGATTTTTGTGCAGAAACTTTGTATTTTCTAAAGTGAAGAACTTCAGCTTGAAAATGTCACCCATTTTAATTTCAACCAGAAAAAGCCTTATAACATAAGGATAATCTCTTGTTATTATATTAGTGAAGAAAAGAATTACTTCGGTGATTTCTGTAGGGAAAATGATGTGTTTACATTTTTTAAATCCGGAAATGTAGGTACTTAAGCAAAAAAGACAAAATTTTGACTTATGGGCTTTTTAAAAAAATTGTTTCAAATGTTACTTGATACAAATTATTGATTACACAGAACTTGTGTCATAAGATAATATGAACGCAGTTATTTTTTAAACACGTATCTACCCACATAATTCAACGTTGCAAAGAAATGAAAAAACTGAAACGAATATTAACTAGGACATTTTTAGATGAGTAAAAGGGGTGAGTGCTATGTCATGTGATGCATTAGCACTTATAATGAAATGCACCGCAAAAGAGAACAACCCCACACATTAAACACATGCACACAAAAACACTGTCTATATTAATACAGAAAACCACACGTTTAAATGTGTACTACTCACATATGATATGCGTGTATTAACAACACGTAAAATCTCTGTAATTATAACAGAGTAAATTGTTTGAAACACTGGAACATGTGTTAAAAATAAAAAAAACAAAGTAATGTTTTAATATTCAGAATTTTAACACGAATAAAAGATAACATAGGTATAATAAAAAAATAACTTGGGAAATGTTATAAATACATATTAAAACTAATTAAACTTAAAATGTAATAGGCTTACTGATGTTATTTGTATTTCTGGGCATGGTTATCTGTAGATAACAATTATCTCTAACTTTCAGATCATCTGAAAAGCTGAAAAAATTCGTACTTTAGGAGTAAACCGAGGGTAACTATTGTAAAGCATTGCATACTATTTCTATACCTTCTCAAAGAGTTTATGTTCTAAAAATCAGCATATGTTTTTTAAGTGATACTTAGTAAAATGCCCATAACGGGTAGGTAGATTTTTAAATTAATTACACTCGATCTGCTAGTTCTAGGGCTACAAAAAAAATTCTGCTTCTATCACATGAGTTAGCCAATTATATGACTGAACTATTTAAGAACAGAAGAGGTAGAGGTGCAAAAGACACTAGTCATAGTTTATCTCCTCTAAGGGTAATGAATTTCACGATACAGCCAGACCCCGTGGTAAATGAAGTGAAGTGTCATTTCCAGGATGTCAAGTAAGTGCTTTTTGTAGAGCCTGGCATGCTGATAAGCATACTCTTTCAACCCAGTGAGAAAGGTAAACCACTAGTAAACCACCTCGCTCCTCGTTTTTACATAGTAAAACCTCTAGCTAGAGGTTCAAACCAGCCTTTCGTCTGTTGACTTAAACAACAACACTTATTTGAAATAAAGCACTTAAAAGTATTACTATTTGTGCTCAAGAAATATAAAAGGGGTATTTACTGTTACTACTAAACAGTTTATATACTTTCCTAAGGAGCAGAAAATCTGAAATATATCAATAATGGTTCTGATATTAAAAGCAATTTTATTGACTCGTGATATTCTCAAACCCAATTTTTATGTAACTTTTCTTAAGCAACTCCCTAATATTAATAATAGGCAACATTATTAGATTTTAGTAATTTATAAAATTAAGGAATAAGTTTTCATAACTCATAATTCTGTGTAATTCTGTGGCTCGTAAATTTCTAAAAAGAAAATTGGCTAAATCCTATAAGTTATAAGATACGGCACATTCATAAAGTAAAAAAATAAACAATACTTTATTAAAGTTTAAAATGGTTTCCTAAACTAAATACATTATTATCGTTTAATTATGTATTTAATTAATTTAATTAACGAAATGTTTGGTTATAATAGGTTCAATATAAATTATTATTTTTACTAATTAATATGATTTTACTAATAATGATTTTCTGAAAATCATTGTTACAAGTTCGTTCATTGTGTTTCACAAATATCTGTGTAATACCTAATAGTGGTAAAATATTGCTTATGGTTATCTAATCTCAAAGGTTTCTGACCGTTATTATATCAATCGGTTTTTCGTTTAATATTCCATATCTTTTATTAAGTCTTTCTTCTGGTAAATAATTTAAACAATTTTAATGTAAACTGTACTATAATTTTACCTATTTAAAATTGTTAGTTACTTGATTACTTCCTTAAATCGAATTATTACAGTCGTTTTGATTCTACAAATTTAACAGCGTAATAAATTTAAAGGTCATTATCGATTGATAATGGAGCACTTTATTGAGTTACTTACAAACGTATGACTGTAATCAAACCAAGGATTCTTAGTTTTGAGGCTTAATATGGCAAACTGGTTCACCGAGGTGGTTCAATAACCGTTTAAAATCTTTTCTGAAAATCATTGTTACAAGTTCGTTCATTGTGTTTCACAAATATCTGTGTAATAATAAGTGATAAAATATTGCTAATGGTTATCTAATCTAAAAGGTTTCTCACCGTTATTATATCAATCGGTTTTTCGTTTAATATTTCATATCTTTTATTTAGTCTTTCTTCTAGTAAACAATTTAACGAAGTAAATAAGTGCATACTCTATTTTACAACAACAAAAATATCCATCACTAGAGGACGGCCCTACAAATTTCTACGGGTATCCTGATTTCACATTGCGTAAAAAAAAGTAATTAAGAGAAATTTATGACAAACGGTCAGGAAAGTATACATGTTTTTTTTGAGCAGTTTTGATGGGTGAATGGTTTTATCAGTTAAACAGTGAAGTTAATTATCATTATGAACCGATTGGTACACGTGACAATGAAATTTATTGTTTTGCAGAATACTCCTAAGTATTTAAATTTATAAATTTTGTTACTGCAGTAGATTCACAGACATCGGAAACCATCAATCATAAGACGTCATGTAAATCGATTGATTTTTAAATATATTTTAAAAACTTAAAATTAACTTAAAAACAAACATAATAAAGACCGCTTCCGTGGCGTAGTAACTAACGCGATAGAGTACGAAGCGAAAGGTCCCAGGTTCGATTCCCGGCTAAGGTCTGGAAATTTTAACACGTTAATCCCCACCGGTACAATTCAAAAATTGACAGTAGTCGCTAATGACCAAACTGTCGATGCGACTTGAATCAAACGTTAGAAAATAATGTATATAATTTGATGATTATTACAAATTTAATTACCTAATGAAAATATTATTCATTACAAAACTAAAAAGTTTTCTATTTTATGATTTTCCGGAAGTTACATAGACAGACTTACGGTTTTTTTAGTATTGTTTACAATAAACGTTAATGATAATTACAGTGGCAATGGATGAAACCCCATCTTCTTTAATTACTACAATGTAAACATAAGAAATACCAACATAAAGTTCTTTTCAAAAAACTTTCCTCGTTAGTATAGCTTACCTTTCATAAAAGACTATTTCCTCAACAATTAAATTATTTTATAGAACTTTCTACGCTTACTAAATCCGGATCCGGAAAGTCATATTTCATTAAAAAAATCATGATATTTGTAAAATACCTACAATTAAAACGAAATTGATATCAATTATTGACATGAGATTTCAAGATTAATAAATTTTATTACCTTAATAGAATTATATTTTACAGGAACATTAGAAAGAATATTTCGTAAAATAATAAGTTTTAAGTGTTGTCAAATATAGTAGTAGGCATAACATGGAATCCATCGAATACTGAATTGACAAACTGTTAAAGACAATTGAATTTATTTTAATGTAAAATATTAAATAAATTTATTTCATCCTTACTGTTACAAAGGAAACAAATCGTAATTATTAAAGGCTAATAATACTTAAAATTGACTAACTTAATAAAAACAATTGATAAATGAACAATAAACGCGGTACTATATGCTCCAACAGAATAAATAAATCTTCCCATCGAGACCTACAGAAGATGTTCAGAAACAAGTCAAAATTAATTTGGATTGAGCAAATGAAGACTTTAACAATTAACCTACACAGAGTACGGACTGACAACCCAAAACTACAACCAAATATGTTTGATAACAGACTAGACCAAACGAAACTTTTACACTTAAACTGACAGTCACCTCATGACGAAACAAGAACCTAATAAATGTAGACACTGCAAAACAAAATTAATTGTACAGCACATCCTTGTAAAATTTCCTACCTTGAACTTTATACGGAGACAATTTCACTCACCGGACACTTACAAAGATTGCTTTAATGACACACACTACACAAAAACACTAAAATTTGTAAAATTTTTAAATATAAAAATGCAATTCATGTAGAATACTGAAAAAAATTAATAATCGTTTACTTATTGTAATCCTTTGTTATGTTACTTGTTTTAGTTAAGTAATGGGGTCACTAAAAACTAAAAAAGTTGGTGCAACCTGTAATAATCCCTTTATATCCTCTCTGTGTACCTCTGTGGTATCTATGTATTTGCAGTATTATTGTTTTATTGATGTTAAAATAAGTAGGTGTTAAAATTGCAGAGTTTTTGAGTTCATTTACAATCATCATTTATAGTCATTCAATCATTGATTTTTTTTATAAATTTTTAATCATTTATAGCCATTTACAATTACTGTTCAAGTATAGGTAAAATTTTAATTCAAGTATAGGTGCTGCAGAGAGCCGGTATCAAGCTATTTTATTTAAAGACTGGACTCTTGAATATCATTTATTTTTTGTTTGTTTTGTGAACTAGCCAAATGTACTGGTAATTGTGGCTAGTAAATTCCGAGATGTATGTATTGTTTATTATTCTGTATATAATTTTAAAGGAATAAATTAATTATTTTCATAAAACTAATTGTAAAAAATTAAATAATTGTTTCTCTAAAAGAATAAAGGAATATTAATATCAACTGGCCTAAAATTGGTTTCTAATTTATTTAAATGATTAATTAACCTTCACTTATGTACATTATTAAACAACTAACATTATTAGAACATGAAAAATAATATGAATTATAAGAACTATAGATAGAACTTTTATGGCCAAATAAAAAACTGATAAGGCTTCTAATTAATCCAAGTTTGATTTAAAAATTAACTATCAAACTCAAAAATTAGTCTATTATCGATACCAATTTTTTAATACAAAAACCCTGAGGTTTTTAATTGCAACAAAATCTATACTGCAATAGAATAATAAGATGAATTAGTTTTTTATGTATTTTGAGTGAAAAAACACCCCAAAGGAGAAAGTTCTTTGGTTTTTTATGTCGTGTCTAGTCACTTTTAGACAAAATTTTTCTTGTCTGTTAGATATCTTCATTTTAGTCCTCGAGTATTGTTTGAACTACCTAAAATTGAGATGGCCAGGTAATTTGAATGTGATTCGAGCCTTCTTTGGTGCTGTCTACTAAAAGTGTAAATTTCTTGTTGAACTGCAGGAATGTTTGTATTTCTGTTTTGCATATTGTTTGTTATGTACCAAGGTGACGCTGTGATTACTCTAAATAATTTTGATTGAAACCTTTTTTTAATATGATGCAATTTTTATGCAAAGGTTTTGGTTTTATTTAAAACGGAATTTTAGTAAGGGGAAACAAATTGGAGCGAATTTGAAAAGAACTAATTTTTTGAAGCCTGATGGAGCAATTAAAAATATTACTATATTCAAAAAACATTTACACTGAGTTGGCTTGTCCTAAACAAATTTTAAGGATTGACATAAACGTAAATGAAATTATTTAATTTACGTTTGCTTAGTGAGAACAAAAATTACAATGTTCACCTTCCCAGTTATTTAAAAAATTATAAAGTTTTTCATAATAACAACAAAATATTTTTTAATTTTATCTGTTATATGAGAAAAATATTACTCAATGTAATTTTATTTTTTATGATGATACACGATTTAAAAATTTCATATTAATATTTTCTCTCGATAGATTATAAATGTAAAAAAGTGTCACATTTCATTGTAAAAAACCGCGAATTAAAATGTGGTTACGTTGTATTTCGTTACTATTAGATTGTTGAAGTTTTATATCCTTTAATTCATTTAAAACCCAAAAAAATCACAATAATAGTATATTGTATTTTTTTGAAATATACAAAAACACCAGACATAATTTTGTACAAAAATATTTTGAATGCATACTACTCTACTGCAAAATCGAAAATACCTGAATTACAAAGATAAACAAAAATTATATATTTATAAAACTTATAATTTTTAATTTCAATTAACACTTAAAATATTTTGTATTAACAGTTAACAATAAAATTACTGTGTAGAGATGTGATATAAAGAAATATTTAAACAAATGTGCTTCTAATTTATTTTAATCACACATTAATGTCCACTAAAGTAAGGTTATAAACACTAAAGATCCTTAAAATTTATGTTTATATTCTTGTAAATAAAAGAGGTAGTTATTTTGTTTATAACTTTCCGGGATTTACGGACAGTAGAATTAAATGATGAAAAGACGTGTGCAAATAAGAAACATACCTTAAAATAAAACAAATCGACGATAAAGAGAAGTGGTCCCAGATCTTCCTCAGGTTGTCATCACTTCCGTGCACTCTCACGACACCTCACGCAGCTGCAATTAGGCACCGTCCAAGGAGAGGTTATTCCGATGCGGAAATCATCCTGCAAGTGGCCTCCGCCGGTCGGACATGTTGGCTATGAAACCCCTCCACCGTTGGGGCCTTCCTAATGATACAATAATTAAATTTACTTTTCGGGAATAGATATTTTTAATGGACGACCCTGGATAGTGGCCCGTATCACTGAGGGGATAAAGTCGATTATGGCGTACAGGGGGGACCTCGCCATTCTGTGGATAGGATGCTATTGGTCGGAACGACGCAGACGCATTTTGTGTAAGGGTGACAGCGCTTGGCCATTCCCTATCGCGGCGTCGCCAGCATCACTGGTGCCAAAAAATCATACACCCTACACTAGACACTGCTTTCAACACAGTAACACTCCGCAAATTAACTACAGTAAATTATTTACACCACGTACAAACTAATTAAATCTCAACATATTAATTTCACAAGTCCAATTACTGTTAATAATAGATATTCCCTGACATGCTCAAATCCATCTTGTATAATACGAATTTTTTGAACACTTGTTACATCGTAAACATTTTCTCCGAATTTTAATAACCGTTTTAACAGTATATACCGATTTACTTCTAAACAGCTAATAAGTGAAAAGTTTTGGTGTGTGATGAGGGGCGATAAGACGATATGAATGAGGTAACGAAGAACATTACTTGATAGTAAGGCTCCCACGGGTAAATTTCTACAAAGTATTCTTGTACTTAAGAAGCAAAACTGTCCAGGTGGAGTGTCAAATTATTTACACTCAATCTGTTCGTTGCAGGGCTGAAATAAATAGTTCTGTTTCTTATCACGTGGTCAGCCAATTAAATGACTGAATCATTTAAGAACAGGAGAGTTAGAGGTGTAAAAGACACTAATCAAAGTTATCTTCCCTGAAAGTAATGAATTTCATTATACAGCCAGACACTGTGGTAAATGAAGTGAGGTTGTCATTTGCAGAGTGGAAAATATGTGCTTTTCAGAGTGCATGCTGATAAGCGTACTTTTTCACTTAGTGAGGAAGGCGTTTGTAAACTACCTCACTCGTCGTTTTGCTCAGTAAAACCTCTAAAATTTTAAACCAGCTTTTCAGCTGATGACCTAAAGAACAACAAAAACAAGGAAAAACTCCATCTTGGCGATTTTTCAGAAGGGCCAAAAAGTAAAAATATTTTCTTTTTAATATTGTTACAAAATTTCAGTAAGTTAGGTATTAGAAACTTGAAATTTACGCCCAAATTCTACAGAAAATACTTATTATCTACGGATTTGTTATTTCATAACTTTTTCAACTTCTATACTCCTTCCCATCTAAACAGAACTTAATACCTTGACCGCTGTCTATGTTTTGTCAATTTTTAAGTTTGGCGATTTTATAAAAAAAAATAACTTAAGTGAAATACCTAGTGCTAACACTACTTTATAAAGAAGCAACATTTTATGCACAACATTTGGCCGCCCCGTTGGTGAAGTGGTTAGCGCAACTGGCTTCTACGCCGGGGTCCCGGGTTCGATTCCCGGTCAGGTCTGGCATTTTTTCATTACTCATCTTCATGTATCATCCTTCTCACCGTCTGCATTAGCAGCTATTGCAAAATAGTCAGGCGTAAAAGCAAAAAAAATACACAATGTTTAAAAAATTTCAAAATTTACTCAGTACTTTTTAGTGATAGATGATAAAATACCTAATACAACAAAAATTCAAGCAAAATTTGAGGACTATCAGTAAAACATTCGATAGTGATTTTACAAAAAATTTTCTACATCAACTACAAAATTGAATTTAATACGGTTATTAAAATAAAAAGGCTCTAAAATTCCAGGTTAGGCAGGAGGAGTTAATGTTGTTCAACTTTAGAGCATTTCTTTCTGATTTTAAAGGTAGTTTTAATTCAATTTCGTCAAAATTGGAGCTAACACCTTTTACCTCTGTGGTACAGATTTATACTCCATCTTTTG
The DNA here is from genome assembly GCA_035578175.1 of Catonia carolina. Taxonomy (NCBI): domain Eukaryota; kingdom Metazoa; phylum Arthropoda; class Insecta; order Hemiptera; family Achilidae; genus Catonia; species Catonia carolina. The sequence continues at coordinate 70,541,409 of JAQMRL010000008.1, forward strand.
CAGAGCCTACCTTGCGTGTTATCAGGTAAGTAAGTGTAGGACACGAGGTCCTGTGTTAGTCGTTTTCATTTACAAAAGACTTCTGTTTGGAATCCCGGTAAATCCCGGTTCCCTAAGGTGAAATCTGTAATAAAAGGGACAAGATTTGAGTCTGTGGAAGCTGTAAAAGAGAAAGCGGCACGGGTCCTGAAGGAGCTGACAGAAGATGATTTTCAGCACTGTTTCCAACAATGGAAAATTCGCATGGAGCATTGTAGGGATAGAGAAGGAGTGTATATTGAAGGTGACAGACAGTGGTTATGTATAAAATAAAAATAAAATTTTATACAACGTCAGTCTCGTTATTTAATAGCTACACTTCGTGTATTAACTAATAATATTTTAGACCTTGCACAACGATGCGATCATTATAATATCCTTCATGTGATTTTGGAAGGTACAACCGATAGCAGAAGTGGTAGGGACTATATTATAATGAAAGCTTTAAAATAAATCTTTGTAATGCATCCTCATAAAATTTTTTACAACATCAGTCTCGTTATTTAATAGCCACACCTAGTATAACGGGATGCTTCTATGATAAGGGTAAGCTGTATTCTAAGATTGGAAGCATTATTAATTCATAATAACTAAAGGCTTATAGGCTAAGAGCCTAGACCTGACCTAATACCTAGTTCTACGTAGTCTACCTAATCTAGAAGAGCCTAATACCTAGTTACTGTAATTCAATTTAAGTTCGAAGAAATATTTTAATAACCTAAAACTTCTTAGGTACATAAACTCATACTTCACTATTTCAACTGATAAATATCTGCAGTTTGAATTTTACTGTACTCAGTTATCTCTTACAAATGTATTTGATCTCTAGGCAAATTATTTTTGAAACAGAAACATAATTCCTGTTTATTCCCTCGTAAGGGCCAATTTTAGACTACATGAGGTGACTTAAGATGTTTCTGGAAGTTTTTTTTGCAGCCCACATTTTCAGCATTCGTTTACTGTAGACTTTTCTCCTTTCTTTTGTCCACGCAATGTTCTGTGTTTGCTCTTTATGGAAATCTTTTAAGTCCGTAATTAGTTGTTTGAATTTGGTTCGGTTCATTAAGTTTCTCGGTTTGTTCCACTTATCTCAATATCCCTTTCTAACTTCTTTAAACCATATCCAACAAATTAGCTTTATTGATTAGTGTCTTAATTTTTTTTGTAAACCGTTTGTCATCCATTCTATACAAATGTCCGGAAAATTTTGGTCTTCTTTTTCTAATTGTTTCCATTAATCGTTATTCCTCGTACATTTCTTCTTGACCTCGTCATAATACCTGTAAATATATATACAAAATTAATTATTTAAAAAAAATCTTTATGGAAAATTATATGTCATTAACTAGTTATATTAGACATTTTCAATTAAGTCAATTAAAAGTCAATGTGGCGTTTAGGGTAAGAAAATATCACTAAATAAATATTTTATATTTCTCTACGGAATATCGAGATAAAACGATCGACGTAGCACACATTAAAAAATCCTAAATGTTCAGTTACAAAAACGAATTTATTTCCTAAGTTTCTTTAACACCAACAGTAAAAAATACTCGTATATCATGGAAAATGCTGTAAATTTTCCTTAATTGGCTTTTTGAGGTTTTTAATTTATAAAGTTTGGAGATGAAGGGGTTTAAAAAGGTTTTACTTTAGATTGCCGAATGAAAAGTAATTATATCACAAGAAAAATTAACATTTAAAAATTGTTTCAATTAAATATTTTCTTTATTAAGATTAAGCCTGGAAATTTCATCCTTCGAATTCTTAATTATGAGCTAGTACAATACACTTTCCTAAATCTGTGTTACTTTTTCAAAATATTTCCTTATTAGAGATGAATCAATGAAAATAGCACTTGTTTCTAAAATACTGTACTTAAAAACCTCCTTTAGTTAAAACCGTACTATTTCAAAAAAAAAAATCATAAGTGTTTCAAATAAAAAAATATGATGCTTTTTACTGCATTTGAATACGAACTTTTTTAAGATCTACATTTTGATGTTATACTACTTCAAAGATTCAAAAAGTGGAACCAATTCAAATTCTTCCCAAATCAGTACATATAGAATATTATATTTTCTCCAGCAAACAGAATCAAACTTACTTAACCTGTGACCCATAATCCATATGCATCGCTGCCAATATGCATCCATCCAAATTTTTGTACATTTTTTCGCTTTATTTTTGATCAAGTTTTGCTAAACTATATTTCGTGGGAATTTTTGTTTTTTTCTTATTAATTTGTTATTATAGTAAGTAATTTTATTGAAAAATTCTTTTATTTTTATGAGAAAAAGAGACAAAAAGTGTATTAGCATGTATATTATGTAAATAAAATAGTTATAAGCAAAGATTGTGTTGTACACATGTAAATTTTATATGTCAATAAAGCTTATATGGATAAGTTCTGTTAGCCTTTATATTGTTGTAAATAAATAAATATTAGTTAGGGTCTGCTAACCATAAACCTATATAAATACAAAATATCATTGACTGACTGACATCACGAAATCTCCGGAGCAACAAATCCTAGATATTCAATTTGATACATAGATTCTAATTGAATCGTAGGGGTTCGTAACGAAAGGATTTAGAAAAATTCTTCTGTCGAAAACAAAAAGGAAATCACAGTGTGGTGAAAAATCAGCTTTTTCAAAATTATGGTTTTAAGGCGCATTTTAGATCAAACATGCTCGAAATAAAATTAAAAAGAGTTACAATTTCGTGTTTAATGTTTTTTCATCCAAAGATTAAATTAAAGAAAAATTACAGTTTATGCAAAACTAAATGACATGAAATAATATATAATAACAGAAAAGAGATAAATTGAGCTGACAGTACGTAAATTAAACTGATATCCTTTTCGGAAAACGTTTTTTACCTTTGTCAAGTGAATCAAAAATTATGTTGTGTAATTCTCTTTTAAAGTCTGATTAGATTATATGGTATTAAATTGGGAGGTAAGTTACATCCACTGCTATACTTAAAATATAAACACATTTGAATTTTCCAATCAGTCTTTACGGGTGAGCTCTACTACAATTATTTGTATGATTTATTAAAAGCATCTATATTTATGCTGATCTTAACATCGACACTGTCAAACAATATCAAATTTCAACCAGATAAAATGAAAGAAGACTGAATCATCATTCAAATGACCTGACTCTAAATCTGCTTAACAGTAATAATAATAAACTTTGTTTCCATATTTTTTACAATATTAACCTCATACACATTCTTCCCTAAAGCTATATATAATGCATTTACAATTGAAGGGCTAAAGTAGGGTAATATTGTAGGGCTAAGTAGATGAAGGTTTTATGAAACAAAAATATCGTTTTTTTTAATACGATCAAAATTCTAAGGATACCATCATTTTGTGAATTATCTGATTTTCATTTTGGCACTTGCATATTATTATTGCCCCTTCATGGAAATTTATATTATCAAATTTGAGATCTTCAACTTTACTTCTCAATTTTTTTTATACCATTTTTATGATTGTAATGCCTTCATCCCTTTAAAATTTGTATTGCGCACTATCTCCTCTGAGATACGATGAACAGCTGTTGAACAGCTGATTTTCGGAGACGAAGGTTCCTGGTTCAAATCCTAGTAAAGGTTACTTTTATACGGATTTGAAAGTTAGACAGTGGTTACCGGTGTACTTTGACGGTTGGGGTTCAATTAACCATAATCTCTCAGGAATGGTCGACCTGAGTCTGTACAAGACTACACCTCATTTACACGTCATACACATCATCCTCATCTCATTGGGTCATGGGGTTGCTTATTGTTCTGAATTGAACAGATTGCAACGTACACAAATTAGGGATTACAAAAAAAAATTTACACTTCTGCTGATATATATATCTATTACCATAGTTAATAATTTTATTCTAAAGCAAAAATGTTTTTCATAATGAAGGAAGAAAAGTCCCAAGTAATCATAACTTTTTTTTTTACTAAAAAGCATAAATTAAGCAGTAATAATGCACATAAATCCACTAGTATTTTCTTAGAATGTAGAGATAGAGTATTCTAAGTCATCGTTATTAAATACAAACCACGTCCGAACAAACAAAAATACATATACATCTTGAATATACATCTTTATAAAAATACACATATACATCAACAAAAATACATTAAATCTTCTTAAAAAAATACATGAAAAAATACAAAAATACATAAAATCTTCTTCTTTTCTTTACAAAAATACGTATACATCTTGAATATACATCTTTATCAGTCATAAAACTCAACTTTTGAAAATTGTTACATAGACCTTTATCCACTTAGCTCTTCAATTTACAATGTACAAGATGGAGGAAATTGATCTATCCAACTATGGCTAAAAACCATGTTCTAGAGTAGGTGTTTCTTCTTTATTGAGTTGACTGTGCAACTGAGATTCGAAAGTAAATTTGGGCTTAAAACCATGATAATTCAAAAAATTATACAATACTGATAACGGTTTTACAAGATTGTAATGACACAGTGTATTTCTTGATTTAAGTTATAGATTTTAACGATAATTGTTATTATTCTTAAATTTGACTCCATCTTACAGGATAAAACAATATTTTCATCAACGAATAAAATTATAAGTAAGTATATGAACATTTATATGTTTGGTGGCAATTTTTATAATTGTCACCTCTCATTTTCCTTTGTCTATCAAATTGAGTTTGGAGTTTCGGTTTTGAGCGAACGTGGTCTAAAACCGTAAGTAAAGAAACCAAAATCAGAAACTACAACAGATAGCAACAAACGGTTTTCGGATTAATAATCTACACAAAAAATTAGTGGGTCTGGATTGGGTTTGAAGCTCCGATTTTGACCGAAGTGAATCAAAACCAAAAGTCAAGAAATCAAAGTTGGAATTTGGGAACAAAAATAGTATCTTTCGAATCCTTTTAAAGATTAGATACAGAAATCACTAATAGGTTTTACCATAAGTCAAAGGTAATTCTTTTTAAAAATTGCCAGCAGCCGCGAGACGTCGTTTCATGGAAAAGGATTTTTTACTAATTGTTTAATTTAGCCTAATAGATTGTATTGTTGCTAGCCTGAAAAACAAATAGAACCAAGTTACAGAAAAATGAAATCACTAATTAGGATTAGATTAATAATATTTTCAGGATACGTTTTAATTACTTCGTTTCATATATTAGTTAATTGGCTCTTACATTATTGAAATCTAACGAGTATAAAATACTTGAATCTGAAGAACTGTTTGAATAAAGAACAAAACACAATAAAAGATATAGGTTAAAAGTATCAGTATTGTGAATAGCCTATAGCATAATTAAAAGGGATTAACCTTGTTACAGACATGTTGCTCGGGGGATTTTAAAATAATTATAACACTACTGACAAGAAAGAGGGTGAGTAATAAAAATATTGTAAAATTTTATAATGGGATAATAGTGGAGAGTGTGACGTCATTTAAGGGAGAGATGTGGCGTGTACGGAAGGGTGGAATAGGTTCTCAAAGGTTCAAATGGTAATGATTACAAATGAAACAGAGGCTGAGCATCGTGCGCCTGTTACCCTTTCTTTTATTACCACTATTATTTTTACTTTAAAAGTATTATAATAAAATACATTAATAATAGGAAAGGACTAGATTACAGAAACTACATTCTATTTTCATTATTTAATCCTTAAGACCATTTAAATACAGTAAAACCCAGATAATCCGAAATCGGTTTTTTGTATTTTTCTGTAAATTGTGTAGGTAGAAGACGAATTTATAGTCGATCTACTGTAAGAGTACTTCGCGCGAGGCAAGCGCCTAGGTTGTAAACGAAAGTTTTACACTAGATGGCGCTTACCTACCTCTCCGCCTGACAAAATTATCTTACACTACGTTCCATCATAAAAGTAACTACATCCGGCTAAAATAAACATTATCTTTTGAACGTTTTCTATTATATCACTCACATTACTTGTAAATATTGTAGTTTCATAAAGCGAATCCGTAATTAATTTTTTTTAACCATTACATTTAACAAAGCAATTTTTTTCTTTCTAAGGGAATTAAAGACATTTATAACAATTTTTTTCTACTTTTTAACGGTTTACCGCTTTTGTTTCAAAAACTTAACACATTCACTATTATACATGTTAACAAAACACAGCTTACAAAACTTTTCAACTTCAGTGTTGCGAAGAAAATTAAAACGAACCGATAAAAATACCAAAAAATAACTGACGAAACTAAAAACGAGTTAAACACGGGCAAATGTAAACAGTTATATTAAACTACTCACAGACATTAATTTTAATGATACGAAATAAACAATCTGAAATGATAAACAACGAATCACTGGAATCCTTTTCTGTCCTGTTAAAATTCAAGTGCAAGTGAAAGTCTGTTATATTAGGCCTACTTGTGACCAAAAAGAAAACTGAGTTTATAATAAAAACGTAGTTCATACTCGTAAATAATAATGTAATAAAATTGTAAACAATGTCACGAAAAATATGCGTATTTTAAATTAATACGCAAGCTCACTTGTATTGCTGGTTGCCTACTGTGGGAGTGCTCTTAGCGTAGACAGAATTTACTATTGTACTCAATCTGGTAAGCAACGCTACGTGTGCCTCAAAGTCATCAACTTTTAATGAATTTAAAGACATTAGCAAGTAAACGCGAATCAGTTGCTTCTGGCTGAAAGATCAGTAAATATCGCATAACGGCTGTTGTCTGTGCGAATGTAGTTGGTTCACATAAAATTCATAAAATACAAATAGCCAAGCATTTGAAGCATTAGAAACTGCTTTAATTTGGTATGAAATGCAGCCTGAAGCAGATTTTTCTACTTTCCTGACTGCCAAACGAGTCAGGAATCTAGCAGCGTTAAAGCGAAAGAACAATGTTAAACAACGGAAAATAATTTATTTAGAAACAATAAACTGTAATTGGTAAATGATTTTTGTCTCTTGTAACAACTTATAATATTTTATTTTAATGTATTTTTCTTTTTATTTATTACGATTTTGTATAAATTCACAATTTTAATTGTTTTTCCACTATTAAAATTGATATTTTTCACTACTAAGTATATTTATCTTTTTATTGTCGTCTTTCCCGAGTGTGATCGATTATCCGAAAAAATCGGTCATCCGACATTGTCATGACCTAATTATTTTGGATTATCCGTACTTCACTGTATTCAATTTTTAGTAGCAGCAATATTCACATACGGAAAATATAATTAAGGAAGGTAATAATAATAGGTTAAAAGTATTAAAATTGGTGAAAAATGTGAATATTTATGGTAATATTTATTAGACTTTGTAGTTACAAAAGGTATTTCTCACAATTACCTTGCAGTACAGTCCAGTCAGGACCTGTCTTCAGATCATACGCCTATATTAGTTACGGTCAGCACAACAGTACTGTGTTCTGAAAAACCTTTTAAATTTTGTAGTAGGAGAACTGACTGGTGTAATTTTCGTAACTTATTACAATCAGGCATTCAACTTAATATTCCTCTACAAACGTCAGATGATATTGAAAATTCTGTAGAAATCCTTAATGAGGCCATCCAGACCGCTTCTTGACAGTCAACACCTGAAGAAAAAGCTACGACCAAGTACTTGGATTATCCTACAGCGATTAAGGAGATGATTGTGGAGAAACGCCGATTAAGACGTTTATGGCAGTATTCTCGTCACCCACAGGATAGAACCAACTTCAACAGAGCTGCACGTGAACTAAAGGAGATGATCCTGAATGTAAAAGAAGAAACGTTTAATGATTATATTCAGAACCTAAGTCCCACGGCTGATACAGATTACTCCCTGTGGAAGGCGACTAAAAGATTTAAACAGCCTTGCCGGCCTATTCCGCCGTTGAAGATGGAGAACAATGATTGGGCTAGAAGTGATGGTTACAAGGCGCTTCTATTTGCAGATCACTTGGAGCAGCGTTTTCAGCCCCATGATGTACAATGTGATCCGGTACAGGAAGCAGAAATTTTAAGGTCGGTAGTTATGGATCCGCAGCAGCGACAGAACCATTTGAAACGGGTTACAGTTCGTGATGTTAAGCGTGCGATTTCTGAATTGCATCCTCAGAAAGCCCCAGGGTACGATCTCATTACAGGGAGGATGTTGCAGGAATTACCGAGAAAAGCCCTAGTAATGCTTACTATGATAATTAATGCTGTGTTCCGCTTAGGGTATTTTCCTAGCCAGTGGAAAGTAGCAAAGATTATTATGATATTGAAGCCAGGTAAATCGGAAAATGAGGTGTCCTCGTATCGTCCTATTAGTCTACTCCCGGTGATGTCAAAGGTTTTTGAAAGAATATGTCTGAAGCGGTTGAAACTAGTTATAGAGGATCGTCATCTTATTCCGGATTATCAGTTTGGGTTTCGGCAGCAGCATAGTACCATAGAGCAAGTGCATCGATTGACAAGCGTCATCTGTGAATGTTTAGAGGAAAAGAAGTACTGTTCGGCTGTGCTGTTAGACGTTGTTCAAGCATTTGATAGAGTCTGGCATCCTGGTCTACTCCATAAATTAAAAGCTGTGTTTCCGGAGAATCTGTACAATGTTCTGGTTTCGTATCTTAACAAACGGTTATTTCAAGTCCGGGTTGGAAATCACTTAACGGGTTTGAAAGAGATCAAGGCTGGTGTTCCGCAAGGAAGCGTTCTGGGACCAATTTTATATGTTCTGTTCACAGCTGATTTGCCTGTTCTTGAAAATGTAATCATTGCCACCTTTGCTGACGATACAGCAATAATGTCATGTGATGCAGATCCAACTATTGCAACACGCTGAGTGCAGATGTATCTAAGTGAGCTGGAAATCTGGCTGACAAAGTGGAAGATCAAGGTGAACGAGGGCAAATCTACGCATGTAACGTTTACTACCAGAAGGGCAACTTGTCCTCCTGTCCAACTGAATGGCAAGAATATTCCACAGGCAAAAGATGTAAAATATTTAGGAATGTACTTAGACAGAGGTCTGACTTGGCGCAAACACATTCAGATGAAAAGGAAACAGCTGGATTTAACATTTAGGAAGATGTATTGGCTCGTTGGTAGGCGTTCTCAGCTTTCGATTGACAACAAACTACTTTTGTACAAGTCCATGCTGAAGCCGATTTGGACCTACGGAATTCAGTTATGGGGGACAGCATCAACTTCAAATATCGAGATTCTGCAACGGTTTCAATCAAAAGTTCTGCGGACCATACTGAATGCATCGTGGTATATTACCAATGCCGATATACATCGCGATATGGATGTGCAGACGGTACGAGAAGAAATACGAAGTTTCAGTTGTAAATACATCGAACGTCTAAACAACCACGTAAATCACTTAGCACTGAATCTCTTAGACAACAGTAATGATGTCAATAGGCTAAAACGTGCTACAGTACTGGATCTCCCAGGGCGATTCTAATAGTGTGATTTTAAAGTTGTAAATATTGTTACAACTCGTTATAGTAAAGTAAAATTGTAAACTTTTATTTAATTAATTCACATAATAGTTATTTAACACAATTTGACAAGAACTAAAAACTAACCTTTACAAACGACAACAATGAACATGAGTTTATGAAAATAAGTTATTAAACATTGAAAATAATACAGTTCACGCAATTAATTAACAATAAAATAAAATAGACAATATCCCTTACCAAATTAAACATTAAATAACAATGTCTCATGACAAAATAACAAACTTCACCGAAACGAAGAATCCCGTACAATTTAGACCACTAACACGTCAGCCATTCCAACCGCGGCCGCGTCCCAACAATGGAAACCTTCGTTTTTATATTTTTAACCAGTCAGCTGTTTATGAGAAGCTGATTTTATTTGACCAGCTGATTTTATTTTCGCCACTTCATTATAACAATATTATAATGTTAGTATTCTGTAGATGACTGTCGTGTTTGAGTGTGTATGTTGTAAATAGCTGAATGAAAATTATCTCCAGAAAAGTTAGGTTTAGGCTTACATATATTTCGGAATCATGTGCTTATTATTTATTACTTCTTGTTTGTTTTTTCGTTTTGAAGGAGGTTTTTGTTATTTTTTATTTGTTTTTCTATTTTTCTTGTTGTTTTTTATTTATTTATTTTAAAAATCACTATATAATTTTGATTGTTAATATTAATTAAGAACAGTATAATATGTTTTCATGTTATAATTTGTTAATTACACCAGTGGGTTGTAATTTTTTCATGAGTTGTATCTATTTGATAAGTTGCATTTATTGTTATTTATAACAGATTATGCATTTAAAAAAAAGTTACATGAAAAAAAAATTATGGTAATACATATTTAGTTGGCTACGGTTTCTTCCACGATGGCGTTGGTTTGATATGTATCATAAAAGCTACTAATATTACATAGAATACGTTGTGGTGTTCAGGTCATCAGCTGAAAGGCTGGTCTGAATCTTTAGAGGCTTTACTAAGTAAAACGAGGAGAGAGGTAGTTTACAATTGCCTTTCTCACTGAGTGGAAAATATGCTTATCAGCATACCAGGCCCTCCGAAAAGCATCTACTTTCCACCCTGCAAATGACACCTTCACTTTGTTCACCACAAGGTCGGGCTGTATAATTATAAAATTCATTACTCTCAAAGGAGCTAACTCTAGTATCTTTTACAGTTGTACCTCTTCTGTTCTTAAATGTTTCAGTCATATAATTAGCTGACCATGCTGACCATTAAAAATGTATCCCGCTTCTGACACCAATGTTACAACTCGTTATAGTAAAGTAAAATTGTAAACTTTTATTTAATTAATTCACATATAGTTATTTAACACAATTTGACAAGAACTAAAAACTAACCTTTACAAACGACAACAATGAACATGAGTTTATGAAAATAAGTTATTAAACATTGAAAATAATACAGTTCACGCAATTAATTAACAATAAAATAAAATAGACAATATCCCTTACCAAATTAAACATTAAATAACAATGTCTCATGACAAAATAACAAACTTCACCGAAACGAAGAATCCCGTACAATTTAGACCACTAACACGTCAGCCATTCCAACCGCGGCCGCGTCCCAACAATGGAAACCTTCGTTTTTATATTTAACCAGTCAGCTGTTTATGAGAAGCTGATTTTATTTGACCAGCTGATTTTATTTTCGCCACTTCATAATAACACCACCTCCCTCTCAAGGGTGTTGGTCCCCAACACCTTCCAGCTCTCCTTTGTACGGTGTAAGGCGATCTAAATGAACCACCTTCGGCTTGGAGCGTTTGCCAACGCATTGCACTCGATACACAACATCATTAATCCGCTTCACTACGACGTAGGGGCCTTCCCACGGAACCTTTAACTTCAGACTAATTCCCTTCTTCCGTGCAGGATTGTATAACCACACCTTGTCTCCAACGCAATACCCCGATGATGTTGCTGCTAGATCGTAACGACTCTTCATTTTTGTGTAGCACAGATTCAAACTAGTTCGCGCAAGTTGGTGGATAGTTCGTAAACGTTCTATTACTTGCCCCGGGTTCATTACTTTACTTTCGCTAGTAACATTCCCGACCCGTACCGGAATGCAGGTAGTCTACTGGACGAGACTTCGACCAACCAATCCGTCACATTTTTCCGAATTATCTGGCTCCGTGATAAGAAGTGATGACGTGACTTGCTCTTCCGGAAACGTTTCAATTATACGCTCAGTCATAGGTGGTACTACTTCTTCACTTCTAACCAATAGCCGAACCAGTTTATTCGTAAATTCACGAGCATGCCGATTAAGTTGCAGACATACACTCTCGTTTCCGATATTAACTAACTGCCTTTTAACATTAATAACAAAATTATAAACCCTCATGATGTCCAGCCCGTTAATAAATTCATCCGAGATCGGTGCGACAAACACTACAGCCCTAATTTTACGACGGCCGAAAGCGATGTCGACCTCCGCTTCACCTTGTACTGGTACGGTCCCCCCACATGCTGTCTGAAGGACAAAACTTCTGGTTGTCTGTCTAACAACGTCTGCTGCCACCATATCTGGCCTGATGACGGATGACGTCACACCGGTGTCGATAGTTAAAACACATGATCTTTCGTTCACGCAGGCGGGCATCATAAGACTATCACCATCACTTTTCAGTAGTGTAATGCTTACAACAGAGTCTGGGGCATTTGGTTTCACTTCAGCCGACATACGCCCCACCGTGCCAGCTCGTTTTAGTTTTCCCGACTGCGTACTTACTGATACCTGGCGACCTCCCTCAGCCGGCTTCTTCTCTTGGCAGTCCCGTCTTAAATGCCCAAACTTGCCGCAGGTCCAACACTTGTAGTCTGCTCTCGGGCTCCTTTTCGGACAGGTTGATCTTACATGGCCGGCCTCTCCGCAGTTCCAGCATTTGATTTCCTGGCTCCAAGTTCCTGATCTTCCACGGGTCGCTTTCTGTTGAACAGTAAGCTCGCGAACTGGTATCGAACGTGACGCTATCGTGGCCGCCTCCAGCGTCAAAGCCTGCACTATAGCTGCAGCCATAGTCCGATGATCACTTAGCAGGAGCAGCTTCTTCATCTCTTGATCCCGTAGGCCGTCCACAAATGCCTGCGTAGCAAGGTGTTGTTGGATATCTACCGGTGCCGAGTGATAAGCCAGCTGGCCTAACCTTCCAACTTCCGCAGCAAATTCTTGAACAGACTCGCCTGGTTTCTGGATTCGATGTTTCAGTTGGCAGCGGTACACGTTTTGTAAATGACTGTCACCGTACCGCTGCTCCAGAGCTGTTACAATACACTGGTAGCTGGCGTTTCCCGCGGGAAAAGTTCGCAGCAAGTCCGCTGCAGATCCCCGTAACGATAACATAAGGTTGGCCGCCTTCTCCGACTCGGACCAGTTATTAAATTTTGCAGCTGCTTCAAACTGTAACTGATAAACATACCACGACATACTCCCATCAAATATCGGTACTTTTACTCTATTTACCGATTTTTCAAACGATGATGAATTTCCGAAACTACGCTCGGTAACATCTACGGGCATAACAACATCCGTAGCTGTTACATTTACTACGTTGAATTCCGGAACTACTTTCCGTAAATCCCTTCCAATCTCTTCCTTAAACTTCCTAAATTCTTCATCTATTTCCTTTCTAATATTTTTCCTGAACTTACAAGATTCTTCTTCGACTGTTACAATTTTTTCATCTATTTTGTCCATACGTCCTTCAAACTGTTCCATCTTCCATTTTAAATGATCAAGGTTTTGATTTAAGCTGTCCGTAAAATTTTCAAGTTTAACATTTTGCTCTTCAAATTTAGAATTTAATTTGTCTGTTTATAAATTAAGATTTTCGTTTAAAATAGCAATAAGAACTTTTAATTCCTCCATTTCTCTCAGTTTTGTTCGAGTCTCCATAAATCAAAGCAAAGGTTTGTTTACCAATACGTAATTCGTTTACAAAATTACTCACAGTGAATTATTAAAAATGTATCCCGCTTCTGACACCAATGTTACAACTCGTTATAGTAAAGTAAAATTGTAAACTTTTATTTAATTAATTCACATATAGTTATTTAACACAATTTGACAAGAACTAAAAACTAACCTTTACAAACGACAACAATGAACATGAGTTTATGAAAATAAGTTATTAAACATTGAAAATAATACAGTTCACGCAATTAATTAACAATAAAATAAAATAGACAATATCCCTTACCAAATTAAACATTAAATAACAATGTCTCATGACAAAATAACAAACTTCACCGAAACGAAGAATCCCGTACAATTTAGACCACTAACACGTCAGCCATTCCAACCGCGGCCGCGTCCCAACAATGGAAACCTTCGTTTTTATATTTTTAACCAGTCAGCTGTTTATGAGAAGCTGATTTTATTTGACCAGCTGATTTTATTTTCGCCACTTCATTATAACAATATTATAATGTTAGTATTCTGTAGATGACTGTCGTGTTTGAGTGTGTATGTTGTAAATAGCTGAATGAAAATTATCTCCAGAAAAGTTAGGTTTAGGCTTACATATATTTCGGAATCATGTGCTTATTATTTATTACTTCTTGTTTGTTTTTTCGTTTTGAAGGAGGTTTTTGTTATTTTTTATTTGTTTTTCTATTTTTCTTGTTGTTTTTTATTTATTTATTTTAAAAATCACTATATAATTTTGATTGTTAATATTAATTAAGAACAGTATAATATGTTTTCATGTTATAATTTGTTAATTACACCAGTGGGTTGTAATTTTTTCATGAGTTGTATCTATTTGATAAGTTGCATTTATTGTTATTTATAACAGATTATGCATTTAAAAAAAAGTTACATGAAAAAAAAATTATGGTAATACATATTTAGTTGGCTACGGTTTCTTCCACGATGGCGTTGGTTTGATATGTATCATAAAAGCTACTAATATTACATAGAATACGTTGTGGTGTTCAGGTCATCAGCTGAAAGGCTGGTCTGAATCTTTAGAGGCTTTACTAAGTAAAACGAGGAGAGAGGTAGTTTACAATTGCCTTTCTCACTGAGTGGAAAATATGCTTATCAGCATACCAGGCCCTCCGAAAAGCATCTACTTTCCACCCTGCAAATGACACCTTCACTTTGTTCACCACAAGGTCGGGCTGTATAATTATAAAATTCATTACTCTCAAAGGAGCTAACTCTAGTATCTTTTACAGTTGTACCTCTTCTGTTCTTAAATGTTTCAGTCATATAATTAGCTGACCATGCGATAAGAAACAGAACTATATTTTGTAGCCCTGGAACTAGCAGATTTAGTGGAAATAATTTAACACTCCACCTGCCCTGTTACGGGCAAATAATATAAACGTATATAAGATTATTTTACTACATTAATGCTTTTTTTCCGATTGACGAGCCCTAAGGGATTAATTTAAATTTTACCTTCCCGATAGGTCCAGATTCAGTACATTCAGGTTTTTGTTTACTGTTATACTGCATTTGCTTCAAAATTTAGCTTAGGTCACCCGTCACTTTGCTTAGAGTAGGTACAGTGTGATTAAAACAGGACGAACTCGTTTTTAGATCTCATGATTGCAGAACAAAAATATGAAATTAATGAAATATCTATATATTTAAAACGCAAAATAGCTTCCAATGTATTTTAAATGGGAAATCTATTAACTCCTAAATACAAAGTTTTACCGAACGGATTTTTATAATTTTTACTTTGTTTTAAAGAGTATTCTCTCCTGATTTGCCCAAAAGTTCTAAACTTGAAATTCATGCTAATATGAGTTTCATTTTACAAAATGCAAAAAGTAAATTTCGTTTACAACATAGCGGTAATACAGCGTAATGTAATGCGGTTCTCCCACATTTACCTCCTCCATAGCTATTTTCCATAAGCATACAGAATTATGTCATCTCACAACACACTCAGTCGGTATTTGACATAAATTCGTTACTAAGTCGGAAATATAAATTTGTTGCTAAGCAACTTAAAATTTCCAAATTTAAATATTTGTTATGGGAACGACTAGTTGTTGAGTTGTAATCTCCTCAAAGTTGTAGCATAGCAGTCTATGTACATAATGTCGTAGATCGATGGTCGATGCGAACGAATAAAATAATGAAGCTATATAAATAACAATTAAAATTTATTGAAAATTAAATTTCAAGAACTATAATTTTATAAATATATTTGTAATAAAAAGTATCAAAATTAAATAACAAGAACGTTAAATATTAAAATTATTTAAATAATCAAAATTTAATTGAATGATTCAAAAATGACAGATGAAAACAGATGGAAGTTGAGTGTGTGATTTTGAATAGCCAAGGTGGGACACACAAATAAAAAGTTGATATTGGCGTCTCATATCCAGTCATTTGAATTTTTCTTGAACGGGGCAACACGTTAAATATTCAGAGAAGACAATTTAATAATTTAATTATATTTGTCAATATAAAATTTTAAAGATTATAATTTGTTCATTCATTTCAACATTTGTTTACAAAGTCAAACCTAAATTTTATATAAAATTAGGACATAATTTTTATAATTACTATTGCGAGTAATTACAAAAATTATGTTCTTAATGTAGTCTAACCTCTCTAATTTGAACCTTCATAATTCGAAAAACTCTCTAAATCAGATATTTCCTTTATCCCTGTGAAAAATCCTCCCTTAAGGAAAAATCCTCGAATAAAATTTCCTCCGTTATTCAAAGATATTCGAGTTTCGTGTTCATGTGTTTTGTATGAAAATATTTTTGAGGAATTATTAAAAAAGCATCTACATAGTGTTCACGATTGCTAATAAAGCGTACGTGGAAATCAATAGTCCTGCTGTTAAATGAAGTCATCTTTTCGTATTTGTTTGGTGTCAGGTACGTTAGGGAGTAGTTTTTTTACCAACACAATTATGGTATCATTATTTCAGAAACAATCTTTCCTTTACTCAAAATTTTTGAAAATTATTTACGGGAAATATATGAAAAAAATGTTTCACGTCTGATTCCTGCGTAGCAAGTTAAGCAAACCTTCAAAAACGAGATCGTACCATTTGAAAAAAAAATAGATTTTACCTACGTTTTCATATGTCATTTTTAGTTATTCTCAGGTATTTCTCCTCTTCCACTGGTGATTTTATACTTCATGTCAACAAGATCTCTAATTCAAATATGTAGTACCAATAGTTTTATTTGAGGGGTGTGATTTTACTTTCAGCGTGTATAGTTGTATGAGGAGTTATACAATTAGTTTACAGTAAAGCACAGTGAGCGGGGGTCGCTAATAGACTAATAGTAAAATTTAATTTTAACACTTTTTTAAGTCATCAGCTGAAAGGCTGGTTTAAACTTCTAGAGGATTAACTCAGTAAATCGAGAATTCAGGTAGTTTGCAATTGCCTTCCTTAATGAGGGGAAAATTATGATTATCAGCATACCACTCTTTCCACTCTGTAGATGACACCTTCATTTCATTCACCACAGGGTCTGGCTGCATAATGAAATTTATTACGCTCAGAGCAGATAACTATCTTTTACACATCTACCTCTTCTGTTCTTAAATGATTCAGTCATATAATTGGCTGATCATGTGATAAGAAACAGAACTATTTTTGTAGCCCTGGAAACAAGCAGATAAAGTTCAAATAATTTAACACTCCACCTGCCTGTTACGGGCACAATTTTTAAATAAAAGAAGAAAACTGGGACGAATTCTATTCTAAGTAATTATTTCAAAGTTTTCATTACAGTAATTTTTTTGAGCCATTTATCAACTAATGAGAGGTAACAATTTGACATTTAACTGATTTTTTATTTATTACTTGAATGAATGAATGAATGAAGGGGATATATACATTTCGTTTTATATTTCTAGCAATTTATTATTTATTCTATTTATAACGAATGGTCGTCGGCGTTCAATAAACAGATTGAAGTTGATAACCCTCTACCAATGCTATCTGAATCTGATCGCCTTGTACGATTATATTGATTGTTATTAATTAGAAGAACACCAGGTGTTGTTGTTCATCCACAACTGATTGCAGTCACGCGATCTTTGATGTAATACCACTAAAAACCTTTTCTCTTCGTTTACAAACATAACAAAAGATACCTTTTAAACACATTACCTTTAAATATTTTCAATTCAATAAACAAAATGTATCCAATCATATTTTTTAACCTACATTATTTTTATGGATGAATAATATTCTTTATCTTCTTCTTTTTTGAGAAACTGTCCAACCCTCACTTTCATTCAGTCACCCCAATTACTTTACGAATACAAACTATGTATAAGCTTTTACTGAAGATTACAATTAGCATTTCTTTATTAATTTTTTATTTAAGTTACAGTTCTATGTATTAGTTCTTAAGTTAATCTCATAAAAGAAAATAATTTTAAATCTAAGTTACACCAGGTGTGCGAGAGGCCTGGTGAGGAGACAATTTACCAAAATTACTTTTATGTAGTGGACAGCACGACTATTTTTACTTGCCTATATAAATATTATGAAGGAAGTAGGCCTCTTGTTTTCATGTTGATTTTTCGAAATCGAGTTTTCATCGGATATACACGTTTTCAGACCCTCTGAAACCAAAAAACATGTTTTTAGCGATTGGTCTGTGTGTGTGTGTGTGTGTGTGTTTGCGCGCGCGCGCGCGTGCGTGCGTGCGAACAAAATATCTCACGAACGGAAAACCTCACGAAGTTGAAACTTGAAACTTAAGTTAAGTATTACTAGAGAACACGGCACGAACATTTTCATCAAAATTAATCAACCGAAAGTAGTTTTTCGTGTAACTTTTCACTTTTTACACTTTTCACTTTTTCACTTTTCACTTTTTACTTTTCACTTTTTTATTTTGCGATTTTCTCAGAAACGGCTCCTACGATTTTTTTTGAAATCGCCTCATTTAATACGTTTTTATGCTCTACCAGAAAGGATAGGCGCCATGTCTGCTGAAATTCTTGGAGAAGCTGTTCTCTCGTAGAAAAAAATGTTAGTTTTTTAAGATTGCTGCCTTAATATTATTTTAGGGCTTAAGTATATACCGGGTGGCCCATATATCGGTTTCCCCATGAGATGGGACATTTGGTTTTGATAAGTTGGTAATAGTGTAACGTTGGCAGAATCACGTGCAACATTCATTAGTTGTCTGTAACAGTGGCTAGTGTGAGGTACGTTTCCGTGTAGTTACTATTTTTTCCTTCGTAACGGTACTTTTAAAATGTTTACAATTAAACAACGAGTTTATATGCATCTGTTGTGGTGGAAGCACCAAAAAAATACGTACTGCAAAGTACTTGAAGAATTTAGTGATAATTATCCAGGTGTGTCGGCAACAGTTACGAAAGTTAAATAAGAAATTTAAAAACACAGGAAGCGTATTAAATGCCCCGAAGTGTGGTCGTCCACGATCGATTTGCAATGACGATAAGCTTCAAAAGGTTGCTGAAGCGTTTGCCCTGTCCTGGTAAATCAACTCGTAAGGCATCTTTTGAACTGAGGTTATCACGAACTAGCGTGCAAAGATGATGAAGGAATTGAAATTGAAGCCATTTTGTCCATTTTTTCTCCAAGCGCGTCATGAGGACGATAGTGACAGGTGGTTGGAATTCTGTGAGACATTCGATATCCGTGCAGAAGCCGATCCAAACGTTTTGTGATCAATTTTATGGTCTGATGAGGCATGTTTCAAACTCAATGGACGTGTTAATTGGTATAACTGCGTGAAGTGGTCGGATAAAAATCCTCATATTGCAATTCCAAAAGAGCTTAATGTGCCTGGTGTTATGGTATGGGGAGGTATTTCGAGTACTGCACTGATAGGTCCTTTTTTTTGAGTGAAATGTTAACTTGGAAAATTAATTGCAATTGCTGTAAGAAGTAGTATTTCCGGAACTTGAAAACAATCCTGTTTACAATATCCAATCACTCATCTGGCAACAAGATGGCACCCCTGCACATTTTGGTAACGTATATGTACAATTCATATAATACATTTGTTTTTATTTTGTCTATAGGTTTCTTATTCCTTTCTTCCAATTTCCTAAATTATTGAGGAAACCGACTTATGGACCACCCTTATATCACAAAAGATCAAAACGAGATTTTCTTACTAATTAGTAGGCCTATTATGCTAAATGAAAAATTGAAAAACTCAATGGATATTAAAATGATAGTTTAACAAAATGTTTACATTTTATTTTAACAAACATTTTCTCGTTCCATAAGGAGGATTGCCTCCAAATTTTAGACACTGATGCTGCAATAAACTTGTACTTCGTGCAGGTTCAACAAATATTTTTTAGTAATGAAAGAAACACGGTTACAAAACAGCTGGTTGATACATGGGGTGTGATCAGTAAAATGAACAGACTCACGCTGAGATTTATAGACCGCTGTGTAGCCTATATTTACCCAGGTACTAGGTCACGCAGAGTGAACTATTAATCAAATTTAGATAATATAGTAGTGTACCGGTACAACAATAGCCCAAAATAGTAAGGAACTTTAATATTTCAGTGTAAATTTTGTTAAACATAAATCAGGCTTCTTTGTTGATTAAGGAACTTTAATACTTCAAGGAACACGGCAGTATTCCGTTTTGGGCCTAGTTTCACCAAGGTACAAATGTTAATTTAATTCTTTTTAAAACAATTAAGTAATACCTTAACTTTGCAGCGTCACCTAATTTAGTTCTTTAAAAAAATATTAAGTTTAGTGACTAAATAAAATTAATAAAAATATCAAGTTACAGATTTTAAAATAATTCATATTGCTTTTAAAGTGGCAAACAACATATTAAACTGTTTTTTAATATAAATTTTACTGTAGTGAAATAATAGAACAACTGTATATGCTTATTGAAATTTTTAAAAAAACATGTTTATCTCTTACAAACTTACAGTTCTGAAAATCAGAAAATTTAATACATATTAATTGTGCTAGAAACAGAGTAACATTAATATCTCTAGTCAAATAAAATCGTTGACCAGAGTAGTTTATCTTACAAAAATAAAGTGTGAAACACACAATTTTCTCTTGCGAATGTGAATAATGAAAAATATAACCTATATTTTAATAATGAGTAAATGATGTAATATGAACAAAAACATTACCTTTATCATTGATATCATTGATATATAAGTGGATCATGATGATGCAAATAAAAATCGATCTCTGTTGGAGTTTAATTTTGATGAGAAAAATATGAAAAGTCACTGATTGACGCTCTGTAGAAAAAATGCTTGAAAAAGCAGATGTTGGTTTTTTTATTTCCTAAAATTATGTACACTTTTGCCCTAAAATGCATATTGAATCTAAAAAAACAACTTGCCATAACTTTGATTATGTTCACTTTTGCTCTTAAATGCATATGGAATCTTAAACTTTTACCACAAAAGCACAGCCCGCCCCCACGAAAAGTAGACTTTCTTTATCTCATTTTGTAGAGAACAAAAATTGAAGTAAATAAGACGGTTTTAAATAAAAATGTAAGATCTGTTTTTGAGAAGATTGCACAAATAAATTACTACTATTATTACTTCTATATAGTATTGTTACATTTAGACACCAATTGTTAAAAAATAACGATAAAAACAGCGTAAAGATTTCCCTATTAAGTTGGAAAACATACCAGTAACTACCAACTTTATAATCAAACACCTACTCCCATAACAGGCACGTGGAGAGTTAAATTATTTGCACTCGATCTGCTAGTTCCAAGGCTACAAAAAATTGTTTTTATTCTTATCACGTGGTCAGCCAATCATTTATTTATTTATTTATTTTATTTTATTTTTTGCCAACTACGGCCCAATTACAGAAACAATATTTCATTACAGAGCAAAAGACAATATACAAGTAAAAAGAAAAGAAAAGGAGAGTAAAATACAAACAAAAATAGTCAATAATGCAAACAGAATTAAATATACATGAAACAGTATTATACACATAGATTTTACAAATAATTTACTGATCAATAATTATGATAACCCACCGGGTTGGTCTAGAGGTAAAATCGTCGCCAAAATCAGCTGTTTAACAGCTGATTTTCGGAGACGAAGGTTCCTGGTTCAAATCCTAGTAAAGGTAGTTACTTTTATACGGATTTGAATGCTAGACAGTTGTTACCGGTGTACTTTGATGGTTGAGGTTTACTAACCATACTCTCTCAGGAATGGTCGGCCTGAGTCTGTACAAGACTACACCTCATTTACACGTTATATCTATGCAACTTTTACACGAATATCTATGCAACTTAATATCCCAAAAACTCGTGTGTTGCGAACTTTACACTTACACGGATTGTATCCATTTCATATACAAAAAGTGCAACATCTGCAGCCAGGAGACAATGCTGCGCATCTGCAACTCTGTGAATGGATTAAAACGCATCGTTGTATTGTTTCGAGAATACTTTTTACCGACGAAGCTACACTTACTCATGATGGTGTTAACAACACCAGGAATTTCCATCAGTGGTCAGAGAGAATCCTCATGCTACAACGGACAATACGTTTCAGCGCAGATTTTCAGTCAATGTGTGGTGTGGTATTGTAGATGATGAATTAATTAATTGGCCCTTTCATATTAGAGAACCGACTTGTAGCAGAAACATACATGGAATTTTAACGTAATGAATTGTTTACTTCTCTGAAAAATACACCACTTCTAACACGAATAAATATGTATTTTCAACATAACGGCGCTCCTCCGCATACTGCTCATCGAGTTAGAGAATTTTTAAATGAACACTTTGCAGGCAAACTGATTGGTGCTGGAGGAGTTATTAACTGGCCGCCAAGGTCTCCAGACCTTACCCCACTGGACTATTGCATATGGAGTTGGATGAAAAGTGAAGTTTACAAAGTGAAAGTTAATACACGAGATGAACTGATTACTCGAATTTTTGATGCTGCTGCCCTCATAAAGGAAAAGAAAGATGTTCTTGCAACAGCGACACAAAATATTCGGAAGCGTGTTAAGCAGTGTATAGACTGTAATGGTGGAATTTTCGAACCTTATTTATAATGTAAGTAAATTAGTTATGTGTTATTTAGAACGGTATTATGATGGTAAATTAAATTTGTATCAGCTTAATTTTTTTTTAACGTTTATTATGATAATACAGTATTGTTGCTTTTTTGGAGGGTAATACAAGTTAGATTAAATTTGAATTGATTAATTTAGAATTTGTTTGCTATTGACTTTATTTACACCAATTTTCTCAGAATTAAATTCTCTACAATTGTTGTTCATGGATTTTATGCATTTGTTAGCCATTTAATGGAATTATAGCGCCTCAAACGTAAAAAATCATCCTCATCTCATTGGGTTATTGGGTTGCTTATTGTTATGAATTGTACAGATTGCAACGTACACACATTAGGAATTAGAAAAAAAAATCATGAAGTCCAAAAAAAAAACAAAAAAAATTAACACACATAATGTGGAATTGCTTGAGAACTTACGTCTTGAAAGACTTAAGAATGGCTCACCTATATGATGCTCTATAAATTATTATTATTATTATTATTATTATTATTATTATTATTATAATTAATATAAAAATTAATTATTAATCTATTAATAGTATATGACTGAATTATTTAAGAACAGAAGAGGTAGAGGTGTGAAAAACACTAGTTAGAGTTATCCTCTCTGAAAGTAATGAATTTCATTATACAGCCAGACCCTGTGATGAATGAAGTTAAGCTTTCATTTGCAGGGTGTAGAGTAGATCCTTTCGGAAAGCCTGGCATGCTGATAAGAAAAGGCTACTTTTGTTCTCAGTGAGAAGGGCAATGGTAAACCACATTACTCCTCGTTTTACTAAGTAAAACCTCTAGAGCTTCAAACCAGCCTTTTTGGCTGTTGACCTAAACAACATTTAAACAAATTTTAAATTTATATTTTATTTTAATAGACTCAGGAAGATTATTTTAGTAAACCTCTTCATTAGTTTCAAGAGTTAGTAACAATAATTGACTGAATCTACAAGATTCTTTTATTAAAATGACAGAAAATATTGTATTAAAAATTTAATTCATTTAAATTTTCAGGTACAATTATCTGAAATTTATTTTTAAATTTTGTTACAATTACGTATCTAATTCGCTCGATACGGTGTATGGAGCCTTGATCTATGATTCGGTAAAAAATCAAACGTAAACAGGACTAAAACTTTTCAAAACAAATTTGTACGTTTAATCAAATGTTGTCCCTACTACATACGAAACTATTTTATGCATCAAGACCTCAACGTAGACACAGAATACTATTTTTTTTTTAATTGTCATGGTTTCAAATCCAAAACTAGTTTTGTATCTCAGTTGTACAGCTTACTTAATAAAAGAAGAGAACACGTACCCTAGGACATGGCTTTTAGCCATAGTTGGGTAGGTCAATTCCTCTACCTCGTTAACTGTGAATTGTAAATGTATTATAGCTTTAGGAACGAATGTGTATGTATGGGTTACTATTGTAAATAATATGGAAATAAAGTTTTATTATTATTATTTTTTTAAAGAGCCTCCCAACTCCCCTCATAGCCAACCCTATCCACACCAAGGGAATACCTAAAGTGGGGGATTGGAATGGCAGGTCGATGGGGGAGATCACGGCAGAACAGCAAAAGCCTTAATATTCCATTGTTGTTGTTTAGGTCAACAGCCAAAAGGCTGGTTTGAATCTCTAGAGGTTTTACTAAGTAAAAACGAGGAGTGAGGCCTCCTCACTGAGTGGAAAAGTATGCTTATCAGCATACCAGGCCCTCCGAAAAGCATCCACATTCCACCCTGCAAATGATACCTTCACTTCATTCATCACAGGGTCTGGCTGTGTAGTGAAATTCATTACTCTCAGAGGAGATAACTCTGACTAGTGTCTTTTACACCTCTACCTCATCTGTTCCAAAATGCTTCAGTCATATATTTGGCTGACATAATGATAAGAAAGATAACTATTTGTGTAGCCCTGGAACCGAGTGCAATTAACTTAATACTCCACCTGCCCGTTATGGGCTAAATATTCCATTATCAATCCGAAATTGGAAGTCTCCAGTAGGCAGCCAATATAAAACAAAGAAAACCCCAAATTAAGGACCATTAAGACAAACAAGGAAAGGGTAACAGTCTGAAGAGAAACTTATACTAGAATTAAGCCGAACATAAAGATATCACACGGACCGCACTGGAACAGTTCAGCACACATACTCATAGGGAAAAAACCAGTTAAAACCATGCAAGGCCAAAACCAGGAAAACTAAAAGGAAACCAGCACAAGACCAGCGCTCCCCAATTACACAAGCCACCAATTCCCAAAATAGACACAGGCCACCAACGTTCCCTCGGCATTAAGAAGTCTGGATAGAATTTATACCGAGAGCCAGATATATTAATAAATTGTACACCAGTTTCCATTGAAAATTAATAAACATTGTCACACCCACCACTACCATCAAAATCCACAAAGGATATTAAAAAGATGCTGGAATCTTATATAAAACAACGATGATGGGAGCCCTTGGGTGATTTCCTCAATCAAGACAAACACAGGAAATTCATACTGTCGCTAACGCTCCCACCATTACCAGCGCCTGCAGACGGTCCCAGAACTTGCCTGCCGCGTGAAGTGCAGCCAGCAGTGCCTCCCCGCCACTATGAAGTGGACTCGCCGGAGGGGTATGTAAGCAGCCGCACTAAACCGTGAGTGACATTCACCTACCAACTCCCAAACGGAAAAGGAAGAAGAACAAGCAAGAAGAAGAGCCCAGCCGAGACCGAACGCACCATCCCTTGTCTACGCTACCGGTGGCGGACGCACATTCCCGCACCGGTCAGCCTTCGCCAACCCGGAGAGAACCACCTCAGCCGTGCTATCGGCAGACGGCATTCGCCGACCCGTCACTGGGTGGCTCTGGGAGCCACCACTGTCACGCTGCAGCGGGCACCCAACTGCCGCTGAGGGAAGGCTAGGCCTGAACCCGTCAGCCGAGCCGTTACTATCCGGTCTCCGCTTCCAACACGCCGGCTCACCGCTTCCGACCACTAACAACGGCCCTTTTCAGGGCCATCAAACTCACAAGCAAGGTTTCGCCACGTGTCATCGGCCCCGGTCGGCGACGATACATTCCATATAACATATTTCATCAAAAATATTGCTGGTTGTATAAATATACAGAGGAGGAGGAGAAGAAGGAGGAGAAGAAGTTGTTAATAAAGTTTAAAAAATTTATATTGTTTAACAAACCATCAGGGTGTAGTACTGTTAATGGTAAGTTAAGATAAGAGCGTAAGGATTTAGCGCTCTGGTACAATAGAAGTTAAATGATGTTTCGACAATATTTTCTTAATTTATATACAAGAAAATAAAGACGAAAATACAATAGGGTTGAAAAATATGAAAAAAAACTACAACCAAAATGATGTTTGTTAACTAGACGAAATGGAATAAAATGTAATGGGAAGAAGGGATAGCATTTACGATTCACGAAGCGGCAAGCGGGGATGTTAATAATATGTAGTTGCGTTAGAAGGGTTGTAGCCTAGAATACTGGTTCGGCCAGGGTAGTGTAGGCTCTTTCTATCCTAGTGATAAGATCAATGAACGACTTGGGTTTTAATACATGCATAAGCGACGCCGTTAGGAATACGTAAACGCCCTATTAATCACTTTTGTGTCTACATGCATTACTGCCCGCCGCCAACGAAACAAACAATCCATTTTTCCAAATGAAACGTTAACACTACCCTTATTAGAATACAAATAGAGAGATAGTGTGTTGTTGTTCTTCTAGTTAAGTCTCTTCCGTTTAAAATGTTCTTTTACATTTTAGTTTGTTTCTTTAACGTTTTCACCACTCTTAAACAATATATATTCATTAAATTTTCTTAGGATTTGCATTTTAATATGAGGAAGGAATAACATAAGTTTTCCTTCCTTTTTTTATCACGGATATCTTAAATAGATTGTTTTAATCATTAGAATGTTTATTATCATATTTTTCTGCTCATTACCTGTACAGGTAATGGAAAAAAGAATGGAGAGGAATATGTCGGTACATATGCTTTTCATAGACCTGGAGAAGGCATATGATAGTATCCCACTGAATAAGCTGTTTGAAGTTTTGAAGAGAGTGAATCTACATGGGACGTATATTAGAGCCATTTATAATATGTATAAAAGTTATGAATGTGTGGTGAAGATAGGAAATGAGGTATCAGGCTGTTTTCGGGTGACCAAGGGTTTGAAGCAGGGTTGTTGCTTGTCTCCCACGTTGTATAAAGTATATGTCCAGGAAGCTTTAAGGGTGTGGAGAGGAAAGTGTGGAGGAATGGGAATAAATATGGGGGAAGAAAATTTATACACTCTTTTCTTTGCGGATGATCAGGTGGTGTTGGCGAATGAGGAGGAGGATATGTTGTACATGTTTAGGAAGCTGAAGGAGGAATATCTGAAGTGGGGGATGAAGATTAATATGACTAAAACGGCTTACGTTGTGGTTGGGGAGAGGGGAGAGGATTTGGTTGAGGAGGGAGTTTTGGTGGGGAACTTTGCGAAATGTAAATACTTGGGAGCACTTATCACAGAGGATGGCAGGTGTGAGGAGGATATAAGGTGTCGTATCGGTCAGGGAAGGGCAGCAATTCGAAAGCTGAACGGTCTGTTGTGGTCTTCAAAAGTTAGCCTGAAGACAAAAAAGATGCTTTACAGTACAGTTGTGGAGCCAATTGCGACATATGGAGAGGAGTGTTGGCAAGTGAGTAAGAGGAATGTACAGCGATTGGAAGCTTTAGAAATGGATTTTTTCCGCAGAGCATGTCGTTTGTCTAGATTAGATCGAGTAAGGAACGAGGATATTAGGAGACGGGTAGGAAGATCTAATACAATTATGAAGGGAATTGAGGACAGACAGTTAACATGGTATGGGCACGTTCAGCGAATGAATTCAGATAGATGGCCGAAGAGAGTGTGGGAATACTGTCCAGTGGGAAGACGAAGAAGAGGAAGGCCCAGGGGGAGATGGAGTGAGGGAGTTCGAGGGGCCATGGAGAAAAGGAATTTGAGAGAAAATGACTGGAGGGACAGGAGGCTTTGGAGATCGAAATGCGGGATGCGGAGCAATCTGTAGGAACCCCGCTAAAAGTAAAAGTAAAAGTAAGTTTCTGCTCATATTCTGCTGTAAGAAAAGGTGTACGACAAGGATGTTCATTGTCACCGCTACTTTTTAACTTGCATATAGAAAAGGCTATAAATGAAGTAAAGGAAAAATTTGACGCAGGAATAAAAATTCAAGGAGAAACAATAAAAATTCTGAGATTCGCCGATGATATAGTAGTACTAGCTGAGT
Source organism: Catonia carolina (assembly GCA_035578175.1). Lineage (NCBI taxonomy): Eukaryota > Metazoa > Arthropoda > Insecta > Hemiptera > Achilidae > Catonia > Catonia carolina. The sequence goes on from JAQMRL010000008.1 coordinate 70,569,294, forward strand.
CAAAGAAAGAACTAGAAGATGTCTTAAATGGAATGGATGAGATCATGCGAACGGAAGAACATGAGACCATCAAAAATTAATAAGAACAAAACGAAAGTGTTGTGCAGCAGCAAGAGTGGTTTAGAAGAGATTGTAAATTTAAAGGTAATCAGCGAAAACATTCAGGAAGTTTGGGAATTCTGCTATCTAGAGAGTAAAATAACAAAAGATGGTAGAAGAACAAGTGATATCAAAAGCAGAATTGCTCAAGCTAGAAAAGCCTTTGAACTGAAAAACAGCTTACTGACTACAAACATTGACTTACAGATTAGGAAATATTTCTCAAAACACTTTGTTTGGAGTGTAGCATTATACGGGAGTGAAATTTTAGTGATAGGGGCTGTAGAAGCTTTTGAAATGTGTTGTTATAGAAAAATGTTAAAGATTAGTGGGTGGACAAAATAAGTAATTTAGAGGTTCTTAGGCGAGTGAATGAAAAAAGAAGTATATGGAAGCATCTTACCAAAAGAGGGGATAGCCTAGTAGGGCATATGCTTAGACATCCAGGTATCAGTCTGTCAATAATAAAGGGTAATATTTAGGGAGTGAATTGTTGGGGAAGGCAAAGGTTAGAATATATAAAGCAAATTACAAAAGATGTAGGGTGTTAGAGGTATGTAGATATGAAACGACTTGCGCAAGATAGAAGAGCTTGGAGGCTGCATGAAATCAGTTGAGAGATTAATTTTTGGTTTTTTTATACCTAATTTGTGTACGTTGCAATCTGTTCAATTTAGAACAATAAGCAACCCCATGACCCAATGAGATGAGGATGATATGTATGACGTGTAAATGAGGTGTAGTCTTGTACAGACCCAGGCCGACCATTCCTGAGAGAGTATGGTTAATTAAACCCCAACCATCAAAGTACACCGGTAACCACTGGCTAGTATTCAAATCCGTATAAAAGTAATTGCCTTTACTAGGATTTGAACCAGAACCTTCGTCTCCGAAAATCAGCTGTTAAACAGCTGATTTTGGCGACGACTTTACCTCTAGACCAACCCGGTGGGTTGAGAGACTAATGACAAAATAATCATATTTTATCGCAGACATCTTTGATATTTTCTGGACTATAATATAGTACAGTAATTTATACATTTGGTGTTACTTCACTTACTATTTAAGATTCGGAAAAGTGTTCTTACAGAAAATAAATGATTAATACCGGGTCATCGAGAGAGGTTGCATCCATTTTAAAAAATTATAGTTTAAAGACTACTAGAGATAAAGTCATAATTTTTTTGTTGCAAACAGACAATATTAAAGTTTCTTTACATACCTTAATAAGTTTCTATTTGAGCGCCGTTGGTTGCTCTGCACACATCTAAACGATAATCGACCTCTGCCCAGGTGCGCTGTGTCTTATTAAGCGTGACTGAAGCAAAAGCATGTAACCCCCTTTTGCTCAGGCGAAACGACAAGGCATCGCTGCCGAAGCAAAATTGGCATAAGGGGACAAAAAAGGGAGAAAACCCAAAAGGGACTGCGGTGATGTGGTATATTAAAAAAAATTTACAAAATAGAATTAAATTAGTAAAAGATTTAATTAAAGTGAATAAAAGATTAAGCAAAATTAATAAGGAGAAGACAAAATATTTTAAATTAGATACATAAGGTTACATAGTTGGTCATACGTTAATTACAATTTCCAAAATTTAAATAATAGAATAAAATCATATTAAATGAGCTCAAAAAAATAAATTTTATACTGGATCCAGAAAAATAAAAAAAGTTAAATACCAAATCGGTATTATGGATGAATAAATATAAAATAGATAGTAATCAGATTTTATTTTAAGAGATAAAATAAAGAATTGGAATAAGAAAAAAACATGCTTGGCATATTATATTAAATTAAGATTGAATAGTTAGAAAATTTATTTTCTTTCTTTTTTTTAGGAATTTTTTTTTTTTTTTAATTAAAATTTTACAATTTTCGTGTAACACAAGGAATTGGTGTTACCCAAAAAAAAAATTTTTCATAACTAAAGGTTTATGCAATAAATTATGTAAAAATAAGAATAGTATCATTTACAATTTTTAAAAAAATAATGAAAGCCAAAATTTAGTTTAACAAATTGCTAAAGCAGCAGGCTTATAACATGCTTGTACAGAATTATGCAAAGTACATGCTCTTGCCAACATAAAACTTGTGTCATATTAATGATTTACATAATAATTAAGACAATAATTAATTTATTATTTTATAACAAAATATTTAAACAGAATTAATTTTATTTTAAGAAAGAAGATTTAAAAAAAAGAAGAAAGCAGTCAATCCTGGCGGAGTTAAGCAGGAAAACCAGCTTCGGACATGTTTAAGCCGAACATAGGGCGACGTGTCCCCTTTTGTAAAAAAAAATATTCATATGGTGATAAGTTGCAAAAAAAAGAAATTTATCTTCTCCCAGAAGAAAAGAAAATATAGATGAGTAGATTTATAAAGTAGGTGCCTGAGGTTTTCGGGCGAAGCTGGACAACTCCAATTTGGCTTATTATTTTCTTGCCTCACGATGAGGGCAGATACTTTAAAATTAGAAGAAAGCACCCCAAAACAGGTTCAGAGTTGTAACCCCAAAGTTGGTACATAGTGCTCCCCCAAAACAGGTCCCTGCAAAGAGCAGAAAACGAGGACTTAGAAAATGAGGGCCACCACAAAAGACAAACAAAAGAAAAAAAGGTAGTAGGTAAACCCCAACAGCATAGAAAAGAAAAAAAAATTTAAAAAAATTTAAAGAGCGATTAAAAAAATTTAGTATAAATTTAAAAAAATTTTAAATTACCCAAAAGGGTTTACAAAATTTACAAAATTTACCAAGTTTACAAGATTTAGAAAACATTTTCGGCTTCAATGGGATTTAGCTACTAGAGAAAGAAAAAAAAGCGACTTACCGTATAAAACGGGAAAACAGTTGGTCTAACCAGCAACCAGCAGCATAACGCCCCGAAAAAGCACATAACCATAATTTTACGGCACTGTTAAAGAATCACGATCCTTTCATCGTAGAGACCAATTGTAAAGAGGCCGAGAGGAATCAAACATCCCAAAAGGAAACCTCGCCTCTGACGTCATCGACCCCTTCCACCTCGCTAGACAAATTATCCAAAAAGAAGTAAGCAGGTTGAAACGGATCTCACGCCAGAATTGCAGATAACAGCAGTCGGCAGTACAAAGTAAGAACGAAAAACAATTCGGAAACGAGATAACGGAGTGCGGTGAAATAAAAGATAACAAAATTTTTAAATGCAACAAGACTGAATAAGGAAAAGATGAAATAATTAATTAAAATTACGTAACATTGAAATAAAAATGTTACAAGCAGTAGCAATTCGTTGTCGTAAATAAATCACATTTCGTACCCTCTCTCTATAGATATGGTTTTTAACATAACCCACGAAAAAAATCAATGGTACAGTCATACAAACAAAAAAAAATTTAATAACTTCAGCTTACAACAATTTTTTTAAATTTTGGTTTACAATTCGACTGTTCTGCAATAACTGCTAATGCAGACGGTGAAGGATGAAATGATTTTTTACAACGTATGAAAATATGTCGTGACTGAATGGGATTTGAACCCAAGACCGCATGATGAGAAACGAGCATGTTACCAACTACGCCAATGCGGCCGACAACAAAAAAAATTATGACTGTATCTCCAGTAGTTTTTAAACTGTATTTTTTTAAATGGATGCAATCTTTCTCGATGACCCGGTATTTAAAACAATTTTAACAATTAACTCAAGTTTGGTATTCGTTCGTTTGATAGGCTACTAATATGAGATCATAAAAATTCAATGATAAAATATTATAGAGTTGTCATTTATATTTAAAATGTTTGTTAATATTTTATTATTTAACACAAATACAGCATGACCTTAGACCGTAAATATTAAATATGAACAAAACTAATCTCTTGTTGAACATTCATAAATTCAAGTCCCAGTATATTCTTTTTCTTAATAAATCAACAGTTTTAGTAACAATAAAAATATTTAAGAAAGAAATATTTAAACATGCCTATATAAAAAAAGTCTTGAAATATTTTTTAACTGACATAGATCATATTATAATAGTTATCTAAATAAATAGTAATAGGTATCTAAATAAAAGAATGAAATGAAATGAACAAACTGCCGCATAAATAACTTTGATATATCGATATTAAATTATATCCAGCTGTTCACCTAAAGTTTATTAGAATAATTTTTAAATTCAGGATTTTCGTAAACTATTTACACATTTTTGTTGGGTAATACCAAACAGATATTCAGACACTTACATCCAACAAATGTACATCATTGAGTAGATTAAAAGATAAATCCCGCAAGAGAAGTCTTTGTCTAAACAAAAAAATAGGAAATTGTGTTTCTAGTATGATGGACAGAATGAGAAACAAGGGTTTTTAAGACGATTAGATCAATTTTTGTTTAGAATAATTTTTGTACTTTAAAGCAGTAGGTATAAAAGATGCAGTGATTTATAGGTTATGTATATAATTAAATTTGTTTAACATCCGACAGTTATACACATTAAAGCTGATGCAGAAGGTTAAAGGTAAAATGGTGAAAAAGTTTCCAGACCAGGACCGGGAATCGTAAACGGGACTCCTGGTAAAGAAGCCAGTTGCGCTGGTCACTACATTTATTTCTTTTAAAAATAAATCTTTTAGAAGATAGGTTATTTAGAATATAAAATGTATAAAGACTAAAAGAAAATGAAATCTGGATATACAGGGTGATTTTAAGTATGCAAACGGTTTTATATTGAGACGTACTTGGCGGAAGAAGCTTTATGCGAATCTGCGTATTTTTAAAAAGCCAACGTTTTGGTGGTTTTGAAATTTTTGTCCGCCATATTGGATTCAACTTTATATTTTTAAATAAGATGGTGGTCGTCATTTCAATGTGAAATTTCAAGAAAATAAAACAATGGCGAAACCGTTTTTACTTTCTCTTGCCTATATGAATATATAGGAAGGAAAGTATTGTTTTCATGTCGATTTTTAGAAATCGAGTTTTCACCGGATCTATACGTTTTCAGACCCCCTGAACCCAAAAAACATGTTTTTAGCGATTGGTCTGTGTGTGTGTGTGTGTGTGTGTGTGTGTGTGTGTGTGTGTGTGTGTGTGTGTGTGTGCGTGCGTGTGTTTTTGTGTGTGTGTGTGTGTGTGTGTGTGTGTGTGTGTGTGTGTGTGTGTGTGTGTGTGAGTGTGTGTGTGTGTGTGTGTGTGTGTGTGTGTGTGTGTGTGTGTGTGTGTGTGTGTGTGTGTGTGTATGAACAGAATATCTCAAGAACGGAACGTCGTACGAACTTGAAACTTGAAACTTAAGTTACATACCACTACCGGACCCGACACGAACATTTTCATCAAAATCGGTCAACCGGAAGTAGTAGTTTATTCGTATAATTTTTCACTTTTTTGCAATTTTCTCAGAAACTGGTCCTACGATTTTTTTTTAAATCGCCTGGTTTATTCAGTTTTTTATTCTCTACAAGATACGGTAGGCGCCATGTTTGCTGAAATTCTGCGTGAGGCTGTTTTTACGAAAAAACATTTTCTGTTTAAGATTGCGGCTTTAATATGCATTTTAGCGCAAAACGTTATATAATAAAAAATGTAGAGAATGTAAAATTTTACAACTTTTATTTCAAACATTTTTTTTATAACGCTTAGTTTAGCGGTAATTTGCGATTTTCTGTTTTTTTCTCACGAAAACGTGTGAAAAATCGATTTTTTAAAGATTTCGGCCTTAGAATGCATTTTACGACAAAAAAGTATATAATAAAATTTATAGGGAATTAAAAGACCTACAACTTTTATTTAAAGCATTTTTCTCCACAGAGACTAGTTGAGCGTGAAAGATTGATTTTCCGTATTTTTAGGCCAAACTGAGGTTGATTTTCATTTTGCGTCTTTCACTCATGATTAAAATAAGTTTATGTTTTTGAGGTTAGTTTTTTGTTTATTTCTCATGTTCATTACTAATGTTAGGTTTATTGTTAATTATTTGCATTGGCAAGAGGAAGTTGTGTGAGTGTTTCACACCAGAGTTTTTTTTATAGATGCCTTCCCAAAATTCAGCATTGGGACAAAATTTTACCAAAATTGCAACTTTGAATGCTTATAACTCAAAAACGAAGACATCTATCAAAAAACGGTTACCGCCATAGACTTTTTTTTTGAAATGTCACATTGAAATGACAAGTCACATGACAACCATCCTAATTAAAAATATAAAGTTGAATCCAATAAGGCGGAATAAAATTTCAAAACCACCAAGTTGGATTTTTAAAACTACACATCCACATAAGCTTTTTCTGCCAAGTACGTCTCAGTTAAGCAATATAAAGCCGTTTCTTACTTAAAAATCACCCTGTATATCCAGATTTCGTTTTCTTATGATCCTTATATATTTTGTATTCTAAATAACCTATCTTCCAAAAGGAGTAATTTATAAGATATTTTGTCTGACAATGCACTTAACAACTCGGTAGAACACCAGCTATAAACAAACTCGCGTGTCCAACTCACGCAGTCTGTAACCAGAATTCTCGCGCAATAATACACTTTGTACATGCTCACACACCACTTTAGTCAACTCGCCTCATTTGTAACCGTGAACTAGGGCTATATTTTTATACCACAGAAATAAAGTATACTCGAAGAACCAACAACGATTTCTTCGAACGAATCAAGTTTAGATACTATTTATATTAGAGAGAAACTTTGTGAACATTAGATTAGTTCATAACAACATTATAACTTTAAAAAAAGTTGAAGCATCATAAAAATAACCAATTACATAACTTATTTTAGTTACGAATAAATTATCATGAGGTAAAGTAGGCTACGACACCACGATGGCAATTCATTTCCTTATGAGTTTGCATCTTTTATAATGCTGTACAAGAAGTGAAGGGTTGTTTACGAAAAAAGCTAAAACTTTACCCATCATTCATTTCGACAAGATCTTTCACTTCGCTCACTTTTTTACGGTTTAAGCGCCTTCTATTTTTCCTCGCCCGCCAAAAAGTTTGGATTAATGGCAATAGTTAAGCTAAAGTTCATCAGCAACACAGGAAAACTCGCAATCATAACTTTTCTCTTTTGGAATTGAAAGAATAAGTAAAATATTATTATAAGTTTTACCACAATATACCATACTTTTTTCTTGATAAAACGGAACCACAGTGTTATGTTATGACACGTTTGATAGCGAATTCGTATTTACCACTTACTCCTTTGCGTTATGATTATTTCATTTCACATCGTCGAATTTAAAAATTAGGTAGGTAATTTTTAAGCTAAAAATAACGCAACTAATTTATGACTCTAAAATTTTTAAACTTGTTTAGGTCATCAGCCGAAAGGCTAGTTTGAATCTCTAGAGGTTTTACTAAGTAAAACTATGAGTGAGGTGGTTTACCAATCCCTTCCTCACTGAATGGAAAAGTATGCTTATCAGCATGCAAGGCTCTTTGAAAAGCAGCTACTTTCCACCCTGCAAATGACACCTTCCCTTCATTCACCACAGGGTGGTCTGGGTGTATAATAAAATTCATTACTCTCAGAAGAGATAACTGATATTTCAATGCATACCCGTGGTAACACCAAAATAAAGAAGGATTTACGTGTGGGAAGACCGTATTAGGGATGCCACGGCAGTCCTTTTATAAACTCTCTGCCGCTTACTTCCCCAATTCGATGAATTACACCATGTTACGAGTCCAATTTTTTAACAAAAATGACAACTAGGTTTGACTGTTCACTAAACCAAAACAGAGTGGGGTTTCATAGAACGGCTTTTAACTCAATTCAACTTAACTCAATTCATTTCTAACCAACATTACTAAATAAACTACGGTTCTTAAAAATCAGATTTACTAACCCTACTGACGAAAAACTCAAATGATATTTTTCATACATCCATGAGGTAGTCCTGCCACATCCGTCAGTCACAAAAACCTCTGCGTGGTATAAGTACCACGTCCGTCATTCAGTAAAGCCGCATTTCATCTTAATTAATTCAATCGTAATCAGTAATTATCACGTATACTGACTCCGCACTGAACGTGTTAAATGACAACTACATGTTGCCATAGAAAGCGTTAAAAATAATTTTTTAAAAGTTCAAGTCTATCCTTTTGTACTTAATTTAAAATAATTAGAGACGTAACTCATTAACTTACTAATTATTTTGTAAGTGTGTTATATTATGTAACGTCCATGTTGTAATACGTTACTGAGGGTTTTGGTTTCATATCTGGCGCTGCATTTTGTTTGTGTTAATGCTTAACTTTGTTCACTGTAAGCTGTCGCTATCTGGCGTTTTTCTGTTTATCTATTCTGGCCTGATTTGAATTAATATTTTTCTGTCGATTAATTGTACTATTTTCCTGGTTTAAACGTGCACTCTTGTTTGTGAAGCGAAATGTTACGGTAGTCGTCTATGACATTTAAGATGTTGCCGATTTGCAAATTTCTTTCTTTTACTTAAAGAATGTTTTTTATACTTTAATGCTGTATTATGATGATTACTGAAGTTTAATTGCATTATCTACTGTTTTAAATTATGTTTGTCTTTTGTTTTTCTTCAAACTTATTATGATACGTAATTATTTTAAGTCTTTTCCGGGTCGGCGTTTAATTATGGTTCAAGTTTTTGGCTTCATAGCCCCAAATTTATTTTGGGTAAGTTCTCTTTTGTTTTGCTGTCGAATATTTCTGGAGATTGCGCTTGTCAATTCTGTTTAACTGTAAATTTTAAATTTTGAATCGAGTTATTTTGGTTTTGGCCTTGTTCGATTCTTGCCTTGTTTTTTGTCTGATTGTTTGCCTACACCTTTTAACCTTGTGTGGGTTTTCCGTTAAGGTGTAGGGCAATTTAAGCTTTTGTACTTACCTTTTGTTTTTTTTACCTTTGACCTATGTTGACCGCAATCTGTAGAAGTATTCTTTGGTCTTTTTCTTTCTTTTGATTTGGTTCATTTTGTTACTTTTGTTTCGAAGTATTACCTTTTTCGCTTTTAACGTTAGTCGGTTTTTGTCCAGGGTTCGACTCTGGGGTTCTATTCTGTGAGATTCTGCTTTGGGAACGTTTCCGTTATGGAAGATCCTACTGTATGTGAAGCCTACTCTAGTTTTGGATAACTGTTTCGGATAGTCTTGGATAGCAGTGCCATTCTGCTTGTTTGGAGCCACCTGGGTTTGATTCTCGACGTTTTCTGTTTTATAATTTTGTTTCTGCAATCTGGTATGTGTCATTAATTATTTTATAAAATGTGTTTTTCGGGCTATATCGACGATTTCTACTTGACTGCGTTTATGCAGGTCAGGTAGGGCTTCCTGTACTGTGCATGTCGCGAAATGAAAATGGTCAACGAATGAACTTGTTTAAAATTTAAATTAAATCTTTTTTTTAATATTAAAAAACCGTTAACAATTTTCTTTCTCATAAGTAATTTCATTAATCTAGAATCTTGTTTTTTTATATATGGAATCTTTTTTACAAAATATTGTTTTTCTTATAAGGTTTTTTTAATAATTTAGAAGGCTACCATGGTATGCACATATAAATAAATATAATATTAAAATAAAAATTTGATGCTATGCTACTACGGAACAATGAACTAATTCAAATTTTTTTATAAAAAAATATTTTTACCTTTAAATTTTCTGTATCTATGAATTATCAGTATAAATAGTATCAGTTTTAAGTGAACTTAAAGTGATAGCTTTTCAAAATTTAGTTATTCATTAAACATTGTATTTTATATTTAAATTTTTTTTTTTTTTAAATTATTTTTGCCTGAACAAAATCCATTTAGGGATTTTGTTTATCTCAAATTTAATTATGTCTATATAATAATATTACTGTATTTCCAAACTTCTTGGATTCATTGTGTAATTAATTTTTTTGAATTTTGTGTTTTTCTTAAGTAATTATAATCATATGCGGCAACAACTCTTGTTTTTTTGGCTTCCTTATGTTTTTTGTCCACCCCTGGGCCAACCTATCGATGTGGATAGAGGGGGAGGTGACAAAGTGGTAGCAGAGCGTGGTTTTGATTTGGACCATTTAGTTGGTACAGTGGTCCAAATTGCTGTCCTGTTTGTGACAGTTCTGGGTTCTTGGTGTCCTGTGTCCGACCTTTGATGTTTTTGGTGGCGTGTGGTGCCCGGAACATCAAGGTTTTTGTTTTCAGGCATGTTTGTGCCTATGAGACCTCCGCGGTGGTGCAGTGGTCTTGTTGGTGGACACGTGTTTTTTTTGGAAAAATTTTTTTTGATTATTAAGATGTTGTTGTTGTGTATGTTATAAATTTTGTTTAAGTAAAAATGTATTTTGTAGCTGTAAGTTGTTTTCAGATTTGCTGCAGCTGTAGTATGCTATTAGAGCTGTTTAGTGTTGATAATAATTGTCATTGTTTTTCTTGTAAAGTTAAATTTTTTTAATATCCGATTGTTTTTGGACTCGCAAATTTTCTTGTCGCAAATTTGTTTTGAAATGTTGCCGTTTGATTTTCGAGGTCGCCGATCTTTAAAATTTTTTTGAAATGACTTGGCTTAAATAGATGTAAAATCTGGATTTTTTTTGACTTGTTAATAATTTTCTTTCTTGCTGTCTTGTGCTACTTGCGCTTATTTCTGGTGTTACGACGACGTTGTTCTGTTCCTGGTTTGGTTGAACAAGCACCAAGTCTGTGCGGTAGATTGGTGTCCTTGTTTGATGTCGTGTCGGTTGGTGGTCGTGTTTCTTCTGTTTAGGTCTTGTGATGTTTTGTTTTAGGATTTTTTCTTTCAGCTTTCTGTATGTGCCTTTGGTTGTGGTCCGGTGGCTTGGATGGGGTTTTCGCCGTGGGCGAGTTTGTTGTTTTTTTTGTTTCCCTTAGTTTTGGTGGCTCTTGTAGTCGACCAAGTCTCCCCCTTTTTGCTAGTCCTGAGCGACTCCCTCCCTTTTCCCTTTTTCCATCTTCGCCTACCTGGTACCCTGTTTCTTCATTGGCCTTGTTGTTTTGGTTTTGTGTTCTCTTTGCTTCAGTTAGCTGCCTTTCTTTTCAGGTGTTGCACGACCCACCTTCTTTCGTTTGTTATCGTCACTTCTGGTACGGTGGTTGTTTCCGTGTTGTGGTCGATAGTTTTTTTGTGTCATGGTGAAAGTTTTGCGATCGCCCTTTTCTATTCCCGGTTTGTCTTTCCCCTGCCCCCTTCCCGAAACCTTACCCTCCCCTTTTTCCCTTTTGCCATTTTGTGGTTGCCCTTTGTGGGTGTTTGTGGTTACCCTTTCCCCTGTTTACCCCTTTACCCTTTGTTGGTTGTTGGACGAGTTAGGGAGGCGTCCTTAACTTCTCCCGGTGTTGTGGGCCTGTTGCTTCGTGCATCCCACTTTCGGGTGTTTCGAGGTTTCTCCTCGAACCCCGCTACGCTTCGGCGTTTCTGAGCTTCTATGCGTCGTTAGTCGTTGACTAATTTTTGTGTTTTGTTTTTGGTTTCGGGGCTTTGCCAATTCTGACCTTGATGTTAGGTGGTATCGGGGTTGTTGTATGGGCGGCAACTTCCGGTACCATTGCTGCGTTGTGGAGAGGGGTGCTTGAGGGGCTTCCCTTTGTTGGGCGGTTTCCTTGAGCACTGCTTCTCGGAGGGGGGTATCGCGGTGCCTCCCCTTAGTTGGGTGGGTGCTTCCGATGCCGCTTCTCGGAGGGAGGTTTCGGAGTGTCTTCCCTTTGTTGGGTGGGCATTTCCGATTCCTGCTCTCGAGGGTCGTCCGTGCTTCCGGGTCTCCGTGCTTCTTCCCTTAGTTGGGCGGATAGTAGTGGGGAAACGGTGGTTCTGGCGCACCCAAAATTTTTTCTCTAGATTTGTCCTTTTTTCTGTCGGTGTTTTGTCGTCGTCGTCGCTCCTCTTGCTTGGTCAAACAAAGCCATTTCTTAGCTTTGTTTGTCCTTGGCGGGGGGAGTCTGTAACGTCCATGTTGTAATACGTTACTGAGGGTTTTGGTTTCATATCTGGCGCTGCATTTTGTTTGTGTTAATGCTTAACTTTGTTCACTGTAAGCTGTCGCTATCTGGCGTTTTTCTGTTTATCTATTCTGGCCTGATTTGAATTAATATTTTTCTGTCGATTAATTGTACTATTTTCCTGGTTTAAACGTGCACTCTTGTTTGTGAAGCGAAATGTTACGGTAGTCGTCTATGACATTTAAGATGTTGCCGATTTGCAAATTTCTTTCTTTTACTTAAAGAATGTTTTTTATACTTTAATGCTGTATTATGATGATTACTGAAGTTTAATTGCATTATCTACTGTTTTAAATTATGTTTGTCTTTTGTTTTTCTTCAAACTTATTATGATACGTAATTATTTTAAGTCTTTTCCGGGTCGGCGTTTAATTATGGTTCAAGTTTTTGGCTTCATAGCCCCAAATTTATTTTGGGTAAGTTCTCTTTTGTTTTGCTGTCGAATATTTCTGGAGATTGCGCTTGTCAATTCTGTTTAACTGTAAATTTTAAATTTTGAATCGAGTTATTTTGGTTTTGGCCTTGTTCGATTCTTGCCTTGTTTTTTGTCTGATTGTTTGCCTACACCTTTTAACCTTGTGTGGGTTTTCCGTTAAGGTGTAGGGCAATTTAAGCTTTTGTACTTACCTTTTGTTTTTTTTACCTTTGACCTATGTTGACCGCAATCTGTAGAAGTATTCTTTGGTCTTTTTCTTTCTTTTGATTTGGTTCATTTTGTTACTTTTGTTTCGAAGTATTACCTTTTTCGCTTTTAACGTTAGTCGGTTTTTGTCCAGGGTTCGACTCTGGGGTTCTATTCTGTGAGATTCTGCTTTGGGAACGTTTCCGTTATGGAAGATCCTACTGTATGTGAAGCCTACTCTAGTTTTGGATAACTGTTTCGGATAGTCTTGGATAGCAGTGCCATTCTGCTTGTTTGGAGCCACCTGGGTTTGATTCTCGACGTTTTCTGTTTTATAATTTTGTTTCTGCAATCTGGTATGTGTCATTAATTATTTTATAAAATGTGTTTTTCGGGCTATATCGACGATTTCTACTTGACTGCGTTTATGCAGGTCAGGTAGGGCTTCCTGTACTGTGCATGTCGCGAAATGAAAATGGTCAACGAATGAACTTGTTTAAAATTTAAATTAAATCTTTTTTTTAATATTAAAAAACCGTTAACAATTTTCTTTCTCATAAGTAATTTCATTAATCTAGAATCTTGTTTTTTTATATATGGAATCTTTTTTACAAAATATTGTTTTTCTTATAAGGTTTTTTTAATAATTTAGAAGGCTACCATGGTATGCACATATAAATAAATATAATATTAAAATAAAAATTTGATGCTATGCTACTACGGAACAATGAACTAATTCAAATTTTTTTATAAAAAAATATTTTTACCTTTAAATTTTCTGTATCTATGAATTATCAGTATAAATAGTATCAGTTTTAAGTGAACTTAAAGTGATAGCTTTTCAAAATTTAGTTATTCATTAAACATTGTATTTTATATTTAAATTTTTTTTTTTTTTAAATTATTTTTGCCTGAAGAAAATCCATTTAGGGATTTTGTTTATCTCAAATTTAATTATGTCTATATAATAATATTACTGTATTTCCAAACTTCTTGGATTCATTGTGTAATTAATTTTTTTGAATTTTGTGTTTTTCTTAAGTAATTATAATCATATGCGGCAACAACTCTTGTTTTTTTGGCTTCCTTATGTTTTTTGTCCACCCCTGGGCCAACCTATCGATGTGGATAGAGGGGGAGGTGACAATTATTTAAAACACTTTCCGAGCTATCCTCAAAAAAAATCAAGAAAGGATTTGTTTTTCTTTACTTTTAGTTAGGATAGTTGTGTTTGTCCTAGTCAAGATTTTTGTACAGTTCCCTTGACTACTCCAAGTGAATTCCTATTCACCAATACTGACATGTCATACATAGAATGTTTGAAAGAGGTTGTGCCAAATTTTGGGACATAATTTGTCTTGTCAATCCGAAGAAATATTGTTTCGGAAAGTTAAGTATACCCAAAAATGGTTTTTTTTCCTTCTGGTAGCAATTTTATTAATATATTTATCTTCTTATATAGTATTTACAGTTTGTAAATATGTTACATAACAATTTTTATTTTATGGGCGTGAGTGAGTATGTGTGTGTATGTGTGTGTGTATTGGTTGTTTGTTCTTCTTTCTTCTTTGCTTCTGTACTTTGATAGCATTTAAGTTGACAATCAGTCGATTTGGTTTTGTAAACCAATATTACTTGTTTTTATTTTAAATTTAGCTGTATTAAGTCTTATTGTTCACACATGAAAAAATAATTTTCCATGCGTACGTTAAAATAGAAAAAAAAGAAAAATAATGTCTCTTCTTCTTCTTCCAACCATGGATTAGGCCGCAGCCCGTTCCGAACTCACAAACTATATCATCTAACTCCATCGTTTCCTAGGTCTACCGACATCCGTTTTACCTTCTGGAGCATACCAGTGTGCCTACTTAGGTATCCTGTGATCTGACATCCTTGCCATGTGCTGTCCGCAACTTTGGCGATAATCCTGTATCTTTTCGTTCAAGTTGTAAATACCCAATTCTGACCTGATTTCCACATTCCTTATTCTGTCCAAGTGTGTACACCCCTTAGTTCTTAGAATAAATCTCATCTCTACCGTCTGGATTCTCCACTCTTGGGTTTTTGTTGTTCACGCCTCTCTTTCGCACAGAATAACTGGAGCCGCAATAACATTGTAAAACTTAAGTTTTGTAAAAATAATGTTAATTTGATTTATTTTTAGTTGTTTTCAATAAGAACCGTTTATCTAGATTCTTATACCAAATACCTGGCTGAATCAGAACGAGGTAACGCAACGGTATTAAGATGTACTACTGGACATTCACTTCTTCGAATATATCTTACCTACATTTTTCTTCATTACTCTTATTTGCGATGTCTTTCGCCAAATTTGATTTTTGATGACCAATTGCATTGTAAATTTTTCTCGTCCTTTATTACTGTAAACCGGTAGACCTTACCTAAAATAACGTCAATTTTTATCCCTGAACAGAATGCCTACTTGCTTTGAGTTCTATCTCGTCATTTCAGGATAAAATTTTAATTTGAATCTCTAAGAAAACAAATTATAAGGTTCTTTTAATTTACAAAAATATCGATTACAGAAGGGAATATATAGATATCTTTAGTTCCCCTTAAGATCACACGAAATCAAAATATGATTGAATTTTTGTGTCAGGGCTATTTGGGTATGATGGGTTTTCTTAATCGAGACTGACGCACAACATATTTCTACAACACATCATTTTAGAATTTTAATTTTAAAGGTTACGTTTCTCGTTAACCAACAGTAAAAAACGGAATACTGTTTTAAAATTATCCTAAACTTACCAGACAAAATTAGAAAACCACTTCGAGATATTGGCAGTGAACCTTCTTAATATCACAGAACCACGTAGAAAATTACGACAAAAATATCTAACAGTTCCTTTTTGAAGATACACAAACAAAATCAAGTCATATAATGATCAAGAGTAGGTGTATCGATAGGTAAATCCTCCATTCAATAGAAATACACAAATGATTTTTATTTAGTCATTGTAAGTACTGTTATGTTTCGTATTGAACAGATTCAGATTTATTCTGTCTGTAATAATCATCAATGAAAATTGGTCATTAAACGTAGTAATACATTTTTCGTACATGCTATAATTTTATTCTTGTATTCTATTCAGACGGATTTATTTATTTGAAGGTAATAATTAAACGGCACAGAAATGATAAAAAATAAATTATTGGATTTTAATTTAATTATCAGGAGATAATTCTAAATAAATCATATTATACCAGTTCTTTAAAAAAAATCAGGAAATAAACAAATTTAAAAGAATTAAAATGAACGTTAAAGTGATTTTAATTTAATCTGTCAATTATTATAAAACAGACATTTATAGCGAGTAAAATGAATACAAGTAATAATAATAATAATAATTTAATAATAATAATAATAATAACAACAGTATTATGAAATGACAAAACACAAGAGAGTGGAATAGATAATTAAATTTATGAGCAAAAGATAACAGTTAAACAACGTCAGCAGTATGGGATAGTTATTTTTTTAGTAAAATAAAAAAACAAACTGAAACTGGTGAAAACCCGGAGAGTGGACATATCAGTGTAGTTTTTGTATTAGATAAGGGTAGGTAGGAATTAGGGAGGGGTAGTTTTTGAGAAGAGGAGAGAAAATAGAGGGGGTAGAAGGAAGTGACGTCGGCAACAACATGTCGGTCAATGTAAATGTGTGTCCGTTTTACATCCGGGTTCTCATCACTCATTTCATTATGTACCAGCAACAATAATAATAATAACGAGTACATATGCATATCATAACCTAGCTTTCTCTTCATATTCTGGTAAATTCTGAACATATATACATATAAACAAACGTATATTATATTACAAATATACTCAGTTAGCTTCTGGCTCTATTGGTCTGGTCACTGTTTCTGTTACGGATGGCGATATTCAAACCCACCACCGTTGCTGTTTTCATCAACAATATCATCACCGTCATTATTATCTCTGCCTTGCATTATAATCTCATCTAAAACACACGCTTTTGACTCCTATAAATCACAATCATCGTGTCCTATTAAATTCTACGCGTTAACATTGCTAATATTACCTACCACCTATACAATCAGTTAATTTAAAATTCATGATACTCTACTATTGCGTACAAACAATGACAAGTTCTACATATTGGGCATTATAATCGTGTGTCCAAAACCAGAACTCATTTATCAATTGAATTTTACTTTTTGTTAATTTTTTATAATCTAAAAACAAATAATTTAAATATTCAGTACAATGTCAGGGTATTCGTCCCTAACCAATTTGAGTCCCTACTCCATCTCCAGCCTCTTTATAGAATTCAACAACAGATATTAATATTTTTTAAATGATATTTTTAGTAAAAGTCGCATCATTAGCTCGGTTATTAGTGACTACGGTAAGTTGTAAAACTGAACAGTGGGTTTTGACTCGTAAAAATGTCCACACCCTTGTCGGGGATCGAACCCGGGACCTCCGCATTGTAGGCTAGTATACTAACCATTTACTTTACGAAGGTGGCCTATTTTTTTAAATTTTTTCTGTCACCAGATGACGACTTTAAGCGGCGTGGGAAACCTTAAATTTTGAGGCCCTGATAAGGGTAGTTCTTCCCGCCCGTGGTCGTCTTGACGGGAAGAGTCGGTCGTAGTCGTTGGGCGGTCGAGAAGGTGCGCGACACGGCGTGTCGTCGTTCAGCGGAGATGTCATCTTCTTCCCTCGCCATAGTACGTCGATGGCTGCTTCGTTGGTATCCGGTGGGCGCAAGGCTCGGTCGAGGGACCGCTGTGGGCATCGCTCGCGGCAGTGGGCGATGACGGTCCCGGTCGACGGTGGTTACAGTGTCCGGTAGTCGTGTAGGTACCAATGGTGGATTTCTGTTCGAAGCAGTAAAATGGAATTGAATCACGATCGGGCTCAATGGAGCTTTCTTTACCAGTCACCAGAGCGCTGCAGTAGGGGCGGTTACTAGCCCTCTGGAGCAGGGTAATAGAATACTATTAGTATTCTATTACCCTATTGTAATAGTATTTATTGTAATAGTATTCTATCGCCCTGCCTCTGGAGTGCCAACACTGGCCCACCGTCCCTGTCGGAACTATTACCGGTTTCCCTCTGTCGGTATGTAGGAAGCTTTTTTATTATTTATAAATAATAACCAAATTAATGTATGTTTTTCATTTTAACAGGTATATAGTAATAAATTCTGTATTTTGGGACCCAGTAAAATATCTTGACTTATTTCTACACAAAATGATGTCTAAAATTTAACGATATTAAACAAAGTGGTGTTTTAAATCCAAAATTATAAAACTATGTGAACAAAAATAAATAGTATGTCCTGTATCTACAAATTATGTAAGCTACTTAAAATTAAGAAATATTTATACATAATAAAGGCTAATTTACAGCTCTATAAACATATTAGCTACATAAAACTGTGTATCGTAGACAATTTGGCGGAGGAGGGGTACAAATTACTGCATAAAATTATGTATACAATACACTATTTCTGTTGTTTGTTTAGATCATCAGCTGAAATGCCTGTTTGAACCTCTAGAGGCTTTACTAAGTAAAACGAGGAGTGAGGTGGTTTACAGTTGCCTTCCTCACTGAGTGAAAAAGGATGCTTTTCAGCATGCCAGGCCCTCTGAAAAGCACTTACTTTCCTCCCTACAAATCACATCTTCACTTCATTCACCCTGTGATCTGACTGTACGCATAATGAAATTCATTACTCTCCGAGGAGATAACTGACTTTACTATTTTTCAGAGCTGATGAGCTCTGAACCTACGCATTGCTCCCTATCCACTTCATAGCTAGCCAATGACTTGCTAGCAACGTTGCCAACACTTGCTCTCGTAGCTCTGTTAAATATTTCGTCAGCCATTTTCTTGGTCTTTCAATAACAATTGTAACCTATGAACATACAATCAGCTAATTATATTATTTAGTATTCCATGTTAACGCTCTATAACCGATATGTTTAGTACGAGATGCAAGACACGAGTGAACTACTGCGGCTCTCATACGCATGCGTGCGTAATGTTTGTCAGGCTGAAACATTCGTACAAACTGACAACGCTGGCAAACGCTCTAATTGGTCTAAATGCGTGGAATAGCAGAGCTCATCAACCGTGAAAAGTATATTCGTGTATTTTACACCTCTACCTGAATTATGGGCGAGCACACTACTTATTAAAATGATAGGTAAATAAAAGTAATATTTTGTGGATAAGTTTTTCTAAAGGCTTTTAGGACATCTCAATTTTCAATAAAAAAAGTAGGTGTATAACATAATTAATATAAAAATAAAATACCATTCAAATTACCATTAGGAATGTTTCACAACAAACAAAAGAGAGATTTGAAAAGTGTTTTTCATTGTTGCTTTTTTATATTCCGTCACAACTTCCTTTTATAAGAAAATTACCATTTTCAATTTCAGACAGAAAAGATTAGAGGTTGAATATAAAAGTCATTTTATTATTATTTTTTGTCGGCGGGCAAAAAAGAATGAATTCTTTGTAAAAGGGGAGAGAGTAGTGAGGTAGGATCGCCTCCTCCCCTATTAAAAAGACGATGAAGACGAAGTGGAGGAGTATGGACTATTAGCAAGAGAAATGTGATAAAAGTCGACGATAGCGTGACACGTCTTAAAGAAGGAGGAGAAAATTACTAGGGGTTCTTTTCCTGGGCTTTTCTTTGCCTCACAACTCTAAAGAATGGAAGTGTAAAGTATTGGGATAACAGGGTGGTAATGTTGACGGTGGGTAAAGTTGAACAATGCCTAAGTTTGCACCCACCGCCGCTAACTGGGATTAATGTTTCCAACATTGACATTGTTAGCTTTATGAACGGAAATACTCCATTGATTAATGGTCGTCGATTAAACAACTATATTCTCATGATTAATGTTAATTTCGTTTCTCCTTCCGAGTATTTATATGGCAAAAAGTTTTGAAGAAACACAACCAATACACAATGTTTCTTCGCCATGCCGTGTTATTTACTAATAATAAGAAAACAATCTTTTCTAATCCTGTACATTTTGTTTTTACAACAAAAACGTGTAATATTAATATGTTGCAGGTATATTAGCATGTTTTTTATTCGTATATAATTACAAAAAATACCATTTCCTTTCATTTAAAAAATTCTTTCAGAATTGGAATGTGAATATAATGTTTATTGTTTTCTTGACCTAACACGAATTGATGTCCTATTAAAATAGATGTAATTCATTTATGTATAAAATGTTGGTCTTAAAAATATGCTTTCGTATAATAATTTACTACCTCTATACATAAAATGATCAAATATTTATTTCATATTTCAGTCTTCTTGCAGAAACCAATGGTTAATCAGACCTTAGATGTTGCACATTGCAATAATATTAGAAGAAATCACAGTTTATCTACAATTTTATAATGTAAAATCTTTTTTTGTACATTTTACACCCATAATAGTCGGTGCTCATAACGTTTTTCCTCACACTTTTCAAAGTACCGGGTCATCGAGAAAGGTTGCATCCATTTTAAAAAATCTGTCGTGAACACTCACACGACTTTCTCCTTCCAATGTAAATAATGAACAATATAACCTAACATAAGTAATTGTACATTAGGAATACACAAAAAACGTAATCTTATTTTAATCATGAATGAATGATGAAAATGAAAACCAACCTTAGTTTGGCTTAATACGGAAAATCACTCTTTCACACTAAACTAAGCTCTGAAGAGAAAAATGCTTAAAACAAAAGTTGTAGATATTTTAATATTCTATAAATTTATTATAGCCTACACTTTTGTCGTAAAATACATAGGCCGAAATCTTTAAAAAATCCATTTTTTTACAGATCTTCATGTAAAAAAAACAGAAATCACTAATTACCGCTAAACTAAGCGTCATACAAAGAAATGTTTGAAATAAGAGTTGTAGATTTTTAATTGTCTACGATTTTTATTATGTAAACTTTTGCGTTAAAATGCATATTAAGGCCGCAATCGTAAGGAAACCATTATTTTCTACGAGAGAACAGCCTCCCCAAGAATTTCAGCAGACATTGCGTCTACCCTATCTCGTAAAGCATAAAAAATGTATTAAATGAGGCGATTTTTAAAAAAATCGTAAGAGCCGTTTTTAAGAAAATCGCAAAAAAGTGAAAAATTTCACGAATAAACTACTATTTCCGGTTGACCGATTTTGGTGGAAATGTTCGTATTGTGTCCTCTAGTGGTATCTAACTTAAGTTTTAAGTTTCAATTTCGTACAATGTTCTGTTCTTGAGATATTCTGTTCACACTCAACACACACATGTGCGCGCGCACACACAAACCCTAATCGCTAAAAACATGTTATTTTTGGTTCAGGGGGTCTGAAAACGTTTATATCTGGTGAAAACACGATTTCGAAAAATCGACATGAAAAAAATACTTAACTTCCTATAGCTACATTCATATAGGCAAGGGAAAGTAAAAATTAGTTTTAAAACTACTGGAGATAGTCATAATTTTTTTTTTGTGAACAATAAAAGTAAATTTTTTTTACAACTAAATAAGTTTTTATATGAGCACCGCTGGTTGCTCTGCACACATTTAAACGATAGTCGACACAAGACTACACCTTAGGCGAAAATCGTCGAATTTAAAATTCCATACTTTTTTTATTCATTACCTAAAAAATGAATGTCCCAAATTTTGGGAGTAGTGAGTGAATTAGTCAGCCAATCAATGACGGCTTTCTCGTTTACATAGACTTGCAGCCTAAGATAATTATCTTAGTCAATGTAAATTTTGGTTGTTCTTAAGTAAGTTATTTTTTTACGTTAGGTCTAGTTTGGAACACGTTAATACAGATTTGTTGGATCTCGATTATTGTTGTTTTTGCTTTCCCAGTATTTCTTCATCCTTTAGAACTTTTGCCTCTATTCTTCGTCTGTTCTAGGTCTTGGCTCGTGCGGTGTTGATTCCCGTACCTGGAAATTACAAAAGTTTTTGATTTTATTGGTAAAGGTTTGCCAACCTTGTGCTTCTGCTGTTTCTATTTTTATTTCTTTTAGATCTTCCACGGTTTCTTCAAACCAACCCGGTTTGATGTTCTTGTTTAGGAAGTGATCCATTGAATTTTCAAAAAATCCACAAAATTTTTCGGTATATTAATGCTTTCCATTTTGAAGATATGTCCAAAAAATTTTGCTTTACTTTTCCTGATTGTGTCTGGACATTCTTGATTTTCGTATAATTTGTTTATTTGATTTTAACCCTTTCAGTGCTAAAACAATATTTAAAAGTTTGATCTAAAGCCATTTAATTTGAATAAGGGTGTACTAAAAGTCCGAGCCCATACTTCGAAAACTTGCAGGCGTAAGCCTGCCATTGCTGACCAAAATTTCAACGTTACAGAAAAATAAAATTTCCTGTTAAAAATTAATTTTTATTATGTTATAAAAAAATAAATCGTTCTAACACTAAAACTATTCAATATAGTTTTTTTAGTTTATTTAAAGTCGCATCGACAGCTTAGTCATTAACAGCTAGCCTACTGTGGGTTTTGAGACCTTAACAGTGGTTTTAACGTGCTAAAAATTTCCAGACCCTAGCCGGGAATCGAACTCGAGACCTTTCGCTTTACAGGCTAGCGCACAGAGGCGGTTTCAAAATAATTATTCCATTAATTTTTGTTAAAATCTTTTTTTGTAAAAGTTCGGTTATCCGGACGTTGGTAGTCTACTTTCTGCATAAATTACGGCCGTCCGGTAAACCGGGTGTTATAACTAAGTAAAATATATCGACGTCCTGTTTTACGGACGTTGGTACTGAAAGGGTTAAGCAATATCTATGTTTTTCATTTTTATAGGCTAAATCCTAATATTATGTTCCTTAGAATTTTCCTTTTTTTACTATTGCTTCTATTTCCCCGTTATTCGGTATCGTCCAGCATTCTGACACATAAAGTGCTTCTGGTTTAATTACTGAGTTATAGTGTCGGATTTTGGTTGGTATTTATTGATATGCATTATAAGTAAGTTATTATCTCGTTTTATTGTTATATTTATTTTTCTTAATTGAAATAAAATTATGAGTAAAATAATAATTCTGCTAAGACAGATTCCTTAACAATGTGTATGAACGTATAACGGAATACTAGCCAGATCAGCAAGTAATTTGTATAAATAAGGGAGAAAATTAATATAGAATCCATAATACTACAATATAGTTAGAATCGTAGTGGAATAGATCTAGTAGAGTTCGTTATCATATAACGACACAATACTATTTTGGAAGAGGAATGTTGGGAGAACGCACAGAATTTAACTATGAGAAGGGGAATCAGAATAACTGGTATGGGGGAAGAGGCGGCAATATTTACGTTCTCTGAGCAGTGTAATCTCCTCCCTCTTTTAACTACACGCCTTCTCTTTGCCACATTCCTCTATCTTTCTCTCTCACATACACAAAATCATATATCTGTCTCTCTCTTTCTTTCTATTCAACTCGTCTGGAAGAAAGGACTCGGTGTAGCTGAAAAGGAGAGTTCGTCCGGAGACCGTTTTTATAGGAGAATTATGCCAATATGAAGTATCCAGGATTTCCTAGATTAAGTTGCTTGTTCCTTCCCTCTTGGATATCGGTTTCCCGGGAGCACGCCAACATGCGGCGCTCTTTCTTTCGCTTCATTTTTACTGATGGAAGTTACAATGTCATGAAACGCCTTCTATCTTTTACTTTTATTATCCATCTTAGTCTCTAAACTCAACACGGATTATCTCATCAGCAGAGAATAAAGCACGTAAATTCTTCTAAACTGATAAGAATAAATTGAAATTTAAAAACGTTTTTTAAAAAAACTAGCGTTATTTATGTTAACTTCAAAAACTTTTTTCTTGAACCTATCACACCTTGTTCTTCACTTAATATATAAAATTTGTATTGTATGTTAATCTCAATTAAAACAAAGGTATAACCAACAAAATAAACTAAGGTAGATACCAAAAATAAACCAAGAGAGCGCTTA
Source organism: Catonia carolina (assembly GCA_035578175.1). Classification (NCBI taxonomy): domain Eukaryota; kingdom Metazoa; phylum Arthropoda; class Insecta; order Hemiptera; family Achilidae; genus Catonia; species Catonia carolina. The sequence goes on from JAQMRL010000008.1 coordinate 70,592,998, forward strand.
ACAAGAAAAACTTTTTTAACACCCGGTAACATTTGCCAATAAATTCGAAATTCTCTATAAAGATTTGTGTGTGTAGGTCGTCAGCCGAAAGGCTGGTTTGAACCTATAGAGGTTTTACTAAGTAAAACAAGGAGTAAGATGGTTTACCAGTACCTTCCTCACTGAGTGGAAAAGTACGCTTATCAGCATGCCGAGTCCTCTGAAAAGCACATATTTTCCACTCTGCAAATGACACCTTCACTTCATTCACCAAAGGGTCTGGTTGTATAATGAAATTCAATACTTTCAGAGGAGATAACTCTGATTAGTGTCTTTTACACATCTACCTCTTCTGTTCTTAAATGATTCAGTCATTTAATTTGCTGACCATGTGATAAGAAATAGAACTATTTATTTTATCCCTGCAACGACCAGATTGAGTGAAAATAATCTGACACTCCATCTGTCTGTTATGGGCAGAAAAGATTTGTATGAAGTGTAAAACTGTAGAACGTGTAAAACTTGGAAAAGTTGATAAGGAGGATAAAAAGAAGCTTCAATTCTAGAAGTGTGTCATTGAAAATTCTTACAATCAAATGGATTAAAAGAATACCGGGAAATTATTAAGGAGAGCTAGAGAAGGGAGACAATTGTGAAAATTGATAACGAATAAAAGAAACTGAATAGTTTGGTATTCTAAGACATAAAATCATCATCACAACATTAATAGGTTATTTTGAGGGTGTAAGAGCCAAAGGAAGACCGTTAAATTATATTTGCAGCGAGTTATGAAAGATGTAGGGTGTGGTAGCTACCAGGGTTAAGAGCTGCCAAAGAATCCTAAAATTGATAACTGAATTAAGAAAGAAGTTAAAATACTTAAGTAATACAGTAATTATTACTTAGAATAAATATTTACTACCCTATCTACATTAATTGTGAACCAAAAATATTAATTATTAGTATTTTGGGTTTAGATGGAGTGTTATATTAATTGCTCTCGATCTGTTGGTTCCAGGGCTACAAATAATAGTTCTGTTTCTTATCACATAGTCAGCCAATTACATGACTAAACTATTAGAGAACATAAGAGGTAGAGGTGTAAAAGACACTAATCAGAGTTATCTCCTCTGAAAGTAATGAATTAATTTATTATACAGCCAGACCCTTTGGTGAATGAAGTAAAGGCGTCATTTGCAGAGTGGAAATTATGTGCTTTTCAGAGAGCCCGGCATGCTGATAAGCGTACTTTTCCACTCAGTGTAGAAGGCAATGGTAAACCACCTCACTTCTCGTTTTACTTAGTAAAACTTCTAGAGGTCCAAACCAGCCTCCTGGCTGTTGACCTAAACAACAACAGTAGTACCTGCGTTTTTTTTTTTTAAATGCGTATGAATTTGGTTAGTCTCAGATATGAAACAACGGTTTATCAGGAACTTAAAACTTTTGAAAACTACCCCGTTTTTCATTGCGTTTAGCTAGTATTTTTAAATTTCTACAGGGACATTTTAATAGTCATGTGTATTTATAGCTTGCTGTGAACTAGTAAGCTAATCAAACCCTATTAGTGTTGTTTATCTTTTCTATAGTGTAGATACCAACGAAACTGGCTTCTACGCCATGTGTTCCAGGTTCGATTCCTATTCAGGTCCGTTTTTTAATCAATTTTATCTATCACTCTTCATCGTTTGCATTTGAAGTTAAGTGAAAAAAAGTCGAACGTAAAACAAGTAAACCCTTTTTAAAGTGAATTTTTACAGGGTGGAATGACTAAGACTGCCCGGGAGACCCGAAGGAAATGTATTTTTTTTATTGAGTGATGACTTTACTTACACAAAAAGAATTTCTCTATTGTTATCTAAATAACGTTCATGTTCGTAAAATATTATTGCAAATTTTTCCAAGCAAATAATTCACAATAAATACGAGTAAATGTACATGTCTGTGTACTTTAACGAGAGTAGTTAAAAGTTTATTGAATGAAGGACCAAAGGAATCAAACTAGCTGAGTTTATATGTTTTGACCATCCCACATCGTTTCTTTTGTGTTGTGTTGAATCAAGGAGGTTCCATAATAAATTAGAAGGGAGTAAAATTCACCCTTATCGTATCTGTCTCACCCCTCACCAGATCACTTTCAGCCATTTCCTCACCCCGTTTGCGCTATCCATAACACCCTCGCACATCTCCCTCAGTAGCCATTCTTCAGGGTCACTAAGATTGCCATCGTACGTCCTGTCTGTCCCATGTTAAACCCCTACTTTAACTCTACCAGAGCTATCTTCAACAAAATTCATTCAAGATATTTTTTAAATTTACTTCTAAAACTAGGATGTATTTTATTTATTATAAAATATTTTCTTTAAAATTATTTTATTTCAATTTATAGTAAATTGAGTTACGGGATTACACCGGTAGTAGTAAATAATTACCCTTAGGCCGTTCTTACGCCGTGAAACTCGACCTCGACGCGATTAAAATGACTCGACAGAAAATCGAGTCGCGTCGTGCATGGTCGCACATCGAGAAGACTCGACCTCGAAGCAACTGTTCGACCTTATCTTCGAATCCACCTGCAGTTTGCAAAATGTCAAGTGATGAAGAAGACGTAAGTCGTTGCTTATTATTATTTAAGAAGAAAACAGAAAAAACCGCAGCTGTTGGATATCACTGTATATAAGTTATAATCGTAATAGCGGAGGGTATGTGTGTGCCCCAGGAACTCTCCTGTGATAAAAACAAATTTAAGTCTTTTTATCGGATGCCAAAAGAAAGGTAATGTCTCGCCTAGAATATTCTGTCAAATTAAAATTGTACAGACACGGATATTTTTCAACTTTAAGCACAAAGGCTACGTTGGCTGCTTCGTCTGCCATGATTATACGCGACTGATCGAGCAGATGTTAGACAAGCTGAGTCGCATGCGATCGGTTCGATCGAGGTTGCATTGAGGTCGTACTGGTGAGGAGAACATATAAATTTAAAGGTACGACTCGTATCGGACGTCGAGTCGCAGTCAAGTTCTACCGATGTGAGAGCGGCCTTACAATATACGAGTCGTGTCGAATCCCTTAATAATACCTGATTTAAGTTCCAAGTTTCAAGTTCGTTCAATATTTCATTTTTGACATATTTTGTACTCACACACAGTTGATAAAAATATATTTTTTGGGGAAAACTTTTATTATTTTCGGTGAAAACTGAATTTCGGAAAATCTACATGGAAACAATAATTTTCTTCTCTATGTATTCATATAAGGCAAGAGAAATTAAAAATGTATCTTCTAGGCTATATAAAATTTATACCGATAAAATACTCATTCATACAATTAGAGGACTGGAGAAAGCTATAATGTACATAACGTTCCACTGATATATGTAATGAAATATACTCAATATAATCCGGTTATAGTCACTTGCTACTTGGGCTCATGTTTTTGATATAAATAGCACATGCAGAACGTACCATGTCACCATGTCAAAAAAAAGACATGGTGTGTAGAAAGACAGCATGTCGTACATTAAATACATATCTGTTATGCCAAACAATTCCACTTTATGTTAGTTCTGGATATTGAGGTTCTGTGGTAGTTTTCTAAAAGCAACAGTACACATTTACAACATCTGAATTGCTCGTGATTAAATGGGTAATTTTTAATTATTGTTGTTTAGGTCATCAGCCGAAAGGATGGTTTGAACCTGTTGAGGTTTTACTAAGTAAAACGAGGAGAGAGGTGGTTTACTATTGCCTTCCTTACTGAATGGAAAAGTACGCTTATCAGAATGTCGGGCCCTCTGAAAAGCACCCTTTCCACCCTGCAAATGAAACCTTCACTTCATTCACAGGGTCGGGCTGTATAGTGAAATTCATTACTCTCTCAAGAGATAACTCTGACTAGTGTCTTTTACACCTCTACCTCTTCTGTTCTTAAATAGTTCAGTTATAAAATTTGCTGACTATGTGATAAGAAACAGAACAATTTTTTGTAGCCCTGGAACCAACAGATCGAGTGCAATTAATTTAACACTCCACCTGCTCGTTGTGGGCCAGTTGTATTAATTTCTAACTATGATGGTTAATAACCAGAATTTCAGTATTTTGTTATACACATAGTGAATAATTTAGAAGTCTGAAATTCAGCAATATTAGGCCTATTACAAGCACTACTTTGTACAACATCATTAAATTCTCAGATAACGTTCATAATATTGAAGTATATCCTTGTCTTGTAGGTGCTCCAAACACAAAGATATAGAAGAGAGAAATCCTCATTACCGCCCCTCCTTTTTAGAAATGAACACATAAATTGCGACCTTACTCTTTGAACTGAAAGGCGTTCTATTCTAACTTCAAATTGCACTAAGGCTTCTGTCAGTTCTTCCGCTCTGCTTTAACCACTCTATCACACGTACACATACACACACTCAAACACCTATACATTCAAAACGTCAACGCACGACAATGATCTATCCTGTACAACTTCCTCAAATAGCAGTCTCATAATGGTCTGAAAGAACAAAAAATACTGAAATATACGCTACCCATATTTCGAAAAGATAGTATTTTTAAACATTCTTTTTTTGAAAATTTAAAATTAATAATTTCTTATCTACAAGTTTGAGCAAATCAATTTTTAATAAAATTATTATTATTTACCAACCTTTTAGCAACACTTAAATGTTTTATTTACATACACAATCTGTAAAATAGGTTCGAACATTCAAAAACAAAAAACTTGATTTTGGGTTTTTTGCATTTTAAAATTTTTACGAATTTAATGTTTAAAATTATATATAACAATTCGATATTTGAGCTTGTTTTACATGAGAAAACCCCATTTTTGTGGAGAACACCCCAAACAAAACAAGGCCAATAGGATTTTTTCCGGAAGCTGCGAAGATGCTAGAGCTAAAGATTACAGAACAAAGTAAATTATCTAAGAGAATATAACTGTTTTATCGATAAATTAAAACTTATTGAGGTTTGTTCAGTTGAATTATTTAGTTATTATAAACAGGGATTATTATCTTTACGTACTGAATTATTAATATAGCCTACAGATGAGATTTGTAAAGGAGAGAAAGAGGGTAGATTGTAATTATGTTGCATTGCGCCACAATGTTAGTTATTTAGTGCAAATAGAATAAGTACGAGTATATATATATATATATATATATATATATATTTATACTGTTATCAATTTTATCAGTAACTTCTTCGTATACTTGTCATTGAATGTGAAGGGTATAGAGTGCGGTTATGTCACAAACCATAATAGTGACATGTAATACTACTCAATGACAATGTAGGGGGAAGGTTTGACACGTATAAACCATTCGGTCGTAAGGTCGAAACCAACAACTAACTAACGAATACAATGTCATCAAAGTAGAGGCAGCAGCACGCCCACCACCCTCTCCACCCTTTCGCTATATTATCGCATAAAACCATGTCACTGCAGATCTGATTTTATTGATAAATAAAGTACTCCCTTCCCTTCAATATTGACATTGATTCCTGCACAACCCAATTATAATCATTCACCCTTTCTAACAACGACAATAATCACATAAACCTAATCGGTAAATCTCAACCAATCCCACATCTCTATTAGATGAAGCCCTTACGTATAACGTAACGCTTGTCTGATAATATTCTTCAAATTCTCCCTTACAACTGTGGTTATTTATATGCGTACACTATTAATACAGGTTATTTATAAATTTAATTAATTTATTTATTTTTAACTTAGTTAATTTATTTACAACTTAATAAAAACAACCAGTAAATATGTTTTAGGTAGAACTGTATCTACGGAGGCAGCCCTGGTAATTTCGGGGATGCCTCCATGAGATCTAGTAGCGTGCGGGAGGGAAAAACAACGAGCTGGTGCTGACAAAGAGGAATTTTGGAGTCGATTACTCAGCAGATGGCAGAGGAGATGGAGCGCAGCTGGGAACGGGGAGTGGACAAGGAGGTTCATTCCAAATGTCGAGGTGTGGATAAAGAGGACATTTGGTGATACCACCCACGAGCTGACGCAGTTGCTAACAGGGCATGGTTGCTTTGGGGCATATCTAACGAGGTTCAAACTTCATGAAGTACCAAAATGTCGACTGCGACAGTGAAGAGGAGGAGTCCATTGCGCATATTTTTGAAAGATGTCCCTATTTTGGTCTCGACAGAATAGAGACATCTGAAAAGATAGGCGTTGCATAGTGGATCCCAGGAAAGTAGGGGCAGCGATGCTGCGGGATGAGGAGAGCTGGAAGTTGGTCGTTTAGTTTGCGGAGGGAGGAGACATATGGAGATCAGCGGGGTCACCCTCTCCCACATTGAATCAGTCCTGTCCCGATCTCACAAGGTATAGTAGGCACACTAATTTCCTGAGCTGGTGATGAAAGAGATGAATGAAAGTGATAGAAAAATTGTTGGTCAGTAGCAACGAGAGGGGAATTAGGCTACAGTTCCCTTCCACGCCCCACTGACAGTATGTAAATTTTTTAACCCCGTCATTTCCCTTGTAGTATTATATTAACAGTTCCGAGGGAGGTGGAGGGTTGTTTGCTGATGTCGGATCAAGTGGCCAGGCGGCGGGTGTTTGGTTGGTAGGCGGTTGCGGCCTCCTTGGGGCTGGTCGAGGACAATTGAGTCCAACAAAACTTCCCCCGTTGTGAGGGAGTGAACATAAGTTTTTCTCGCCGCCTCGGATAAAAAAAATACCAGTGAATATGATGTTGTCGTTTAGGTCAACAGACGAAAGGCTGGTTTGAACCTCAAGAGGTTTTACTAAGTAAAAACGAGGAATGACGTGGTTTACTATTGCCTTCCTCACTGTGTTGAAAGACTATAATTTATGTCATCTGCAATTAAAATTGCAAAACATATCTTTAAAAACGCTGAGAAGCATTCACAAACACATTTAAAACTCAGCATCACATATAGAAACACTGCTGATAATACGAACAGAAAACGAATGTGGCTTTAAAGTGTTGAAAGACTATGCTTATCAGCATGCCAGGCCCTCCGAAAGCACCTACTTTCCACCCTGCAAATGACACTTTCACTTCATTCACCACAGGGTCTGGCTGTATATTGAAACTCATTACTTTAGAGGGGATAACTCTAACCAGAGTCTTTTACACCTCTACCTCTTCTGTTTTTAAATAGTTCAGTCATATAATTGGCTGGATATGTGATAAGAAACAGAACTATTTTTTGTAGCCGTGGAACCAACAGATCGAGTGCAAATTAATTTAACACTCCACGTGCCCGTTATGGGCAAAAATGACGTTACTTACAATAAAATTGGCGTTATGACATTAAAGAAACCTCTCGGATTTCAGATTTCGCAGACTATGATATTATTGGTCGGAAATCCTCTCTCCCTCTAAACTTAAAGGTTATCTTGTATAAGTCACTAATCCGACCAATTTGGATCCAATCCAGGATTGGACACAAACTGTTGGATATCAATGTTTTTGCTATTATATAGCCCTCAGAAAGATTTTTCTTTGTAAACGTGCAGTTCGTTTTTGAATTTTCGTTACACGATCTTCTACCCTCGTACAGTATACTCGTTCAGTATTTGTAACGGGTTTCCAGGGTAAAGTTGAAGTTGTGAATTTAGTAAGTTTGCAGATATCGATTCAAAATAGCTTAAACGTTTGGATTTACTTTAAAAAAATATATTATTTGCCGTTTAAAATTACATAAGAAATTACGCGTAAATCGTAACAGTAAACGGAAAAATTCAAATTAATACATTTGACGGACATTTACATAATGGAAAATTCAAGAAATACATTTATTATAACAGGCGAAAATAAAGCTAAAAAAACAACATTGAATTGTTTACTTTCGTGTTATTAACTAACATAAATACATGTATAGGTCCAGCGTCTGTCAATGTACTGGCCTGAATTGAATCAGTTTGCGGAAGTGGTTAACCGCGCAAGAAACAGGCGGGACAAATTTGTTTCATGATAGTAAAAGGACTCTGCATTTTTTTAAAATTTCATTTTAAAAATATTTAATCAAATTACTTTAATGATGATTAAATTCCTAAATAGAGTTTTTATAACTGTTTTAGCTGTTATTTTGTCACCATGAACTGTTTTCTGTCTTAAAAAAACCACTTAATTTTTTAATCTTTGCATTCTTGACGTGAGTGTAGACTACTTACAGAATCGAACAGGGTTACTTTGTATTGATTGTTTCTGTGTGGCTAGCTGATCATCCTTAACAGTTGCTGGCATAACTCGAGTTTCTTAACAATACAGTTGGCTTTCTAAAAGCTGAAGGTCTGGGTTTGCTTCATAGTAGAAAAAATACATGGGTGTGCCGATGTATATGTTGCTGTAACGTTTCTCCGTAACAAAACTTAAAGCCACATTCGTTTTCTGTTCGTATTGTCAGCAGTGTTTCTATATGTGATGCTGAGTTTTAAATGTGTTTGTGAATGCTTCTCAGCGTTCTTAAAGATATGTTTTGCAATTTTAATTGCAGATGACATAAATTATCCAGTATCTGTTACTGAAACTTACTTCAAAATGCATACCTGTCCATTATTTGCTTGTAAATTGCCTAAAGTTGGTAAGCAAAAGTGGCAGGAATCCGTTTAACGTGAGTGTCGTGGTTGCCGCTGATCGAACCAAATTGAGCAACGAGATGAGCAGTTGAGTACACCTTTGTAGTCTTTTTGCCATGGGCTCGCTCGGATATCCAGTAAAATTTTTTATCAGACTTGGAGGAAAGAATTTTTAAAATTCAGCAATAAAACTCGCCGGCTCGTTGATATAGTGATTAGTGCAACTGGCTTCTATGCAAGAAGTCCTTTTTTTATCCGAGGCGGCGAAAAAAACTCATGTTCACTCCCTCACGATGGGGGAAGTAGTGTTGGACTCAATTAAGGCGTCCTCGTTCAGCCCCAAGGAGGCCGTAACCGCCTTACCAACCAAAAACCCGCCGCCTGGCCACTTGATCCGACATCAGCAAACAACCCTCCACCTCCCTCATAACTGTTTATATAATACTACAAGGGAAATGTCGGGTTAAAAAAACAATTTACATACTGTCAGCGGGGCGTGGAAGGAACCGTAGCCTAATTCTCCTCTCGCTGTCACTTCATGCAAGAAGTCCTGGATTCGATTTACGGTCAGTTCTGGCATTTATCATGACTCATTTCCATCAATTACTTTCCACTATCTGCATTACCCTTATAATTTTCATAACAGAAGAACGTAAAAATACACCACAAAATGTGAACAATAGTGATTGTACTCAATCGAAGATTGCAGATTGTAAAAGGTTTTTATTGTTTGTGTCAGGATATTCAAGGTTGGATAGTCAAGCGAACATCAAGATTTGACAACAATTGAAAACTTTTCTAGCTGGTTTATAAAGATGACAACTGGTACATAATGGTTAGAGAATACTGGAAGGATTAATGCACATATAGAATCTCAGAACAGATCGAGAGTAAAAATAAGGGGGAAAAGGAATTTGGACATAAGAAGGATATGGAAGAACCAGAAAAGTAAGTAGTGGACGGTGAATAACACGTACGCACACACACTCACTTAATCTGAGAGAGGGGAGGAAGTAGAAAGGAATGAGAGAGAGAGAGACATAAAGATCCTTTTAAAGTTAATTGCCTCAGAGGTTCATGAAACGTGAACACCAATTTGATATTCTGATATTGAAGATTTGGCACATTATACATTTTTTTCTGTAGATCATAGAGTCGAGAAAAAGTGAAAATATATTGTATGGTTATTAATGAATTACAATTGTCAAATTTAAATTATTGAAATTATTGCTGTAAGTAAGATCACACCCCCAACGAGTAGATTAGTATGTTAAATGACCTAATTTTTACACATGAAAAATTTATTTATTTTGTTAAATTTCAAATTTAATTATTACGTAAACACAATAGTATCATGTAAAGATTAAAGTTCGTGATGCATGTTTTGACAGGTAGACAGTGTAACCTAAGTCACGCTATATCATTGTTGTATGTACTTGTAACAATAAATTAATGTGATAATCTAGTAGACTTAATTCTCAAGAAATCATTCGTAAGAACTCTACAAAGATCAGACATAACATATCGTCAAAATATTTTAAAGAACTGAACAGGTTTCTTCTGACCGCTTCGATGACTCAATTTTACTTTATTTATATTGGTACCTGCAATTTAACCTGTGTATTTAAGAATTATACATTAAAATAGAGTAAATATTATTACTATTATACTAGAATTTACGTAGCCTAAGCGTTAGAACTTGGATTAGACCAATTAGCCGGTAAGAATTCAGTTACCAATTAATATTAGCCTAGAAGATTTAGGATTAAAAACTTTATAGTAGGTAGTTTTTCAGAAATTTAATTTTTGTAAATACCTTTAATTTGAAAGACAAAGGTAATGATTCTCAGGGGGAAGGAGCCAGTTGGAAGGAAAATTGATATAGATAATATTTTGGAACAGATATCCCACTTTCAGTATCTAGGTTACAACATTACACACCAACAGGATAAAGATGCTTACGATAAGATGCACCGATTTCAGCAAATATGCAGAACTATCCACCGCACCTTAAAAAACTTAATACTACATAATAGCACCAGCAAAAACACGAGGGTAAAATTTTATAAAACAATAGCAGTGCCGACCCTACTCTATGGCAGTGACACTAGGGTGCTATCAAAGCGAGCGGAGAGTAAATTGCAAGCACCCGAGAAAGAGATGGGCAGATTTTAGAGGTTCGGAACAGGCAGAGATGCCTAGTTTTTGAAAGGCAGAAGAAGAGGAAGAAGAAAAAGAAGGAGGAAGAGGAGGAGAAGGAGGAGGAGAAGGAGGAGAAGAAGAAGAAATACCTTCACTTTTAAGACTAGGAATTACCCCCAAAATTACTTCGGGGGAAATCTTTTTCATTGTTAGGGAATTCCAATTTCATCAAAATTTGTCCGTAGGTTTTGAAGTAGATCTACATATTCGATTGCAAAAACACAAAATATCATTAAGATGACATTTCTAGATATTTAAGATGTATTTTTCTTCTTAAAGATTTGACAAGCAGATTTGTCAAAAACTGAAAGTTTTTTTATTTTATTTTTTATTTTTTGTGTTGATCGTTCTTATCTGTATTGCGGGAATGTAAAATAAGTAGCTATCATGTTCATAAAATAATTGTTACTTATAAATATGCAAATTCCGTTTTCGTACTGGTAGTTGAAATTATGGGATTCGGAAATGAATCAGTCCCCTCCCGAACGATTAAAGAACTGCAAACGTAACTATAAACACATTCTCTTCTACTCAACTAACCAGGCAATAATAATGTAAGTTAACCCACGAAGGGCTACAAAGACATTGGAAGATAAAGAGCGACGTTACCAGCAGGAGAAAGATTTAAATGTTGTGTGACGTATCTTGTATTCACCCATTCCTTTTCTTTCATAACCCCTCGCAAAAACATTGAAAATTCCCCTCCCTTAGAATAGTAGAAAAGATCGGTCACGGGAGGGAGTCACGTGTCAGCGTGACACATACTCTCTCAATCAAAATGTATTCTAACTCGAGTGCATACCGAATTGAGCCACCAGTACTGTATTTTCATTACTATTTCTACGGACCCTTTATTTCATAAAAACCTTCTATTCGTTTTCTATATCCATCGTTGTTGATTCGAACAGTTTTTATACTTCTTCAAAGTAATATAATCATAAAATTACATAAAAATATGATTGACAATGGAATTTGAATAGTGCTGTCAATTCAAGTTGATCGATGACTCTTCTGCCTTAAACATAAGAATCAACCACCGGCACTTGTACATGTGGTGAGTTTAATAGCAACAAATGTTGACTAAATTGTGGCAATAAAACCATGTGGTGCGGTTTTAATATAACGAGAAATTATGTTCCTAAAAAACTATTTTGAAGTGCGTTTTGTTAACATCAATAAACAGTTTTTTTGACTATACCAGATATTATTATTTGGAACTGTATAAAATTAACAACAAGCAAATTTAATAAAAAAGGGATAAAAATATTGACTAATTTTAAGGCATTGAGGAGATCGCTGCCCATTAAGATTACTCCAACCGTAATCATTACGTTAGTTCATTATTTACTTAATTTTATTTTGTTTTTCTTTAATTTTGACGTCTCATGATATTCCTACTCCAGAGTCGTTTCAGTCTTCGTATAGGGGCAGTTGGTAAATCTGATGTGCCTTGGTCAACAATGAGCTGGTTTGGATTATTAAGTAATTTCTTTTTAAATCGTGTGTATGTACGTAGGAACACATTGCTGATGTATGGGACGTTTAATGCTGTGTGTAGTGTATCGTTCGTTACGTAAAAGGGAGCACTAGTTATCTGTCTTAACAGTTTGGACTGAAAGCGTTGTATTTTCAAAATTGTATATAGACAATTTGGTGAAAAGATTACAAACATAAACTTGATACAAAAAAGAATATCTCAATCAAATTAAAAAAACAACTCTAAGAACAAACTTATTTTGATTTCTCAACCTTAATTAATTGCTATATTAATTGTTATCATCGTCCCATTTCTATTTTATCATGTATTAAAGAAATTTTTGAACAACATGTATCAGAAACACTTATTCAGTTCTTGAACGAGAATAATATTTTTAATTCTCAATACAAATTCCTTAGAGGTTTGGGAACAAACTCATGCTATTAAAAGTTTATCTGATTTTATAAATTGTTCTCTAAATAAATCTAATCATGGTATTCAACTCTTTTTGGATTTATCTAAAGCCTATGACACACTTATAATCCTAAAGTATTATTTGATATTCTTAAAAATATGGTATACATGGCCGTTTTCTACGAGTTACTTATTCAAGCGGTAATTTCGGTTATGATTCCTAATAATTTTAGCTCTATATATTATTTAGTGTCTGGTGTACCTCAGGGTTCTATATTAGGTCCAAATCTGTTCAACTTATCTGTAAACGATATGTGTAAATTTTACAAAATTCTACTTTGCACCAATATACGGATTATTCTGTGTTAGCTATTACGCGTAAGTACGTGAACTCCGCTGAGCGAATTTTACAAGGTGATTATAATAAAATTGATGTAGATACATGATCTTGGGCTAGTAATTAATTCTAATAAAACTGTAATATAGCATGTTCGATCTCCTTACCTGTGAATCCAGAAGCCTTTTAGTATATTTTGTTATGATTGCTCTTATATAAAAAATATTTTTATAAACTGTCAATGCATCATACTAAATAATGTGTGTTTGTGTTCAGGTCATCAGCCGAAAGGCTGGTTTGAACCTCTAGAGGCTATACTAAGTAAAGCAAGGAGTGAAGTGGTTTACAATTGCCTTCCTCACTGAGTGGAAAAGTATGTTTATCAGCTTGCCAGGCCCTCTGAAAAGCATCTATTTTCCACCCTGCAAATGACACCTTCACTGCATTCATCACAAAGTCTGGCTATATAATGAAATGTATTACTTTCAGAAGAGATAACGCTGACTAGTGTCTTTTACACCTCTACCTCTTCTGTTCTTAAATGTTTCAGCCATATAATTGGCTGAGCATGTGTTAAGAAACAGAACTATTTTTTGTAGCCCTGTAACTAGCAGATCGAGTGCAAATAATTTAGCACTTCACCTGCCTGTTATGGGTAAACTAAATAATGTAACAGTAAGTGGCAATTCATTTAATTAGTAAATCAAAAAATTGATTTGAATATTTCTTCCTTTTATTTATAATGATTCGTATAATAGTATTGATAGTACTGAAATGATTGTAGTAATATTCGATAATATTTTATTATTAATATAGTAATGATTTGTGTAATAGAATGTACCTCTGAAAGAGTACAATTTTTTCTAGATAGATCTTGTACGTATTATGATTTTTTTTGGGAGTTTAACGTCCGACTCTTCTGCAATTACTGCTAATGCAAACGGTGCAGGATGATTTTTTTGTAACGTATGAAAATATGCCGTGCCTGAATGGGATTCGAACCCAAGACCGCATGATGAGAGGCGAGCACGTTACCAACAACGCCAATGCGGCCGGCTATTATGATTTTTTAGTATAGGTATTATGTTTATTTACGTTGCTTAGTTATACATTTTTTGATTTTAAATTTAGATCAGCTGGACCGTAAATATTTATAAAAAATAATATTGTATACATTTAAGGTACGGCTGGACGTAAGGGTAAACGCACAGTGAACGCTGGTCGCAGGTTGCTGGTCGCTGGTCGCTTACAAGCGGAAGTCTGCTAGTAGGAATAAGCCATTACATTTTAATCGGACGTCTCACAGTAAACGCTGGTGGAGAAAGCTGCAAAAATTTAAACTGTTTATTTTTATTGGTTCTCTCGAAGAAAGGCTTCGTAAATCATGTAGCCCTACGTCTTAAATAAAAAAAGTTATAAGAATTTATTGGCATTTGTGTAAATGTAATTGTACCAATATTTTATTCAAAAATTTAATTTTACCTGTGTATTATTTACATTCACAGCTTTTTAAACTGTTAAATGTAATTTTAGTACCTTTTTAAATATTGTAAAACAAATTAATATTAAATATATTATATTTAAATATTATTGTGTATTATTGGAATATTGTGTATTTTATAGTAGTTATTTCTGCAATATTTTTTTGTTAATTTTTTTGTATCTCCTATGCATGGTCATAACTTTTTTTAAGAAGAGTTTTTGCGTATAAGTTAAAATATTGTATATTAGTTAACTTAGTAATAAATTAAAATGTATATTTAACAATAAAATAAATAAAAAAACAATATATAAAGTATAACTTGTTAGGTTAAGCTAGTGTACTTTTACAAATATATAAAGTTTAAAATTTAAAACAGTAGTAACAATATTAGTATACAATAAATAAACATTAAAACAGCTTCATGGGAACGGAAGTAATATCATATTGTAATAAGCTTGCAAAACATATTTTTGTCGATGTTTATTAAATGGAAAAATTTGATTTTCTACGCCATTGAGTCTTCAATTAGTGAAACCCCCTTGATTCTAAAGCATTATTATTATTAGTGCGTAGAAGTAGTATAAACTACAATATAGTACTAGATAATCTATTACAGATGTGAGGGAACATTCAACTAACCCCTCCCCTGACACTTTCTACTTCACTGTCTCGCTCGAAACGGCGTGGGATTTAGGGGGCGAGATGTATACCGGGTCATATACTCATGACCAGTGGCGCAATCTATCATTGGTATCAATATGATTTATGAACTACGTTAATGAATGGTGCTATACAGTTATCTACTGTATCCTATCATAGCTGCTGTTGGGCTAAACTATCATCGTATCGTTGTGATGTACTGTTGTTGGAATGGGTTTTAGGCTTAACTCATCATTATGCCCTTTATCTAACAGTAATAGACAAATATTCTGGATGTAACCATGATTGAGAAATTCCCATCATACCTAAGATTTTTTTTTAAATTAATATTTTACTCAAACTATACAAAATGTTTAGGAAACAATTAAAATTAAAATGTTGATCTAGTTCTAACCAAAAATGGATTTTTAACAACGCTTTGTTACGACCAGAAAATGTTTAAATTATTATTTGTTTAATTTTTTGGCACTTTCTTTTAACCCATTTAGTACCAACGTCCGGAAAACAGGACGTCGATATATTTTACGTGGTGATAACATCCAGGTTTACCGGATGTCCGTAAGTTATGCATAAAGTGCCAACGTCCGGATAACCGAACATTTCCAAAAAAACTTTTTAACAAAAATTAATGGAATAATGTATTTTGAAACCGCCTCCGTGGCGTAGTGACTAGCGCACTAGCCTATAAAGCTTCCACCCCCCGCAGTATCAATCATTATTTAAATAACTAAAAAATTCTATCGAATAACGGTCAACGAATAAAGGTCAATCGCTGTTCCATAAAATTAATGAATTTGTAATAATTTTTTTTATACTGAATACAATGGTTTTTTTGAAATTGCCGAATTAATGAGCGGTTACGGAGTTAACAGGGCTTCAGAATTTCACTAATAACTCAAAATATAAATATGCTACAAATCTGAAATTTCGTACGTAAAATAACAACATTCAAGTTTGTATTCTGATGTAAACTCAAATAAATCGGTCGAGCGGTTTTTGAGTTACAAGCCTCTCAATGCATCCAATGTGTTGCAGCAACAAAAAAACCGGCTCATTTTTTCTTCTCATCCTGATATCAGAACATTAAAAAAGCTTAAAATATGAAACTTATATGTAACAACGCAAATTGAAATTAGCTAAATTTTGGTATATATTAAAATTTAACAAGCGGTTATGAAGAAACAATGCTCCAAACTCGGGTATCTATAATAAAGAAATCGACAGTAATGGGTTTTTTCTCTTGTTCTCCCGCCGTTAAAATTTAACAAGCGGTTTTGAAGAAACAACGCTCCAAACTCGGGTATCTATAATAAAGAAATCGACAGTAATAGGTTTTTTTCTCTTGTTCCCCCGCCACAGTAGAACTACTGAGATTTAGTATCTTATCTTACCTGAACTGTTCTACTCAATAATTGTAGTGTCTTATCTTAGGTAATGTATTGTACTCCGTAATATAAAATATTGAATTAAACCAGAATGCTGTTCCTCACTGTAGGGTAAGAAGCCACTGCTACTATGGCGATGAATTTGTTTGATTTAGTTCGTACTGTTAATTCTAAAGAAAAAGCTGTGAAATATTTGCAAGAACGAAATATTCTGTTCAAGCAGCGTGTCTGTAGAAATGGTCATGATATGACATTATGATAATATGATTGTCGCTTATAGATAAAAACAATTGATGGCGTTGTCACAGCCGCGAGTGTCGTGTTGAAGTGGGATTAACAGTAAGTACATGGCTCGAAGGTAGTAGATTATCCTTGAAAAAAGTTGTTTGGTTCATTTACTGTTGGTGTAAAGAATATACCAAACGAAATAAGTGCAGATGAGTTAGGGTTGTCGGCTAACTCTGTTATAAACTGGAAATATTACATGCGCGAGGTGTGGGCAAATTGTATTCTACGAAACCCCATCCAGATTATAGATATATAATAATATAATTAATTTGTAAAATATTAACGTAGGATTTTTTAAATATGTGCAGATGAGTTAGGGTTGTCGGCTAACTCTGTTAAAAACTGAAAATATTACATGCGCGAGGTATGGGCAAATTGTATTCTACGAAACCCCATCCAGATTATAGATATAATAATATAATTAATTTGTAAAATATTAACGTAGGATTTTTTAAAAATATTTTTCTTTTTTTTATCGTTAAAAATACTATAAGATTATGTACGAAATATCCACGAAATGTAAAAAACATGCTGGCGGGGGAATAAGAGAAACGATCCAAACTATTTTTATGATAGTTTTTTTCAGAAAATCTTAAATTGCTGCTGAACCAAAGTTAGACAAGAAAATTTATAGCTCTCTTAATTCTCTTTAAGGCTTTAAATCAGCAGTCGCGGGACTGACCAACAGAAGTAACTTAATTAATTAACAAATTAAATAAAAAATATTTTTGTAAATTAATTAATGGTAATTTTTTCCATGGTAATTAATGATAGCCGAGTGTGACATGACGGCAAACCAAAAGTTTATCCCGAGCAATAACAACAGTCCAGCCACACCAAAAGAAGTAGTCACTTCAAAAATTCTTAAATCTTCATTATGTGTATTTTTATCCTAAAATGTATTTAAGGGCTGTAATTTTCAAATAATCATTTCTAAATGACAGGAGAGCTATTCAAAAATATTTAGGGATACCACTAATTAACCTCGTTAAAATCGAAGCATAATTTGAGCAAATGAGGGAAGTATCCTACTTAAAGCTTTTTTTTGGAAAAAATTGGATTTTTGTATCTTTTAATCGGACTCTACTAAAGTAGTACTCCTTTTATGGAATTTGGCTGATTCCATAAGCTGTTATGGAGTTTGTTGAGAAGACCTTAATCTTCAAATTTTAATCTTATGGAACAATAGTTTTTGTTCCAGAACGTATCAAACCCGCCTACACGGACTTGCACATACACCGCAGACAGAAATTTTTCTAATAGACCAATTTAGTTTTAAAGGGTATCATGAAACTTGAAGATTAGTTTAAACCATGGTATCAAGTTTAGCACAATTGGAACACTGTTTCACTACATACTGCACAGATATAAGAATGTATAAACGATTCACAAGAAATTGCCCGAAGGATTTAATGTGTCCAGGTGCGAGGAATTCATATAGCCTACCCCTTCTAGTCCAACCCTACATGGCGGTATACAGTTAAGGTGATTGACCAGGAGTTGCATGGATAAATTTTCCACTAAATTCAGCAAAAATATTTTAATAATCAGTTACTAAATTAAAATAAACAGAGCTGTTTTGATGTTTCTAACTCACTCGTAAAACTCCATATTATAAATATTATAAAAATTACATTATATACAAATCCAAAACAATAGAATTAAAAAAATTAATTTTTTGAATAAAAACATGTAATTTAATGCCATTATTTATTTGTAAACATTTTGTGTATTCTTTTAAATGAAGTTTAAAATAAAATTAGGCTGGATAACATTTTAATTTTTTTTATTGGAGAAGACGAAAGCGGCCAGAAAATAAAGCAACCGAATTTTCGCTATATCTCGGTTATTTACCGTCTGATTTTGAAAAATGAAATATCTTTTTGTTTATAACGATAAACTTAAATTCAGATAATAAAAAAGCCTTTCTACAAAACTAATGGGTTCGAGAAAAACAGTTTTGAATATTTCATTTGGCCGCTATTTTGAAAAATATGAAAATGCATGGGTCATATTTTTTATTTTTTAGAGTACATAGTTACAAATATTTGTACCAAATTTCAACCCTTTCATGTGATATAATGGTTTTCCTGAAAAATACAAAATGGCGAATAGAATGATAACGAAGGATTTTTCACTCGACATTTTTTCATATGAAATATTTTGTTTGTTTTGGTATTTTAGAATACGAAAATGAAGCGCGCACGCTGCGTTTTGAAACACTCTGTATAATTAATTTCTTCTTCTTCTTACTGTCAAAGATAAGGCATAAACTTGTTCCGAACTCACAAACATTCCTACACATATGCACAAACACGAGATATTCCAACTCGTACATCTCGTACACGCCCATAACAGGCAGGTGAAGTGTTAAATTATTTGCACTCGATCTGCTAGTGCCAGAGCTATAAAAAATAGTTCTGTTTCTTATCACATGGTCAGCCAATTATATGACTGAAGCTTTTAAGAACAGAAGAGAAAGAGGTGTAAAAGACACTAAACAGAGTTATCTCCTCTGAAAGTAATGAGTTTCATTATACAACCAGACCCTGTGGTGAACGAAGCGAAGGTGTCATTTGCAAAGTGCAGAGTAGATGGGTTTTGGAGGGCGTGGCATGCTGATAAGCATAGGCTATATTAGTACTCAGAGAGGAAGGCACTGGTAAACCACCTCACTCCTAGTTTTACTTAGTAAAACCTCTAGCGGTTTAAACCAGCTTGCAATTGTTTACCTAAACAACCCATTTCAACTACTGCCATCGTCTTCGAGGTCTTTCCACCTCCCTTCTTCCAACTGGATTATATTCCGTAACTTTAAAGGGTATTCTCTCCTATGGCATCCGTTCCAAATTTTGCCTCCATTGATTGTGGTACTCTATATTTAGTTTTCAAAGAATGAATACTAAAATTATGTGATAAAAAAATTACACAGTTTTAATTATTTAAAAATGAACGACCGTCATTTTTTAACATCCAGCAGAATTTATTCATGAAAGGGTTGAGCGTTGTTTCGGTAGAAAAAATGTACCCAGATTATTAAATTCAGGTGTAATATAAATAAATAATGGTAGAGATACAAAATTGAATGAATGAACGAGTGTATGAAACAGAAAGAGAGATATTATTAGAGAATTGAATGAATTTAAAAGGAGAGAGATGATGATAAATTTAGAATTTAGAGGAGTATGTGAATAGTAGAGGAGGGGAAGTGGATGAAGCGAGATAGTGCTACAAATTGCCATAGCGTAGCGTTGTTGGCTGCTTGGATTGATGTACTCTACTATGTGAACCTAATTGAGTACTGTCGACGTATAAATCACTGATTATGAGTTCACATTGAATAGGGCTGAGCCCATTTGAATTATTTACAATGCTTCGTCTCTTCTAAACTCGATTCAATAACAGATAACCCAAATAATACTACTACTACTACTATTACATAATCCCAACGTATATATATATACAATTCTAGTTTATAAACCTCCCCTCCCAATTCTGACACCCTTTCTACCCGAAAATGATTTTTTCTTTTTTTGTAATAGATTTCCCTTTTTTAACATCATTTTGTAAAACGATAACGTCTCCCACTCTGTTTAAGCCTATACATTCAGTCGCGTATATTCGTTTGTTTATTTATTTGAAACAATGAGAGCAGAGAAGAGGAGGGCCGCTAAAAAATTATTGCATTGAAATCATAAAAAAACAAAAAGAGAAAGGGGTATAAAATAGCTTGACCTGTGTAACAAATGGGACGACATAAATACTGCTCAAACAATTCCTCATCGCTTTTCAAAAGATAAATAAATAAAAATAAAAATAACATTGAATAAACAAACTAGAATTATAAATTTATGTGTCTATAAATAATAAATAAAAAAAGATTTTGTTTGATAGTCTAAGATGGTTTTTAAATTAAAATAACGTCAAAATGTACAAAACGTACAATTTAACTGCGATGAAATAAATAAATAAGAGGTCAAACCGCACTATTTTTCTCATGGATTCAACTTTTGTCCTTTACTGAGATTGCCAATAGTTTTTAAGCAATAAGATTTCTTAGAACATGTATAAAAATTGTTTCAGTATTTTTTGGAGAAAAATGGTAACAGCCATAATTATTATGAGCATAAATTTTTTTCATGAAACCGACTGCAGTGGCGGCTCGTGTCTTCAAAAATAGGTGAAGAGTTGCAAAAACCGACAAAAACTAGTATTCTACCGTCGATTTCTTTATTACAGATACCCGAGTTTGGGGCCTTGTTTCTTCAAACCACTTGTTCAATTTTAACTTACTGTACAACCAAAATTTAGCTGATTTTAATCTGCGTTGTTACATGTCAATTTCATATTTTTAGCGATTTTTTTATTGCCATGTCAGAAAGAGAAGAAAAAAAGAGCCGGTTTTTTGTTACTGCAACAGATCAGATACATTTACCAATTTATTTCAGATTTCGCCGGTAATAAATTTGTATGTTGCTATTGTATATCCAAAATTTCAGACTTGTAGCATATTTAAATTTTAAGTTATTAGTAAAATTATTAAATCCAACAGCTCTGTATTCTGTAACAGCTCATTAATTCGTGAATTTCAAAAAAATCATTGTCTGCAGTAAAAAAAGTAATAAAAATTCTTTATTATTATGGAACAGTGATTGGTAGTTATTCGGTAAAACTTTTTAAATATTTAAATAATAGATAAATGATGCGAATTCCCTAATTAATGAGCGGTTACTGATTTAACTGGGTTTCATAATTTTACTAATAACTCAAAATTTGAATATGCTACAAGTCTCCAATTGTGGACATACAATAACAACATACAAATTTATATTCCGGCGAAATCTAAAAAAAATCGGTTGAGCTGTATTTGGGTTATTAGCATCTAAATGCATCCTATCTATTGCAGCAACAGAAAAATCGGTTCTTTTTTCTTCTTATCCTGATATTGCAATATTAAAAAACGTCACAAATATGAAGTTAATATGTTACAACGCAGATTGAAATCAGCTAAATTTTGGTGTATAGTGTGTTAAAATTAAACAAGCAGTTTTGAAGAAACAAGGCTTCAAACTCGGGTATCTATAATAAAGAAATCGACAGTATTAAGTATCCGCGAGATTACCTAGAGTAAAAAAATGTAAAATATAGCACTGAAAAACAGCTGAGGGACATCCCAAATAACAAGTACAAAACAACTAACGTACATGTACATAAAGCATGCAGTTGCAGTAGCCTGGTCGACCCGCCGCAATCTCTTCTCTATTCGGGGTAGGGTGAGGAGAGCTAGGCGTGAATATTTGCCGCTGACCTCCGTTGTCATGGCACCCCGCTCGCTCTGGAAGAGCAGCGGCGATCACCCATCTAACTCTTCACTTGAAATTTTTTTTTACGTACATTAAGGCCATTACAAGGGCTATTTGAAACATTAGAAAATACTCTAAGCAGATACAATAATTTAATGTTCTTTTTTACATTCTTCTTTTTTCAAGAAATAGCAAATATCACCTCATACGGCATTCTTCTTTCTCCTCCAGATGTTCTTCATCCTCTCCGACTTTTCGGCTCTCCTTTCAAAAGTCCATTCTCCTGTTGAAATTCCTCCCTTCATTCACGAGAATCTTCAGTTCAAAAATTTGTTTCTGTATTCTTCTCGATCTAGGCAATCTTTTTCGGTAATGTTGAACTTATGGGCGTTCTCCCGTCATCTGTTTAACATAGCCACCCTGACCATTGTTGTTCCAGTATTTATTAGAAATTTGTTTGTTTAATCTTAATTGATTCGTTCGGACCATATGCCCCAAGTAAATAAATTACCTTATTTATTGTTAAATAAAAAATAATTATAACAGAAATTATACGTATTTTGTTGTTGTTTAGGTCATCAGCCGAAAGGCTGGTTTGAACCTGTAGAGGTTTTACTAAGTAAACGAGGAGTGAGGTGATTTACAATTGCCTTCCTCACTGAATAGAAAAGTACGCTTATCAGCATGCCGGGCTCTCTAAAAAGCACATATTTCCCACTTTGCAAATGACACCTTCACTTCATTCACCACAGGATCTGGCTGTATAATAAAATTCATTATTTTCAGAGGAGATAACTCTGATTAGTGTCTTTTACACCTCTCCCTTTTCTGTTCTTAAATGTTTCAGTCATTTAATTGGCTGATCATGTGGTAAGAAACAGAACTAATTATTTTAGCCCTGCAACGAACAGATTGAGTGTAAAAAAATTTGACACTCCACCTGTCTGTTATGGGCAGATACTTATTTTGTGAGAGAAATAAATCTTGATATTATCCAGAAAATAGGTGAAGAGACTTCTCCTCCTTCACCTGAATAACCACCACTGATCTACTGTGTCGCTCCTTAGTGGTCTGGTACTGTGGCATATGTTCTGGAACCCATAAAAATATCTAACTAAAGTAAATACCGCATCAAGTATACAAAAACAATAGTATATAACGTCAATAAAGTAAAAATAAAATACTCTAAACTATAAAATAGAATTCTGACAACGAAAAATTAATAAAATGAATACAAATGTACAATACGATTATCATAATTGCCACGAAATATTTCCTTCTTTATTTAAACAAGGCCTACAAACATTGTTTCTTTTATTGAGACAATAACAGTTAGGATGTAAATAACAAGTGGACAGTCCATTTAGAAAGTTTCCTGTGACAAAATTAGGCAAGTGTGTTAGATTTTATCAAAATACAATCTTTTGAATATTCATTGCACGAAAACATTTTTGTGTTTAAACAAAGATAGAATGATTAAATTTAATAAGATAGAAAGAGTTAAAATAAAGGGGTTGTTAAAATGTGAAAGAAATCAAAAAAACTAAGAGTGGAACGAAATGAGGTGCGTGATATATGTTAATAGACATTCGTAATATTACATGTACAATATGAAATGAAGTACTAGTGACGTAATTATAAAAAAAAAATTTAAAAATCCGGTCTGTCTCTTTAGAACGACAGAAGTAAAAAATGTCTATTAGTGATATTTATTTAAATTTAAATTAAATTTTTTATTATTAAACTAATTTTTTTTATTAAATTAAGTTTATAAAATATGGGATACTTTTATTTTTAAGAACAAAAGGATTCTTTAATCTTTAATCTAAGTTAGTTAAGAAGAAAGGAATAATTTACTTAATATTTTTTAGAGGTAAAGAAAGTGCTTAAATTTATTAGTTACATTAATTCCGTGTTTAAATGTAATTTTTATACGTACCCCTTTCAAATCTAATTATTAAAGTACTTGTAAGTGAAAATTTTTTTATTTTATTATAATATTCTGCTTGGTAAAAAATAAATTCTTTTTATTCTGAGTTATATAATGAAATATGCTTTTAAAATGTATGATTCTCTATAGCTTAATTTTTTACAAAAGTATTGCAATACCTAAGCCTAGGTTCGTTTGGGATTTGACTTTAATAAATAATGGCATATTTATTACAATAAATTAATGATAGAATTAATAATTACAATTAATGATAATTTTAACTACTACTTACAAATACAATTTCATAAATTACTTACAAGAACTTAAGCTTAAACGAAATTTTAACTAATAATAGATTACTGTTACTTAAGATTACTCAAGAACCGAAACGATTACCTATCCACAAACACTTGCTACTACTGCTACCACTCGCATGCACATTTAGCGTAACAAAGAACCCGTCCCGTAACGACACTATTTTACGAACGGTCCATCACTGTTCATTCAACGATTCAGCTATTCATTGACGGACTACAAAGGCGCTAACTCTTTTATAACTGCGGTCTCAACACAAGATCTTCTACTTCCTCGTTCAAGCACCACAAAATTTTTTAAAGAATGCTCTTGTAAGAAGAGTATTTATTAAATGTACATTAATTTTAAATAATTAAGATAAGATTTTAATTATGAACTCTTAATATATTTTTTAACTCTCAAAAAATGTAATCCAATTTTTACTTTCATAGCGAAGGAAAAGTATTGCTTTCATGTCGATTTTTTGAAATCGAGTTTTCACTGGATGTACACGTTTTCAGACTCCTTGAATATATCTCAAGAACGAAACATTGTACGAAGTTGAAACTTGAAACTTAAGTTAAGTACCATTAGAGGACGCGGCTCGAACATTTACATTGAAATCAGTCAACTGGAAGTAGGAATTTATTCGTGCAGTTTTCTCAAAAACGAATCCCACGATTTTTTAAATACACTTATTTACTATAGTTTTTATGCTCTACAAAATAAAGTAAGCAGGTCTGCTGAAATCCTTCGGGAGGCTGTGCTCTCGTAGAAAAAATGGTATTTCAAGATAGGGGTCTTAATATGCATTTTAAGGCAAAAATGTATATTAAAAGTTGTAGAAGGTTAAAAAACCTAAAAATTTTATTTGCATTTTCTTGTACAACGCTTAGTTTTTTAGTAATAATTAGTGATTTTCTGTTTTCTTTTCATGAAAATCCGTAAAGATAGGAATTTTTAAAATTGCGACCTTAGAATGCATAACTTAGTCTACATAACTAAAGTTATAGAAAATTACAAAATCTATAACATTTATTTTTAGCGTTTTCTTCTACAGAGCCCAGTTTAACGTCAATTAGTGATTTCCCGTATTTTTAAGTCGAACAGAGGGTGATTTTCAATTTGCGTAATTCACTCATGATTAAAAATTATGTTATGTTTTTAATTTTTACATTATTTACTATGATTAAACATAGGTTATATTGTTAATTATCTACATTGGTAAGAAAACGTTGTTTAAGTGTTTCACACCAGATTTTTATAAGTTATTTGTATCCATTCTTTTGAAATATATGCTACTGAATAGGTTAATAAAATATATGTAGGCCTTTACAAATAAATTATTAAGTGTTTACAAAACATCATTTATGTTTCCATGTGTTCATTTTAAATCCTCTACACTTTCTGCATTCCCGGAGACGGCTATATTCATTAGGATGATAGTACTTACTTACCACTTTAGAATCTAACGTTTGGTTTTGGTAAAGATATACCTTGAGAATTGCAAGATGAACAGTAGAATCGGAAGACATATCTTTTAGCTTCCGTACCTTTATAGTATTTGAACAGCAAAACCCCAATGGTCAGGACAGTGGCCATTCAAAACATTGGTCAAATAATGTAGACAGTTAATTTCCTTAGATGACCCATACATCTTTATCCAGACATAACAAGACATTAGTTCTTCATTGTAAACAAATGTCTCATTTCCTTATGGATTGTTTTTAGTAAATATTTATGACGACTTCATAAATCTATAAAATGTATTTATTTATTTAAATAAACATTTATTTTATTTATGGGTTTATTTATAGAATTTGATTCATGATTTTGTTTTTGAACCTGTAGTCAGGCCTTAAATCTTTCACTCAGCCAGGAATACTTGCTACGTGTTACAAACAGATGAACCCTACTCAATTTATTAAAACAAATATGATTTATTAGTTCCCGTGTCTTTTTCGATTTCGTATGTAAAAAATAACTGCTCAATAAAATAACTGCCAAAACTGCTAAAATAAAAATAACTGTCTCAAAAAATAACTGCTAATTCTGTAATGTAGCAAATTTTGTTATTAATTCTTCAGAATATTTCCAATAATTTGACAAATACTTTTTTAGCATTCCACAATATTTTAAAGAAAATAATAAAAAATTGTAATTCAAAATTTCCGGAATATAAATTGTACTTTTTCTATAAATATTTCTACAAAATTTATATTTTAGAGATTTTCATGCGGTGGGCCGCTATAAAAATTTAAACTAAATAACAAACAATGATGTACAAAGATTTTTTAAATTTTATTTTACCATTATTTTACAAAAATCATTACAATACAAAGTTCATTTTTTTAATTACAATTTAATTTTTTTATAGTTAATCTCGTGGAAGGGAAATTAAACCTACTCAACTATGGTTACCTATGTTCAAGGTTAGATCAATTTATTGCTTCTGTACTAAGGTACTCAGTGTATTGGTGATTAAAAATATGTGTTAGTTACTTAAATACTAATTAAACTACTAAAAATAAGGCAAATAAAATATTGTGATGATAAATATGTATACATGAAAAAATATGCCATAAAATATGAAAATCAAAAGAATTTATCTACACAACTAAAACAATCGGTGTGAAACACTCATATAACTTTCTCTAGCCAATGTAAAAAAATAATAAAATATTACCTATGCGTTTAATAATTTGTAAACAATGTAAAATTAAAATTATAACCTAATTTTAATCATGAGTGAATAACGCAAAATGAGAATGAACCTCTGTAGAACTTAAAAATACGGAAAATCACTAATATTGACGCAATCTGTTAGAAGTAAATGCTTGAAATAAAAGTTGTAGGTTTTGTAATTTCATATAACTTTTATACAGACAGGTGGCATGCAAAATTACTTGCAATCAATGTGTTACTTCCATGGCTACAAAAAATAGTTCTGTTTCTTATCATATGGTCAGCCAATTATATGACTGAAACATTTAAGAACAGAAGAGGTAGAGGTGCAAAAGACACGAATGAGAGTTATCTTCTCTGAAAGTAATGAATTTTATTATACAACTAATAATTTGTAAACAATGTAAAATTAAAATTATTATAGACCATGTGGTGAATGAAGTGAAGGTGTCATTTTTAGGGTGGAAATTGGTGCTTTTTGGATGGCCTGGCATGCTGATAAGCATAATTTTCAACTCAGTGAGGAAGGCAATTGTGAACCACCTCACTCGTCGTTTTACACATTAAAACCTCTAGAAGTTCAAACCAGCCTTTCGACTGATAACCTAAACAACAACAGCATAACTTTGATTAAAATACAATTACGACACTTTTAACACTTTTTTTATTTTACGACACTTTTGTCGATTTCGGCGTGCAATATTGTATAAGGAATTTAGTGTTATGTTATAATGAAATGATTTATGATCAATGATGATTGATGAAGTCTTTTTATGAAATCTGTTTTGAAATATGTTTTTTATGAAGTATGTTTTGAAATATGCTTTTTATGAAATAATTTTTTTAAATATGCTATTTATGAAATGTGTTTTGAATTATGCTTTTTATGAAATCTGTTTTGAAATATTCTTTTTATGAAAAATATGTTTTGAAATATGCTATTTATGAAATCTGTTTTGATATACACTTTTTATGAAATATGTTTTTGGTGGCCGGAGTAGATGAAGTTTACAATTAAACTACAATATTTATAGTCGTTACAATTTTTGCCATGGAGGATAATAGGAGAATATTTTCCTTAAAACATCAATTACAACAAGGATTCACAAGTAATTCATTTTCATTGCAGGTAACTTTAGTTTAATATAGTGTGGGTAGGACAAGCAAACACCAGCAAGTAAGTAAGCAAGCAACCAAGCGAAGTTGATCAATCACCAGTCAAAAGGTTCACACCCTTATCGTCAATACTAATTTGTGAAGAGTTAAAATGGATTGACCCTAAAATGATAGGATAAGCAAGCCACAAAACAAAGGGTGAATGAGGATAAAAGGAAAGAGTGAAGGGAGGGGTGAAAGAACGTTCCAAGGCAAACATAAACAGGGGTCAATTAACCCCTGGGAGAACCATTAGTGGATGACAGCAACTGTTAGCTTTTCACACCAACAGACTGCACACCTCTACTTACTATTAATTGACAATACACGCTTATATCTCACCCTTAGTACATAATGTAATATACTGGATTACACCTTCTCAAACAGCAGACCGGTGGATGTATCCCTCTGAATCAGACCCTGCCTAGCATCAGAAGTATTACAAAAATATGATACGGTAAACAAAAACCTTTCCCATAAACCTTCCACCTAACCGATTTTCATGCGTTGGTAGAAACTCGTAAATTACCGCTAAATTAAATATAGATACGTGAGAAACATAGTCTATCTACAAAGTTTGAAGATTTTTAATTTTATATTTTCATAATCATATCCAGTTACATCTTTAGTACTTTTTGAGATATTAATTTGTTAAATAAAAGGAAGAGAAACCAAGAGACCAGAGTCCTTTCCAGATATTTTCCAGAAATAATAAGCCATAACTTAAATAACCAGTAAATTACAATTATAATACAATAAATTACCAACACACAGCAACTCCACTAATCCAGTTAATTTTGGAACCAGAATCTATTCGGATTATCCGGAAAAATGCATAAAAAAAATAGTCCAATAACTATTTAGATTTTCTGATTTCAATTTTTTTATCCCTAATGTAAGTACATTGCAATCTGTTCAATTCAGAACAATAAGCAACCGTTGCAGGGCTAAAATAAATAGTTCTGTTTCTTATCGCATGGTCAGCCAATTAAATGACTGAATCATTTAAGAACAGAAGAGGTAGAGGTGTAAAAGACACTAATCAGAGTTATCTCCTCTGAAAGTAATGAATTTTATTATACAGCCAGACCCTGTGGTGAATGAAGTGAAGGTGTCCTTTGCAGAGTGGAAAATATATGCTTTTCAGAGGGCCTGGCATGCTGATAAGCGTATTTTTCCACTCAGTTAGGAAGGCAATGGTAAACCACCTCACTCCTCGTTTTACTTAGTAAAACCTCTACAGGTTCAAACCAGCCTTTTGGCTGATGACCTTAACAACAACAAGCAACCCTATGACCCAATGAGGTGAGGATTATGTGTATGACATGTAAATGAGGTGTAGTCTTGTACAGACCCAAGCCGACCATTCCTGGGAGAGTATGGTTAATTGAACCCCAACCATCAAAGTACACCGGTAACCACTATCTAGTATTCAGATCCGTATAAAAGTAACCTACCTTTACTAGGATTTGAACCTTCGTCTCCAAAAATCAGCTGTTAAACAGCTGACTTAAGGCGACGACTTTACCTCTAGACCAACCCGGTGGGTTATTTAAAATTTAGAAGCAGCAAAAGCACTAGAAATAGCAATGCAGTACGTAGAGCAGCACAACAACGATAAGCGCACAAACGTAATGTTTATGAGACGCTGGCGAAATACAGCATAATCATCAAGGTTTTCGGCATTAAGACAGCAAAAAATTAGTGATTTTATGCAGCCAGGCAGTAGTGAAAATGTATAATTTCCTCTAATTACTAATGAACCAGAAGAAATAGTCTACCAGTAAGCAAGCAATTTATTTATATGGAAAGTATTTCTTTTGTTAAGAACATGGTTATGTTCATTTTTTATTTTCAATTGCACTATTATTTTTGAAATTTAATTTTTTTGTTTAAAAGCCTATTAAAGATATTTTTACATTATGAAATTATGTTATTTTACTTTAACATACAGTTTATACGTAAATAATATGGTAAAAAATTAAAAATCAGTTCGGGTTACCCGTAATGCTTTTGGTACAATTTTAATTTTTTTAAATTAAAGTTATGGGGTTGAAAACGTACGAGGAGTAATTAAAATAAACTTCTTAGGAATATTCTAAACTTTTTAGAAACAAATCTTTTATTAAGTAATGATAGCTTCATAAGCATTGAATTGTGGGTGTATATACTGTATACGAGTAAGATGATAAAAAGATAAAGAAATACTAGACCGGGAATCAACCTCAGACCCCCGGCATAGAAACTGGCTGTGCTGACCGCAACATCAACTAGCCTCCCGTTGACGTCCATTAAACCCAACGTTCTCGTTCATTGGATTCATTGAACCCAATCTTCGTACTTCTTAGTATCTACAAAACGTTAAACATCTTAGTACAGATTAGCTTGTCGATCTCCAATTGAAAAAATATTAACAAAATTTTCCAATTGAAATATTTTAAAACGAAATTTTTTGTGGTTCTCACATGAGGTTACAGTAAGACAAGAGAATATAATTTTCAACGTTGGACACGAGTTTTATGAATTAAGTGGATACTTCCCGTGGACTATTTTGAACCGATTTTAAAAAACAGAGGTCAGCTTTAAGTATAACTTAAGTTATGCAGGGGCATTGAGTTAAAAGTAGAATAAATATAATTTCACAGTACTCCACCAGAGAATTTAATTTCGAACGTTGGAAATAAAATGATTTTTATGTAAGCCAAATATAAGTGAATACTTTCCGTGAACTATTTTTTGAACACATAAAAACCAAGGAGTCTTTCTAACGAGCTCAGGTGTAAGTATAACTTCAGTTATGCAGGGGCAATGAGTTAAAAGTAGAATAAATATAATTTTTTCCCGAGCGTTTTTTGTTATTATCTACTCGTTCGGGCCCATTTTAGACCACATAAACGAATTCAGACATATTATTTGGAAGTTGCTTTGCAGCCCACGTTCTTACGGTTTTTTAACTGTAGGCTTTATTCCTTTCTTCCGCCCATCTATCTATTGTTCAGAATTTGTTCTTCGTGAAACCCCTTAAGATCATTATTCTGAACTTTGATTGACCATTATGTTTCTTTACTTCATTCCAAATTTCTCAAAATTATTTATGACTTCTTTAATCCAATTTCTATTGTATCTAATGCCTTAGAATATCATTTAGTGTTCTAAAAATGTGTTTTCTCAACCATTTATCATCCATTCTACACAGATCGTAGAATTTTAGTTTTCTAATCATTAATTTTCTGTTCTTTTCCTTCTCGTGATTTGTACTGTCCGTTCGTCTCTTGTCGTTGACACCATTACCTTGCAGAGGATCTTAATATCAAATTTTTCACTCTATTTGAGTTACATGAAGATTCTATCACAGTATTAAAATGTTTGATCTGTTGTAAAATGTAAAATTTTAAAATGTTTGAAATGGCTGTCTATGAAGTGCTTTCTTTGTGTACAGTTTGTGAGTTCTTTGGCCATTTTCAGTGACAGTCTTTCCTTGCCTGCTGCTGTTTGCTTTCTTGCCTCTGTTTTTTGCTGTATTAACTCTTCGAGGAACTCAAAGCTATCAATTTTCCTATAACTTGTCTTCAGGTAACATGGGAATGCTTTGATCTTCTTTATATATTTTGTTTAATTTAAATTTATTAAATTAAATTAAATTATTTAAAATCTAACCTAATCTGCTAAATGTACAACCTCTATTCAGAGGTTTTTCCCATTGGCTGGCTGAACCTGAACATATTTTTTTAATTTTTCATATTTTGTCTTCAGGTAACATGGGACTATAAATCAATTTTGTTTAATTTAAATTTATTAAATTAAGTTAATTATCTAACCTAATTTCCTAAATATACACTATTCTGAGCTTTTTCCCACAGGCTGGCTGAACCTTTAACATTTTTTTAAAAATTTTCATTTCTTATTATTATTATTATTAGTTATGTAAAATATACAGCATGCAACCAGAGGTTATTGTATTTACATGCTTTAAATTTATAGAATTTAAATAATAATGATGTAAAAACTCATGATCAAAGGTACAAACTTAATTTAACACATTCACAAGAATAAACTCTGCTTTTAAACTTTTGCACATTCACTCTTTACACTTTAACTATTTCACACAGCTCAACTCTGATGTAGTGGTTAGCACAACTGATTTCTAACAACAGGGGTACTGAGTTCGATTCCTGGTCAGGTTTGGCATTTTTTCATTTTATCACCCTTCAACATCTGCCATCAGTAGTAGTTTTCCCAAACAGTTGGACATAAAACAAAATAATGTGACTTCCAGCACCAGAGTGACCTGTTAAGTACATGGATGTCTAGCAGCTTGATTACCTCTATGTTATCGTTATCGACCTAATGAAGGCTTACTTAGAATCTTTGCTTAATGACTGTTTCTATAGCAAGTCTTGATGAAGATCAGCATTTCTGATGTACCAAAGTACATCTACGATGCTCCACAGTAGATGCAATAGATCCTATAATTTGTGATATCAAGTATTGATTTAACTTCAAGATATCAAGTATTTCTAGTGCTAAAAATTGTTATGAATAAACAATTAACAATTGTAAACCATCTTATCGGCTCAGTGGTATTGTATTCAACCGTGAAATATAAAATATATATAATATAAATAAATATAAAATAAAATTTCATTCATTTGCATTGTGGAATACCAATGGACTGTATAGTTGATGAAAAAACAAAACATTCTCTGGTTGACATAAATGTATTTCAATTATATTTGTGTGTTCAAATCAAGTCAAATGTGATTGTAAAACATTTATCATAATTATGTATGACAGAAGAATATCACAGATTCTGACTTCTTAGTTTAAACATAAAATCCTTTTACTATAAGACAATTTTGTAATAATTTTCATGTGTGAAGTATGTTGCAACAATAATGCTATTTTCTTGAAATCCAGGTACCAAACATTTTTCACCAACATTACACTTTCTTTCATTGTTGTTTAGATCAACAGCCAAAAGGGTGATTTGAACCTCTAGAGGCTTTAGAGAAAAGTAAAACGAGGAGTGAGGTGGTTTACCATGCCTTCCTCACTGAGTGGAAAAGTATGATTATTATCAGCATGCCGGGCTCTCTAAAAAGCATCTACTTTCCACCCTGCAAATGACACTTTCATTCGTTTACCACAAGGTCTGGCTGTATAATGAAATTCATTACTTTAGAGGAGATAACTCTACCTAATATCTTTTTACACCTCTGCCATATCTGTTCTTAAATGCTTCCGTCATATAACTGGCTAACCATGTGATAAGAAACAGAACTATTTTTTGTATCCCTGGAACTACCAAATCGAGTGCAAATAATTTAACACACCTCCCGCCTGTTATAAGCATTTCCCTTCCTCTTTATTACAGATGAAGCACAAGAAAGCAAACAATGTTAGAGCTGCATTTGCTGCAGTTGGATTTCCAATTTTGAAACAGTTTTAACAAAATTACTTCTTTTTATCAAGGTCTACAAAACAGAGTTATAAAACATCCAGAAATAAATAAATGCAAACAAAATAAATTAATGAAAATATTATAATTCTAAAATGTTCACAAATATGAATGAACTAAATAAAATAAAGGTCTTATTTAATTTCTGCTATCAATTCAGCTGAGAAAAAAGCGTGACTAAAAATAGTGTTCTGTAGTTACCTCCAAATGGAATCATGGTTGACAGATCTTCTTGAAGAAGAACAGCACATGAACAATCTTTGCACAGCATAAAGATTCTGTTGATGATTCTTACTATGGATAAGTAAAATGGTGCAGAAAGTCAGTTTACACCAAAGTGTGAGAGGTTAAGTCTGTAATCAAGACTTTCCCGTGCATTGTATAAATGTTTTGTATAATATATACTTTGTGCCAATTCTGACTTACCCAATTGAGATATGGTCGATAGAAAATAGAGAGCAGAATTTATGCTATAGAGATGAATTTCAAAAGGAATATGCTGGGAAAGACAAAAAGCCATAGAACACAAAATTAATTCGAGAACAACTGGAAATGGACAGCCTGTTAAGGAGGGTCAGACAAAGCTGAAATAGTTTGGTCATGTCAGTAGGATGGAAGAGGGTAGACTGATGAAAAGGATACTGTTCTTGGAGATAGAGGGGAAAAGACCGAGGAGAATATAAAGAGTTAAGTGCATAAGCTCAGTTATGGATAATTGGGGAAAAGATGTGATGTAAAAAGAACAATGGATGGTTCAGTGATAGTGAGAGATGAGAGGAGTGGTTTTGGGCCTGAACCAAGGAAACTTGGAAGATGTATAAAGAAGATGATGATGATGACTAAGGATAGAAATTGTATTAGGTATTCGTACAACCTAATCTACATGAGAAACATATGTTTTTATGTTCATATGTTCATATGTTATATATGTTTTTGCTTAGGGATGAATGACCTACTTCTGATCTGGGTACTTCATTGATTTTCTTTTGATAAGAACTTCATTGAGAAGGCTCAAAAATGAATATAGAACATGTCAAAACAAAGATAAAGGGGGATGTAGAAATAGCGTTCAGTTAAAAAACATAATATGTACCTTTAAATAAGCGCGCACAAACATCCAACTGTTCTTACCTTAGAGGAATTATAAAAAAGATTCTTCCGTATCATACCCATCATTTTACAATTAAATAAAATGTATTGTACCACAGATGCCACTTGACTTGATCATAAATTCCAGGAGTATAAATATAGTTCTGTTAACTCTGTTATATTTAAATAACTAGATTACTTTAGAACAAAATGGATAGAGGCATCAGTGGCACTCTCGTCTAAAAGAAATGAAGTTAGTTCTTCAGTTTGAACCCTAGATGAATAAAAAAGGTCTCAGTTGAAGAATCGAAAAGTAAATGCTTTAAAGGTAGCATACTAATAAGCAACCTAACCTTTCAACCTTGGTGTGAAGATAAACCTTCTTTCTTCTTGTTTCATTTAGTGAAACCTTTCAGAATTTGAACCAGTTGTTTTTGACTGTGGAACAAAATTATAAAAGAAACTCTATGCTTTCTATTCCAGAAAGAAAAAATTTTTAGTGATTATTCATGCTTATAACTACATTATTTAATGCAAGTTCTAAATTCCTGAGAAAGAATCATAAACAAGACCTTTGTATGTTACAAATTTTTCTTCATCAAGTTTCTCCACTTCTATGATTAGGCCTATTTAAATCCTGACAAAGTTTATGAAAACTTTTCATCATGTTCTCTCCATAATGTTCTTTCCATCTTATTTTCCACTTGTTTATTAATTGAATGGCTCAACAGAAAAACGTTGCAACTGACAAAATTTACAAAAGTGAGGTTTCAGTGGAATACGTTCTATAAATCCTCTATTTGATCATAATAGTGAATTCTAATGGGTGGAATTGTAACTAAAATCTCAGAAATTCTTGAAACAAAATCGTCATACAGGTAAGAATCAGATGGTATCTTTCACTTTCTGTAAAAATTTGTTTTTGTTACTTGCAACGTTTTTCTGTTGACCCATTCAATTTTAATTAGTTTTTCTTCTCTTGTGACTTTCTCAGTTTCCCTCTATTTTTATTTGCAGTAGGCCTAATGAAATATAAACTTCATTCAATTGTTTTACATTGTTTAGCTTTAAAAAATTTTTGTTTAAAATTTTATATCAATTTTCTTTCTAAATAATTCTAAACAGTCGGACGTTAAAAAAAAAAAAAAATTCTATGGAAACAAATTTAATTGAATAACTGGTTGTTACTCAAACAAATATTTTTACTTTATTGTCATTGTTTTTAAGTGGAATAAGAAAGTACACCAAGTATGTAAAATACTTACATCCAAGTTTAACCTGACCATCACATTTCATGATCCCAGAATTCCATCATACATGGGTAGAAAGTTAAACTGACTTTACTTCCACTTGACTGCTGGTTCTAGAGTTATTAAAACATGTTCAGTGCCTTCTCTTATGCCCAATTATTATAAGATAGCATAAAGTTTATTTTGGGAACCCTGGCACAGTGATAAACAATGATACTTTTTAAGTTAGTGAATAGGCATGGCAAATCATTTCAATCCCTTTTTACTATCACAACTTCAAGGGATCAAAGCATCCTTTTAGCTGTTGCCCTAAACAAAAAAGCAAAAACAATGTTTTACAGATATACCTATGTTCTTCTATTGTATAGCAAAATCGGTTTTTAGAGTATTTTTACTCTTTCAATCAGGATTCCTAAATTTATTTCACAAAGGAAAAACTTCATCAGAGAAAAACAAAGAAAATTAAAACTTCTATAACTTTACACATACAATTAATTTTTAAAATTAAGTTTTGTGCAAATTTACGATTTTCTATTAAAACCGCGGACACCGGCCCATTTATTTAATTATACCTAAATAAAATCGGAAGTGTTACTGTAAATAAACAAACAACTTTAAGCTTTATTATCACGTGAGCTAATGATGTATAATATTATGACAAGTCAAAAAATTTGGGGTAGGAAATGGGAAGGTTATACAACCGCACAGAACGTAAAAATGAGACTGCTAGGCATTCGGTTGAAGTGGCCAAGGAAATTGTGCGAAACCTAGTCCAGGTTAGCCAAACTTTATACTAAAAGTAATTGATTACAAAAATGTATTCAAAATTATTTTCAGTCCACATTCACAAGTCAGTTTATTAAATTATCCCTTAAACAAATGTATAAGTTGCTTAATATAAAGCACACTGTTTATATTTAATTTACAATTTCGAAGTGAATACATAAAAATGTATTAAAAATATTAAAATATTTGGGGATTACTGAAGTATTCTTAACTTAGTAAATAAATAATATTATATTTATTGTATGAATGGTGTTTGAAGTGAACGGTTATGCTATCTAGTAAGCACAGTAGCGGGCTAGTCTTGTTTCGAGAAATTAAAGAGGGCGTTGTTGGTTTGAAATATAAAGTGCTGCGATCTATCGGAGAGATAACTGAACTATTTGTACGCGCCATGTGTGTCTTCTGCTATATTCAGCTTATTCAAAATGCCAATCAATAACTCGCTCTGCACTTTTTTGTCGATCCCCTCCCCCGCATCTATGTGTGTGTATGTGTATGCAGTCTAGTTGAAGAAGCCATAACAGTTGACAAGCTGCTTTAAATGTGCGTAAACGTAAATTTAACGTCGTTTAAATGAAATAAAATGTTTTTAAATAATTAATACAAAATAATACGGCGGGTTTTGTGAACAGTGTTGTACATAAGTGGGGTGTGATTGTACGAGTCAAGCAGTTCAGTCACCGCATACAAAAGGGGCTCCGATGCGATGTTTGCCGACTGTGTCATGTTCAACACACGAATCAACTTGAAAATAATAAAAATATTGTTCATATCTAATATTATAAGAGAGAAGAACACCATGATTTACTCTGTACGGTAACATATTTCTTCTAGAGCAAATGATATACAGCTATGGTGGTAAAAATGGCAGGCATGGAGGATCACGAAAGAAAAATTGTTATAGAGTTTTGTCATTTATTAGAAAAATCAAAGCAACTATTCAATGGACTAAGGTATGATTATTATTAATATCTTTCAATCTGTCATTTAAACTTCATATCATTTTCAAATATTTACCGATATTTTGGTGGGTAAATGAAAAGTACAGTGCATATACCCTACATAACTTTATCTAACCCCTCCTAACTATAAATCCATCTCAAAATTTTAAATTTTACATAATAATTCTATAATATTTTACTTAATAAATTAATAAATGTTTTATTATATAAATGTAAATATCTAATGGAATAAAAATAGGGTTTAAAATATCTAACACAATGATAATTAACTATAAATTAAATAACCAATGATATTTTATATAAAACTTCTTTTAGTTTAACAAAATATATTTGATTAAATTTATGGAATTGTGTATTTTGTTGTATCGTACTAAAAATTGTAAGGAATATTAATTTAAATGCATATCTTAATAATAAACTCATGCAACCTAATTACATATCTTGTTCCTGAGATAACAACGTTAATTACATTATAATGCTGTAAATTTGTATAACCTAACTAAAAATACATAAAAAAGAGGAAATATTTAAATTAAATTATAATAAGAAGTGGTTTTTAAATTACTAAAAGAATACTTTACAGTTGTTTCACAAATGGAAATATGTATTATATTGCACATCATTACAGTACTTATAACAGTAATACTGTTGTAACAGTAATAAATAATAGGCTTACATGAAACCACATGTACACTAATGTTCATTTAACTCATTGTAAGCAATAAAGAACCCACAACAAACATATTTATATAATTAACCTAAATGTCATAAACTGAATATTTTCAAGTAATCCACATTTAACACAAATTGAATAATTTATTTTCTATAAAGAACTATATAACAAAAAAAAAGAATTTAAATAATAATTTCACTAATAATTTTTAAAAATCAAGTGACCATAATTAGCACAGTTAATAAATACTTGGGTTCAAAGCTAAGAATTTCAGATTCAATTTCTAATAGTTGAGATCTAAAAATTTATACATCAATAATTAAATTGATTCAAAATTAATTCAATTTCTAATAACTACAATGTTGTTACTTTAAATGTCTTTAGATAAGTATGTAATTCTGAAAACTCTCACTGAGTGAATCACTTACTCTTCACTACTTCTTTAACTTCCCGATCATCGGGAGAGCTGAAATTTGCAAGACGTATTCCTTATGGTTTAAACAGCAAGACTAAATTTGCATTTGAATCATTTGCACCCAAGAGGTAAAAATAAGGTCATAACCCTAAAGCAAAACATATTATTTCTATACCTTCCCAGAGAATTATAGTTCTGAAAATTGACATTCGTATTCCGTAACTAATATTCAGAAAAAACAAAGTATATTATTTACGACCACTTAAATTTAATGGGTGTAAATGCGGTAACTACCCTATAACAACAAATATATTTTTTGTACCTCTGCAAAGAGATAAATTCTAAATCTTTACATATATATTCTAATAATTAGGCCTATAACAATCTTTATTCATCCTGCGATGTTTGTATACCTAATTTTAATGAAACCCCTCTGAGGCTTATTGAAAGTTATTTAAATGTTTAAAAGGATCTTAAGAAATTGATACAAACAAACACTACTAGGTGCTTACATTCAAATTTATGCACAAGTTTGTGAAATTTATGACATCATTAAAGAGTCGGTGGCTGAATTTTCTGTATGTCAAACAAAAATCTATTTAATATCTTTAAAAGTAAAGAATAATAAAGTATAATTTCTTAGTTTAATAAATTGTTAATAAGGTTTAGGAAAAGAAATCTGCTAGCTCTTTTATGTACTCTTTTATACACAATACTAGTTTTCACTAACCTCTACTCTTCTTAATACTGCTTTAATTCTCTTCTTCTTCTCTTCTTCTTACTATCAAGGCTTAGGCGTAAAACTGTTCCGAACTCACAAACCATCCT
This sequence comes from Catonia carolina, assembly GCA_035578175.1. NCBI lineage: Eukaryota > Metazoa > Arthropoda > Insecta > Hemiptera > Achilidae > Catonia > Catonia carolina. The sequence goes on from JAQMRL010000008.1 coordinate 70,632,642, forward strand.
GTACATCTACACGAACACAAGACATTCCAACTCGTACATCTCGACTACTGCCATCTTCTTCAAGGTCGTCCCACCTCCCTTTTTCCAAATGGAACATATTCCATTACTTTTAATTCTTTTAATGCTTTAATTCTCTTCTTATTTAATTATCTTGTTTCGGTGGATCCATAAGCATCAGCGTACACACTCCTTTCAAATACAATATTAGTTAATAAATAAAATCTCTTTAGAAGACTTTACATTTTTAATCACTTTTTTTTTGTTTTACGTCTGACTGTTTTGCAATTTCTGCTAATGCAGACGATGGAGAATTTTAATATATGAAAATGAGTGATGAAAAAATGCCAGACCTGATTGGGAATTGAACCTGGGATGCGGCGTAGAAGCCAGTAATAAGCAGTAGAATTATAGAATATAAAAAAATACCACCAAATACACTATAGATGACTCTCATCTGACTGATAAAAAGTCAATAGATCCTTTTGTATATCATGTATCCATCTTTAGTTGCAATATAAAAATTTTAATGGATGCACACTTTCGTCAGATTGTCATGACAATACTAATTAAAAGAGAAAAGAAAAATAGGAAAAATGTAAAGAATGAGTGAAGGGACAAGTGACTGAAGGGATAAAATCTTCTAGAAAACTTTAAATCATTCATTGGTCTCAATTTGAATGGTTTACATTCTGTGAGGACGATAGATCCACCAATACAAATTAGCGTAAAAAAATAAGTAAGAAGAGTGATTATAAAGAAAGGCTGTTCTTGTGAAATAGTAGTTAGCATGTTAGCCTACAAAGCAGAAGGTCCTCGGGTCTGATTCCTGACTGGCATCTGAAAAATTGTTACATGTCTAATCCTTAACCCAAATTTGTTGTTAATGGCGTAGCTGTTGCTGCAACTTAAATTAAACTAAAATATATATATATATATATTTGAGGGCTGTTTTTTTTCAACCTATGATAAACCGCAAATAAAAGACAAGTGAATAAGGAGAAAATATTTTATTACTAAAAGTTACATACACTGAGGTAACTTTTTGACTTAATCACCTCGATGATTGAGGCATTTTTTGTACCTGTGGACAAGCTTTCCAATACTCATCATAAATTTTGCCGTCAATGAATGTAAATGAGTCTTGACATTGTCTTGAAGCTTCTCATTAATTTGGAAGCATGGCTCTTGCTCTCCTAGCCACTTCTTCGAGTTCAGAGGAAATATAAATTGGTGCTGGGTCGGGACTGTATAGTCGATGATTGAAAATGTCCCTTGAACTTGCTTAAGGAGTGGTTGGTTTTCACCAGAACTTTGAGGACAGGCACTGTCATAGATTAGAACAATTGCAGAAGTCAGCATGTCTTCTTTTATTTTGATTGGTTCACCGCAAACTTTGTAAGGTTTCGCAATTAACAGCTGCATTAATTATTGTCCCTGTCTCCATGGACTCCACACAAAGCACAATGAGGAGATTAAAGACTCATTTTAATTCATTGGTAGAAAAATTTATGAAAAGGGTATCAAAAAACTTGTCCATAGGTACAACAAATTTCTCAATCGTCAAGTTGATTATATCAAAAAATAGCCATAAGTCTACATTTGCCCATAACAGACAGGTAGAGTGCTAAATTAATTGCACTGGTTGCACATCTGCTGGTTCCAGGGCTGCAATAATAGTTCTGTTTCTTATCACATGGTAAGCCAATTATAATATAATTCTCATATTATGACAGAACTATTTAAGGCTAGAAGAGGTAGAGGCATAAAAGACACTAATCAGAGTTATCTCCTTTGAGAATAATGAATTTCACTATACAGCCAGACCCTGTGGTGAATGAGATGAAGGTGTCATTTGCAGGGTGGAAAGTGGGTGCTTTTCGGAGAGCCTGGCATGCTGATAAGCATACTCTTTCAACTTAGTGAAGAAGGCATAGTTAACCACCTCACTCCTCGTTTTTTGTTAGTAAAACCTCTAGAGGTTCAAACTAGCCTTTCGGAAGAAGTGTACATAACTTTTAGGAACAAAACATTTTTTCTATATTCACTTATCTTTTATTTAAGGTCTAACGGAGATTGAAAAAAGGCCTTTGGACATATGTGAACTAAAACAGCATTGAGAAGAGTACAGAGTAGTGAAAATTATTATTATGTTGTCTTTTAGCTTGATTACTAGCTGGAAGATGCATTTTAAATAAGATGCATTTTAATGAATTATTCATTAAAATTTAACAAAAACGGGCTAAATTTGTTATAATTTTCTTGCAAATGGTGATCAATAATCCCGCAAAACATAACCAAAATTGTCTGCTGCACCACTTAATGAAGTATCATTTTATCGTTTTGGCAACATTACAAATCTACTTATGCCTGCAACATTTTGCAAATTGATCTAACCAATTTAATTAAGTTAATGCAAACAAAATCAATTTAAAGGATAGTTTACATGTAAACTAAGTAATAGATTTTTTTTGAATTAGTTAATAGTTAACAAATTAGTTCAATTATCGGAGTTTACATTTAAGTACAACTGAAAACAATAAAAGTTTAACTTAAATCAATTTCCTAACTGAATTTTATATATTACAGTTGGAAGGTTAAAAGATGAACAATTTACTTTAATTATTGAAAACCCACCAGGTCCATCAGTAGTAAAGTCGTTTGTTTAACAACTGATTTTCAGAGATAAAATTTCGTGGTTCAAATCTTAGTAAAGGTAAGTACTTTAATACGGATTTGAATAATAGACAGTGGTTACAAGTGTACTTTGATGGTTGGGATTCAATTAACGATACACTTTCAAGAATGATCATCCTGAGTGTGTGCAAGACTGCACCTCATTTACATATCATAAATATCATCCTCATCTCATTGGGTCATGGGGTCACTTATTGTTTTTAATTTGGACAGATTGCAATGTAAACTTTTTTTATTATAATCCCTAATGTGTGTATGTAGCAATCTGTTCAATTTAGAACAGGAAATAACCCCATGACCCAATGAGAAGAGGATGATATGTATGACATGTAAATGAGGTATAGTCTTGTACAGGCTCAGGCCGACGATTCCTGAGAGAGTATGGTTAATTGAATCTCAACCATCAAAATACATTGGTAACCACTGTCTAGTATTAAATTCTGTATAAAAGTAACTACATTTACTAGGATTTGAACCAGAAACCTTCGTCTCTGAAACTCAACTGTTAAACAGCTGATTCACAACGATGACTTTACCACTAGACCAACCCAGTGGGTCGTACACACATTAGGGATAAATAATTTATTGGAATTGCAGAAAGAATTTTTGTTTTTTTTTTTAAAGGAAATAATTTTTAATATTAACATCATGTTACGTATTTGCAAATTAGTAAATCCATAGAAAACCTAATTCAGAATAGTCAATTATTCAGGATTTTCTATGGACCAATAATCCTGACAATTATATACCACACATATTATTATGTTGAATTCTGAGTTTCCTTTGTTGTTGTAACTATAAGTTTCTTTCATTAACCATTCTTTTCTGTCTACATTCTTTGTGAATCTCATTTTTCATTTACTTTTTTTAAGTTCCGGTTTCTCAGCCTTCGTTTTCCTTTCTTGCTCAGAATTTTACCTTTACAAATATTTACTACAAAACCATTGTGTCTCATAATGAGTCCAATACATTTTTCCTTCCTTTACTTTAAGCTTACAATGAGTTTTCTTTCGAGTTCTGTTCCTAGTAATACCTCAACATTCTTTTTTTTTTTGGTCCATTTGATCTTCTGCATTTGCTTCCAAAGTCAAATCTCTATTGCTTCTTATCTTATCCTATCCAGTTTTCTCAATGCCCGAGCTTCACTTTCACTTTTCTTATTGTAGTTATTAAAATTAATTAGCATTGTTTCCTTCTTCATATCTCATAAATACAGTCTTTATAAATTCTTTTTGTTAATAGTTCCTCTAAATTTTCACACTTTTTTCATTCTCTACTATAATGTTACATAACGTTAATTGTTTAATAAAATATAAAAATTGCCAAAAAGCTATTCTTCAATTTATTAGGCAAAGAATGTGAAATTGTAAAATTGTCTTTTATAACATTTATAATTATCATCCATTATGTATTTGGACTCGTATGGCTGTGTATAGGAACTACTAATAAATTTTGTTCCCAAGGTTGTCAGCTTAAATAGTGTCTGATTTCAAATAAATTAATATAGTTTCCACCACCTGGTATTCTAAAGAAAGTGCCTAAAATATAACAATCAATTCCTTTAAAAGAATTTAAAAAAAATTGTTTATATAAATTAACAGTTTGTACAGCTATAATATGCCCAAAACGGGCAGGTGGAGTGTTATTTTAATTGCACTCTACTGTTTGGTCCAGGGCTACAAAAAATTTCTGTTTCTTATCACATAGCCAGCCACTTATATGACTGAACTATTTAAGAACAGAAGAGGTAGAGGTGTAAAGAACACTAGTCAGAGTTATCTCCTCTGAGAGTAATGAATTTCACTATGCAGCCAGACCCTGTGGTGAATGAAGTGAAGGTGTCATTTGCAGGGTGGAAAGTGAGTGCTTTTCGGAGGGCCTGGCATGCTGATAAGCATACTCTTTCAACTCAGTGAGGAAGGCAATTGTAAACCACCTTCCTCCTCGTTTTTACTTAGTAAAACCTCTAGAGGTTCAAACCAGCCTTTCGGCTGTTGACCTAAACAACACAGCTATAATGCCAAAGATTTGGGAAAATTTTGGTCCTTTATTATGTATCAGTACCACAATATCTGGTTACCAGGTCTAAATACAACAAATTATTTACAAATTAGTTTGTTCTTGTACAGTTTTATCAATTGGTATAATACTTGACTGCAATTCTGAAGGCCCTAAGTTAGATTTCTTGGCTACAATTTAGGTACATCTAACATAACCTTATTGTGATCAAATAATGTTCTTAACATGAAGTTATCCATGAGTCTGAGTCGGTACAAGACTACATCTCATTTACACATCATACAAACATATCATCCTCATCTCATTGGGTCTTGGGGTTGCTTATTGTTCTACATTGAACAGATTGAAACGTGCACACATTAACATTAAAAAAAAATTATGTACCTACTTCCAAAATTCACATTATGCAGTAAACAACATCTGAAAATCACTGATGATTTGTACAAACTTAAATTTATTTCAAAGATTTGTGGTGGGTTGGAAATTACAATTCTGTTTACTGTAATTATGGTTGTTTACTTAAAATCATCAAATTTTTTATTCTCACAGCAACAAATAAGTTGTAAAAATATTTACAACCGATATTTTCTTTTGGATCTTATTAATTAAATAAAATTATGTAAAAAATTTAAATAGGATATGTAAAATAAGTACATTAAAAATATTTAATGTTGTGTTCATTATAAAGCTTAATTTAATGTATTCCTTCATAATAAAACTTTTTAATATCAATAATTTATACAAAATTTGTCCCAGTTTCCCAATTTCAAGGCAATATGCCAAATACATTAATGATTACAGCAAAATATTATATAATTAAGACTGGCAATAAAGTTTCATTACCTAAAAGAACCAATATTACTATTTAATAATGTATCAAAATTTTCATCATGTTTCCCAGATATTATTTTTTTCTTGAATTGATCTTCAGCCAGAACCTGAGGGTTTGAATTTCTTTTCTACTTATAATTCCTCTAATGATCTGGCAATATCCATTACTTTATGAATAAACCATCAGAGATGTCCATTTGTACAATTTTTTCTTGTGCCCTTTGTAGTCCTTGTAGCTTAACTTAAGCCAATGTAGTTACAAACTCTAAAGAATTGTTTGGCTAAACTTCCGGCCAATTTTTTAGAATTACCTTATGAGTAGAGGATGGATTGTCTTGATATATCTCTAACCACTGTAAGGAGATGGAAAATCAAGAAAATATTCCAGTGACTGAACTAAAGAAGTAGAAAAAAACCTATTTTATAAAGCTTGATACAGCAAAAATTAGTACAAAAATTTTAGACATCTTTTATAACACAAAAATCTGTACTTTTTTCTTATATCATTCACGAAATTCATATTTAATGTAAAAAATAAATTTCTGCTTCATTTAATTTCAAATTTCACTAATGTAACAGTGTTTATTTCAGGGATTTGCCACAGTACGGCCATAAGCAATGGCAGGCCTACTTTGGCAGAACTTTTGATATTTATACAAAGTTATGGAAATTCCAACAACAACATAGGTAAGTGACATAGAACATTTTTATTTATTCTTACTAATAAAAAACAGTGATACAAAATTGAAAACTTGAAAAACATTTTTTTATTCACAATAAATTTAATGCTGGATATTTATTTATTATTGTATTCTACTAATCTAACCTACAAAAAAATGTTCAATACATTATTGTATCATTTTGTACATTCTTCATAAGTACTTATCATGAAAATTTAACTTAAAACTAGAATGAAGTTTTTAAATTGAATAGTAAAATTTCTCCCAAATTATCCTCTATAAAGTAAATAATTATCCCCACATATTACTGACCATAAAATCAATCGATAAATCATAAATAAGATCACATCGGTAGCGTATTGGTAGCATGCTAGCCTACAACGCGGAGGTCCCGGGTTCGATTCGCGGTTTGAGTCTGGAAATTATTACAAGTCAAAACGTACCGTTAAAGTTAGATAACCCACCGGAGTTGCTAATAACCAAGCTGTTGATGCGACTTTAAATAAAAGTAAAAAATAAAATCATAAATAAGGTATGCTCATGTTATTATATGGTGCAGAATGTTATGCTAAATTTTTCAAAGAATATTTCTAAAGCATAAAAAGTTTAATTCTCCTCATATGATACTACCTTCAATCAGAAATCTATAACCGTTATAATTTCCTTAAAGAGATAATTTTTTTATAAAACATAATTAGAATAAAAGCAACAGAATGTATCTATCTTAATTTTGTCTAACTTTAAAAATAAGTACTGATCTGCAAATGATGGGAAACCATTTTTCATCAAAGAGTGACAATAATCCAAAAATCATTTCAAACTCATTGGCTATGTAAGATGCTTATCAAGATTTGCAGTAATGTAAACACAAACAATTTTTGTCAAATTCATTCAAATTTTTGATATAGATCTTTGTGTAAGCAAATGGACTTTCGAAGATCTTGTTTTGTGCATTTAGGCATTGTACGCAATAAAATTTAAAATGAATTTGTAATATGAAATTATAAGAAAATTTTGATAATAAAATAACAATAAAATAATTAATCTAAAAAAAATATTAACTGAAGAAATATTTGAAAGAGAATATTTATTATTTTGAGTTATTGTTGTTTGTTAATATTATACTAATCGAAATAAAAATATCAAAATAATTTGTTTTATTTTTTTAGGCAAATATTAGATACTAAGTATGGATTAAAAAGATGGCAGATAGGAGAGATTGCTTCAAAAATAGGACAACTTTATTATCATTATTAGTAAGTACAGAATTATTGCTAATAATTTTATCTTACATTAAGTGCTAATTTTTAAACTTCAGCAGGCCTATAATCTGCCTGTATTAAAATGGGGAACAACCACAGAAATATACATGTAAAGTAGCTACAATAAAAAACGAAATTCATTCAATTAACTATATACAAAATACAATACAAAAATCAATAAATGGAAAAAGCAACGAAGCAACGAATTGATCACAATAATATTTCATTATTTCCAATAGAGTATTCAAAACGAAATACATGTAGACCTATAACAATTTTGATAACGGTGAATTCAAAATAATTTAATTAAACAGACAAAGAAACAAACACATGGGTTTCTATTATATGATTTTTTTGAAGGGGAAATTAACAATAAAGTTTTAACTTAAAAAAAAAAGCATGTATATACCTAACCTAATATTACATTGATCCAAGGATGTACGTATTCATAAAATCAAACAAAAAAATGTTGGATTGTAAATCATTTGTATGTTCAGTTTAATTATAGTAGTTTATCAATATATATTTAAATTTTTAAGGGTTCTATTTTTTAATTATGAAAAAAAATAAAACACAAAAATTAGGTCAAAAACTCTTGAATATTATAAAGCTAAAACATTTTACTGATATTGACAATAAATCTTTATTATTTTGATCTACCAAACTAAAACTCCAAATAAAAATTTCACATTTTTCAAGTTTTTATCTGTGTAGGTGATGACTTGACAAACGAAAATTATTACATCATATTTATTTTATGAATTTAAAAAAATCTTCTGAAATTGAAGTTGTTAATTAAAGGAAAAGTCTATCTTTAAATTTTTTGTGTTGAAAATTAGTGAAAAGACTTTTTATGTTCGAAATGCAGCTACTCTTCTTATCAAAACCCCCAAAAATATTTATTTTTATTAAAATTTTACCTTCATCCCCTAAAAAGTCAAGGTGAAGGTTGAAAAACAACCATTTCTTTTAGAAGTAATAAATAGAATGTACTTTGGCCAATGTACAGGAAAATGGTGTCAAAATTAAGGAAAAATCTTGTATAAGAGCACAAAGTATGAGGTTGCTGTATTCCCATTATATTCAATTTTTTTTAAATATTGTAACAAAATGAAAATTTTGGTTGCCAGAAATAAAATAATTTTCAAAACATTATTATCTTTTGCATTCAATGGATCCTAGAGAACAGAATTCTGAGTAGTTTTAAAAATATTTGTTAAATAGATCAAAAGTTATGATTTCTCAACTCTTGAACTTGTGAAGTTTAAAAAGTCAAAACGTTCACAAAATTGTTTATTTTCCAATGACTTTGCATTCATTTTTATTTATTTTTTGATGTAAATCAAATGTTATTAACAAAATGCATACAATATTTTGTTCAGAAAAATATGCTTTACAAAAATAGTAACACAAAGCCAACCTTTTTTAAAGGTAGACTCACCCTTTGAAGCACCATTGGTTTTAACCTACACTAATTAAACTTTGTACATTATTCAGTTCAGATACATATCACTGAAAAAGTAAAGTTAAAGAAATTATTTCAGTTACATTCTTGCTAGGAATTTTAAAGTTAATAATTCCATATAAACTTAAACTCAAACTTAACCAAGTAAAATAACTGACATAAGTTATTTTTGAATTTAAATTGTTTAATTAATTTTTAATAATTTATCAATTACTTTTAACACTAGATCATCTTAACAAAAATTTAAAAATTGGGTCAAAATATTACACAAGAGTACAATATGTGACAAACATTTATGTAAGTAGCACAACAAAATGTTGTAGGCATACTGGAAGCAAGTATACAAATATTACACACATAAATATTTTGCATTATGGTCATAAGAACATGAAAACTTGGCATGTCTAATCTTTGGCACAATATAATAATGATAATGTTACAAAGTCATGAGTAAGCCACACAATTTAAGTTGGATTTGGCTCTGCAGCCAACACACTTAATTGTCTGGATGAGCAATAGCAGTGCAGATATGAAGAGTGCAGAATGCCAAGCTATATCCCAGCAGATCTAACCTCTCTTTCTTTTATACAAATTCCCCCTTTTTTATACACATACATGCCTTTCCCTATTCTAATAAGAATTTTCATACAACAAAATACATTTTAAAATTACTACCAATATGTTTTGAAACTCTATCAAAGTTCCTTTTACTTACAGATTTTTTTTAAAAACTGATTGTACACTTCAAATTCGTAACTTAACCCTTTGTTTTCATTAAAATATAAATTGTGTTCCTTCAAGCCAAATAACAAAAGTTTAATATACTTTTTGTAGTTACAAATAAAATTTATTGTACGTGCTATTATATTTTTATTATAAGAAAATTTAGTCATGATGTAATATATTAACTGATGAGATTTAAAAAATAGAAAAGATAAATTTAATTTTCATAATCAGTACCTCCAAACCAATTCAGCTGCCAAATTAACTTAAATAACATCAGTTGTACAGTATACTAACTTTAAATTATTGATGCACTGGTTTAATTATTCAGGTGTAAAACATTAAAAAAACCCATTAAAATTATAGATGACTAAAAAACCATGTTATATGTTAATATGTATTTGGAAAACCCATGAGATTTTTAATGGTATAGATTAAATTTTTTTAGAGTTAATCTTTTAAATAGTTGGTGAAAGGGTAATAAGTTTTGTGTTTTTTTTATCAGAAAAATTAAGCAAATTAATCAGATGGTTGTCAAAAATGTATCCAACAAAAAACTGGTTTTAGATATTTTAAAAATTTCAATCACTTGATTGATCCAAGTTGTACTTACAATGATAATACATAGGTGTCTTAACATCTTCACGGGCATTGACAGATAAATGTGGCCATTAATATCACAGCATGATTATCTTTCAGCTATTTTGGCGCCCAATTGCCACCCATGTTGCCAAAAACCTTTGTTGGTTCTACAGCTCTCTTGTTGAATTATCAGCTCTTATTCATTTGTACTATCCACAACAGGCAGGTGGAGTGTTAAATTATTTGCACCCGATCTCTAGTTCCAGGGCTACAAAAATAGTTCTGTTTGTTATCACATGGTCAGCTAATCATATGACTTAAGCATTTAAGAACAGAAAAGGTAGAGATGTAAAAGACACTAGTCAAAGTTGTCTCCTTTGAGAGTAATGAATTTAATTATACAGCCAGATTCTGTAGTGAATGAAGTGAAGGTGTCATTTGCAGGGTGGAAAATTTGTGCTTTTCAGAGAGCCTGGCATGCTGATAAGCATACTTTTCAACTCATTGAGGAAGACAATGGTAAACCACCTCACTCCTTGTTTTACTTAGTAATGCCTTTAAAAGGTTCAAGCCAGCCTTTCGGCTGATGACCAAAACAACAACATTTATTCATAAATTGCGTGTTTTCCAGTGAATATGATTAATTTTCAAAATAAACTTGTCCCACAAGAGGTTAATACTCATGATAAACTCCTACTGACATTCATCATCATTGTCATCCTCTTTATCTCTCTTTCAAACTTCCTTGGGTCGGGCCCAACACAACTCCGTTCAACCTCTGTCTATCGTTAAATTACCTCTCATCCATTGCTCTCTTGGTCTTTTTCCCTCCGTCTCCAAGTACAGCATCCATTTTTACTACATACTCACATCCATCCTACTGACAAGAGGTATCCATCATATCTTTGTTTTTCCAACTCTCTTTAAGTCCATCCCAAATTAATCCTTAATTACATTATTTCTCACTCTATATTTTCTTGTCTTTCCTAGCATTATCTTCATGAATTTCATTTCAAGCTTACTGCATTCCACTCTCAACAATCCTTCCACCTGCCCATGTTTCTGCTGCTTAAGTCAATTAAGTCAATCATATTTTTGTGAATGATGTTGTAATATATCGTACAATTTGAAAAAAATCATTAAAAACTTATTTTTATATCATTACAGTTTGAGAACTAGTGAGACTAACTACTTAAATGAAGCTTATTCCTTCTATGCTGCCATTAGAGGCAGAGCATATTATTCAAGAGCATCAAAAGAAGATAGGTGAGTAACCTAACTACATTAAAATATAACTAATTGAAATTATATAATATTATGTAGCTGTTGAAACTGTTCTCCCAATTTGACATTTTGATGATTTTATACTATAGTCGTTTGCTGCACAATGGAGCAGTATAGGACAATGTATTTCTTATGGGGCTCTGACTGCACATACACAAACATCGGCTTTGTAGATCAATCAATGCCATCATAACCAATAACATACCCCTCCTCCACACCCCAACGATAACAAACCTTTATAATGTAGAGTAATCTGTACGACTATTAAAGATTAATACTGTAAGTTTATATTCAACTTCATATGGGGATTCCAAATGTAAAATATTTTTTTCAATGTCTGTACTGGGAAAGATTTTTTAGATTTGTAATAACTGATTGCATCATTTGTTTACATTTATCAAGCAGTGTTTAGAAAGTTTGGCAAGGGAGTGTGGAGAAGGAATTAGTAGGTCTGCAGTTAAATAGATGAGATATTCATTTTAATCCCACCTAATAGAAGAAAATATTTTTACAATTTTTGATTTTTTACAATTCATTAAACATTCTACATAATACATAATTTTTTTCTGTTAAGCAAAACTTGAATTTAGTTCTACTTAAAAAGTACGTGTTCTGTAGAGGTTTAAAAAAATGTATTTATATACGCATTCAGATGCCTTTAATTGGTGTTTTTATTTGTACTATTAGCAGTGACGATCCCCGTAAGATCCATTGTGACAACTGAACGATCAAACGACTATAGAGCAGATATACGAATCTTGTTTTGAAGGGTGGTATTATTCTGTAGATGACAGTAATGAATCTTACTAAGTTCTAAGGAAAGGATGAGTCAAAGTAAGTCAACGCAGAAACTGAAATATAGAAACAAAACATTATTTTCAATAAAATTATCAAATAATCAGTATTGTTAATTTAGTAACAATATTAAACCAAAAACGTTTTACACAAAAAAAACTCAAATTGTTTCTGTTTATTTGAATAATGATCCTGAAATTAGGATAAATATTTTATAGTGAATGTCTATAGATTGTAAAGCTCTTTTATAAATTTTAGATAGAAGTTTTTACAAGAATAACAAAATTTATTATAGAATATCAAATTGTTTGATAAATATCAAAATTTGTTTTGTTTATTCCAGATCTGATCTAATGGTTAAAAAATTACGTTATTATGCTCGCTTCATTGTTGTGTGTCTTCTGCTCAAAAAAATGAAATTAGTGAGAGATTTAGTAATGGTAAGTTATGCAACGTCATTTAATTATAAATAATCTACACTGAAATGGTTTTAACTATTCTAGAGATTCCTGAAGCTGTTGCCCTTGAACATTTGCATTTTTTACATGAATTGTTAATTCATTATCATAATTGTTAATATTGTGCATTATTGTACATTAAAATGAAATAATGCTCTTTGTCAAATCAATGACCCAGTGACTCATTTATTCTGTTCTGTGTATTTTGTAATATCAAAGGAAGGTGTTGTTGTTGTTGTTGTTCAGGTTCACTGGTCTGCAAATAAAAAGAAAATTTTTTCCCCTTGGACTTTGATGGGTGATTGTTATGTATCTTGACCCCCTGAATCCAAATCTGACTTCCGTTTCTCTCCATCACCCACCGTTTTTGAGGGGCGCTCCCCCCCTGAAATTCTTGAAAAAACACCTAAAAGTGGTTATTCCTAATAAACGCAGGGCGGGGGGGGGAGGTTGTAAGTACTCCATCCTCCAAAGGAAATGTTGTCTCAGTACATGCACATTGTATGCATGGAGACCGAAGGGGGATGGGGAGGGGAGGTTAGTTTAGAGGCGTAGCAAGTGATAAGCTTAGTGACGATGAAACGTTTTCAGTACATTTTTTTACACCCAGTGCCTCATCTCGTCACACAAGAGGAGCTTAATGATCTCATCCGGGATTTAAATCTCCCGAAAACTAAACCCCAACTGCTCGGATCTCGGATTCAGTAATAGAAACTCTTGGAAAAAGAAGTGAAAATTTTTGTTTATAGATCCCGGCAAGCTACATGTAAACAATTTTTTTCGGAGGACTGCGACTCTTAAAGTACTGCAATAATGTAAATGGATTAGTGATTGAATTTAACATGCCAGATGATCCAGAAAATTGGTACTTTTTCATCGACTCATTTAAAACCAGTTTAAAAGCTGTCCTGTTGGCAAATGGGAATGGTGATGCCCTCAGTTCCGGTTGCACACGCGGTCAACATGAAAGAGGCATACAAAAATATCAGCCATATCCTTGAAAAAATTGGTTACAAAGATCATCCCTGGAAACTCTGTGCTGATTTTAAGGTTGTGACTTTACTTTCAGGACTTCAATCGGGATACACTAAACACTGTTGCTTTCTGTGTGAGTGGGATAGTCGAGCCAGCGATAAACATTATACCGTTCGAAATTGGCACTTGCGCAAAAGTTTAGTTCCCGGTCAAAAAAAAAGTTACCAATAAGCCTTTGGTCCCAAGTGAAAATATATTTTTGCCTCCTTTGCATATCAAACTCGGTTTGATTAAACAGTTTGTGAAAGCTATCGATAAAACAGGAGACGGTTTCCAGTATTTGAAGAACAAATTTCCACATTTGAGTGAAGCAAAAATTAAAGAGGGAATTTTGGTCGGACCACAAATTAGAGAGCTTTTTAATGATTCAGTGTTCGTCGATCACTTAAATCGAAAAGAAAAAAGAGCTTGGGCTGCATTCAAGAATGTGTGTGAAAATCTTTTAGGAAATAACAAAAGTGAAAATTATGTTGAACACATTGCTATCTGCATACGAGTCGATGGGTCGCAACATGTCATTAAAATTGCACAATTTACACGCGCATTTGGCCTTTTTCCCAGAAAACTTGGGAGCAGTTTACAATGAACAGGGAGAAAGGTTTCATCAAGACAGTGCACGCTTTGAAAAATGGTTCTCTGGGAATTGGAACTCAAGTATGTACAAGTATAAGTATAAGTATGTACTCAAGTATGTTAGCAGACTACTGCTGGTCACTCATGCGTGAAACTCCCAGAGATTAGTACAAGAGAAAAGCTACCTCCAAGTAAAACCACTCTCTTCAAGTATGTGTATCCGATGACAAGTATCTTGAACCATAAACATTGTAAGTAAAAAAGCACAAAATGTATCAGTACATCAAAACTCTCTTGTTGTACTCTTTCAGTGTTAGGTAGGCTTTGAAGAACCATAAAAACCTGATAAAACTGCACAATATCATATCATAGCTACACCAGACTTATAAAAGTTGAAATTTCCTGAAAAAGGGGGAGTGTCCCGCCCCCTAAAAATGGTGGGTGATGGAGCAAAACGGAGGTCAGATTCAGGGGGTCAAAATACATTAAGATCACCTATAAAAGTTCAAGGGAAATTTTTGATGCAGACCAGTGTTATCAGCCGAAAGACTGGTTTGAACCTTTAGAGGCGTATACTAAGTAAAACGAAGATTGAGGTGGTTTACTCCTGCCTTCCTCACTGAGCAGAAAAGAATGCTTATTAGCATGTCGGGCCCTCCGAAAAGCATCTACTTTCCCCTGCAAATGACACCTTCGTTTCAATCACCACAGGGTCTGGCTGTGAAATTAATGGCACAGGGTCTGGCTTAATGAAATTCATTACTCTCAGAGGAAATAACTCTGACTAGTGTCCTTTACACCTCCATTTCTTTCTATAATTGGCTGATTGTGTAATAACAAATAGAAATATTTTTGTAGCCCTGGAACTAGCAGATCGAGTACAGATAATTTAAAACACTCCACCCACCTGTTATGGGCAGCAAAGGAATGTATACAACGTATAACTGAAACGTAAAATGTTGTTTAGGTCATCACCCAAAAAGCTGGTTTGAACCTGTAGAGGTTTTACTGAGTAAAGTAAGGAGTGAGATGGTTTACCAGCCTTCCTCACCAAGTGGAAAAGTATGCTTATCAGCATGCCGGGCCCTCTGAAAAGCACACATTTTCCACTCTGCAAATGACACCTTCACTTCATTCAGCACAGGGTCTGGCTGTATAATGAAATTCATTACTTTCAGAGGAGACAACTCTGATTAGTGTCTTTTACACCTCTGCCTCTTCTGTTCTTAAATGATTCAGTCATTTAATTGGCTGACCATGTGATAAGAAACAGAACTATTTTTTAGCCCTGCAACTAACAGATTGAGTGCAAATGATTTAACACTCCACCTGTCTGTTATGGGCAGGAAGCATAGAATAATGAATGAAAAATTATTTGTAGATTACAAACATAGAAAATTAATTATTATTTAAATTAAGAAAAAAATAAACTATTAAGTTTTTATTTTTGTTTATTTAAAGTCGCATCAACAGCTTGGTTAACAGCAACTGTACTCAACTTGGTTGAGAAACTGTAATGATGGGTTTTGGTGTCTAATAATTTCCAGACCCTAGCTGGGAATCAAATCCGGGACCTCTGCTTTGTAGGCTAGTGTACTAACCATTATGCCACTGAGGCGGCCAGTTTATTTTTAATACCACACTTATTCACAAATAAGTTCTTATTTTGGTAAAATCAAATTTCTTTTTTTTTTTTGACTATACAAGATATTTTTATTTACAACTGTATAAAATTAACAACAAGCAAATTTAATAAAAAAAGGATACAAATATTGACAAATTTTAATACATTGAGGAGATCGCTGCCCATTGACTGTACCCCAATTGTAATCATTAAGTTAGTTCATTATTTACTTAATTTTTTTTCTTTATGTTTAATGTCTCATGATATCCCTACTCCAGAGTCGTTTCAGTCTTCGTATAGCGGCAGTTGGTAAATCTGGTGTGCCTAGGTCAACAATGAGCTGGTTTGGATTACTGGTTAATTTCTTTTTAAATCGTGCGTAGGAACACATCGTTGATGTATGGGGCATTTAAGTTCGTGTGTACGATTTGTATCATTTGTTACATAAAAGGGACAAACTTGAAACTTAAAAGGGGGGCACTTGTTTTCTGTCTTAACAGTTTGAATTGAAAGACCGACGGTTTAACATAACAGTAAATTTGGCTGGTATACATCCAAACGGGTCTAAGGTAACACTTATAAACTAGTAGTTTTAGATGAAGTGGGAGTTTAGAAGATCTGGAAATCAAATTTCTTAAAATAATTTTGAGTAATGTTGACTAGCGCACTCCTATTTATTTATTTTTAAAGAACATTCCTGATCCCAATCTAATCAATAATTTTTGTGATTATTTTCAGGAATTGGATAAGCAGATAGTAGATTACACTAGCACATATGAGCCTGATGATCAATTGGAATGGTCCCTAGTACTTGAAGAAATTAAGAGCTTTATTAAAGCTGATGGAATTGTCAGCGTTTTACATGCTGATTCTAACACTATTGTATTATCACATAGGTAAGTGATATCTACTTCACTACTTTTCACTTTCATTGTGTGGTAACGCCTACATAAGCCTTAGCTTGTACATTGGTAATAAAGTGAGGTGATACACTAATGAAAAATCTGTTGTGAAACACCACTTTCTCTTGCCAATGCAAATAATGAACAATATAACCTATCATTAGTAATAAAACATTAAAAAATAAACAAAAAACTACCCTCAAAAAACATAACCTTATTTTAATCATGAGTGAAAGACGCAAAATGAAAATCAACCTCAGTTTGGCCTAATAATACGGAAAATCACTCTTTCACGCTAAACTAAATTCTGTAGAGAAACATGCTTTAATAAAAGTTGTAGATCTTTTAATTTCCTATAAATTTGATTATACACTTTTGTTGTAAAATGCATACTAAGGCTGAAATCTTAAAAAAATTGTTTTTTTTTACATGTTTCCGTGAGAAAAAAAAACAGAAAATTGCTAATTACCGCTTAACTAGGCATTATACAAAAAATGTTTGAAATAAAAGTTGTAGAATTTTAAATTGTCTACTACTTTTATTATCAGGGCAAAATACACGTTTGCCCTAAAAGGCATATTAAGGCTGCAATCTTAAGTTTTTGTTTGTATTTCAATACAGATATCAACAAGACCATGTTCATTCATACTCAATGATTACTAATGACAATATTTCCTTATAAAAAATATTGTTGGTTAAAATGAAGTGCCTTTTATTTACGTTTGTCAGTCCGTGT
Source organism: Catonia carolina (assembly GCA_035578175.1). NCBI lineage: Eukaryota > Metazoa > Arthropoda > Insecta > Hemiptera > Achilidae > Catonia > Catonia carolina. The sequence continues at coordinate 70,650,305 of JAQMRL010000008.1, forward strand.
ATGATTTCCTTTCTTCTTTTTTATATAAAACGTAGCAATACTGTTACTGTCAATGAAATTTAACACTACAGTAATCAAAGAAAGTATACAACATCATTACACAAGAATGATCTAATGTAATTTTTTACACCTGATAAACTTCTGTATCACATTTCATTGATTTTAAACAAAGAACCTATATTTTACAGATACTGTTATCTTACTTTATTTTAAGTAATTTTAATAAATTCAATAACAATATTAAAATATTTGTAGATTTCTCCTAGCTCAAAATGAGTATCGTGAGTAATAAACAATCCTAATAAATATGTAATTTTTTAAATCCCTAATATTTGTACGTTGCAATACGTTCAATTTGGAACAATAAGCAACTCCATGATCCAATGAGATAAGATGATATGTATGCCATTTTAATGAGGTGTAGTCTTGTACAGACTCAGGCCGATCATTCCTGAGAGTATGTTTAACTGATCCCCAACCGTCAAGGTACAACAGTGACCACTATCTAGTATTCAAATCTGTATAAAAGTACCTTCACTACAGGTTAAACTACCTTCACCAGGACTCTAACCACAGAACTTTAGTCTCTTAAAATCAGCTGTGAAACTCGCGGTTTTGGTGGAAGATAAAATTTTTTTACAATATTTTGTATACTTTTTGATTGGTTTTTATTTAATTAGTATAAATGGTTTTACCAGTATTAACAGTACAGTATCATTACAATCAAATCAACACACACACAATTTTCTGTTAAAAAACTAAAACATAAAAAAATTTAATGCAGCAAGTCAGAGCTCTCTTAAATAATTATGTAAGAATCTGTATATGTCATTGCTTCACATTGTACAGTTTATGAAGCCAACACATCTATAAAAAATACTCATAGCATTTCCCCAAATTAAGGTAATTAAGGACCATTTAATTTAGAAAAACCATTCATTATCAGCCTTCAATTTAGAAACATTTCAACTCTAAAAATTAATTTAAAATTTAAATTAAAAACCTGCTCTCTCAATATTGGTTATAACTATTAGCTAAGAACTTTAATGTGTTTTTATGTATTTATTAATCTAATTCTTCTCACGATCAAGGATTATGCTCCCGCCTGTTCTGACAAAAACTGTCCTGTTCTTTTCAGCGACAAAACTATGGAATTATTGCCACCTCTTGCATGGCCACCCAACATCTCTCCTTCCCTCCATTCTGTATTGCGAAACATTGAGGGAAGATCCTTCCCTCAGGTTCTACATGCTCCCTCCATCAATTTCAATTTTCTGCAATCTTCATTCAAGTTATAAACATCCAGTTCCATTCTTATGTCCTTATTTCTTAGTTGGACCCTACAATTGCAACCCTTTGTTCTCCGGAGGAATTGCATTTCTGCCGCCTGTACTCTACTCTCTTGTGGTCTGGTACTAATACATGACTCACTTTCATAGAGTAAGACTGGGGCAGCCATCACCTTGTCAAATTTTATCTGAATTTCTTCGTTTTAATCTAATTCTTAGTTATTATTTCATCACTAAAGTACTAAACTGATTATTTGTTTACAGGTTAAGCCCTTTGACAACACCTCCTGTTGAAAAATCTACATTAATGAACCTTTCATTACAAGAAATATTAATTGTTGGAAATTGTAATGATCAGGTAATTTTTATTATCATAAATTTTATTATTATCTTTCGGATTAAGACATTCTTTTAACACATTCCGTGCGGATGTGGTATACCTACCACGTAAGGATTTTTGTGAGTGACGGGGGTGGTAGGGATACCACGGCAGTCCTTTTCATAAACTCTCTGTCCTTACTAACCAATTCAATGTATCAAGGAACGACTTTCACACACTCTCAACTCAATATATTATTCTAACTGTTACTACTGAACTACGATTCTAAAAAATCAGATCTACCAACCCTACTGACAAAAAACTTGAATAGTGTTTTACAAATATCCAAGTGGTAGTCCTACCACATCTGTCAGTCACAAAAATCTCTGCGTGGTAGTCTTACCACGCCCGTAATTCGGTGAAGCTGTTTTACATCTCATTTAATTCTGTTGTAATCGGTATTTGTCACGTATATTGACCAGTATAAAAACTAAAAAACCATTTCTTTGTTCGCTGACTTCCTCTCTGGTCACAGCGTCTCTAATAATTTCTTCAGTACGAGATTTAAAATAGGCGAGGATAAATTATGTCATATTACTCTATGGATGACTGCACACATAAAAAATAGACAATACAGGTATTGTAAGATGTACACAACATATAACAATTTTCATGTGTAGTAGAATGCCGTGGAATGCCAACATTTATTGGCTTGACTTCAGAATAACTGTCTTCCTGCTTCACCTGAAAAACTCTTCTAGAGATGTACAAATTCAGTATTCGAGATAAACGAGTTGGCAGCTTCTTTCTAATTTGTTTGACAAACTTTCATGCCAGACTTTATCAAATGCTTGTGCTACGTCCAGAAAAACTGCAGAACAGATTTGCTTCTCTTCCAATGAATTTTTTGTAACACTTGTGATGCGATGTACTTGATCGTTCCTCAAATGTCTATTTTTAAATCCAAACTGGTGTTGCGAAATAATGGTTTTTTTGTCTAATTCTTGTTGAAGTCACTTTAGTACAATTTTTTTCAAAAAGTTTTGCAATCACAGGTAGTAATGATATAGGCCTGTACGATTGTATTTCATTCGGCGCTTTACGTGGTTTTGGCAGTATGATGACTTCCGCTACTTTCCACAAATCCAGAACATAGTGTAGTCAAAAAGTCGTGTTTATTAGGTTAATCAGTTTTATTACTCCTTTTGATGGTAAATTCTTCAACACTTGACCATTTGTAAGATCAAATCTTGGAGATTTCTCTGCTTTCACCTTCTTAATTTCAGCCTTTACTTCTTGGGTTGTTGTCTTTTATATGTACATCTTCTGTTAAAGCCACATCTTGAAATTCAAGAGGTACCGTCTCCATAACATGTGGTACATGTTGGTTTGTGATGTTGAACCTATGATGAAAGAAAATTTTTTGTAACTAGCTCAACATCAACATCTGTCATATAAAACTTTTAGCAGAAGAAGAATTCAGGTTGTCTCCTTTGTTAATTGTAGTATGACATGTTGCACTCTGAACTACAAAATGAAGAACAATCCAGTAGGGACAAATCACCCAGGATAAATTCTTTAAGTTTTCCTCACCTTTTTATCTCTTCTTTAACTTTAAAATCACAAAATTCATGTAAAAAATGTATTTGTAAATTTAAAATTGTTATAATTATTGTTAGAAACTATCGAATTACTCCTGCTTTTGAACTCATGGATAAAAATTAGATTAAAATATTTTTAGAAAAACATGCATAAAATATAAAAATTATTGTTTTATTAACATTTTTAATTAATTTTACAGGTTAAATTTAGTGAATTAACGATGGATATGTTTAGAATGTTACAAACACTTGAAAGAGAACCTCAGGACGAATTTAATCATATTTATGATGCATCTCCAGCACCTGGCAGGGTTCCTTTTGTAAGTAATTAATTCAAATTTATATAATATTTTATATCATATTTACCTTTCTGTCATAATTTTTATATATGTGTATTTGCAGATACAGCAAAGTGATTGACAAAATTCTACTATCACATAGCATTTTTGGAAATTTTAATTCATTTTGGAAAAAAAAATTTCATTGATAGGAAACGAATCTGCCCGTAACAGACAGGTGGACTGTTAAATTACTTGCACTCAATCTTTTAGTTCCAAGGCTACAGAAAATAGTTCTGTTTTTTATCACATGGTAAGCCAAATAAATGACTGATCATTTAAGAACAGAAGAAGTAGAGGTGTAAAAGACACTAGTCAGAATATCTCCTCTGAAAATAATAAATTTCATTGTACAGCCAGACCCTGCAGTGAATGAAGTGAAGGTGTCATCTTCAGAGTGGAAATTAGATGCTTTTCGGGGGGATATGGTGTGCTGATAAGCATAGGCTACTTTTCCTTTCAGTGAGGAAGGCGATGGTAAACCACTTCACTTCTCATTTTACTTAGTAAAACCTCTAGTGGTTCAGACCAGTCTTTCAGCTGATGATCCAATGTTGTCAACAACAACAGAAAACGTTCGTAACATAATTTTAAAAAATAAACAATATACATCTAAATCTGTATTTATGTTCTTCCGATAATCTTAAGGCCTTCATTACAAAACTCATACTACATAAATAAAATATTTACTGTTATGAGAGTGTTTGAAATACTAGAAAAACTGTTATAATACTTAGTTAAAACTGTAAAGTATAGAGAAACCTTACTAAACTATTTGAATCGCAAGTGAAACAAGTGGTAATGAAGTGCTTCATCTGTACATGCAAGTAGCCTATTTGAGTAAGCGATGTTTAAGACCGATTATGTACCTATTTAATTGAACTCAATTTCCCTGTTACTAAAAAAAATTAAATACAATATTGTCTTTTAATTAAAAAAAATTGATTCTCATTTCCTTTACATCCAAAGAAATTAACTAAAAGTTTATATTTATTGAAAAGTTGTTAACTTAATGCCAGTAAATGTGAAAGTATATTTAAATGTCCATAACAGGCAGGTGGAGTGTTAAATTATTTGCATCCAATGTGTGGTTTCAGGACTACACAAAATAGTTTTGTTTCTTATCTAATAGTAATTGGTTAGCCAATTTATATGACTAAAGCATTTAAGATCAGAAGAGGTACAGGTGTAAAAGACACTAGTTAAAGTTATCTCCTTTGAGAGTAATGAATTTCATTATACAGCCAAACCATGTGGTGAATGAAGTAAAGGTGTCATTTCGTCGGCTGAGAACCAGAGGAACGTATCTGCATTTTACTGATTTTACAGGAGAGCAAAAAGAAAGTGCACAAACGTGGATTTCATCATTTTTTGGGAAAACCGTTACATTTTTTGAAAATCTTTATCAATAGAACGTTATTTAAACTCTTTACTAATACTTCTTAATTAATGTAAAAATTAATTTTTGAAAATACCCTTGATATTGCGATTTTTTTAGTGGCTGTGCAGATACGTTTCTCTGGTTCTCAACTACAAAGTAATTTAGAGTGAGAATTGTATTCATACGTTTCAACACACATGTTAATCATATGCTATAATTCATTAAAACTCCGTTTTATTTTTATTTAGCTACTGACGGAATTAACCCAAAAAAATTTAAGTATAAATTTTTGCTTGATATAATTGTTTACAAAATAACTAAGAATAGGCCTACTTTTAAACAAACAATTTAAAAATCAAGAAATTTCTCAAATTATTTAAAATATGAAATGTAATAATTAGGATACGAAAACTTTAGAAATTTTGAAAATAATAAATTTAAAAATATTTACATTATGAAAACTTAAAACTTTGACATATTTAGAAGGCCACCGACTTCTTGGTCAATAAAATGACCACTTTTTACAATCAAACACATAAAGTAATTACAAATAAAACAGTTTAAACAAAAAAGCCTTACAATTAACATATTTTCAATACAAAAGTTTATACATTAGACACAAGAAAATATTTCCAAATTAAAGTTTTTATGAACAATCTGAAATTGAAACAAAATTATTTACTCTGTCAGTTTTCAAAAAAATTGTTTACTTTAAATATTTGGATTCTTTACTTTTCTTGGTATTTTTGCATGAACTATATTACCGATTTCTTCAATTTTCCTATTTTTGTTTTTGTGTCGCCTTCTTTATTTCTGGAATTACAGTGCCATTTTCTAACACATTATAAAAGTGAATGTAGTTGTTTTTTATTATTCGAGAATCGCAGAGATCTAACAAGTCTTTAATTTTTTCTCCAACAATTTTCAATGGTTCACTGTACAAGGGTTTGAATTCAAAACGTTCATCTAATTTTGATTGCGATATCCTTCTGCGAGTAGCAAATTATTCAAATTTGTTAGCTCCTTGAATATACGGAAAGTAAATATTAACAGTCACTTTTAAGGTATTTAAAATTACCAATGCTAACCACTGGACCTGACTTTTTCCGGCATTTCTTGTTTTTAACTTTTCTTTCTTAAATTTAGAAACATCTAGGAAATCTTCAAACAGCAGATTTCAACAACTTCAAGTTTTCTAGTTTTTTAAAGCTGTTCGGACAACTGTGTACCAACCAGTGGGTTCGTAAATATCGATGTTCTTTGAACACTTCTTAATGCTCGCATGAACAGAATCGCACGAATGTCCAGGTTCAAAATAACAGTACTTTATTAAATGAATGTTGCAAGATTGAACATTATGATCCAGTGTTGCAGAGACATTACTGCTTCTGATTTTTCCGCCACAAGTATCGGAAAATAAACCGGCAGCCCATCAGCAATTTTTTCTAGTTCTTTGAAAACGCATTAAGCTACCTCTGCTGAACCTCTCCCAGCTATACTTCTATGCCACATGTAATTTGTTGCTCTTTTTGAAGCAACAGTAAAACCAGTTAAATTATATACAACTATTCTACGTTTATAAACAATTGCTTTTGCATTAACTGATGGACAGTATCTAACTGCTTCTAAATAAAATTCTAGAAGGTGGCATTTTGCTACAATTGCTTCTTCTTTAATTTTGTTTTAAAAATCTCTGGCCGAATTCTTTCGGGCTAAATGCTCCTCGTACATTATTCTCTCTCAACCTCTTGTTCATTAGATATCAAATTGCAAAAATTAAAACAATGATCACATTCGTCTTTTTGCGGGATATGGAATGATAAATTGAATCACCAATTTTGGTAACCCGTGCTGTCGGAATCTCCTTTATGAGAAGTGACAAATATTGTCATTGTTTGTCAGTGTTTTAACCCCCAAAATTTTTTAAATATTCATGCCTTGTGCCTCGGTTATTTTTTAAAATGCCGTTACCGTTGGCGCAAACTACAGTACAAAAAATTACTTAATTGCACTGGTGCTACTAGTTGTGAATTTTTCATAATTTAAATTACGTTTTTTTATCTAAAACCTTGAACGGAATTTTCTTATATAGAATAATATTCAATTACAGAAAAGTAACACTCAAAAAACCACGAAGGAAGCTTAAAGCCGCATAAAAATAACTAATATACGTTTTTAAAAGTTCTACGCTGATGTACACTAAATTACTCATATTACGAAAGAATGAGTCATTGATTACTTTTCGTGTACACAATTATTTTGTGTGTGCAACAAACACAGGCTAATTAGTGTGTAGTAGTTTGTTTATTGTTTTTGTAAAAACACACATGAATGGAAATATAATGCCTTATTAAAGTATTACAACCCAGACATCGGCTCCCTGGTTTTAAAAACAATACTTTATCAGAACCAGACCAGCATAAGTGACAGATACGTCTCTCTGGTTCTGAAGCGCAATGCGAGACACGGAACGTATCTACCAATACGTTTCTCTGGTTCTGAGCTAACAAAGTTTTTTAGAAAAACATAACTACCAAATATCCGTTAAATTAGAAGATAGAGAAATGTCGTTAATACCATGTTGTGCAGCATAAAAAGTTATGTAGGAATAGTGAAAAAACAAAAAAACCAATTTTTGCAGTTACGTTCCTCTGGTTCTCAGCCGTCGATTTGTAGGGTGTAAAATGTGTGTTTTTTGAAGGGCCTGGTATGCTGACAAGCATACTTTTCCACTTGTAAGAAAGGCAATGGTAAACCACCTCACTCCTCATTTTACTTAGTAAAACCTGTAGAGATTCAAACCAGTCTTTTGGATAATGACTTAACAACAACATGAATATATAAATATTTTTTCCTTGTTGAGACTAATTTTATACAACATAGTGACTTTAGATGTTTCTGGAAGTTCTTTTTGCAGCCACATTCTCAGCATTTGCTCACTGTAAGCTTTTCTCCTTTCTTCTGTTCATCCAGTGTTCTGTTTTGCTCTTCATGGAAGCCCTTAAAGTCTGTAATTAGTTGTATAAATTTGGTTTGGTTCATAAAGTTTTCTCGGTTTATTCTGGTTCGATCAGAATCCTTTCTGACTTTTTTAAACTATATATCCGACACCCTAGGTCTATTGAATATAATATTGACATATATTAACTTAGTATATTTTTTAGTATATTGAATATAATATTGACATGAATTTATATTCAAAAAAATATGAATGTGATTCAAAATGAGAAAAGCACGTAGTTCTTGTTGAAATGTAAAGAAAAATGTATAAAATTTAAAGTCCGAAAAATTATACCTACAAAACTTTGCACATTTCTAAAGTATTCATCACACAGAAGAAAGAGAAAACTATTTTGGAATAGTGTCCTCATAGGTTTATAATATATTAGCCTCAGAATGCCTCTGAAGCCTCTTATAACCAGCACTCAGCACTATAAGTAGTTAAGGCATTAAATTCAGATATAGCCACTACCTTCTTCTAAGGTCCAAGTGACCCAAATAATTTTAGAGCTGCCTTTCTGTCTGAGAGAATTGTGACACATCTGTTCTTGCAACCATCTGCAATTTCACATAGACATATTATTTTATATCTGTGTTTAGGAGAGACTCTAGAAGGGAGTATAGGACATGTACAGGCCAAAATTAGAGAAATAGGGAAAAGTAATTGAGTCAATCGTTAGTGTGGGCTTTCACATTCATACAGATTTCACTTATTCATTTTAAATCTGTATAGTTTTTGAAGAAAATAATGACTATTTATACAAATACTTTCTGATCATAAAAATTAAAACTTTACTTAAACTAATTTTCAGGAAAAAAGTTATTCTGTTGCAAGTACAAAAGGAGGTACTGTCCCTGGGTATCCAGTTGTAACAGGGTGTCAAGAAAATGGTGACAGACCATTAAAAAGAGAAAATCCGCACAAATATCTACTGTATAAACCAACCTTCAGCCAAGTTATGGTGTTCCTTGCTTCAGGTATCTATATTATACAAAATTTAAGTAGGTAGTATTAACTATTTCCTAATTTCCTCAGTATTAAGTATTAAGTATTTCTGGAACGAATAGAGGAGGAGAAATGGTGGACAGACAGAAGAAAATGGAGGAGCTTGGTGAACACCCAGACCTGGCGATAGCTGGAACGTGCACTGGATATATATATATATATAAACACAGTATTAAGAAAGTATCACAGTATCAGGAAGTTTTTATTGTGGTTTACTAAAAAGTAAAAACAAGTAAGGTTCTTAATCAATTTAATTACTTCTTAGAGCATATAAGATTTTGATGTACTAAACTTGGTTCATCGTAAGAAAGATATATTGAGTAAACAAACAGTGGTTACCGAATCAGCTGCTGAAGCGGTGACTCAGAAAAAATGCAACACTTTTAATGAAAACATTACTGATACACGCTTTTATCATATACAGAATTAAACGATAAATAGAAATGAAAAAAAAAATATACTATAACACTAAATTTCTAATTGAAAATAAATTATAATGCACATAAGAACAATGCGAGACAATACAATGTCAAAAGTAAACTGGTAGCATATAACAATGAAATGTTCTATGTCAAAAATGTGGAGAGAGATTTATGGGTTTGAATTAATCATCGTCAAATTCAAGTGAAATAACAAGTGACTAAACTAATATAAGATGACTAATCATCAAAACAAAATGTTTACTTTTAAAGTTAAAGAATGGAAATAAAGTATAGTACTTAAAACATCAGTCATGATATGATGTAGGCCTAACAATTTCATTTATAAAAATCTGGTGTGAATCACTCACACAACTTTCTCTTGCCAATGCAAATAATTAATAATAAACCTAACATTATTAATAAAATATTAGAAATAAACAAAAACTAACCTCAAAAACATAACCTTATTTTAATCATGAGTGAATGACGCAAAATGACAATCGAACTCAGTTTGGCTTACAAATACGGAAAATCACGCTTTCACGCTAAACTAGGCTCTGTAGAGAAAAATGCTCTAAACAAAAGTTGTAGATCTTTTAATTTTCTATAAATTTAATTATATACACTTTTGTCGTAAAATGCATACTAAGACCGAAATGTTAAAAAAATCGATTTTTCTCACGTTTTCGTGAGAAAAAAAACAGAAAATCGCAAATTACCGCTAAACTAAGCGTTATACAAAAAAATATTTGAAATAAAACTTGTAGAATTTTACATTCTCTACAACTTTTATTATATAACGTTTTGCGCTAAAATGCATATTAAAGCCGCAATCTTAAAAAGAAAATGTTTTTACGTAAAAACAGCCTCAAGCAGAATTTCAGCAAACATGGCGCCTACCCTATATTGTAGAGCATAAAAAATGTAGTAAACCAGTTGATTTTAAAAAAAATCGTAGGACTAGTTTTTGAGAAAATCGCAAAAAAGTGAAAAATTATACGAATAAACTACTACTTCCGGTTGACCGATTTTGATGAAAATGTTCGTGTCGGGTCCGGTAGTGATATGTAACTTAAGTTTCAAGTTTCAAGTTCGTACGATGTTCCGTTCTTAAGATATTCTGTTCACATACACACACACAGACACACACACAGACCAATCGCTAAAAACATGTTTTTTCGGTTCAGGGGGTCTGAAAACGTATAGATCCGGTGAAAACTCGATTTCGAAAAATCGACATGAAAACAATACTTTCCTTCCTATATATTCATATAGGCAGGAGAAAGTAAAAATACTTCTAAAATTATTTTGTATTTAAATACTTTTGACAGTATTTTGTTTTTACTTTTTAATCAGCGAGTACACATTTTTAAATAATGCACATGCTCAGTGACGTCATTATTTGTTTACTCGACATATCTTTCTTACAATAAATAGAGTATAGTATATAATTCAGTAGCAGATTTAGCATTAAGATTAGGGTAGGGTCACTACTGGGAGGTATGGAATACTCCCCAGGAGAGTAGGGGGTTCCGGCGGTCCTCCCCCAGGGAAAATATTTTAAAATATATTTCTTAAAAACACAATTTGCACATTTCTGAGCCTAAAATTATCATATTGTTACAACAGACAAAATTGAATAATTTTAAACATTTGAACAATTCAACAATGGGGAATAGATTACTATTGCCAATTTGAAATTTAAAAGAATTTTATATCATAATGCCTGATACAACAAAAAATATTTAAATAATTTAGTGGTAAAGGTTTATAGTAATATAAACATGTACTTTCTTAAAACTACTTGTTATAATAAGGATGTTTTTTTGGTTTAACGTCTGACTGTTCTGTAATTACTGCTAATGCAGACGGTGAATGATGAAATGGTTTTTTGTAACGTATGAAAATATGCCATGACTGAATGGGATTTGAACCCAAGACCGCATGATGAGAGACAAGCACATTGCCAACAATGCCAATGCGGCCGGCAATGTTAAGGACCTACTAAATAAGTTATTAAAATATATTATGTTGGGTGCATATTTTGCTGTATTAGTATTGTGTAGGAAAAAATTTATAATAAATAAACACATGATCAAATTTGTTGAATTACGAAAGTGGGAAATCATGAAAAGAATTACGTGCTATACATTAGTTTATTTTTGTAAAATAAACTGTTGAGATAATACGATTAAGTACATCTTTACACAAAAACAAATCAGTGTTTAGTTTTAGAAACACAAAGAAATTGTGTTAAGCTGAAATATGCGTTTTGTATTCATAAAGATACTAAAAGCTATAAAAAAAAAATTGGAGGGGGTCATGACCTCTGTGACCACTCCCCCCCAAATCCACCACTGGTATATTTAGGTAATTAAATGAATACCAAACTGTTGTAACTTTTTCATTATTTAACTTTTATTTAATAAAATTTTATTTCGCATTATGATATATTTATCTAATAGAATCACAGTTAAACATTATGATGAAACAATGAATACTTCTAATGTGTCGTTTATGGTTAAAATGCAATTAACTGAAAATCATATGTTTTAGGGTTCAAAGAGCTGCCAGCGAATGGAGCGTTACTACTATACATCTCAGCTGATGGTTGTTTTTCAACTTCAAAACATCCAGAAGATAGTGAGTAAAATATTAGTAATTTAATAATTAAGCTGTAATGACTGTGTTAGAGTGTATGTCAATGACACTCTTTCTTAACATTTAATTTTATTTATTTAGTCCAAGAGTAATATTAATTTCCTGATTGCAGTGCGATCTTAATGAATCATAAAATGTAATAATGCACCTCTCTAAAATATTAAAGTCAATAGAAAATATACTTCAAGGTTTATTCCAGGTTCTTTCAAAATCTGGTTGTTTATAATTACTAAAACTGTATTTTAAACATGTCTTTTAAACAAATGAATTACATTTATTATTATTATTATTATTATTATTATTATTATTATTATTATTATTATTATTATTATTATTATTATTATTATTATTATTATTATTATTATTATTATTATTATTATTATTATTATTATTATTATTATTATTATTATTATTATTATTATTATTATTATTATTATTATTATTATTATTATTATTATTATTACAGTTATCACAACTAGAAAATACAATAAACTACGTAATAAGTGACTGGATTTATTACAAAATGTTTTAAAAATTATTCAAGACAAACTAACTAAAAAAAACATGGCCGTTTACAATCAAATGATTCTTGATTACAGTTGTACATAATTTTAATAATAGTACACCATATGACTGTCATGAAGAATATTTTTCTGTACATAACAATCTGGTTCCTAACACAACATTTCTAACTTTCATTCACTTCACAAACTGTTTACTACTGACTGACAAGAGAATCAGATAACCAAAACTTAGAATTTCGAGAAGAACAAAAAATACAACAGAGTAATATAGAGTAAATAACATAAGAGAGTACTTAAAGTAACCCTATGAGAAACCTCCATATTAGTAAATAAGGATTATTCGGTCGCCCGGCAAGTAATAAATTATTCTGTCACTCAAAACATTACAATGCAATAGACAAACACAATAACTATCCAGCTGGCTAAATGTCATAATATTTTTCTCATATGAAATATTTTACCAAGTTAATTCAAAGTTACTACATTAATTTGTTCTTATTTGTTTCAGTGGGTTACGATTTAGGAGGTGTCATCACTAGTAGTAAGAGAGAAATAGATCATACAAATAAAAAAGGAATGCACCTAAAAGAAATGCACTGGTAAGCATTAAGTTGTTAAAAAGTATTATGAAGATATTAAAATTTGGTTTGTTGTTGTTTAAGTCATCAGCCAAAAACTGGTTTGAACCTGTATAGGTTTTACTAAGTAAAAAGAGAAGTGAGGTGGTTTACAATTGCCTTCCTCACTGAGAGGAAAAGTACGCTTATCAGCATGCCGGGCTCTCTGAAAAGCACGTATTTTCCACTCTGCAAATGATACCTTCACTACATTCACCACAGGGTCTGGCTGTATAATGAAATTCATTACTTTCAGAGGAGATAACTCTGATTAGTGTCTTTTACATCTCTACCTCTTCTGTTCTTAAATGATTCAGTCATTTAATTGGCTGACCATGTGATAAGAAACAGAACTACTTATTTTAGCCCTGCAACGATTTGGTTGTTGTAAAATTTGGTTATATAAAAAATATGGTTTTATAAAATTAATACTGGTGGCTTTAAGACACAGTAGTTAGACTGGAAAACAGAAGGTTCAGTCCGCAAGCAGGGTCTTGAAAATTACACCAAGTTAAAAACCAGCTAAAACTGTAACACAACCCACAAATAGTTTCCAATGATCAAGCTTTTGATCAGGACTGAGTGAAACTAAAACATGATGGAATTCCAATAATCACTTCAGTCTATAAAATTGTAAAATTATACATTCTGTATTAAAGTTGGAGAAGTAAAACAAAAATAGATAGTGTTCAGACTAAAGAAACAATTTGGATTGATACCAAATAATAACTAGTATAAATGGGTTTTCATCGAGTTTTTCAACTAAAAGCATGAACCAAATCATCTAATTTGATTTGAGTACTGTAGATACCACAGAAGAAACCTGACATAATAGCAGTGAGGGAAGTAACTAATAAAGAAATCTACTCAAAAAAATGAAAGGAGGTTAAAAAATAAAACTGTACTTCAAAAAATGTATAAATGCTATTACAAGGCTGTACAAAGAAGCTATAAAAGGTAGAACAGAAATATTTTAGTATTACCCATCTTTCATGGGAATGTCTAAATGCAAATTTTCCATATCGCATTTGAAAATTTATGAGGTTCTGTATAAATCAGTTTTAGTTGATTAGGGATGAAATGTCCACAGTACAGTAAGGCAAATTTTAATTACTTTTACATATTTAAAAAAAATATTTCATTTTTCTAATAAAAATAAACCCAAAACAATTTCTGGAATTCATGTAATGTGGTACAGAACTAAAGTCAGACACATTTTGTCTAAATAAAGTTTGTTAGTTAAATGTTTCCCTATTGTTGGATTTGTGGAGCTATGTTAAATTTATAATAACTGTTCAAATAAATACAAGAAATAATACTGTGACAAAGACTCTCAAAGATGAAAGGAAGTTAAAGAAATGATTTTGTGTAGAACAATGAACTTCAATCACAGTTATTTATTCACTCAGAGCTAAAGAAACATTTTTAATTTAAACTGAAAAATGCAGATGTAGATTAGATAGTACCAAACAAAACAAAATTTTAAGAAATATAGATCTGTTTAAACATATACTTAAATTAACAGTATTTAAAACCAAATATTTGTATCTGAATTTCAGTTTATATCCTGGTGATCTTTATCCATTTACACGAAAACCATTCTTTGTTATTGTTGATTCTGACAACAGTTTTGTATTCCAACACATTCCACGATATTTTGGCCAACCTTTAGTTATACTTATGTCACCACAAGATATTCCACCAACATTCCAAGGTAAGACTTTTGACCACTTATTTCACTACTTATTATAATCTTAAAAATAATTTTATTCATAATCAGAAATAAATGTGGATCTTTGGATGTGTAAAAATTTACAGATTGGGATTTATCTAAACACGTCTCTTTCTAAATATTACAAAAAATAGTCTAATAATATTTTATGTGACTGGAGGGAGAAATAAATAACTTAGATGTTTCAAGAATAAAATGGGTTGGAAAAAGCAAAAGTATCACATAATCAGAGGTTTGGAAGACCAGATAGGATCTAAACTAGGATGACCAAAACAGAAGTTTTGTAGATGTTCAAGGAAGATGTGTCTGATCAAAGAGAAGTGGTGGATTTTTTTGTTTATATTCAACTGTTTTGCAATTGCTGCTAATGCAGACGGTGAGAAGGATGATAGATGAAGATGAGTGATGAAAAAAATGTCAGACCTGACCGGGAGTTGGTGGATGATAAAACAAATACAGAAATAGAAGCTAATTATAGATATGGTCAAACTAAGTGTAGATAATGAGCAAGCGCTTACAGAGATATATACAAGATGTGGTGATTGACTGGCAAAAAGTAAATTCATCTAAATCAACCTCTGCTTCATTAATAATATCTCTAATTTTTAACAGATTGTAGATTGAATAAAATCTGTCATTTCTAGCATATAAATGATAATTAACAAGTTACAAATCTTTTTATATTAACAAACACTCGTTTAGGTCTAACAACCTGAAGTTTGCAATATCTTGCATTTCATGTGCATGTATTCAACTCAACATCACCTCACAAGCCTAAAAATTAGGTTTATGTAATCAATCATTGAAGGTAATGAATAAATATTGCAATAAACTATTATGAAAGCTATTATACATAAACTATTATTACAATTGAAAGTGGTTTTCTGAATGTTTCAGTAAAACTTTAAAGTTGACCTTTAAAAATATGACATCAGTAAAATTAAGGAGGAATTCCTACATCCACACTCAATTTATTTTTGGTTGCCTTTAGTAAATTGTGCCTGACTCGTGTATTGTTGAACGTAAAGTATGCTAAAGTGAATGCATCAGATGTACTGAACAGATTTAAGAAGAGAAAGGTCATGCAATAACCCATTTGTATCTGACCATTGTGTTTTTTCTTGCAACATTTCATTCAACATTTGCGTTTTGCGGATTTAACAGATTATTGAAAATAAGACTTCCGAAATATTCAAAATAAAATTTTTAGTTTTTGTTGAAGATTACAGATCCCATGTGTGTTCATTGGATATTAGCAACAAAGATTAAACAAATAAATTTTTTTTTAAATGATACATTGCGTATTTTGTCAAAAAATCATGAAACATCTGTCAAAGTAAAATATATAATTCAGAGTTCTAAGTGTTATTATTTAGGATCACTAAAATTCATCAGAAAAATAAGTGGAACACCTGTAGATTATGCTTACAAGTAAGCATCCTTAAACTCCTTGGTTTAGACTTACTCCTCTATTTTTACTTTGCATTAAAGTTACGAATAGTAACATATAAGTAGGCCAATTAGAGCCATGCATTCGCAGGCCCCTAATACTAAAGGAAGTACCTAGTTGGTACTTTACTGGAAGTACTTAGGTACCTAGATACTAACTACCTACTTAGGTACTGAAGCACTTTACTTTATTATTAGTACGTTAAGTGCTTTATTAAAGTAAAGTACTTGTAAGTACTTAACTTTATTTAGTTATACTTTACTTTACCAAGTACTTTACTGGAGATCTTTAGTACTAAAGTACAAAATACCTAGTTACCTAAGCATCTAAGTAAAATACTTAGGTACTTTGCCGGAAGTATTTAGTTGAAGTAAATAAGTGTTCTTCATCAAGTACACCAACTTTAATTATTTACTTTAATTATTATAATTTTGTACTTTAATTTAAGTAATTGTACTTTATTTATTAAGTAATTATTTGTAACATTAACTTTATATATTTTCAGATCAACATCACAATGGAAGTTTGTTTACACTTTTCTTGCACAGTCCACTTACAGCGTTTTGTTTTATATGCAATATTCTAAATGTACCTATACACCATTGGGAAAGGTGTCAGTCATTTATAGATAGATTTGTTACGGAAGCTAGTAGACTATTTGGTCGTAGTAGAATAGGTAAGTTGATTAGTAAAGCATGATTAATTTTTAGTAAATTTAATTTGTTTGATTATATTTTTTTTAATAAATATTTTTAGATAAATGTCATCACAAATATATGAGTAAATGTTTTTGGTAATTTATTAAAAAAATTAACTCTTCGAATCTGAAGTAGTATGAGTGATACACACAACATTACAGAAGAAACCTCCTTAACTTTATTTGTGTATTACTATTTTTATAAAGAATTACTATTCTTATGAAATGAATCACAGTTTTCATTTTGATTATTATTTATTTTTTTAAATACAACAAATTTTTATTTGTTTTAAAATATAATTACTTCTTCAGTAGTAAATTAAAACGGAGACATTTATTTATTGAAATGTGAGTAAGTAATTAAAATATCTTAACAAGAATTTCATGCCGATCAACAACTATATTATTGGGGTTATTTGTTGTTATTTAGGTCATCAGCAGAAAGGCTAGAGTGAATCTCTAAAGGCTTTATTTAGTAAAAGGAGGAGTGAGGTGGTTTAATATTGCCTTCCTCACTGAGTAGAAAAGTATGCTTATCAGCATCTCAGAAAAGTATCTACTTTCTACCCTGTAAATGACATCTTCACTTCATTCACCGCAGGGTCTGGCTGTATATTGAAATTCATTACTCTCGGAGGCAATAACACTTATAAGTTTTTTCACTTGTACCTATTCTGGCCTGAAATAATTCAGCTATATAATTGGCTGACCATGTTATAAGAAACAGAACTATTTTTTGCTGCCCTGGAACTAGCAGATCGAGTGCAAATAATTTAACACTCCACCTGCCTGTTATGGGCATATTGGGGCCATTACATAACACTAAAGCTTTTCCCATTTATTAATAACTAGCAGTAGTGTCTACACTGAAAACAAGCTTATAGCTAGCCTTAAAGAATGCATCAAATAAACTGGTTTTTCTATTTTATTGGCTTCACTCCAATCTTTACTTTTGCTACATTTAAACTAATTTGTTTTAAAAATACTATAATGCAGATTTACAGAATTCTTTTTCAGCTCCTTGTCAAAGTACTGAAATAATACTTATTTCTTTAGAGTAGTTACACAATTTCAACTATTTAAAGCAAATTTGAATACTTTACTTTCTCTTTCTGTCAATAGCAGAATATAAATGCCGATTCTGAAAACTGTAGCTCTTTAGCAAGGTGTATTATTTATGTTTATTCATGAAAAAAAATCTTTAAAATGCATCTACAGCTTTTAATTAAATTAAATGACAATATATAGTTACTTTAGGATAGTCATGCCCATTTTTATCCATTATTCACAATTGGTTGAAATGCAAATGCTTTAGTTTCTCTGTTCAACCTCTAAGGAACAAATGTCCCAAATTTCAGCTCTCTATGTTATCAGGATTTTAGAGAATTAGTAATGTGTGAGTTGGTCAGTAAACAAAGTTTTCATATATTTATACTCAGATAATTCTGTTTCAATAAAATTTACTTCAAATGTATAAAATATTTGTTAAATTCTACAGATAAAATTATTATACTTTACTTTATTTTAAAGTGGGGGTCCAACAGAGTTACTACACATCCCTCATCTTTAACACCATAACCTCTTATCCCGCCAGTCACCCTCCTCCAAGTTTCTTGTCTTCATTGCCCGCATCACACCACCCCGGCACATTTTCCGAGGCCTCCTTCTTTTTCTCCTCATCACCGGACAATAATTCAAAACCACTTGAGGCCACCGATCTTCATTCATCCCATTGCACATGCCCACACCAAATCAACTACCTACTCTCTATTCATCCTACCACAGTGTCCTGCACATCCGCCCTCACCACTTCATTTTGTACATGATCCAACGTTGACAACCGCAAGCTCTTCATAAAAATCCATCTCCAGAGCTTTTAAATGCTCTTCATTCCATCCACTTATCTCCCAGCATTCTGAAGCATAAGTGGCAATCAGCTCTACTACAACCCCATAAATTAACATACACATCTGTAAAAAACTCGAATAAAAAATTACTAATCTTTTTTAATACATAAACATGGTACAAGAAGAGGAAGGTAGAAAATAAATGAATTGCAGGATACAATGATTTTTTATGCTAGATTGTTATAAATTCTAATAAAAGATCATTATGATCAAAGAAAACAGTATAGATATTTTAGACAAAGGATATAAAAACTCAAGAAACATTAATAAAAATAGAATGTACTGACAATAAGTTCAACACTTTCTGAACAATCATAAATGCACAATAAGATACAAAGTGGTAATTACATATAGAAGTTTAATTTTAATTTTATGAACTTTATTGTTAATAATATATTTGTATCTCTGATTTCAGATCCAGTTTATTTACAATTTTTTGGTGATGATTTCCTTAGACTTTTGTTATTACGTTATGTATTCTGTGATGTTGTACTTCATTTACATAGATCATTTAAGGTAAGAATATCATATTTTGTATTTTAATTTGAATTACAGATATAAAGTAATATAGCAGTGCAGAAATTTCCAAAACAATTTATGGTACTCAGTCGAGTTAAAAAATTTAATAGAACATATAAGTATTACTATTTCATATAATGAATTAATATAATAATTTCACTAACCTTCTTTTTAAACTGCGTCACCTTTATTTCAATTTTTACTTACACGTGTTTCGGTGGATCCACCATCATCAGAGTAAATGAAAAATAGAAACTAAAAATTTTTTTCATTTATTTAAAATTTACAGAAGATGATACATCCTCAGTCACTTGTACAAGTGACTGAGGATGTATCATCTTCTGTAAATTTTAAATAAATGAAAAAAATTTTTAGTTTCTATTTTTCATTTACTCTGATGATGGTGGATCCACCGAAACACGTGTAAGTAAAAATTGAAATAAAGGTGACGCAGTTTAAAAAGAAGGTTAGTGAAATTATTATATTAATTCATAATATGAAATAAAATTATTTCAAACTGCAGGATGCATTATAAAGATTTATTTTTGAATATAAGTATTATAAGAACATATAAGCATATGTAGTGGAATACATGTGGACATGGAATACATATAAATACAAAAGCCTGTACCAAGTGACTAATACACCAAACATAATACCTAAAAAAAGTAAAGGGAGTAATTATCATTTTAAGCTAAAAGGATTAGGCCTCCTGACACAAATGAGTTGCCTATCTCCAACTGCCCATAACAGGCAGGTAGAGTGTCAAATTGTTTACACTCAATCTGTTTGTTGCAGGGCTAAAATAAATAGTTCTGTTTCTTATCACATAGTCAGCCAATTAAATGACTGAATTATTCAAGAACAGAAGAGGTAGAGGTGTAAAAGACACTAATCAGAGTTATCTCCTCTGAAAGTAATGAATTTCATTATACAGCCAGACCCTGTGGTGAATGTAGTGAAGGTGTCATTTGCAGAGTGGAAAATACGTGCTTTTCAGAGGGCCCGACATGCTGATAAGCGTACTTTTCCACTCGGTGAGGAAGGCAAATGTAAACCACCTCACTCCTTGTTTTACTTAGTAAAACCTATTCAGGTTCAAACCAGCCTTTCAGCTGATGACCTAAACAACAACATCTCCAACTAGATTTATCTCAAACAAAAGCATATTACTCAAATCCAATATTAATTTGTTTATTACACTGCATTCTTTAATGGTTTAAACAGAAGAAATGATTATCTGTATGGCCGGCTCGTTGGCATAGTGGTTAGCACAACTGGCTTGTACATCAGGGTCCTGGGTTCAATTTCCGGTCAGGTCTGGCATTTTTTCTTCACTCATCTTCATCTATGATCCTTCTCACTGGCTGCATTAGCAGAAATTGCAAAATAGTCTGACATAAAACAAAAAATGATAATCTACATTTATTTTATGCCATTATATTTTTATTAATCAACTTGTGTTTATAATTGTACAGTTAAATATGTTTAAAAACAAATTAATTGACATGTCCTAAAAGTAAATTAATGATTACTCTCCAGTAATAAAGTGATTTCAATGAGGCATTTTTTAAGTCTGTGTTGTGACAGTGCAGTTAAGAGCTGATTTTCAGAGACTAAGGTTCTGGGTTCAAATCCTCGTACAAACTGAAGTATCTGTATAAGTGTAAAATACAAACTGAAGTTTGTATTTTACAGTTGAAAGATTAGAAGATGAATAATTTGCTTAAATTATTGGAAACCCACCAGTTCCATCAGTGGTAAAGTCGTTTGTTTAACTACTGATTTTCAGAGATGAAGTTTCATGGTTCAAATCTTAGTAAAGGAAGTTACTTTTATACAGATTTGAATACTAAACAGTGGTTACCGGTACTTTGATGGTTAAGGTTCAATTAACCATACTCTCTCAGGAATGGTTAGCCTGGGCCTGTACAAGACTACACCTCATTTACATGTCATACACATTATTCTCATCTCATTAGGTCATGGGGTTGTTTATTGTTCTGAATTGAACAGATTGAAACGTGCGCACACCAGGGATAAAAAAAACAGTGCAATAGTTTTGTAACTTGCATTGATTATAAACACCTCCCAGTTCCCACTTTCCACAAACATATGAAATGGCACCATCTGTAACATGCAATAAAAATGTTACTGTTTATAGAAGGGGAAATATTGATTCCCAGGTAAATTTACTAAATAAAGTTAATATTCTTCATAAATACATTTTTTTTTTTTTACTTTATTTAAAGTCGCATCAACAGCTCAGTCGTTAGCAACTACGGTGGAATATGAACGTGGGTTTTTGCCTTGTGAAAATTTCCAGACCCTGGCCAGAAATCGAACCCGGGACCTCCGGGTGGTAGGCTAGCTCGCAACCACTATGCTGGGAGGTGGCCAATTCATAATTTTATTTGTCACTAATAAAATTAATAAATGTTTACCAGGGTCGTCAGTTAAGGCCAAGATGTCAACCACCTCTTCCTGACGCAGATCTTTTGGAACACCCAGCACTTCAGCACCTTGTCCTTGATCTTGCAGCACATCTTGAAGTCAGATCGCACTTCATGGATTCAGCGGAGATGGACTGATTACTGGCCATGAGTACAAAACATTCCTATTTCAAATTTACAACCTTTCCTTTGTATCCTACATCTAAATTTTATTATTTAATTACTATAATTAAATTATTATTATTACTTAACATAATATTATACTTCCATACCTCTTACAATATGTACAAAAAACATTATAATTATTATAACAACACAAAATACAATTATATAATTAATAATCAACATTATTACACGACAGATACATTTAAACAATTTGTACATTCAATTGACAATACTAAAATATTATACAAGAAAAATATATTAAATATTATAATTATTATATTAAGTATAATATTACACATAACTATAAATAATATTGATTATAAACACAACAATACAAATACAACAAAATACAACATGGACATGATTAAAACATGCACATTTATAATTCCTCATTTATCTCCTGCGATAAAAAACATTCAACATTTCTTCAGATTAACCTCAAAGTTGGCTGCAATGACTGATTTGATATCTTCAATGTTTATTATTATAGATAAAAATAATACTAAAAGAAGAAATCTATCGAGTGTAGTGTATCAATTGATTATTCGTAATTATTCTTTAACATATCCGAACGTGAAATTATACGATTATTATTATTATAACTATTACTATTATTATCATAGTTATTGTAAAAATGATATAATTAAAAACAATAATAAACTAACAATTATTATTATTATTATTAATTCTACATATGTTTATTGTTATATTTATTATTATTATTTTTATTATTACTACTATTATTGCAAATACATGCAAAATAAACTGATAACTGTTTATTACGTCCCTTTTAATAAATGTGTCTTGGAACTGTTTATCAGATATTATTTTAGACACTTTCTCAATAGTTAACAAGACTTTTCCAATTTGTTTAAACGACAGAAAATAATACTCTTATATAAATAGTATAAAGCACAATCTGTTTCTATTTTTTTTACGAGGAGCGCTATTTTCATAAATTAATATAACTGTGATTTATAAAATAATTTTTTTGTGTATTTAAATTAATCGATAATAATATAGCATGTTCAGTGGAATCCGATTAAATGGGACACCGGTTTATGGAAACAAATCTTCTGAAACTAAAACAAAAGCTGTGAAAATGGAAATGAACTTCAATTATATGGGATGGGTGTGTCACTTATTCAGGGCAGGTAACTGTGTTAGAATACTGGAAAGATAAATTGAGCACTGGTTCACGCATGTGCAGTTAACAAATTCTCTGCGCCTCCTGTAAAGTACAGTCAGCATAACACGCAACAAATCAAAAAGTTTGCATCATACGAGGGGGTACCCAAAAGTAACCGGAATAGCATTGTCATGGGCGGTGTTTGTGTAGTACGCATTTCTGCTGCACAAACGTGTATAGCGCAACTGATTGTGAGTTCAGCGCAGTGATTGCAACTCATTGCGAGTTCAATATTTATCTGCAGTGATTGTTTTTGCTAGCGCTGTTTTGTTCTTGTTTCATTTTTTATGATGGCAAGTTTAAGTGAACAACGTGTAGCTGTGAAATTTTGTTTTCTACTCGGTAAAAGTGCTGCTGAAACTGTTTTAATGTTAATAACAGCTTACAAAGATGACGCTATGGGAAAATTTCAAGTATTCAAGTGGTTTTCTCTCGGTTTAAAAATGGTGACATGTCAATTGATGACAAACCTCATTCTGGAAGTCCATCAACTGCCCGAATCGACGAAAATGTTTAAAAAATTCAAGAAAGTGTGCTCTCAGACCGTCAACTGACAATTTGGAAATTTTATTTGGAAGAAGATTGCGCAACAGTGTTCGTCAAAAAAGATCTGATTTGTGGCAGACAGGAGACTGGTTCTTCTACCATGACAATGCACCTGCACACATAGCCATCTCGGTGAAAGATTTTTTGACTAAAAATGGTATGTTTCCGCTGCCCCACGCACCTTACTCACCTGACCTGGCAACTTTTTCTTATTTCCACGCATGAAAAGTGACATTAAATGACACTTATTTGACAACTTTGAAGCAGTCAAGAAAAAAACGAGGGAGGAGCTGTCAGCCATTTCTAAAGATGACAACAAAAAATGTTTCGAACAGTAGAAGCTCCCGCGGGATAAATGTATTAGTTGTAATGGAAAGTATTTTGAAGGGGATAAGGTTGTTTTGTAAAAAAATTGAAAATAAATAGCTTTTGAAAATAATTCTGGCTTCTTTTGAGTACCCCCTCGTACAGTCGCCGTAGGTGTAGTTTGTCCCTGTTGTGTCTAGTTTATATAGGAATAATTTTAAATAATAAATTGAAAGAAATTCACGACTGATTAAATAAATAAAGTTTACAAAGTTTTTTTTTGACACAAAAGACAGGCTCCAATATAACATTGAAAAGTTGCACAGCATTAGCGCAGAATTTGGCATGGGAAAATAAAATTTGGCATGGGAATCGGCACAAAAATTAAAGGTTATGGCATTCAAAAGAAGATGGCCGGTTTGCTCAAAAATTATACTTGGCAACCGAACTTTAGAACAAGTTTGAGACTTTAAATATTTAGGATGCAAGATTTCCTATGACTAAGATGATGACGTGAGTGAAAAACTGGCAAAATTCAGCGCTGTCTGTGGTTCTATCCGCAGGACAATAGGAAAGAAAACTAGAAAGGACAACCAAATGAAATTTTATGGAGCAGTGGCTGTACCACTCATAACATATGGGAGTGAAACATGGGTTTCATTACAGAGGAATCAATCTTGTATCCAGGCTGCTGAAATGAGATGTTTGTGAGGAGTTACAGGTTGTATCCGGTTAGATAGAATATGTAACGAAGCTATCTGCGCCAAGTTAAATGTTCAGTCACTGTTGGAAACATTAATAATATGCAAAAGAAACTGGTCCAACCATTTACTTCACATACCACTTCACAGACTTCCTTTGCGAGCATGGAAATATAAACCTAGAGGGAAGCGAGGCTTGGGAAGACCTATAAAGAGATGGATGCTGAAACAGGCCATGGAGCCTAATCCTTGACAGATGATGATGATGATGATGAAGTTTATAAACAATAAATTAGCCGTTACAAAAAAGATTTGTTTATAAAACAATGAGGTTATGTTGAGACCAAGTAAAACACGCACATTAGGCCAACAAATTTATGCCTAATTGTACAGTAGCGAGGATCACGCTTATAATGAGAAGCAACTGTAAGCTGCACTTGTATCCGAACTGTCAGTGCTCAATTTATCTTTCCAGTTTCTACACATAAACAAAATGTTATTCATCCTCTCCCGCATTTAGTTAAATAACTACAACCTTCGAGTAAAACAACCTTTCTGCAATTGCCAAATGGCAATTGCAGAAAGGTTGTTTTACTCTTATAGATCACTTGT
Organism: Catonia carolina; assembly: GCA_035578175.1. Lineage (NCBI taxonomy): Eukaryota > Metazoa > Arthropoda > Insecta > Hemiptera > Achilidae > Catonia > Catonia carolina. The sequence goes on from JAQMRL010000008.1 coordinate 70,675,740, forward strand.
ATAACCGTACACTGCAATCAGCTTGCTCTCAGTGTTGTCAAAATCATTGTCTAGTTATGTACGGTATTTTTGTTAGTTTACTCATTAAAAGCGTTTTACTTTCATTTTGTCGAAGTGTACTTAATCATTTGTAGTACAACATACAAAAAAAATTAAAGTGCTGATAGTTTTATAAAGTTCTGAAAAAGATTTATCTTCCCGTCAAAAATGTTAAGTACCAAAGAAAAGAGCCAAAAGAAAGAAATATATTTAATAACAATTTACTTAAATGCAAAGAATCAAAACAACAGTTGTAATTAAAATAAAAGAAAGGGCTGTACATTACATAAAAATAAAAGGGCGGAATGAAGTCATGTGAGTGGGCTAGAAAGAATCTTAGAGTGCTGAAGTATTATTGCAACCTGTGGAAAACTGGGATGTTTTTTGTAAATGGTGATAATAACGTAGTGTGTACGCAGAAATAGAAGGCGATTGTGAAGAATCATTCTTAAAGAGATTGATCAATTCAGAAGAGGAATTAGTTTACCCAACTAATGATGATGACTTATCTATTGGAGAGATGACAAAAATGATTGTACGATTGCATCAATTTTTCATGCAATAAGAGAATGAAAAAAGTCCTGTGTGTGCATTTGGAAGGTTTGGGCTCATTTTGTAAAAAAAAAACAATAGTCATTAACAAGAAGACAAAGTCATTTTTAAGTGACTTTTTTACAGTAAAAACTTTTTTTAATTTATACATTAATTTTCTTATTCATTTTTTCGTTTTGATCTATACTTTTCCAATTAATAAGTTATGTATAAATAGCTTAGATTATGTTTAATTCCCCAATCATAAATTTTAAGTATTTTATACCATTTTATATTTCACTTTGTTTAATCGGGACAATTTATACTGGAACATACATGTGTCAACTAACAGGATTCCACTGTACATTAATAGTATAGATTATGTACAATAGAAAATACAACATTTGCATTCACTTGTAGTAAAACTTACAGTGAATTGTGATGAGGTGATAGAGGATTACAAGTTCAAAAAATTGATCATGTTAGTGTTTTTTTTTCTGTTGTGTATATATTTGAACCCTACTATATTTTAAAAAAAGTAATTTAATGTTATCATCAGTTTATTTAAACCAAGAAAATTTTAAAGACAGCAGTTTTCACAGTTACATTAATTGTGAAGGGCATTAACCTGTACAGATACATTAGTTTAACAAGAAATTATATAATGCGTAGGAATATTTCAACCAAAAATTCCTTGTGATCTTTTTACATTTTTAACATGAAATATCAAAGAAATTTTCTGATAAATGAAAGAAAATCATATTTTTTCAAAAAAAACAGCGCTTAATGTTTTTTTTTTTAATTTTAAAACAACTACTACATAATTAAAATTTATTTGAAAATTATCCATTTATTTACTTATTCTTTTAATAACTAATTTTTAAGTGTCATAAACCTTACTAATACAAGTTGTATAAAACATTTTTGAAAGATTGCTAGCTGTGTAATAAAAAATTAATCACAAAATAAAATAATATAAAATTTAAAAGAACATAAAGCTCCTGTTAAAAATAAATTAAATATTTTACGCTCTAAAACTGAGCAATGATATTAAAAATCCTGCTGATAATAAATGAAGCCCAATGGTACATTAGTTTCAGAATTGAAAAAAAACTTATACAGTACACTTTCGCTTGATCATTTTTTTCAAAAGGTGAATAGTCTATTTTTTTAAACATAATCACCAAAAGGTACATAATTATGTTGTGTAACTTAAATTCATTATTGGAATGTTTTAACTAATCAAAAATCTGTCTTTCTGTCTCTATTATCTATTCGTTACCAAAATATTCCCTACAACAGCCATTTTTATCGAGACATAAAGTATGTAGCTTGTATTAAATACATGAAATTTAGAAAAAAAATTATTTTACATTAACCTACCTGTGTACTAATCAAAAATAAATTACATTTTTGTAAAATTTAAAAATGTGGTGGGATCAATGAATCTTAAGAAAAGGATGGGAATCTATTCAACCTATAATAATTTTCCTTATTGCAAAGTGACAATTTTTTTATATTCTTTAACCAAACAGTAAAAAAAAGATCTCATATTTATCAGCATAAGTTTTTTAATGAGTGTACTTCAGCTTATTTTTAATTAATATCCTATATGAGATTCATTATAGAGATCACCAATCTTTAGAGGTTATTTCGTCAAGCAAACCCAGTTTTACCAATCCGAGAAATGACCAAACTTATCAAACAGCATTGTCTTAAACTGATTGACCTACTTTGTACTACTATACCGGGTCATAGAGAAAGGTTGCATCCATTTATAAAAAGTACTGGAGATAGTCATAAATTTTTTGCTGTTGTAAACAGAAAATATTAAGTTTTTTTTACATACGTTAATAAGTTTGTATATGAACACTGTTGGCTGCTCTGCACACATCTAAATGATAGTTGACCCCTGTCCAGGTGCGCTGTGTCATATTGAGTGTGACCGAAGCAACAACAGTAGCAATTCAATGTCGTAAATGATTCACATTTCGAATCTTCGCACTACAGACATGGTTTTTAATTGAACCCCAGAAGCAAAAATCAAGTGGGATTAAATCTGGACTCCTCGGAGGCCAAAACACAGGATCGGCCCTACCAATCCATCGATCAGGGAACCTTTTATTGAGGGCATGGCGCACTGGAAGACTGAAATGAGGAGGCGCACCATCTTGTTGCCAAATTATGTTAATGTTTTTTTCCAATTCAATTTGTTCAACTTGCGGCACATTCGTACCAACAAAATAAACTTTTATATTTTCTGTTTATAACAATAAAAAATTTATACTTTATCTCCTGTAGTTTTTAAATTGTAATTTTTTTAAATGGATGCAACCTTTCTTGATAACCAGGTACTTTCAGAAAATTTAATATTCTTTTTAATAACCAAAATATAACTTAATTTTATTACAATTTTATTCAGATTATAACAAAGATTTTTATATAAAAGTATAAACAAAAAGAAAATGGAATCAGGTTGTGCAAAACTTTCTGATACTTATTATAATAAAATAATACATTACTTAATGAATAATTGTAGCATTGTTCAAGAAATATTAATAAAATAACTTCAGAGATATCTAATAGCTGGAGTTAATATACTACTTCAATATACTGAGGTATTTTAACCTCAAACTGGGTCAATATTTTTTAATTAGATAATAAAAAAATTGACTCATACTAAAGCTTTAATTTTTAATATTATATATTATTATATTATATATATTATAAATAAAAATAGTATTGTACAAATAAATAATAATTATATATTGGATAATTTATTTAAATAAATAACAGCAGGTTGTATGAAGATGATGATGTAAAATTGTTAGAATTCAAATTTATCATAATATATTTATATAAAAATAAAATTATAAAAAATAAATAAATAAATAAAAACTACTTTAGTAAAAGCTTTTTATGTAAACTAGTAAATGAAAAATGAAAACATAATAAACAAAAATTATGAAATTGTTTAGTATTTCTAAATCGTCTTTATTTGTTAAATGAATTAATGTAAGTATAATAATTTAAACATTTTAATGCTGCAACATCATAAAATTTGTCGATTTACAAAAATTAAACTTGCAATGTGGTAAATTTTGAAATATCGTTGGTGTAGTGGTCAGCACAACTGGCTCATGCCAAGGATCAAGGGTTCAATTCCCAGTCAGGTCTGTCATTTTTCATTATTATTTTTTAACAATCACGCTTCATCATCTGCATTAGCATTAATATGCAAAATAGGATGTAAAACAAAACAAAAATGTTATTATATTTCAAAATGAATTCACATTTTTATTTTTCTAACCCACTCAAATTTTTTTGGAATTGACAAGCAATTTCAGTCAATTTATCCACAAATATATACTCTGAAATTTTTTTTGTGAAATCTGCACTGCAGGTTTACACAAAGGACTCTTTAGAATTACTATGTGTGTAGTGGTACCAATAATTTACACACAATTTTAAGCTCTTAACTTACTTTAAAATACATTTACCAAATACGTATCTATTTTCTCAAAGGTCATTCACTTTTAGAACTTTTAGTAATCATTTATTTTATACACACTACTTTTTATTTGCACTAATGGTGGTAAAAACTAACCCTTATATTTTTTAAATATTGAACTCATGTATAAAAGAAGTTAATGTGACAAACCAACTATTTGAAATTGTTAAATTTCTCTTGTTTTCATTTAAAACAAAAAGGCATTTTCTCAAGAAAGTTAATTACGTTTTGGATGTACAATTTTTCCTGGATTGTAGTTTAGTTTTAAACTTACAATGAACCACTTACTTATACACAATTATTTTTCAAGAATATATAAATTGTTCCTTCTTTCCTTTATTCTGCTCAACATAGTTTTTCATTTGAAATTTCCTCCCTCTTATTCTGGAAGCTCTCAAAATGTTTCAATTTTTTCATTTTTATTAATTTCTTTGATCTATTTTAATAACTTAATTAAAATATAGTACACAAATTTATTTCATGCTGTGATCACTATGTTTCAGCATTAAAATGTACAAAAATTGATTACATATCTCTTACGATATTAAAAATGAAATTAATTAAGATGGACTAGAAATTCTATACAATTTTTAAAACAAACCTAAATAAATTAATAAATAAATAAAAGAACTAATAAGCCACTTACGTATTATTCAGTACAGTAGTATATTTATAAAATATAATAACTTCAATTTCAATAATTGGCAGATATACATTGCTTTGCTTAAAAAAATCTTATAATTTTGTTGAATTTTGTAATAAAATTAATTATAATAATTTATGATATATATAAAAAACACCACTGCCAATATTTCTAGTAAATAAGTTAAAATAATTAAATAAAAATATATTAATTTAAATAAAGTCAAGATTAGATAGATTGATTTACTTAAACATTTTGAAAATTACCTGTACTTACAGAAAAAAAGTTTTTTATATTTAATTGTTTCATTTAATTTTTTTAATTTTTCTAACATTGATTAATACTGAATTTGGAAAGGAGTACATATTTTATACAAGTAGGATAAAGTAGTCCCAACAGGCTAACAATGAACATAGCCTAATTAATTTATTCACAAGTTACATAACATTTTTACATTAACAGACAAGTCAGTAAAAATCTCTGTTGACCACCTTGATGGCATAGTGACTAAAACACTAGCCTACAAAGGAAAAGTTCCCGGGTTTGATTCCCGACAAAGGTTTAGAAATTTTAACATGTTAAAACCCACCATTAGTCTACAGTACCAAAACAGACAATCATTTCTAATGATCAAGCTGTTGATGTGACTTTAAATAAACTTAAAAAAAAATCTGTTACTTTCACCCGAGTTGTATTAGTTTAATTTTTTTAAAGTAATATCTTGAATACTTGTAGATAAAAATCTAGAAGAACTAATTTAAAAAATGGTATCGAATTTAAAAAATAAAATTTTAATCAATTTTTAAGGTTATGATTTTATAAAAAACTTTCTCAACGTTAGTTCACTGCAAACTTAAGTTACGGTGAATATTAGTAACTGGATAAGAGCAGTGATTAAAAGCTTTGCTTATGAACAAAAGGTTTCTTGTTCATTTATGACCCAGTTAATTTTCCACATGTTAAGTAAGGAGAATTAAGGTTTGACTCCTAAAATTTGTTGCAGTTTTGGATTATGAACTCAAATTTTAATAATTCATTTCTAGATACCCCTTAGTAATGTAACAGAGTAACTAAGTATATTTTAGTGCCTAGTAACAATTTTTACAGTATAATATTGATTCTTCAAAAATAATGTTATTTTACAATTAAAAATTAATAAATAAAATGTAACAAATCATTTTAAATTGTTTGAAAATTTTAATTGTAAATGAAAAGCAATGATTTTTTTAATCACATAGTTAATCTACCGTTTAATAAAGAATTAACATTATTACAATGCCCTGTCAATTACTAAGCCATTAAAAAAAATACACACAATAATTACAATTTTAGTTGGTTTAAATTATTTTAATTCGTACCCTTACATTTCCGTGCACTTGGTAAAAGAAACAAAATAAATTATCTGTTTACTCCATTCATGGTGCAGTGGTTAGTGTTGTACATTGCAGAATGGAAAATCCTGATTTTGATCCCCAGCTAGGGTCTGGAAAATTATTATATGTTCAAACCCATCATTCCTTAATCCAAAATACTTACAAATGATATAGCTGTTGATGCTACTTAAAATACACTAAAACTAAAAAATTACCCGTTTTCTATTTTCAACATGACATTTTATAATGATTACATTTTTTTAATTGTGAATTTGTAATCTACAATGCCTTCAAATTTCCATTTTAAGAACACTTAAAAATTAATTCTGTAAAAGATAACTTGAATTATTATTTTTTAATATTTTTGATGAAGGATCAGGTACAAACTCAGACAATTATTGAAGTTTTAATAATACTTTGATTTTGTCTCAAAAATTATTGTATGATATTTAAAACCAACCACCAATTTAAGAGAATCCCAACACATGTTGAATATTAATCTCAGATTGAATAAGTTGCATAATTCTTGAATTTACAAAGTTATTAAGCATTAAATTTACAGTCAGTCTGTTAGTTGCAGGTCTAAAATAAATAGTTCTGTTTCTTATCACATGGTCAGCTATAAAATGACTGAATCATTTAAGAACAGAAGAAACAGAGGTGTAAAAGAAACTAAACAGAGTTATCTCCTGTGAAAGTAATGAATTTCATTACACACCAAACCCTGTGGTGAATGAAGTGAAGGTGTCATTTGCAGAGTGGAAAATATGAGCTTTTCAGAGGGCCCGACATGCTGATAAGCGTACTTTTCCATTCAGTGAGGAAGGCAATAGTAAACCATCTCACTCTTTATTTACTTAGTAACACCTCAACAGGTTCAAACCAGGCTTTCGGCTGATGACCTAAACAACAAGTAGCAATAAATACTGCCTTTTTGAAGAAAACATAACAAATTAGAATTCCTCTTTACAATTTTTAATAACTTTTTAAATACAACCCGTATAACACAATAGGGCTTCCCAAAATAAACCTACCAGGTTTGGTCTAGTAGTAAGATCATCACAACAAGTCAGCTACTTAACAGCTTATAATTGGAAACAAAGGTTCCATGGTTCAAATCCTAGTACAGATAATTACCGGTACATTTATATGAATTTGAATAATAAACTGTGGTTACCAGTGAACTTTAATGTTTGAGGTTCAATTAGCCATAATTTCTTAGGAATGGTCAGCCTGAAGTTGTACAAGACTACACCTCATTTACATGTCATCATCCTCATCTCTTTGGGTCATGAGGTTCCTAATTTTTTCTTAATTGAACAGATTGCAAAGTACACACTTAAGAAATTCCAAAAATTAAAACACCCTGATTACGGTTAAAAGAATAATTAAAAACTCATTTTAAAATTTGTTAGACAAAAATATTAATTTAATCATAGATCATCAGCTTATTTTTTTTATCCCTATTGTGCGTACATTGCAATCTGTTCAATTCAGAACAATAAGCAACCCCATAACCCAATGAGATGAGGATGATGTGTATGACCTGTAAATGAGGTGTAGTCTTGCACAGACTCAGGCAACTTATTTGACAATTTTTTGTAACATTTCCTTACCTGTAAATTTAAATGAACTTCTTTCCAAACAGTATAATCAAATCAACATACACATCAGGAGTGTCAAGAGAAGCAATTCGGAAGAATAATGAATAAAATTAAATAATAATAGAATAGTATTATATAAAAATATTTATATAATAATATAAATAAATTACAAAAAAATAATAATACTTTGTTACAAGGGAACATTAGATTTATTAGTTTATCATCACCTTAATCCTCCATCTTACCCCTGTGATTTGAAGGATTGTTCAATTGTTAAATTTAACCTTCCTTCTTTATATAGTCATTTAAAATATTGTATCTGCCTGAAAATATATATTAGATATTTATCATGTACACAAATCATTCATTAACAGTATTTTGATTCGTTAACAAAAATAAATACTGTTATGGAAGGATTTAATGTTTTACAAAAAGTTATTGAATTGAAATGTATTTTCAGTATTTTACTTACATAGATTTGTAGTAGTATTCTGTTACATAAAGTAGTAAAATGGAAAGAAACATTTAAAAAAAATACACAATGTTGTTTATCAAATTTCATATAAAATTTATCAAAATAAAATTTACGACAGCTTGTTTTATTCTAATTAAAAGTAACGTTAATTTTTTTATATAATTTTGAAAAGTTCATCGTAATATTAAAAAAGTAAGAAATATATTTATATATTTTTTAATAAAAAATTGATGACTTAACAGTAAAGGTCTATTCCCACAACACTAGTTTACCAGCGTGTCAGTTACAGTTCCTACAGAGCTAGTTAATTATTCCCAGTGCTCTGAAGACATTATGTCAGTTGTGTTGTGTATTACTGTAGAAAGTACAGCTTACTAGCAACTAGTAAAGTTTCCAAATGTTCACACCGAGCTAATGTACTAGTGGTAGTCAATCGCGTAACCTTTTCTCCCCTACTAGCGCAAGTAAAATCAAATTTGTTCAAAGTTACTAGCGCGCTAGTGAATACTAGCATTTTAACTAAACTATCTGGTAGTTGTTTATTCCCGTTACGATATTTCGTTAGCTGATAGTCAACTAGCAGCTGGTACTGGTGTTGTAGGAATAGGCCTTTAGGCGAGTAATTGAACACTTATTTGTTTTATCAAGCATAAAGCTTAAAAATTGGAGTTCAGTGTTTTATTTTTTTTTGTTTATAATATATTTTATGTGAAATTTATGATTATTTTTTTTACTTATGTAATGTTTTAGCTTACCAAGTGCAGTTATAACAACAAAATAAGTGTTACACAACAAATTTCATAAACTGGAAGATTAAAAATATGCCTACTTGTAAAATATTCTTACAACTTTTCTTCTTACATCTAATATGTAAATAGGTTAGCTTGCAAAACATTTAAAATAAAAAGGAGACTTTGTAAGTTCATAATAATTTCCCTTGATTTACGTACAAGTTACATTTTGAAGATACAAAGAAGAGAATATGTTCTGAAGTACAAATTTATAAATCAATTTTACCACAATTGATAATTGTAAGTTATTGTCAAAAATTTTTAATTTTAATTTTTCTTCTGAATTTATACATTGCTGTCAACTACCGAAATCATTTGCTGCGTTACACTGGTAATCTTGGCTTGAATTTGAGGAGGGATACCCAGTGTTGTGTGCTCATAGCTAGCTGCCCATCAATCACCATGCCATGTCTCTCACCAATCAGTGTTACTGAACTTCTTGCGGTGGATTTCTTCCACGTGATTGATTAAGCTGGCCAAGACACTTTAAGTGACCAAAGGAAGAACTTGGGCTGGTTCAGCTCCCAGATTTTGAAGATGTATTAATTAAGATGTTACAGTTAAATTTTTAATTTTATTAAAAGACAAAATTTTTCAATTTTATTGACTTCAGTTTCAAAGCAAACAACAGTTAAAACACTACTAATACTTATCATTGCTATCTATAAATTATAAGCAAAATTAACTTACTCATTCATCATGAAATTTCCAGAATCTCAATTTGATATGCAAGTTCCATTTGAGTCACAGCTACTGACTTAAGATTTTGAAAATTTCCAATTCTAAAAAAAATGTAGAATTTGCGAAAAATCTTTTTTTCAAAATTACAGTTTGTAACTTTAGACCACTGAAAATAGCAAGAGTTAAAGAAAACTAAAATTGTTACAAATTTTGTATTAAATATTTTCTTATCTAACACTTGTATATTTGATGCTGAAAAAACTGCTTTCTGGTCTATTATTCCAAAATTACAATCCTAAATATAAGAAATGCAAAAGTGGAATGATTATTTTTCTTTAAAATGTTTGTTCCGATAATAATTATAGCGTAGCACAAATTTATCGTTTTTTTTTTAACTGGATCAAAATTGGTTCATTCATTGCCTATTAACCATAATAACAAAACTGTTTATATTATTATAAATGGTAAGGTTCTAAATATTTCAATACATTTTGTTGAACAATTCATACATAAAATTAATATTTGTGAATGTGAAGTGGGTGTTTCTCATTCATAATGAACAAATAAAAAATTAGATGTTTGTTCTAATGATTTTAAAACTTCTTAACCATCAAAATGTTGGCCTGGAACTGGCAATGCTTACTACCAGAATATTCTGGAATTATCCTTCTTATATCTGGAATTATAATTTCATGATATAAAAATATCTTAAAGGGAGCAGTAATCGAAAAAATCTTTTAAAAAATCAATTTTCAGGTTATCATCTAAAATTAATTATGGTTTAAAATTGTCTCTCCAGTGGTACCTAAATTATGTTTCTATGACAACTAGAAATATATTTAATTTTTTTTTTAAACTTAATGTCTGCCTGGAGTTTGCCTATTTTTATAAAATTGGCATGTCTCTGTCTTTACCCATTATTTTTTGTGATTCTAGAGCTGTTATTTTCTATCATTTTAATTTTTGTTGTAAAAAACATTCTTTTCTCTAACAAGATGGCAGTGGTAGTGGCTCACTTGATTTTTCATACATTTATTTTAACCTAACCTGTTATTTTGTTCAACTCTGATGTACATCAAGTTTTGTTGTGTGTCAGTTTTTAAATGCGTATTTCTCGTTGTTTATATTTTTTAATTTCACGTACATTTTTCTCAAAAACTATTGAAGATACTGGGGTGAAATCTTTACAGCATGTTCAGCACAATCAGATCTTTTGTGTGTGTGTGTGTGCGCGTGTGCCTGTGTGTGTGTTTGTAGATTTTCAATATTCAAACAATTGGAAGAGAAAAAAAAATATTTTAAGATAAAATTTATTGAATAAAAAAGAGTTTTATTTTGAACATTTTTAGAAAATCAGTTACAAGATACTAAAAAACCACACACACACACAAGCTGTAAAAAAACCCTGAATTTTAATTTTAAAAGAACTGCAAGGTTTATCTTAAATAGTTTTTGAGAAAAGGTACAAACGTTAGCATTGAGTTAGATAGGGAATACTACTCCCCTAAAGGAGCAGAAGTAACACAATAATTTAAAACAATAGTAGTGCCTTGCCAATGTTTGTTGAGAGCCAGTAGGTACAGACAAGATAATGTTCATTTTCTAATTTTGCAATCGATATAATTACATTATGAAATGACAACGTTAATTAATTTCTGGACACATAAATTCATATGTAGCGGGTGTAATAACTCCTGATAGTTTCCTTCTGATAGTCCAAAATGTTCTATCAGATATTGTAGCTTTTCATTCAATTCATACATTTCCATTGTAAAAGACAGTTATTATGTACAGCTTACCATGCAATCTTTAAAAATTTATCAAGGCTGATTCCTCAAAGATACCATCTTATAGGTATTTTATCATCACCTACATAATCAAAGGCATTTTTGATTGTGTAATATATCGCCTTTACAATTTTTAGTCCTTCAAACAATTTGTGAACTTTTATTTTAGTTACCATTCAGAAAGTCGTTCAGATGCATTATGTGTTCAAATCTGGCAAGCCCCAAATATTTTTTTTTAATTACCGCTGATCCCCTTTGGGTTGGTCTAGAGGTAAAGTGGTTGCCGCAAGTCAACTGAGTTCAAGTCAGTAAGTTCGGCACATGCATGCGTGCGCGTGTACACGCACACACAAAAGGTATGTTATAAGAATGTGTTTCACGTGACACTTAAGCGTCAACATCTGTCGGTATTTATGTACAGTCCAGCCTCTCTTAGTTTGCTCCTAATGCAAACAAATAATGACGTCACTGAGCATGTGCATTATATCAAAATGTGTACACGCTGATTAAAAAGTAACAACAAAATACTTTCAAAAGTACTTAAATACAAAATACTTTTAAAAGTATTTTTCTAAATGAAATTTTTAAGCCTACATCATATCATGACTGATGTTTTTAGTACTTTAAGTACTTATAATTTAAAAAATAGTTAACTTAATAGGAATACGACATCCGTAAAGTCGCAGACTCTAGCGTGCACCCTGTAGGAGGTGGCTTTTGTTTGTTGACAGTAGGAGCAAACTAAGAATGGCTCAACTGTATCAAAAAACATTATTGTCATAAATCTATTTTAAAAATTTAAGAAAGTAGAAAAATGTATAACAAACGATGAACCAAGTTGACCCTGAATTGACACACATAGGCATCTTACTAATGAGTCCGCCTATGTACCTATATAATATACATACATGCATACTTATATGTATATGGGCATTCATAGGTACAAATGTACTATGTAATACCGCGTATTCAGGTTAACCGGGATTCCGATTTTCTGGGGTGGGTATAGCCAGAGGTCAGCCCGGATAATCAAAGTTGGACTGTAGTTACTTTTATACAGATTTGAATAATAGACAGTGGTTACCGGTGTACTTATAGTTGGGGTTCAATTAACAATACTGTCTCAGGGATGGTCAGTCTGGGTCTGTACAAGACTGCACCTCATTTACATGTCATACACATCATCCTCATTAGGTCATAGGGTTGCTTATTGTTCTGAATTACACAGATTGCAATTAACAGATTAGGGATTCAAAAAAATACTGCTAACCTTATTTACATATTATAAGAAGAAAAGGTGTATTGGTATTTTAAATTAGATTATATCAATTCGTATATGATCCTTTGTATAATTTTCAAAAAAATCATTTATTTATTACTTCTCATCAATGTTATGTAATTTAAAAACAATATGTGTAAAGTAACAAAGTTTTTTAAAAACCCTAACCAAGAAATAACCAAAAAATCTTTAATTTGTTACTACCAAGAGTCAGTTAAACATATTATTTAAAAAAATACTAGTCAGGTATTTTATTTTTTTCTACAATTGTGCCCTATGTGTGAATTTCAGATAATTATTATAATAAAGGTATGATTACCTAGAATTCCAGTATAGATTCAGGGTAAAGCTTAATAAAAAACAGTGGCAAAACTTAGTTTAGTAAAAGTAATTGACAAAAATTTATTATTTTAAAAGGTGGTTTAAAAATAATAATTCAATAGCTAATTACAACAAAATTATTAACTTATTTTCAATATTATTTACATAGTTTATATTTCCGAATAAAATTTATTAATTCTGGTAATAAAGTAAATATTATTTATGTACAAAATATAAATAATACATATAAAATATGTATTACAAAAAATATGAACACTATGAAATAGTAAATTTGATTTTACCTCTATGTACATAAAAATTTCTTTTGATTTTTTAAAAAAAATGCTTAATATGTTAATGAATTTAACCTTAAAACATCAAGCTTCCTTCACATAAATGTTGTTTTAAAAAATAAATTTTATAACAAAACAATTTAAAATTGTTTAAAATAACTTAAGAACATGTATCTTTCAGTTAATTAATCATATCATTATCATTATTATAATTTAATAATTAATTAATTAGTTGTAATTATAAACAAAGATATACTTATTAAGTATAAGATATTTATGTAATGTTTTTTATAAAATTATGTACAAAATATTTTTATTATTTACTTAAATTTTATTTAAAAATCATAATGAATGAATATATTTATAAATACATTATAAAGAAATTTTGCAATGTAATTAAATTTATTAATTATATGTGATATTTTAAATAAATATCTATGTTAATTAACATGACTTGCTTGAATAACGTTATGTAATTTTTTAAATTACAATAAATTTGTAAAAAAATAAATAGTTTTAAAAAACTACTATTACATACTGCTAAATTGTACCAGTAAAAATTTATTAATAATAAATATTATTATATAAATTAAAAATTTATATTATAAATAATTATAAAAATAAATAATGTAATAAAAGAAGACAATGTTAACTTCACAACATCGTTAAAAATTAAATATTGTATTAATTATATTATTATATAATATTATGATACAAAAATACTTATGAATTAATTAGAATTATATGTAATTTAAGTACAAACTATCATTAAATTGAAAAAAAATTGTAAAATTTATGAATTTTTAAAATGTTTGTTATGATATCATTCGAATCACAAATCTTTAAACAATTGTTCCTTTTACGATTTTACCACGAAAAAATATTTTTGAAAAATTACAATGGATAACATATAATTCACTTTAAAATTAACCCTTTCTCTAGATGTGAATTCTACTTTTTTATTTAATGTTCTGTTAATATATACCATTTCAACATCTATAGAATACTCAGAAACTATTGCTTTCACCCAGGTTACATTGGTGCTAAAACTTTTTCTCCTATGACAATAACAATTACCGGTACTCTACCACAATGTGGATGCCTCTCCAATCTTCGCTAATTTTTTTTAAAATCTACGCTACACAAACAAACAGGACAATTAGATTATACAGTTTGATTATTTTACGAACAACAACAATGATAATGTATTTGTTGAATTTGAAAACCAACTAATTATCAAATGTTATGCAGGCGCCCACTTAATAGAATCCTATACACTTTCCATTATTCGAGTGCCACTGATCGTAGTGTTGATTGAGTTACAGTTAATTAGCTTATAACTTAACTTTAATTCACCAGCAAGGTTCCAGTAGATTTTACAAACTAATCCCCAACTTTGTCCGTCAGGTAAAAAGTCATTTTGTGAGCTTTCTCCCGGACTCTATGTTGTGGCAGTACCTTGAAAAATTTTATTACATATTCTTCACACGCAGAAAGATTCCAAATTGTCATTCATCGTTCAATCTTGCTATCAACTTGTGAAAAAACAAATTAATGCACAGAAAATAATTAATACACTACAGACAATACTGATATTGTACATAATAAACTGGTTATTTTTATACCATTTTTAATTTTATTTATCATATAATAAACGAAATTAGATAACAATGAAATACACATGAGGAGAGAACACAACATGTAAGTTACGCTCTGATAATATGACACCCAGATAATGAAGAAATGGCATGGGTCATTTGACGGTTATGTGAACACACAATTTTACCATAATAAATCAACGCAACTCATAATTTATAAATATATAAAAATGTTGTTTCCGTTTATATAATATATTAAATGTTCATATTCCATCACTTCCACATTAGTAACATGGCATTTAAACAGATATCTGAAATAAGAATGACGTCCACATAATGGAATTAAAGGCCAAGTAAATTGCTGTGAGTGCTGGACTACGCATGTGCATACTTGACTTGCACCCTACATACCCCTCCGGCCTACAATTAGTTGTAGTTGTAACACCCATTGAATTTTGTAGGCATGCTGTTCCATTGTTGATTACATACGCTGCACTATTGTGCAGTATATACAAGACTATACTAATGCAGACGCACGTTTTGCCCAGCGCTCTCCTTACAAAAATCAGGCTATACCTCCTTGTAACAAATTAATCTATCATTTTGAGACTAAATTTACATTTTTCTAGTAAACAGCAAACGATTTTCTTCGCCAACACTGCACTATCAGCAACAGCAAAATATAAAGCTGTGTTATGATTCTGTTGTAGCTCTGCCCCTATCCTCGAAATTGAATGGGCAGATGGCTTAGAAGAGATGAAGGGTGTGGTGTCAAAACTAATACTTGTACTACTGGTAGCTAATGACATCATCCCAGACTATATAACTATTAAGAACTTGTAAACCTGAAGACATCAAGTTGTTGACAGACTGACGTTATTTGAATGATTCATACGCTAGACACTACAGCTCAGAGCAAACCTTCAAAAAAAGAGTTATACGGATAGTCCATGTTTTGCATCGCGTGAACTTGCCCACTTTATTCTGGAGGATCAATTCTGCCACCACCTATATCACCCTGAATGATCGATCATTTATTGGCTGATCATTGGTCATAAATGTAGAATAAAAAATGTACTGAGCCATAGCAGCTGGCACAACCAGTATTACTAACTATATGACAAATATAAATACATTACAATACAAATCAATGTAATTTTATATATTTATTTAAAGAAAACAAAATCAATAGAAATTTTATGTAACATAATTATATTATATAATGTATTCATTAAATAAGTAAAACATAAAATACATTAAATTTTGTACAGTAATATATTTGTAGTTGTTATAAGGTTAGTAGTATAACTCTATATAAAAAAGAATTACCCTCCTTTGTGGCCTAGTGGTAAGAGTAATAGACTGTGCTGCACACAGCAAAGTGAAAGACCTTGGGTTTGATTCCCAGTATAGGTCTGGAATCATTACATGTTAAAACTCATTAATTCTGTTCAATAACCCATAGTAGTAATTTATAACTAAAGTAGTTGATGCAACTTTAAACAAAAAATTATTTCATTTTTGAAATTTAATCACCACAAATAAATCTATTTCAATGAACACTGGCATAAGCAAGCTTGTTTGCTAGTAAGTTGTGATATAAGATAAATAGTTTAATTGTACTACATTTTTTATAGGATTTTTTTAACATTTAAGCTTTATTTTAATATAATTTGTCTTTGTAATGTGTATAATTCAATAAACATGGATTTGTGTAACAAATTTGGTTTACTGAAGATAAAAAGTGACTTCTAGTTAAAAAATAAAATCTCTTTAAAAGATATTTTGTAGTTGTTACATTTGGCTGGCCTGTTGGTGTAGTGTTGAGTGCAATTAGCTTCTATGTAATAACTGGGTCCCGGGTTTGATTCCCAGTCAAGTTTTGCATTTTTTCATCTTAATGTACCTCATAATGTACACCTAAGGCTTATTTAGGCATCATCAACCAATACCAAAATGTAAACATCGTCTTATGGAGCCAGTACCAATGGTATTATAGTCAGGGTAACTAGTTTATGTGCCAGGAGTCGTGAGGTTGATTCCCAGTCACGTTGAGCAGTTTTTCATCACTCATTTTTATCTCACCCTTCATTGTTTACATTTGTAATAATCTGCCAAACAGTCATGAGTAAAATCCTATAAAAAAATTTTAGGTAACGAGATAAGTCAAGAACATTCTTATGACCATCCATTTTTCCTTGTTAAAAATACAAAATCTTTTCTTCTGTTTCTCAAATTCTTTTTCTACAAAATCCATCACTTCCAAGGTATACTACTCTTGATGTTCTTCCATTAATGTTTTACCAGAACAATCTTCTCGCAATATAATTTTTCACCATTTGTTAACAATGTGTAAACCATATCAAATATTCTGATCAGTTATCTTTGATATTTTCAGTTTCAGCCAATTTTGGTTATTTCTATGATCATTAAAATAACAACTTTTTTTGATATTAAATTTTTTTGTTTTTTTCATAAATTTTTGGGCATGAACTGTTGAGGTTATTGGCATTACCCCAATAATTTTCATTCAATAGTCATAACTACTTCATGTTTCAATATTATTAAATTGTTTTGACATTAATAATAAAATTCTGAAATTTACAAATTTAACTATCTAGTTAAAGGGTTAAAAATAAATTTAATTCCTAATTAATGTACTTATTATATAAACCATACTTTTTATGTTAAACAACATTTGAAATTTTATAATGAAATTTAAATTTTTAATAAAACCATTAAAATATTCTTACTCCATGAAGGAAATTGAATGTTAAGTTTGTTTCTACTGAGAAAAATTACTGTCCTTTAGAAAAAATTAATAATAATATTGTGATTATGTTTAAGAATAATGTCCTGCACAATCCTTATGTAATTTATACATGGAAATTCAATTCAAACTAATAACCTAATAGAAAATGAATCTAGATTGTAAATTTGTAAATACATTATAACAAAATATCCCAAAAATTCTTTCATGGAGTGGCATGTAGAGGATTGAATTACTAATGCTATTTAAAAAGAAGGATTATTGAAATTTATTTTTAATATAAAATGAAATCAATATTAATAATATATATATATATATATTTAAATAAAATTGTAAAAAGAAAAACGTTCTGGTAGAATTTTGATAATTTAAAATTAACTACGTTATGTAATGTAATATATTTAAATAATTATTAAATTTCATCATTTTTTGCAAATATAAATACGAATATTATAGTTTGTGTTCACTAAAGTACAATAACGTTACAAAAAAGTAATTACATAGTATTGATATGTGCAGTTTAAATTTAAATAAATTATATTGTAACCACACTTATTATCACCTTATGTAATTAATTAATTAAATTTACTATAATTTAAAATTATTTTTAAATTAATTTATGTACTAATATTATTTTAATACTAAAAGCAAATTATCCGTGATCTGTAATTTATTAAATAATGACTAATAATGAATATTTATATTTAGCCGTTCTAAATGTTCCTATTTGTATTTCTTTTTTCTTTTTTATTAATTATATTATCTATGTAAAAAATATTATACATTATATTTTTATATTAATTGTTGCATTCAGATGTATTTTTTATTGGGGTCTTAATAATGATAAAAAACTGATTAATTAAATAATTTTTCTTAATATAATAAAAGATATTGAAAAACTTGATTGTGACTTTATAATATAAATCATGTTTTACTACAAAGTCAATGTTCCGACATGTGATTACCAGCAAAATCTGGACAATTTATACATTGGTATGGCACAAATACATTTCCAAAACTATTTTGATTAAAATAACAATAGTAAAGACACTTTATTTAAAAAAATAAATCAATACGAGTTATGTTCACCAAATGACGTCAAACGTATCCACCTGTGGCACTGAATAATGTCCATATCCCCAAGAGAGACTCATGCCATATCGTCACTTGTAGCCTGCCAGACAACCAACTTGGAAGCATCATCTGCATTAAAGCTTTTACAACTTAACCAATTCTTGACCAAAATTGACCCTCCAATCCAAAATTTTGATTTACAAAACCCGTTGCAGCTAATCTGGACTAATTATGTTCAATTCTTTGGAGTAGCGGCAGAAATCAGTTTATAGTCGACATAAGCCTTTCAGTCAAAATTGTTAAGACTTGCTTCTGATGCTCTTTTTTATTAAGCAATAAAACTTTTCATGCTGGTTTCAAACTTCCAACAGTAAAGAACTAACCACATCCATAACTTATACAGTAAATTTCACGATCGATTAGATAACCCGAACCAGCTAGCATATGACCTAGATACAGAAAACTATTGAACCTCGTGACATCTAAAGTGAAAATTAAATGTCTGAATAGTGGAGAACAACCAGAGTTCTAGCTGGAAAATGCACTACTGGGTACTTCTCCTGACAGCAAAATTCTCCATTGCCTGTTAGATAACTTTAAATATCACATATAAAAATTGTGCCACTCAATATACAGTACTGTATCCATTATCAGACACAAAGAAAAAAAATTAATTAAAGAATATTCCCCCAGAAGGTTTATATTAATTGCAAATCAAATTTCCATGAGATACTTTCAAAACATTGGTACACATTATAGATTCTTGATATCCAGTTGTCAAATAATCAAAATGAATGGTTTTGTAAGGTAGAATCATTTCAGAAGACACAAACATATGTAAAAAGGTATACATATTAAGCATATTAACTCATTGAATTAATTTAACAATGTAATTTTCTTTTGTATATAAAATGATTTGGTAAGATAACTATAGCTTTGTTGTGAAATTTTCCATTACATAACATTTTTTGGGTTGGTAGAATGTTAAAATATTAAAATGTATTTATGCACAAAAATGGAAACACCCCTGAACTGTTGAACTCCCATTGCAGACTCTCCACTCTCATTTATCTGTGGTAATGAGCGGCATGACTACTGGAGATAATAAAATCCCCAGATCATCCATAGGTACTGAAAAATTTAATAAATTCGCTAACTATTAACAGGAAGTATCTTATCATGCTACATTTATTTAGGTAATACAGTAAAACAAAAAATACAGTTACTGAAATTATTCAGTTTTAATATAAATTAATAATAATTTTATGAAAAACATAACATGTTTTAATAAATGAGTAGCCTAGTTTCAAAGACGGCCAACTCCATTTTTATCAAAATTGACATTATGATTGATTCTTATGTAAAATTCGGCGTGGAATCTGAATTTGAGGTTAGTTCGTGACAAAAACGGCTAGAAGTAGGTTAAAATTCAATTTGAAAATTGAGCGTAGTTTCATAAACGGCCAACTCCAAAGCAGCCTGGTTACAATATCGGCCAACTCCGTACTGAGCCAATGAGAGCTTCAGATCTAGTCACGTGACTGCCGCAAAGACTCATGGGATTGTTATTGGCGTAAATGTCAAAGTTTCATTGTATACATTGCTGTTTGTGTTAATTTTGTCGGTATTACAAGTTTTTGGAGCTTTTAATGACATTGATACCATCTGCTTAGTTGGTGACTGGTATCCAGGACAAAGCAAAAATACTACTATGCTGACAATTTGGCTTGCATTTTGGCCTGTGTCCCTTCAAATATTAAAAAGTTCAAATATATCGGAAGTTGTTTTCCGTGTTACTAGTCACTCTTATATGCCAAGTGACAGGTTATTTGGGTTAATTGAAAGGGACTTGAGAAAATCGAGACAATAATTCAGTTTGAAGAGTACCATGAAGTTTTCAAAAACGATGGTTCTCTCAAAATTTTAAGAACCGACTGAACCAACTTTGACTGGAAAGCTGAAGTTTATAATTTGTCTTTATCAAATTTAATTGTGTCTTAGTAAATTAATTTCGATAAAAGTTTATAGGTTATTGTTATAAACTTTTGTCAAGTTTGTTGATTTTTTGTAATAAGTAACTTATTACTTTACTAACTTCATTAGTAAGTTACTTATTATTGCGTTTTTATTCTCTTTCCCTTAAAATTGTATTACTACTAACAGTCTGAAAATCATATCTTAGTTACAAAGTAGGCCAACTCCCAATGTTGGTTACAAACATGGCCAACTCCATATTTCAATTGCAATTTTCTTCTTTAATTGAATCCATAAAACCAAAATAACTGTGGTTTATGGTTTTTTAGATCAAAATTGATCTATCAAAAAAAAAATTAGGTGACATATATAAATAATTTTATGCAAACCAGTTTTTCTGCTCTCCTGAAAAATTTTGAAAAATGGAGTTGGCCATCTTTGTAACTAGGCTACTCAAATGTATTTAACTAATAGTTAATCTAGTCTCAACAGCAGCTTTGGTCTTAACAACTTCTTTTGGTTGTAGAATGGTGAGTTTTATTTGCTGAGAACTCCATACCCTACTAGCGAATAGAACTTGGACTTTCCACTTCAAGGTCTAGCACCCAAACCACTAGCCATGGTGGCGACCTAATTGAAAAATTATTAGTAATTTTCTTAAATTGACAAATTTAAAAAAAGTCTTTTACTTCTTTCTAAATTTAAAAAAAAACTCCTATTTTTATGCACTGCCTAAAATGTTGAAGACTTTCATGTACAGAAAATCGGTAAAATACTTTTTACTCCTCCTTATTGATTTTGTGACTGTACAAAAAAAGAACAGATAAAAAATTTCCACCATACATAATCCCCAATGCAGACAAACCGCCCATGGATAATCAAAGATATTACTTTAATTTTTATTTATATTTTTATTTAGAAGTATTACTCTTCAGAAGAGCTTAGCTTATGCTTGAAGGAGGAAAAATTTCTTTGCACCTTTTGCTACCATTTTTATTAACCTTTTGGTATAATAAAAATAAGCTTACTGCTAGTTTCTCCAATTTAATTACTATTTAATTTACTTTTATTTCGACTTTTTGTAACAAAATTGTACTTCCACAATAAAAAGAATGCAAATATACTAAAACTACAATTTAGTTACAATCAATTATAATGTACAACATAGTTTTTACATCAAGGCTTAATATTTTTACTGTATTTGAACTCGTTTAATAAAAAAAAACAAATATTTAACCACCTGAATGCAAACAATAAGAAATAAACAATGTAATGTGATTTCAATTCATAATTAAAAAGAGATGACTTAAGTCATACAAAATGATGTTATAATAATACTTAGTAAAAATCAATTTTTAATATGTTCGAAAAAAGTGTTATATAAATAATATTTTGCTGTTACGTTTTATTAAAAATTAAATAAATATTTAGACCAATTTATTTTTTTAAATTAATTATTTGATTTATTTATTCTATAGATTAATTAATAATTAATGATATTTACAACAAAATGTAGATCAAAATACTTGTATCTTTAGTTTTCAAGAACACAGCTGTTTTTATATAAACTCCATTTTTATATATTATATGAATTAATAAAATATTAAATAAAATATGTTAATTAATTTGCACGGTACAATAATTATTTATAATAATTTTTTTTGTATTTTTTTAAATTAAATTATTTAACGTCACTTCGACTACTAGTTCATTAGTGACCATTTTACATAATTATAGATATAGACTCAATGACAACAGAAAATCAACTTAGAATGAAACATAAAGATGTTATTTTTATGTGTTAAATTAAGTTGAAAACAAGTCTGTCGGAAACGGGTCTATGAGCAAAATTTTTTATGACTTTTGTTATGCATTTTTTTATCCTTAATGTGTTGCAACCTGTTCAATTCAGGGCCATAAGTATCCTATGACCTAATGAGATGAGGATGACACGTATGATATATAAATGAGGTGTAATCTTGTACAGACTCAGGCTGACCATTCCTGAGAGAGTATAGTTAATTGAACCCCAACCATCAAAGTACACCAGTAACCACCGTCTAGTATTCAAATCCATATAAAAGTAACAACCTTTACTAGGAATTGAACCAGGAACCTTCATCTCTAAAAATCAGCTGTTAAACAGCTGACTTACAGCAACAACATTACCTCTAAACCAACCCGGTGGGTCAACTTTTGTTATAAAAATTATTTTATCAACACTTTAAAGCTTCTTAGCTTGTTACAAAAGAACAAAAAGAGCTATGTTTGGAAGTTGCGCTAGTTAAGTTTTACTGCATAAGGAATGATGGTGAATTGTTGAAAATTATAATAACTTGTAATGCAACGAAGGTATATGATCATGACCCAGAAACCAAAAAGCAGTCTTCATAATAGTGGCATTCTTCAACTTCTTGATCGATAAAGGCACAACTTTTTGACATTAGAGTTGTTGTACATCATCAATATGCTCCTCAGGGTCAAACTATTACTAAAGAATACTACTAAGAAGTCCTCCAGCATCTTCGTACTGCTATACAATGGAAGCGACAAGATTTATGGAAAAAAGGAACATGACAGCTACATCATGATAGCTCGTTATTTGTCACAACTTATTTGCTATTTGGCAGAATATTATGTTCCAGTAGTTCAGTAGCCATCTTATTATTTACCAGATTTGGCATTGTGACTTCTGGCTCTTCCCCAAGCTCAAAATGCCTTTAATAGGACAATTTCTTGAGAAGTTATAATGGAGAATCCGAGAAATGGCCTAAACAGCATACCTAAAGAAGTTTTCCAGAAATGTTTCCAATGTGGCAGCACTACGACACAAATGTGTGGAGTCTGAGGGGAAATACTTCGAAGGGGACTGCGTAAGTTTTTGAATATTTTTATAAAAATAAATCTTTTATTTGAAATAGTTGGATACTTTTTGAACAGATTTCATATGATGTTACTTTATAGTACTGTATATCATATCGTGTATACAGCAGAACAAAAGCAAAGTGTCAATGTACTAAAAATATTAACAGTGTACAAGGGACCTACTCAGATAAAAATAATTTATTTCCAAAAATTATTTACATATGAATAACCTTACACAATATTTTATGTACATATACATATATCTTAACTATTAAATTGATGCACAAGGTGGAAAATGAACCAATCCAACTTTATGGTTTCCCACATCCTAGGATATGTCAATTTTAGAGCCTCTTTTTCAAACACTAGGTCATCCATGATAAAAATGTGATATGAGCTCAAAGATTTAAAGTTTTAATCATTTCCTTCAAGGATGCCTACTGCTCACAGATTCTAAAGAGCTATACCTGTAATTCAGCTATAATTTATGATATTCCACACAGTTTTATAAATTTGAGAAAGCAGATTGTACAATTTGGATGCCAAGTAAAAAAAATTTCTTTGGAATAGTGTTTTTGTAACGTTTGATTAAAAGTTTTTTAATTGTATTGTAGTTGTGGATTTGTTTTAGGAAGGCACAAAAAAGCATTTTATAAACAAAAAGGTTATTGTTTACAAAATTTGTTACAAATGAACTGGAATTTCAGATGAAAGAGGTTTAGTGTACCCAAAAAAATTTATTACAATAAATTTATATCTTATATATATCTCATGAAATAAGTCCAGATATAGACTATACAACTGCAATATGTAAATATAGGTAATTTTTAAAAAAATAAACATAAAAATACATTTCATTACCTATTAATAGTAAAATTTAAAATATTTTTATATTTTTTGGAGCTATTCCAGGATGATCGCTTCAGATCATAAGACAGTGAAGCAAATGATAGAACATCGCATCAGTGTGTTAAAATGAGGTCATTAGTTTTGGCTTCTCATCAAATTTTATAAAAACATTACATATTCACAAATATTGTAGTTATTATTATTACTACTACAATAATGTTTATGCGAGTACGCAAAAGCATATTGAAAAAGTAATCGTTAGAATAAAACAAAAGCTACGAAGAAAAAGTTTTATTGTAGTCTAAACAAAAAAAGTGTTCTGTATTTAGCTGTTTGATGAAAATCTTCTTTTTTTTGTTTACGTAATGGAGATATTTAAGTTGGTAGAGAGTTAAGCAGAATGTCAGTTGAGTTGAGTAGTGTCACAGTACAGTGTTCCAGAGAAGGGATAACATATGGAACGAGAAACTGTGGAGACACTAGAAGATGAAATGGAAGACCAGAAGAAAGGTAAGCATTTACTATCTCTTTCTCAGTACAGAATGAAAATAAATAGAGCTACATAGAAGATTAAAACTAGAACAAGGAGTGTTTCTATACTATACACGCTAGTAAATGCTAATGTGTATTTATACAACACAATGTAAGGCAAAGCCTATTCAATGCCAAAATAAGAACGCAGCTGCGTTCTAACACACAAGTTGACATAGCAATACTTTTAGACGCTAATTAATACCATAAATAATCTTCAGAATTCCTATTATCACAATCACCCAATTTTTAAACCCATCAACTAAAAAAATATTAAACAATTTACAAAAATTAAAATTCACAAATAATTTAAAATTTAAAAAGATTTAACAGTATGAAATTTCTAAATAATGAAAATAATATTTAAATTTACCTAGATATTTTTATTTCTGGCGCACAATTTTTTTTCATTCTCTTTTAACAATATTATAATATAATGTGTTAAAACAAATATCAGTACCCATAATGTTGCCAGTTTTTGTTCAGCATATTTAAATAAAAACACTACAAGGAACTACCGGTATCTTATGATGTACTTTTTTCTATGTTGTTAAAAGAAATAAATTGATTCAAATTTTTTAATAATACAAAAAACAAAAGAATAATTATATCTTAAATGAATTTAAAAATGTTTACAGTTTGTATTAGTTGCGAATATCTAATGAATAAGTATTATTTTTCAATTCAAAATTTCAAAAATAAATCACTGGATTTCATACACATTTAGTATTATTTAAAATATAAAATTTAAGGGAAAGTCTACCTTTTATGAAAAATTTTACACCTAATTGTAATGGTTTTCTGTACATTACTCAGTAGAGTGTAGTGATAAATAATATTTTATTAAAATACAAATTTGTTTCACGAGGCAACGTGTCTCATGGCTGGTGGCAATTTTTAAAAAGGCTTACCTGTGATTTATGGCAAAAACCATAAGTAATTTCTGTATCTACTCTCTCAGAGAAATCAAATGCCACTATTTTACATTTTATATATTCTGATTTTGATTTCTTGACTTCCGGTTTGAACCATTTCTGGTCGCAACCAGAATTTGAAACCCAATGAATGATTTCAGTATCTAGTCTTTAAGAGGAATCGAATGAATATTTTTGTTTCCAAATTCCGATTTTGATTTCTTGACTGAGCGGTTTTGAGCATCTTCTGGTCGAAACCGGAACTTCAAACCCAATCCAGACCCTCCAATTTTTTGTACAGATTATAAATCCAAAAACCGTTTATTGCTATCTCTTGTAGTTTTTGACATCTGGGTGTGATGACGGACAAAGGAAAATAAAAAAGGAAATTTAGTTTTCTCAGTATCTTATCAGAAATTCTTATCAAGAGTTTAAATTTTATTAGGTATTGAAATTTTGTAAATACTGTACTATAATATTCAAATTCAAATCTATCAATTAATATTCAAATCTAGTTCTGGCAAACATTACTGATAATGAAGTTATCAATCGAAATAGTTTTAGAACAAAAATTAATGAATGGGAGATTATTCCAGAGGTTAAAATTCCAAGAGTTGGAACAAGATGGAGTGAGGAAAGAAAAGCTGATTTTTCTCAGAAAATGAAAGGCTGGTGGGCAAACAAGAAAAACACCAAGTCCAATAATCAATGATCGTGAATAATGCTCAGCATCTTCCACTTCGGGAGCTCTACGGCTAATAATAATAATAATAATAATATTCAAATTATTTTGACACCAGCTTGATAGAAAGAACCAAAAATATTTGAACCAATATTATTACCTACAGTATTACTACATGTATTAATTTCTAAGTAAAAAAGAAATATTTATCTGTTAGGAAACGCTCCAGTAACTTATGTGGGGTATTCAAAAAGTAAATTGCACTAACCTAATTTACTCTCCTAAAAAAGATAAGTAATAAAAGCAATTCAGATGTTTATTAAATTGTTTTTAAAATAATATACTAATTTAAAGCTTCTCATGTTTTTTTATGATGTAATTTCATTATTGGTAGATCACTAATGATGTTAATAAGACATATTACATTAATTAGAACTAACCTCCAAATTATGAATTTCAATGATTAGTATTCTGAGTATAAATAATACACTACTGAAATCTATGGACAATTGAAAAAGTGTACACTGATACAGCATTTTCTCTCCAAACTATTCGAAAATAGTAAGAATTATAAAAATGGTCAAAATAAAATCATAGATTCTTAATGATGAAGACCATAAATTCCAATGATGGATGAAAACATTAATAAAAGTGATAATCAACTGGTTCTAGCAAATAGACCAATCACAATTTTTTCACAGTAGCATACAATCACAGTAGATGAAACTTCAGTTGGGTTGAGTAATTCCTGTGGAAGTTCAGAAAATCACCTCTTCACATTTAGTAC
Source organism: Catonia carolina (assembly GCA_035578175.1). Lineage (NCBI taxonomy): Eukaryota > Metazoa > Arthropoda > Insecta > Hemiptera > Achilidae > Catonia > Catonia carolina. Next base: position 70,703,112 of record JAQMRL010000008.1, read on the forward strand.
TGAAAAGTTTGTACATTGGCATTCTTGTTTATCATCTGACAAACACAAAAATAGAATGTTTTTAATCAGCCCCTAAATGTTTGCTCTATTATGAAGAAAATGGTAATGACTTTTGTGCCAGAATTGTGTCTAGTGATTGATGTTGGGTCCATAATTTTCTGCTCAAAACAAATATAATTTCAGCAATATTGCACCAATTAAGTTCGAAATTCAGTGCACTGGATGAAAATTATTTAATGAAGTTATCAGAAACTAATATAATTTCAGCAATATTGCACCAATTAAGTTCAAAATTCAGTGCACTGGATGAAAATAATTTAATGAAGATATTAGAAAACTTGACACAATATGATAAATATTTAAATAAATGAAATTACATAAAAAATTTATATTTCATTGTACTTTCAAATAAAATAACATTTTCTCAACTAATATTCTCCTAAACTTTTTTGGCTTGTGGACTAACATTTTGACTCTTCTGTAATATGAATTGCATAGTCAATGATTTGGTAGGATTTATTATCTAACAGATACTTTCTGACCATTTTTCTTCAAAATCAGATATCTATTTCATATTAGCTTGCTTTGGAATTAAACCTAAGATCTCTCACTAAACAATTCAATATTTTACATCTGTATAGAAATTTTAAATGTAATAAACTTATCTTGGGCAAATTTAGATAAACATACAAAGTCAGTAGTATCTATGATTGTAACAGTATCCAAAGTAATTATTGTAATAAACATGAAAGACCATGTGATATTACAACTTATAAAACATAATTTAAGTAAATACACAATCATTGCATCATTTTTAAAAACTAGTATTAAAAACAATGTATATATTGTTATAACTCATTCTAGTAAAGTTAAATCGTAAACTTTAATTAATTTCACTATATTATATTCAATGAAATTATTTGACAACTAAAGAAAAAAAGGCAACAATGAAAAAAATGAGTTCAAGAGAAAAATTATTAAACGTTTAAAATATAGCAATTCATGATATTTATCAACAATTAAAATAAAACAACTATTTCCTTATCGAAACATGAAACATGAAATGAAGTAGAGGATCGATGTCTATATTGTATAAAATAATTTAAAATTATACACAATATATATATTTAATTTGATATTATTTTATTAGATAACAAATATTTTAAAATTATTATTTAAATTAAAAGAAACAAATTTATTATTTTCATATAAAAATTTAATAAATATTTTAGGAAGTAAAATAAAATAACAATGTTTAAATTACATTGTTAATCAGTTACTGTAAGAACCTGAGCAAAGAAGGATGATCATTACAACAAAACAAATAATTTAAATAAGAAAATAAAATATTTAAAAATACTTGATTTATATTATGGTTATTAGAAAATAGTTATCATTAGTGGTGTAGCAGGAAAATGTCTACAGTTCACCATATTGAATAACCACACCTTGTCACCAACACAGTAACCCCGAATAAGTTGAATTAGTAAAGAAAATAAAAAGTAAACGAGTCTAGTAGTGAAGATCCAAGAAGAAGAAGAAACCAGCTGCTGGTTCTATCGATAGTGAAACTGATTCTAACGATAGTAATGAACAACCAGGTAAACTTCAAAAGTAAACAACAAAGTCAACTGAAGTCTAATGCTAATAATAAAAAACAAGTTAAAGGCTTTGGACAGAAAAATGGTATTGATTTAGATGCTAAACCATAAAATTACCAAAAAACCATTTGACTTTGATTAAGTGATTTAAAAATTTGTTGGTTTTTTTTATAAGAGGAGCAAAAGGTTCTTGGGGGGAAGAAGGCAAATAAAATATTAAAATGTACAAAAGTAACACTATTCAGATGTGAAAAACGAAGAATAAACTTTGTGCTGTCGTGGTGGCCTCCAGCGTCAGGGCCTGCACTATAGCTGCAGCTATAGTCCAGTGGTCACTTAGTAGAAGCAACTTCTTTACCTCTTGGTCTCGTATGCCGTCTACAAACGCCTGCATAGCACAGAGTTGTTGGATATCAATGATGCCGAATGATAAGCCAGCTAGCCTAATCTCTCCACTTATGCAGCAAATTCCTGAAGAGTCTCGCCTGGTTTTTGGATCCGATGTTTAAGCTGATAGCGGTAAACGTTTTGTAAATGTGTGCTGCTCCAAAGCTGTTACAATCAACTGGTAATTGGCGTTTCATGTAGGCAATGTACGCAGCAAGTTGGCTGCAGATCCCCATAACGATAATTTATGGTTGGCCGCCTTTTCCAACTCTAACCAGTAATTAAATTTTGCAGCCGCTTCAAACTGTAATTTGGTAAACATACCACGACATACTCCCATCAAATATCGGTAGCCCTACTTTTACTTTATTCACTGATTTTGCAAACGATGACAAGTTTTCAAAACTGTGGTCAATAACATGTACGGGCATCACATCCGTAGTAGTTACATTTTGCTTAGTTAAATCAATTCCGTAATCTTTCCTTAATTCTAGTCCAATCTCTTAATTCGTCATCGATTTCCTTTCTAAATTTTCCCTGAACCTTACTAGATTCTTCTTAGACTGATAAAATTTTCTCATTTAGTTTGTCCACACTACGTCCTTTAAACTGTTCCATCTTTCCCATTAGGCCTTTGTGACTAAGATTCTCATTTTAACTGTCTGCAAAATTTTCAAGTTTAACAATTTGTTCTTCATATGTAGAATTTTTCTGTTTTTAATTTTTTAGTTTGACAACTAACGAAAAAAGTCAACAATGAAAACAACAAGTTCAAGAGATAGGCCTGTAAGTTATTAAACGATTGAAACATAGCAATTCACGGTAAATATATATCAACAATTAAATAAAACAACAATGTTCTTAACCGACTCATGTAACCATGTAAATAAGGTCTATCACAAAATAACAAATGTCACCGTAGCGAAAAATCACCTACAATCTATGCACTAACAAATCAGCCAACTTGAACCGCGACGCGACGAACCAACATCAAAACTTCCAGCTGATATTTTTGCGGGTTTTTTCTATACAGCCAACTTTAGACCACATGAGATAACTTTAACGTTTCTGAAAGCTCTTTCTTCAGCTCGTATTTTCAGCAATCATTCACTGTAGCCTTTTCTCCTTCTTCTGTCCTTATCGTATTCTGTTTTTGCTCTAAATGGAAGCCATTAAATTCAGTAATTAATTGTCTGAATTTTTCGCGGGCTTTTATTATAACAGTATATATTATTACAGATGATATGATGTTATCTGTATAAAACAATTTCGTTAAAATTTTGTAAATCTATAATTAGGTACTAATAAAGTGTACTCTAATAACAACCTTATTTTAGAATTGTCTACACAAGCTATAAAATTCCACGTGAAATTTAAGAAGTTAGTTCAAATGCAGTTCATCTGACAGAAAGTAAAATAAAACTTAAAAAATTTCAATGGCTCTATTGTTTGCTTCAGATCGTCACAGTCCTGCACCTCCAGTGCCTCCACAGACTTATCGCTGGGAAGAAATTCGTCGACAGAAATTATTGGGGATTTATCCATGGACACATGTAATGAAACCACCATTTGACCTTGCAGCGTGGGAAAAAGAAAAGTAGGTACTAACATTCAATCAGTTAATTGAATCTTAAACATTTTTTAAGGCACTAAAAATTATCCACCATCATTTACATCTGTAGTAAAACTATCTTGTGAATCGATTTCAGTTTTAGAGGTCCAAAAGTAATTAACTCATTATATAAATACAATTTCTACTTTTTCCCCATTTAATATTAAATAAAAATTAAAAATAAATATATTGATTTATCTTTCATAAGACTTTTGTATAGGTACTCTAATTATCGGAATAAAAATATAATCAAATACTCGTATCATGTCTTTTAGTTAAATGAAGGTCATTACTCGTTTACAACATAAAAAAATCAACCATCAAAGAACACTGGTAACCACTGTCCAGTATGTATAAAAGTAATGGATTTGAATACTAGATTGTGGTTACCGGTGTTCTTTGATAGTTCCTTTGATAGTTCAGATCCAATTAACCATACTCTCTCAGGAATTGTCGGCCTCAGTCTGTACAACAAGACTACACGTTATACATATCATCCTCATCTCATTGGGTATGAGTTAGGTTATTGCTCTTTAAATTGAACAGATTGCAACATACACACATAAGGGATTAAAAAAACTAACTGACAAAGAATGAAAGCTAAGGAATTACTCTGATAAGAAATTGATACGCCCATAATAGGCAGGTGGAGTGTTAAATTAATTGCACTCAATCTGCAGGTTCCAGGACTACAAAAAATAGTTCGGTTTCTTAACACGTGGTCAACCAATTAAATGACTGAATCATAAAAGAACAGAGGTATAAAAGGCATTAGTCAGATTTATCTCCTCTGAGAGTAATGAATTTCATTATACAGCCAGACCCGGTGGTGAATGAAGTGAAGGTGTCATTTGCAGGTTGGAAAGTATGTGCTTTTCGGAAGGCCTGGCATGCTGATAAGCATACTCTTTCAACTCAGTGAGGAAGGCAAAGTAAACCACCTCGTTTATCATAGTTTTGCTTAGTATTACCTCTAGAGGTTCAAACCAGCCTTTCAGCTGTTGACCTAAACAACAACACAAAATCGGTAAAACTATTGATTCATGGTGCATGATGTAGTACTAGACTGCGAAGTGGAAGGTGCTGGTTTAGACAAAGGCCTTTTTTCAACCTTCAATAAATAAAAGACAAGCGAATGTAGAAAAAATTGTTTTACTACAAATAGTTACATACGCTTATGATTACTTTTCAATATAATCTCCTTGATGATGGAGGCATTTGTCGTACCTGTAGACAAGCTTTTCAATAGCCGCTTTTCAAAATGTTGCTGCCAATGAATTTAAATGAGTCTTAAATACTCATTGAACCTTTTCAGAGAATACAGAGAATCTTTTCTTTGCAATTCAGGCAATTTAGTGCCTATCTAAGTCTGGCCAAATTCAAAAGAATTTTTATTTAATTTTTTAGTTAATATAATTGCCCATAACAGTCAGGTGGAGTGAAATTATTTGTAGTCAATCTGTTAAAAAAAATAGTTCTGTTTCTTATCACATGGTCACCCAATTAAATGACTGTATTATTTAAGAACAGAAGAGGTAGAGGTGTGAAAGGCACTAGTCAGATTTTATTTCATCTGAGAGTAATGAATTTCATTATACAGCCAGATCTTGTGGTGAATGAAGTAAAGGTGTCATTTGGAGGGTGGAGAATATGTGCTTTCAAAGGCCCTGGCGTGCTGATAAGCATACTTTTAATTTCAGTGAGGAAGGTAGTGATAAACCGCTTCACTCCTCATTTTACTTAGTCCAGCTTTTTGCTGATGACCTAAACAACATTTAATTTAAAGTTGCAGTAACTGCTTTGCTTATTAGCAATTATAGATTATAATACAGAATCGATGGATTTTATGTGTAATAATTCCAGACCCTAGCCAGGAATTGAACTCGGAATCTTCCACTTTACAATATAATCAGTCCTGACTTTATTTGTGTTTGAGCACTATAAACACTGGGCCAGGGAGACAATCAATTTATTTTTAAATTGCATACTAATAATATTAAATACAAAAGTTTATAGAGAATTTAAAAAAACTTAAATAAGTTGAATACAATACACAAAAAACAATATTGTACATCGTTATCAAAAGGAAAAAACAAATTTTATTTATCAGTATATGTTATAAACTGAATATCTGTAACATAATTTTAATATCTTTTACAAGTGGTGTTTATTACTCTCTTCTGATAAGATCCCTCGTGTATTTTCTACAGTAGATAAAAGTACAGTACACATTAAGTAAATTCATATATGATATATAATGAACAGCCAAAACAAAACTAATTAAATATAACACTCACCTCAGAGTAATACATTCATTCGAGATCTTTCGTCTCTCTCGGAGACATCTTCAGGAATTATTATACTAAACACTAAACACATATAATATTTAAAACAAATATGGTCGAAGACCACGTCAATTACTAAACTATTACAATAACCATGCTGCATGCGATTATTCGGCTGAATGATGGTAGAATCATTTGTTTCAGTTTTATTTCTTATCGCAACTTTGTAACTATTTGAAATAATTTATCGTTATCAAAGTTTTTCTGGCTGTTCATTAAATTTTCCTTTTTATTTTTAAATTTATAAATATAATACTTTTCCAGCTGCCATAATTTGTTACTATTGTAACATATTTCTAAAATTTCTAAATTAATTACGTGACTGCTTATTTTATGCCCTTTCGATAGCAGATGTTCAGCTCCATTTGAATTTTTACATTCCTTTTTTAAATAAGCAGCATAATGCTCAGAAAATCATTTTTTTAACAATCTATTAGTTTTTCCGATGTAACGAAAATTACAGTCACTACAATTGATTTTATATATGCCCTGACAATTATATTTATCATGTGATTTGTTATTATATAATGTTGGTAGATACTTCAATATTTTATTGAAAGGTTTATAAGAGATTTGACATCTGTATTATGGAAAGCGTTGGACAATATATCAGTCATGTTATTAATATATTTTTGTGAACCAAATGACCTTTTCCTGGTGGAGTTTATGTTAACTAACTGAGTTAACTGTTAACAGGTGTTTTTATTTTTGTATTTTTTAAGGACTCTGCTGAATATTTCTATGTCATAATCTTTATTTACTGCCAGTGCTTCTAAATGTTAAATTTGAATTTGAATTTTTTTTTTTCATTACTACTATACATGAATGTTCTGTGAATTAAATGATAGAATTTTCCTATTTTATGTTACTAAGTAACTTATGTAAATATTACCATATGTATTACTGCTAAGTCCGAATAAATGAATTTTTATGAGTAAAGTAAAAAAAGTAAAAATAAAAGAAAAAATACGTAGATATAGGTACAAGACAATGATAATGATGATAAAACAAAAGATAAAGATAGAAAATTAGAATCTGTATTTTTGTATTCAAGAAAGACCTATTTTTAAATACAGGATAATGAACTGTCATCACATATGAATACTATACTGTGTATGAACAAATGTATTTGAACTGCTTTTATGTACATTCATACCATAACCATTTACATTAACCCACAATAGGTGAAAATTGGCTACAAAATTAAATATAAATTCCAAATTTATGCAAATTTTTACCCAGATCTATAAAATTATAAAATTTACTTTAAAAATTTAGAAACAGCATAATTTTGTAATGTTTCTCCGTTGTTTATTTTTGTAGCATTGTCTAAGAGTTCATTTTACTTTATTTTATTAATGCTCAATGAAATAAGACGGGTGTTATAAGTTTTATGCGTGTGTCTGTAGCTTGTAGCTCCCAAACAGATGACCGATTTTGATTGTTTGTAAGGTGACTTGATTATGAGTGTTCTTAGCTATGATTCATCAAAATTGGTCAATTGGAAGTAGTAGTTAATTCGTGCGATTTTTCACTTTTTGCGATTTTTTTTAAACACAGCTATTATGATTTTTTTAAATTGTCATTTATTATGGTCTACAAGATAGGATATGTGCCATGTCTGCTGAAATTCTTGAGGGGGCCTGTGCTCTCGTTTAAAAAACTCTTTTGTTAAGATTGCGGCCTTAATATGCATTCTAGGGCAAAAGTATACATAATCAAAGTTGTAGAACATTAAAAAACCTTTAATCTTAAGTTCAAAAATTTTTTGTACAACACTTAGTCGTCTTCAAAAATGGAATGACACTTGGAAAAATTGTCCACCCAGTAAACTTCACAATGTCAGAGAAAATATTTTTGAAAAACAACCCATACAATTCACCAACCGGCGTGATCAAGTAATACAAACAAGACTCAGAATTGGACATACTTTTCTCACACATGGACATCTACTCACAAGAAAACCTCACAACACCTGCAATTACTGTCACTCCAAAATCACAATACAACACATCTTTACTGACTGCACATCTCTGGAAACGTTTCGGCGCAGATTTAACTTGCCACGCGATATACACAAATGTTTTAAAGATGAATACAATACATCCAGATCTATGGATTATATCAAATTCTTGTACTCGCGTGGATTACTCTAAAAACTGAATAGAACTTTCATCAAGATTGTGAATGTTTATTTTGTGAAATTGTTTGCATTTTGTTTATATTCTTTGTTACTAATGTTAGCCACATTGTTAGTTTTTAAGTTTTTATAAGTATATTATTAATAATCTGTTGTAGAATAACATTCTAGAAGTCACTAAAAACCTGGTTGTTGATGTGACCTTAAATAAAGTATTAAAAAAAAAACACTTTGTTTAGAAGCAATTAGTGATTTTCTGTTTTTATTTTCATGAAAATCTGTAAAAAAATGTATACCATAGCATTATAATTGTATACATTTATAATACTATAAGTTTAAAAAGAATGAAATAAAATTTTTTAGAAGGTCACAAACCTTCTACTGAGGTTCTATATGGTAAGGCAGAGACTGCTACATAAATGTAATGTTTTTGCTGATGATTGGTGGTTGGTTCAGAAATTGGATGAGCTCCAAAAATCTGTGTATGTCCTGTGTAAATTGCATGAAGATTTAAATTCAGAATTTCTGCCATGAAAATTAAGGTAATGGCGTTCAAGGAGAAATGTCCGGTTCGATTGAAGATTGGCATAAATGATGCGATAGTGGAGCAGGTGTCCTATTTTAATAAACTGGGTTGTGACGTAGGAGTAGACTTGGATTTAGACATCGAGCGGAAGATAAGTAAGTTCCAAAGGATTTGTGGCACAATCAATAGGACATTGAAGAACAGGGCCAGACCTTATACAAAAATTAAGTTTTACAAGATGATGGCAACTCCAATAATAATCCAATTATTATCCAATAATAATGTATGGGAGTGAAGCATGGGTGACCACGACAAGGAATGTACAAAGGATCCAAGCAGCGGAGATGAGATTCCTGTGAAGAGTTAAGGGATGCTCGAAATTGGATAGAGTGTGGAATGTGGATATAAGGAAGGAAGGAGCTCCAAGTCTACTGCCTGAATGAGAAGATTGAGGGGTATTGCGAGCGATGGACGAGACATCTGGACAGAATGCCAGACCACAGAATACACCTCCAAGTACACTGTTATGCACCGGTTGGACGAAGAGATGTGGGAAGACCTTGGAAAACATGGATATAAGCTAAGAGTTTCAAGTTTGTGAGTTCAGAACAGGCGACTGCTTAAGCCTTGAAAGAAGAAAAAGAAGAAGAAGAAGAAAACTTACTGAAGAACTAATAACCAGGTTTATGAGATTACTTTGAAGAAAAGTTGACTAAATTACGATATTAAATAAAAACGTTTAACGTTTAAACTAAATGTTATGAAATAAAACATAGGAAACCTATTTCAAAATAGTTGATTTGAGGAATTAAAACTAAATCTTCTATTAAAGTTACGTTAGCATGTAGTATCATTGGGTAATAAGATGGAATTTGGCTCTATACCAAAATGTGAGAGCAACAAACAGTATATTCATTTTCCAGGTTTTAGGCGGGAAACCAAACCCGGAATTTTCAGCTTATAAGTCGAGTATGTTAAGAATTCGTCTACCACAATGTTAAAACATTTATTTTATGAAAACTGTTAGTTCATATTAATCTACATAATTTAGTTTTAGGGTTTTTTATAAGTTTAAATGAATACAGTAATGTATATTCTGTTACAAGGACAGTTTTAAGAATAAAGTAGACATTAATGAGATAAAAATCCTAAAGAAAATAAAACATTCAAATAAAAATGAAAATTTAGAACGTATGTTAAGAAGTAATAAAGAGGTACATCAGAATGGAAAAATAGAAAAGATAACAGACTCTGTGAAAAAAAATCAGTTGTATGGACATAGCCATAAAATAGACCAGAAAAAATGGATTTACGAAGAAGTAATTTGATAAATGAAAAAATTACAAAACATAGATAGATGTTTCAAAAAATATTAATAAAACAAATAGAATTTGGGGGTTCCAATAGAAAGAGAAGACTACAGATACCAACAAAATAATGGTCAGAAGAAAGGGGAAAAAAAAGTTCGTGACAATATGAAAAAGGCTAGGGAAAGACATAAAAATAGCAAAGAGAAAGAGAAAACATCAAACGTAAGAAATAAGTAATTTAACGTGGTACGCCGAAACGATAAGAAGAAGAGATAGTAATTTTGTTTAATTTTTAATTTGGTAGTAGGCCTTTTAAAAATTCGTTTTAAAAGTTTTAAATGATTCTTTACTTGATATTTTTATTGTTGTTATTATTATACACAACATAATATTATAATTAATAATCATTAATAGTATCATTTAGTTATAGTATCATTAACAATTAACAAAAAAAAACAATTAAAATTATAATTAAAATCGCATTGCATCCAAGTGATCTCATGTTGTTATTTTTTTAAGTGGGGATGTAGTCACAAATTGTAATGAAGTCTTTAAATACAGTGTAAAACAATTTAAGAAAATATTCCCTCTCGTTGCAGAAGCGCTAAAATATTAGTATATTTATAAACTGTATCTTAGGAGAAACCGTGAGCTTAAGGTGTGCAGTACAGTAAAAAAAAAAATTGTCTTTACTCTGTGTCACAGCTAACAACTACACAACCAATAAACTTAATGGACGGACGATTCGATATCGAAAAAAGTGGAGGGATGTAAGCAAAATCAAATTAAAACCGAAAATATTTATAAATAGTTCTAATTCAAGGTTGTCTACATTTAAAATTGTAAAGAATCTTTTCGTTTAATAAAATAATCCGAAAAAATTTAGGTAGTACTTTTAGACTGAATAAAAATATGTTGTTATAGATTTTAAAACCCTAATATCATATTTTGATAAATAATATGTGACAATCTAATAAATATTTATTTTTTATCGGTTAATTTTAAAGATTGTTTTATTAAATTGTAGTTATAAAAGAATATTATATTCTTATGACGTTATTACAGATTTAGATATTTGATCATTTAATTGATTAATATATCAAAAGTTATCGTAACAGATATAAAAATTGATTGTTAAATTATTTTAATGCATTGTGTTGGTACATATAGAGATTGAATAGGGCCAATATATATTATGCAGTTTTTTCGGGACTTAAAACGAAACGAGCGAAGTGACAAGATAGTTGGTTTTCTAGTGTAGATAAAAGGAGACAGAAATAACATCGGGTACCAGTAGCGACTGAACTGGCAACGAAAAAAGCATGCGCGAAACAAGGAAGTTTTAAACAGTTAAGTGGGAGGAGTTGCGGGTGTGGATCGGGATGAATAGGGACGCGGATGGACCTCAAGACCGGGATCGGGAACGGGATTCAAGTAGGGATAGTAAAGATAGTTGTAGAGCGGTAAGGTGCGGTTGTCAGTATTTTCAAACAGATAGCTTACTACCGGAAAGACAGAGTTTAGTGGGAACTAAACCTGTGAGCCGACCATCAAGTAGGCAATCGCATCACGAAACTGGCAGAACGCATGCTACAATGGGGTCAGTACTTACATTATTTAATAAATCTTTATTATTATATACATTACATCATACTTTTAATAATTATCTAAACAATTACACGCAGTGAGAATAATAGGTACACGCTTAAATATGAGCATGTAAATATAACATGATATTATTTTATTATCTTTAATGTGTCTAGATGCTTGAACTAAGTGCTGTTAAAATCGTTAATTACTCAAGTAATTTAATACACAAAATACGAACTTACGTGAAAAGAAAAAAATATTTGTATTAAAAACATCCAGTTTGGTGTAATAGTAAATTTAAGTTAACAGCTTAAATAAAATTTGTATTTCAAAATAAGTACTACATAAATACAAACTTAACACATTCAATGCTGAGCAATTATGAGGTATCTCTTCCGTCTGGCAGATTACTCGAACAGCGTGTTCTCAGTTGGCTTTATGTAGGGCCTACAACTTATGTTACTAAAGTTTTTATAGATTGATTGTATTTGCGACCTATACATGGATTTATGTTTGCTAACAACATAAAAGTAAACAATCCAATTTTCTTTTTAGGTTCATTTTCGCCTGTTTTAATAAAAATGTAATTCTTGTTTGAATTTCTCCATTTAGCGTTACGATTTACACGTAATTTCTTATATAAGTTTAAACTACAAATAATATACTTTTAAAGTAAATCTAAAAATTTAAGCTATTTTGAATCGATACCCGCGAAGATACTAAATTCACTTCATCTGTACCTGTGTGGCTTCGACTGTACCCTGAAACCCGTTAAAAATACTGAACGAGTATTACTATACAAAGGTATAGTATGTATTTCTCGTATGGCGAAAATTTTATAAACGAACTGCACGGATACAAAGAAAAAACCTTTCTGAGGGCTATAGCAACAAACTGATATCTGACAGGCAGTGTCCCTCCGGAATTACTTAAAATGATAACAAACAGAATCCACTAGGTGCGATGGCAGCCTGGCGGTAACACCTTCCCACGATCCGCTAGGCGAGTTTCTTACACTGAATGTGTTAAAGGTACCATTCATTGATAAAGGATGCTACAAGAATTTTTATCAACTAATTTATTGATTATTATTAATGAGTAATTCTTTATAATATTGATTTCCAATAAAGATTCGTGTAAGAAACTCTTGAATAACTACCACATACATACAGATAATGTATTTTTGAACTATTTTAATATAGTTTTATAATAAAGATTACCTTAAAATAATTACGGTAACAAACACAACACAATACATAGATTCATTAATACACAACCGACAATCATATGGAATAAAATAGTAAAACTATGAATAGGAATTACAAGTAATGTGTATTAAAGAGGTCAGTTGTTATAAACAAAAACGGTTGTCTATTCAAAAATAGGTTAAAGTTGAAGAAATTTTAAAATAGAATATTCGTAAGCAATGTCTAACTATAGAAAACCCCCCGTGAAGTGAAACGTAAAAATAACGTAGGCTTAATTCGTCTTGTTCCGGTTTTTTTAATTCTATATACTAGGTCATTAGTTCGGATACAGTACTTTGTGGAATTGGTTTTTAAATTTCAAAAATTTAACTTGAAAACAGATTTGATAGCTTCACCTTAACAAACGGAATCATGATCGACTGATCAACAAGACGGTCTGATTCACCTTATTATATGAGATCATTTTTTATACTCTTGTACTAAAAATCTATCAGCTATTGTTGTATTAAACAAACAAAATCATTCTGGTTTTTATTTTTCAAGAAAACGGATACCGAAATTCATTCTGATTGTTTTCTAAAAAGATAAATTATTTATAAATATATTCACAAAGTGTTACCAAATGAATAGGTTAAAAATGTAAGCAATCGTACAACCCAAACTTCCTAAGCAAATTACAATGTAACAACTGGGTACCATATATAATTAGACGACTTGAAGGCCGAATAAATTTTTTAAGCAACAAAAATTACATGGGACAAAATTTCGGCAACATAAAAACATTGTTCGACAATATTCTTTAATTTTTTAGATTTTCTTAGTAGTTTTTTTAAGTATGGTTAACATAAAACACATGTAATTATTTTGAAAACAAAATTGATTTTAGAATAACCAGCCTGGGCAAAACGTACTGATACTACTTTTGTAACAAACCTTTAATAAACATCTTATCCCCCCCCCCCACCAAAAAATTAGAACTGATGACGTAACATTCAACGCACCTTGTACATTTTTATATAACTTTTACTTAGTGACCGATTAACAAAGTTTAATGTTTATGATCTGCTTAATGCTATAAATTGTTATGACAGAATTAACTTAAACATTTATGAATTATTTAGTTTTTATAAATAAATAAACAAAATATATTTTCAGGTACGTATGTTTTTGAGTTTTCTTGTAAAGTAATTTTTATTATTAAAGTAATTGTTAACGCTAGATAGACTACTTTAAACTAATATTCTTCGATAATTCTAAAACTTTTTTTAACAAATGCCATTTTTATTGTTAATATTAATCTTGTCACATGACTGGCTAATAATTTTAGCTCTTTTGCAATTTGCAGTAATTTCACGTTTAACGGAGCCCTGTTCATCCGGACTGAATTTTAGATTTTTTGTCAAATCAGATGAAGACAAATTTCAGCACAGAACAACTGATTTAAACAGCATTGGAGTTTCGCCAACGCTAGAAAAACTGATAGCTCATTTTAAGAATCTGACACGACGAGTTTTTAACCTAGAAGCTCTTCCGTTAAGACCTATTCCGACAACTTTAGTTTACTAGCTGCTAGTACTAGCAGGACAGAACTGTCGGTGACCGTTCCCACGGAGCTAGTTAATTATTGCCAGTGCTCTGAAAACACAATATGTGAGTTGTGTGTGTATTGCTGTTCAAAGTACACCTTACTAGCAACTAGCAACGATTCCAAACATTAACAGCGTGCTAGTTTTCTAACGTTAGTCAATCATGTGACTAGTAAAATCAAACATGTTCAGTCACTTGCGCGCTAGTGAATACTAGCGCTTTAACTAAACTAGCTGCTAGTTGTTCGATCCCACGACGCTAGTCTACTAGAAGCTAGTAAATTAGCGTCATGGGACTAGGCCTTAAGAAAAAGCGTGATCATCTTTGGAGCGGAAAAATTGTTAAGGATCTTATTATTTTCAACAAGAAAATTTAAAAAAGTTCAGAAAACTATGTAATATACGTATTGACGTTTCTTCTTTTGGTTTACATTCGGAACACTTTTAATCAATTGTCTGTTTCATAATCATAGACACCCGAGTTTGAACCCTTGCATCTCCAAAACTATGAGTCGGATTTCAACATATTTTTACATCAAAATTTAGCTCATTTTATTCTGCGTTTACCTATAATAGTCCTATATTTTTAAAGTTGTTTAAAAATGGACATATCGAGGTTGGAAGACAAAAAGTTCGGTTTTTATGCTGCTGAAACAAATTTCATGGGTTTAGAGGCGTGTAACTCCATAATTATTTGACCGATTTTGTTGAAAATAAAATTACATTCACAGGTTGTATTTTGTACATTTGTGAATAAATGATTATCTAAGTTAAAAAAAAACAAAATTATGTTTTATCCATCCTGTTTTTTTATCTCTAATGTTTGTACGTTGCAATCTGTTAAATTCAAAACAATTAGCAACCCCATGACCCAATGAGATGAGAATGCCGTGTAAATGAGGTGTAGTCTTGTACAGACCCAGGCCGACTATTCCTAAATAGTTATAGTTAATTGAACCCAACCATCAAAGTACAACGGTAACCACTATCTAAAATTCAATTCCGTATAAAAGTAACTACCTTTACTAAAATTGAACCAGGAACCTTCTGTTATTGTGTGCAAAGAATTTAATTATTCGTTTTCTTGTTTCATTTGTTTGTTTCGGAAAATTTAGTGAATACTTCGTCATTTGACATTAGCGTATTTATAAATTGGTTGTTTTCTTGTTTAATCTTTGAGCCTAAAATTTTCTTTTTAGTTTATCTTTTACCTTTCTTTAATCTTGTACGGTGGTTTATTAAGCTGAGGTTGACGTTTCTAATTCATAAAGCGCTTTTGATAGGATAACTACCCAATTTGTTTATTAAAATATTTTTTATTCCTTAATACAGTTGTTGTTTAGTCATTTTTCATTGCAAAGTTTTTCGCTAGTTTTTAGTTCAAAATAATAGGTACAGTGATTATAATCTTCATATTACTTGAATCGTGTTTCTTCTTTCATCCGAATTTTCGATTATTCGGACCGTTGCCTGTACCGTCATGTTCGGCTGATAGGGAAATTACTGTATTAGAAACGAATAAAAGGTAAGGAAGAAAAATTCTCCGACCTTTATCGATAAGTGAAACTAGAATCTACGAATTACACTGCCCACAGAACTAAAAAATAATGTATTAATTATTTTCTACAAGTATCACATAATAGATTATCCAAGGAATGGCCTTTTCTGAATTATTCTTGCTTAAATGAAATCCATTATTAACTTATTCTTCAAATTGTTCAATTTTACATTTTGTTAACGTAGCAAGTTACACATATTTACTTTCACATACAGAACTACTAATTATTCTTTTACCGTTAAAGATTTTAGTTTCTGCTTGTCAAAATACATTTTCACTTTTATTTACTGCCGTTAAACTTCAGACATAACAAAAAAGTGACTTACTTGTTCTGTTATTAAAACTTTTACTATCAAAATTCGTGTCTGTTTTTGAGTGAGAGTTGATGTTCATGTAATTCTCTTGCAAAACATCTGGTGAGAATTCTAACAATCCAGATTTTTTTACACTTTGGTATAACAATTAATAACGTTTTAATTCCGGAACTTTTATCTATGTAATATATTATAGCCAAATTGAGAAGAGAAAGTACATTAGTAATATAATATACCACATGATAATATTATTATTACATGAATTGTTTTGTAAATAATAAATTACATCTAATTAATCAAATGTCAAAAATTTATAGTTGATGTTTTATTTTTATATACGGTTATACTAAATTAAATTGTACATAGTTATATAACGATGCGGAATTAGATGTATAAAATATCTTTGATCATTTAATTGGCTGTGTTTGTTCGGAGGTCTTGTAATTGTTTATATTGTTTAAAAAGAAATAGGTATTTTCATTAAATAAATGGTAATTTTTTATCTATTTTTTAAGATACTTTGTCTGGCCTCTCACTACATATCCTACCGTAAAAATAAGGAGAAAGACAAAAATAAATTAAATATGATTAATACTGTGGAAATCGGAGTAAATTGAATAAAACTTTTTTCTTCTACTTAACAATTTCTTTAAGAATACAAAATTGGGGTGCAGCCAAGTAACTTACATCAAAAATACCTCTCTCCGTTGGTATCTCTATACATACAAATCCATTCTTCTCGACGGTAAATCTTTCAATTCGTTTTGGCACAAGACGTGGCTTCTTTAACCATTCTTCTTTACAAAAGTTTTTCAATAATAATAACTTAGTGAAATTTCTTCAACAATCTACAATTTCCTGCTCTTGGAAAAATCATCAGTTTTTATAGTACCGGTAGGAAAATTAATAATAATTACTTTATAAGTTTATTATAAGCTAACGTTATTTGTTTAAAAAAAGATAACTTCGTAATTTCAATAACTAGTTTTAAAATATTGTTTTCTAAAAGTTATCGACTTCTAGTAATTTTTTTTGATAATGTAAGTTAGTTTTAAAGACACTGTTGTGATTTTTCTATCTACATATTTTTCTTAAAAATGCCAAATAATACAGTTCATTTTCTATAGTCCGACACTTCACTACGAAACATCTAGTTTTCCGGCACTCAGCCGAAAGGCTGGTTTGAACCTCTAGAGGTTTTACTAAGTAAAACGAGGAGTGAGATGGTTTACGTTTGCCTTCCTCACTAAATGGAAAAGTATGCTTATCAGCATGTCAAGCCCTCTAAAAATCACCTAAATTCCACCCTGAAAATAACACCTGCCCTTTATTCACCACAGGGTCTGGCTGTACAATGAAATAATCATTCTCAGAGAATATAGCTTTGACTAGTGTCTTTTATACCTCTACCTTTTATGTTTTTAAATATTTTAGTCTTATCAGCAGATCGAATGCAAATAATTTAACACTCCACCTGCCTGTTATGGGCAAATGAAGTGATATAAAGATGAATAATCCCCAAACCTGACTGGGAATCGAATCTGGAACCCCTGACAAAGAAGCCAGTTGTGCTGACCACTACACCAATTAATCTTGGCCGGCCATTAAATCTTGATTTGTATAAATTTTCTTAATTGTATAAGATATTGTATTTGCTTAATAGTGTAAGATATTGTTTAATTCGCTATCATAAGTCTTTTCTTTAATAAACTGGGCGTATTTCTCATTGTGAATACATTTTTTAATTGTCAATACAGTTATCCATTTCATATTGTGTCGGATTAGAGAGACGCTTCTCTATTACTTGTAGAATCGTCTTTTAACTTATTTTTTTCTTGAACTTCTTTTAAGATTAACTCTCTTAATTAAATAACATTTTAGCAAAATAACGATTACATAATCTTTAATTAAAAAATAAGTTAAAATTTTAAATTTATCATAACCTTAATTTAAAAATATCACGAGAATAAGTCTCTTGCGTGCGTACGTACTGTGATAGCATTTTAACAGTGATAGTCATACAGGCAAATGTCCGGCACTAAATTTAGAAAGACTAGTAGACGGTTCTCAAGGCTGTATCTAATAAGCAAGCTATGTCTTTGAAAATATCTTCACTAACGATAAGTAACCTACGAAAAAGGTATTCAAAATAAAGAAAGATACTTTACAAACAGGAATTTCAATTTCTTTAGCTTAATTTAAATAACAATACACGAATAATATACAGTAGAAATATCATTAAAATTAATAGTGCGTAATTTTGTTACGTACAGTAATGCATTCATTCCCACCTAGTAGTAATTTAAAAAATATTAGACTAATAAAAAATAAAAATATAAAATCAAGTACGTACTTTTTTATTATCGTTTAGTATAATTAGTTTATTTCTTTAAATAGAATATATCAAATTTTAAATTACAGTACACAATGATCTATGCGCAGCTACTCAAATTCAAAATATTTAGTATTTAAGTAGTACTGGGAAAATGCCATTGTACAGCCCTCCGATCAACCCAATTCTATAGAAATGCTGAAAAGTTAACTGAAACTTATCCGCATATAATCATTTATCAGAGAATTGAACCTCTGACTACCACTCGCAACAAACACTAATTTAATTGACGCCTACATGCCAAAAATATTCACTTAAACAAAAATTAATTGAAAGGTTCTTCATATCCCAATATCAGAATGTAAATTAATCACTTCAAGGGATTTTTTCAAAAAAAAACTCCCAATTTTTTCTACATATTGTCATAGTAAATATTTGGGCGGCACACTGGTGTAAACACAACTGGCTTCCATGCCAGGGGTCCTGGATTCGATTCCCGGTCAGGTCTAGAATTTCATCATCACTCGTTTTCAATATCACCCTTCAGTGCATGCCTTAGCCAACAAAAAAAACCTTTAAAAACAATACTTAGTATGTGCGATAATGTACTATATTTCTTTAAAATGTAAAGCCTCATAAACTGATTGGTCATAAACGATTGGGTTATGGAACATTATTGAGGTACGTTGTCAAAAATTTAGACCTTGGTCAAGAATAAAATTTAGTCACTACAATTTTGTTATTTCTGTTAGCAACCTCAATACATACAATCTCTTTTCATGAAGTATAGGGACGTACCTTCCGTATATTAATATAAAAAAACCTATTTTATGTTAAATTAGTTCACACCACAACAGGGTGCAGATTAAAATAAACCGGGACTATGTGGATCGTTGTAATTCACATTTGTTTGTGGCAATTTTTGAAATTGTCATCTATCATTTTGTTTTGTCCGTTCGTCACACCCAGATGTCAAAAACTACAAAAGATAGCAAGAAACGCTTTTCGGATTCGTAATCTACACAAAAAGTTAGTGGGCCTAAATTGGGTTTTTAGTTCCGGTTTTGAGCAGAAGTGGCCCAACCGGAAGTCAAGAAATCAAAGTCGGAATTTAGAAACAAAAATAATGTCATTCGATTCCCCTTACAGAGTAGGTACAGAAATCACTATGGTTTTTGCCATAAGTCAAAGGAAGCCATTTTTTTAATTTCCACCAGCCATGAGACACGTCGTCTCATGAAAGGGATTTTTTTTAGTTTTTTTCTTTTTAGTTTGTTTAAAGACGCATCAACAAGCTGTTGATGACAGTAAAAAATTGATCACCGACTACTTTGGGTTAAGGAACGGTAGGTTTGAACAAGTTGTAATTTTCTAGATTATAGCCGGGAATTAAATCTGAGACCTTTCGCTTTGCAGTGTAGCACTCTAACGACTGGGCCATGAAATTTTTGGCTTTATTTTTTAATCGGGAACTGTTTTTAGTTTCAGACAATCATCCAATTTTATCGTCGTTCGTTGCTGATTTTTACTGTGAATTTGAACAGGGACGCCCCGAACGTGGTTTGTTCATGTATGACTATTAGCTAGTTGGTTACTATACAAAGTCGCTCGCCCGAACACTTTGTTAGCGACTTTCTACCAGCTGACTGTGCTGACCTGAAGGTTCAAAACAAATTTAAGTTTACTTTGTTGACAAACATCTTTCTTACAGACCGAATAACAACTTTCCGATCATTAAACTAAAGTAATAATTTTATAAATTATCTTTAAAATTACATAACGATTATAGATTTCAACCGAAATTGAACATAATTGTTTGTGAAAGTAGAAAAGAATCTTTTAAAGCCTACCAACCGTTATTACAGTATGTAAACATTGGGTACGTATTTGGTTATTTATACGTCCACATAATTTTATAGTAATTCACTCTACGTATGCATCAAAGTGGATAACAAACGACGCTGAAGACTCAAACGTACTAACTCATTTCTTTTTTAAGACAAGGAAATCCTTGACTTGTTCGCAGTAATACATTACATTACAATACAGTACCTATAATTTTAATCTGAAAATAGAACGTGAGAAATTCTGCTGAGTTTGTTTAAATCCTTCTTTTCAATAAAATATTAGCGTTTATTTATTTGCATACATTAAAGATAAATAAAATAATTATTAGGCCTACTATTTAAATTAATATGTTGTTGCTTGTAAATTTGTATTTTTTTTTTTTGCTATTATTACACAATAGCCAATTATGAAGTAATGCATTCCAACCTGATGATATACATTTATTTTCGAAATGCTTATGTCGTTTTAAATATACTCGTATTTTTTGACAACGCAACGTAATTCTTTATAGACGTAGACGTATTTACAAGTCAGGACAGTGACTTTTAATTTTTACATTTCAATAAGTTTTTATGGTTTTATCGCATAAGTAACTAAATAATCCGACTTAAATTTTTTTACTTCCAGTCGAAACTGGAACTTTAAACCCTATGGTTACTGTATCTACTCTTTAAGAGGAATCGAATGACACTATTTTTGTTTCCGAATTCCGACTTTGATTTCTTGAATTCCGGTTTTGGGTGACTTCCGTTCGAAACCGGAACTTTAAACCCAATTCAGGCCCACAAACTATTTGTGTAGATTACTAAACCGAAAACCGTTTGTTGCTTACGTTTGGTTGGCTTGCTTATGATAGCAGGTGGAGTGTTAAATTATTTGCACTTGATCTGCTAGTTCCAGGGCTAAAACAAATAGTTCTGTTTCTTATCACATGGTCGGCCAATTATATGGCTAAAGCTTTTAAGAACAGAAGAGGTAGAGGTTGTAAAAGACACTAATCAGAGGTATCTCCTCTGGAAGTAATGAATTTCATTATACAGCCAGACCCTACGGTGAATGAAGTAAAGGTGTCATTTGCAGGTTGGAAAGTAGGTGTTTTTTAGAAGGCCAGGCATACTGATAAGCGTACTTTTCCAATCAGTGAGGAAGGCACTGGTAAACCACTTCACTCTTTGTTTTACTTTGTAAAGCCTCTAGAGGTTCAAACCAGCCTTTCGGATGATGACCGAAACAACACAACTGTAGCTTTAGAATTTTAGCCCTGGAGTAAGATTTATTCTTCTTTAGCTTTTAATCAATGTTATTTATAGTTTTCTTTTGCCAACAACGGGCAGGTGGAGTGTTAAATTATTTGCACTCGATCTCTTAGTTCCAGGGCTAAAAAAAATAGTTCTGTTTCTTATCACATGGTACATATGACTGAGGCATTCAAGAACAGAAGAGGTAGAGGTGTAAAAGATTTAGTCACAGTTATCTCCTCTTGTAGTTTCTGACTTTGCTTTCTTGACTTCCGGTTTTGTGCCACTTACGGTTACAACCGGAACTTTAAATCCAATTTAGGTCCACTAACTTTTTGTGTAGATTACGAATCTGAAAACCGTTTATTGCTTACGTTTGTTTAGCTTGCTTACGATACCAGGTTGAGTGTTAAATTATTTGCACTCGATCTTCTAGTGCTAGGGCTAAATCAAATAGTTCTGTTTCTTATCACATGGTCAGCCAATTATATTACTGAAGTATTTAAGAACAGAAGAGTTAAAGTTGTAAAAGACACTAGTGAGAGTTACCTCCTTTTGTAGTTTCTGACTTTGATTTCTTGACTTTCGGTTTTGAGCTACTTACGTTCGAAACCAGAACTTTAAACCCAATTTAGCCCACTAATGTTTTGTGTAGATTACGAATCCGAAAACTGTTAGTTGTTATCTCTTGTAGTTTTTGATATATGGGTGTGACGGACGGACGTATATTGGAAATAAACGTATGGCAATTATAAAAATTACC
This sequence comes from Catonia carolina, assembly GCA_035578175.1. Taxonomy (NCBI): domain Eukaryota; kingdom Metazoa; phylum Arthropoda; class Insecta; order Hemiptera; family Achilidae; genus Catonia; species Catonia carolina. Next base: position 70,725,470 of record JAQMRL010000008.1, read on the forward strand.
ATCAATAATGAGATAAATCTATGGTAATTATGTTTAATATAGTTCGTGAAGCTATAATGTATAATTACTGCATCTTAATCATTTAACTTAGAAACGTCTTTTACGAAAAATACGTGCAAGGAAAATATTATTGAGATAGTTCATGAATGTCGTAGTTTGCATACTAATGATACTCAACAAAATACTTAAGTGAACAGAAAACAACAATAAGTTAAGAATTTTCCAAGGTTTCAAGGTTATGTATTTTTATTCTTTGGGTTACGTAATATCTTTGCCGGTACTATTTTTATGTAGTTTAAAATTATAACCGTGGATATAGTATTGTATATGCTTCGTTTTTATAGTGCATTACATGAATGTAACAATTTAAAAATATTATTAAAATGTATTTTCTTCAACTTAAAAATAATTTATGCAGTACTAATGCATAAATCTTAAAGCAATTTGGTAGTAATTGTTTTCTGGTAACTGCCCTCGTAAAACAAGCAACTGTTTACCGTAAAATTTAAATTACGGCATAAATATTATACGACCAAAACAATCGTAAAATTACTATAAATAAGGTACGATGATCAGTGAATATTTACCAATACTACGAGTATATTTCATTTTTAACCGATATTAAACTAATATTTGCTAGTTTTAGGGCTAAAAACCGTTCTGTTTCTTATTTAATAGTCTGCTATAGTCACTTGAGTCACGAGTTTGCCCTTGTTTGCAATAAGAGGTAAAGGGGGAAACGCACCAGTGCGCATGCGCGACTGCTTAAATTTTAGTACGACAAACATAACAACTTATACTTTACCCAGAGTAAATACAGTATATCGCGGAACCTTTTGCAGGTTGACTGTACGAATGTAACTGTTTGTTACCGTAAACACAAATGTCAGTTTCTCGAAACGTGGTCGAACTATTACTACACAGTGCTGAACGCAATGTAATAAAATGTTGTGAAGTTGAAGCTAAACAAAAATGCCTATCCGTGCCTCTTAACAAAAGCTGTGAGCGAGCGGCTAGCTACTGTGATGTTTCTCTTTCCATAATTCGAAGAATAAAGAAGGAAATGAAGGACGTGAAGAAGCTATCCTTTAACAGTTTTGTTAACACCTGGTAAAAAAAGGAAACGGTTAAGTAGATAGTAGAGAGACTGATAATGAAAACGCCGATGACAGCAATAGTAAAGAAGGCGTTCATTCGTAATTACAGTAAATCAAACATTTCTAGTCATGTAATTAAGCTGTAGGCAATATACAGGTCATACTTATTTCTTATAAGGTTTATAAAAAAAAATTTCTCGGAATAAACCACAGCTTACAAAATGTATCCAGAAACTGCACGGTAGTGAAATGTACGAGTAGTGTCTCACCGTTGAGGATGGCAGCACTGCAGATATTTCACGTCCCTTCCTCACAGCCCATTCAAACGCAAAAGGCAATCTCGAGGCTTCAGTATCTATAATTGTATGATTGAAGCATTTGAGAATAGAAGAGGTAAAGGTTTAAAAGATACTAGTCAGAGTTATCTCCTATAAGAGAAAAGAATTTCATTATACAGACAAACCCTGTGGTGAATGAAATGAAGGAGTCATTTGCAGGGTGAAAAGTAGATGTTTTTCAGAGGGCCTGGGCATGCTGATAATGGTAATGGTTGCTGGCATTTCTCCCACCACCTCCCATCCGATTAGTCGCCAGAAGGCAGAGACCCGGTGGCCGTTCCGTATAACTCTTAATTTCAAATGTGACGGCGACTGTCCCCTTGTATAAAATACTAAGTTAAATAAATTAAATTAATTAAGTTTGAGGGCGAGTTGGAGCCAGGTCCTGGCATGCTGATAAGCATATTTTTCCACTCAGTAGGAAGGCAGTGGACCTCACTCCTCGTTTTACACAGTAAAGCCTCTAGATCAGTGTTTTTCAACCCGCGGCCAACCAAACGATTTATTTTCAATAATTTTTTGGATTTAATGGCTTTTCGATAACCACAACAGTGGTTAAATGATCAATGATGATATGAATTATCAGCAGTGGTCAATGATACAAAGAACAAAGAGTTTTGGCAGTACATACGAGGTGTGGATATTAAATAACGAGACTAACGTAAAAAAATTTATTTTTATTTTATACATAATCACTCCTTTAGGCCTACGAGGTGTCGCTATTAAATAACGAAACTGGCGTAAAAAAATTTATTTTAATTTTATACATAATCACTTATTGTCACCTTCAATATATACTCCTTTTTATCCCTACAATGCTCCATGCAAATTTTCCATAGTTGGAAACAGTGCTGGACGTCATCTTCTGTCAGCTCCTTCAGGACACGTGCCGCTTTCTCTTTTACAGCTTCCACAGACTCAAATTTTGTCCCTTTTAATGCAAATTTCACCTTAAGGAACAGGTAGAAGTCACATGGTGCAAGATCTGGTGAATAAGGTGGATGTTCTAACACTGAGATGCTGTACTTGGCTAGGAACCTCTTGACAGATAACGTGGAATGAGTTGGCGCATTCTCTTGGTGGAGAACCCATGGTTTGTCTTTCCACATTTCGGGGCGTTTTTTCCTTACTCTTTGACGTAGTTTAGAAAGTACCTCAAGGTAGTAATATTGATTAATTGTTTGACCTTCAGGAACCCAGTGAAAGTACATAATCCCATGGATATAAAAAAAAACAATCATCATTTCTTTAAATTTTGACTTGCTCATTCGAGCTTTTTTGGTTCTCGGTGAAGTTCGGCTCTTCCAGCGCATGGATTGGCGCTTCGTTTCCGGATCATAAGTAAAACACCACGTTTCATCACATGTTATTATCTTCTTTCTACTCACTAAGGTGAAATCTGCATTAAAAGGGACAAGATTTGAGTCTATGGAAGCTGTAAAAGAGAAAGCGGCACGTCTCCTGAAGGAGCTGACAGAAGATGACGTCCAGCACTGTTTCCAACTATGGAAAATTTGCATGGAGCGTTGTAGGGATAAAAAGGAGTATATATTGAAGGTGACAATAAGTGATTATGTATAAAATTAAATAAAATTTTTTACGACAGTCTCGTTATTTAATAGCGACACCTCGTAGGCCTATATAATATTATACATAATTTTCAATGCCGCCCTCAAGCCCTTTCATAATAAAAATTTGGTCCTTTATTAAAATAAGGTTAAAGACTACTGCTCTAGAGGTTCAAACCAGTCTTTTGGCCGGCCCGTTGGCGTAGTGGTTAGCGCTACTGGCTTCTAAGTCGGGATCCCGAGGTCGATTCCTGGTCAGGTCTGGTATTTTTTCAGCACTCGTTTTCATGTATCATTCTTCACCGTCTGCATTAGCGAAATTGAAAAATAGTCAGACGCAAAAAACCTAAACAACAAATCCAATATTATAAAAATTGTAAATTTAATCGGAACAATGTTTTTTCTATAAAGTAATCTATACTTAATAAATATAATAAAGAAGAAACGTCTTTGTTTGTTTGTTAATTTGTAATCTCAGAAACTATTGAACTGATTTTGAAAAATCTTTCATTGTTGCATAGCTTAGAGCTTCCTGATCAATATAGGCTATTTTGCAACTTTAAGTAACTTTAATTAAGTGAGTTAAGCAACTTAAACTGTCACGATGTCACATGTTTTAGTTTATCGGGTGCATAGCACTTTTATTTTTTCTAAGTCCTCTGGATGGTGTATTTTTTGCTAGAAGCACGATTCAACTTTTACGTTTCATAGAAAAACGTGAAGAATAACGTTGGATTCCAAAAACATTAAAAATTCGGATTCAAAATTTTTATTTTTGTTCTGTTGTATTTCATATATTTGTTTTCATTCGACAGGTACTGTAGTGAATGAGTCATATATTTCCAATTACTCTGCGTACCGCACCCACGTATTACTGTCTCTCATCTCAGCCATATATAAACTGTCTCTTTCGTTTCCATCGGTATTCTTCTATGCATTCTACTCAATTCTGTTGAATCGTAGGGACAAACACTTAAAACGGTGGGCATCGATTTGAGACAAGAGTGCAACTCACTCTTGGATAACTTTATGTCGGACTTTCTAGAGCTGGAAGTGCAGAAAACAATATATTTTTCTACCACAGGGGAACAAAACCACAAATATTTTATATAGAGAGATTTTAAAATAATTTAATGAGGCCTTCATTAGCTGCTGTGAAGCGAAGCGAGCGGGGTGACTAGTTTACTGATAAACTTCCATATTATTAAATAATACACGTTAAAAAAACTATTTTGGTTAAACTTCCCTCAGGAAAATGCATTTTCTAAGCTTATTAGAATAATAGTTATTTAGTGGGCCTATATTATGTTACAAACTCGCAAATATTTATAAGTTGTATAAAACTAATTGCATATCTGGCATAAACTGTAATAGTAGCAACAGTTAGTCCCTAATCATTGTTAACTATTAGAAAGAGACATCATAATGTGTAGTCATTTTGCTGTTTCCTTATTAACACAGCCTTCAGCAAGTAGTCATTCTACATACACATTGATAGAAAGCTGACATCCACAGCATTACTATTATCATGATTAATTTTACAGTGTTAGTGCAGACAGAGCAGTGAAATGTTGTGTTGTGTAGTTAACATAAATGTGCAATACGTACAAACAATATCTACATACTTTAGTGTAAATTTATGTAACTTATAAAATGATGTAGCGTCACTAAAACGGATAATTTTTTAAAGAAAGGTATTTTTATTTTATTTTATAGTTAGTTAATTATGTTAAAATTAGGCTAAAATAAATAGTTCTGTTTCTTATCACATGGTCAGCCAATTTAATGACTGAATCATTTAAGAACAGAAGAGGTAGAGGTTGTAAAAGACACTAATCACAGTTATCTTCTCGGGAAGTGATGAATTTAATTATACAGCCAGAGCCTGTGGTGAATGAAGTGAAAGTGTCATTTGCTGAGTGGAAAATTTGTGCTTTTCAGAGGGGCCGACATGGTGATAAGCGTACTTTTCCACTCAGTGAGAAAGCTATGGTAAACCACCTCACTCCTTGTTTTACTTAGTAAAACCTCTACAGGTTTAAACCAGCCTTTCGGCTGATGACCTGACACAGTTATAATTACCCATAACTGGCAGGTGGCGTGTTAAATTAATTACACTCGATCTGTTGTTGATTCCAGGGCTACGAAAATAGTTCTGTTTCTTACCACATAGTCAACCAATTATATGACTGAACTATTTAAGAACAGAAGAGGTAGAGGAGGTGCAAAAGACACTAGTCAAAGTTATTTCCTCTGAGAGTAATGAATTTCACTATACAGCCGGACCTTGTGGTGAATAAAGTGAAGGTGTCATTTTAATGGTAAAAAGTGGGTGCTTTTCGGAGGGCCTGGGATGCTGATAAGCATACTCTTTTAACTCAGTGAGGAAGGCAATTGTAATCCACCTTACTTCTCGTTTTTACTGAGTAAAACCTCTAGAGGTTCAAACCAGCCTTTCGGCTGTTGACCTAAACAACAGTTAATAATAATTGAAGGATTTAAAAGTTTAAATTAATTATTAAACGCAATATTTTTTCATAGATTGATTTGAAATTTTGATCTACCTTAATGAAATTAACATAGTGGTTCAGTGGTTAGCGTGTTAGGCTGCAAAATGAAGGTCCCGGGTTAGATTCTTGGCCAGAGTCTGAAAAATTATTAAAAATTCAAACTCACCATTCCCCACCACAACGTAGTCGCTAATAACTAAAAAACAATATAGTAAATTAAAAATTTTAATCTACCTACTATAACCTCATTGTCGAAAGTTATTTGGATTTTATTATTTTTTGGTATTTTAAACATTGATATAAAATCTTTTGAATCCCAAATTAACAATATTCTTCAAATGTATTCTTCGTCTGTCAATCCTCTTTCCCTTTTCGCTTTCCGTAGAAGTCCGTAATCTAATTATGTACTTGGTTCGACCAATAATATGTGTCCTAGTTTTATTTTAGTTTTAAATGTCCTTCCTTCAGTGGCCCTATAAAATACGTCTAAAAATTTAAAGGCCCAGGGGGGCCTTTAAATTTTTCATCTTCGTACTTAGGTTTATGTTAAAACAATTTAGCGCTGTGATTTGTAACATAGTGATCAACCTCTAGTGACCTGAAAATGTGTGTTGTTGATCGTGTCTTCCTTTCAATACAGGTATCAGTAGGATTTTGGTTTTCGCTTTCCGATCATCCAATCAACCGTTCCTATTTTATGGAAAAATTTTCGCTTTATCGTAACCTGTAATATCCGTCCAATATTTTCTGATCAATTACCTTACGTAAGATCTTTCTCTCAAATTTCAGCCTTCTTAGTTAATCGTAGGCGTTGACTTGCGAACAGATACTCAAATTTTATCTAAGTATTATAATGCCTGAATTTGATTTGAATTGAAAGTTTTTTCTTCTTATATAGTTTACGTGTTCTGTGGAATGCTGTGGTTATCTTTCCTCGCCATCTGTTGTACATACTTCTTTTACGGTGTTTCTTTTATAGATTATTGGCAATATAACGTAATCTTTTCCTTATTAAAAAACAATACAGTAAAAGTAGACATAAAAATTCTAAACAAACGGTATGTAAGTTCCAATTTTGAACCAAACTGAATGATATTCTACCGTTTATATTAAGAAAGCAATAATTAAAACATTAAGTCAACAAATTAATTACAGGTTCAAGTAATAACAGCATAACTACGTAATTGTTAAATATGCTCTGAAAATTTAATATTTTCTGAAATTGTTTTTAACTTTGTTAGTACAAGGTTAACAAATAGGTAATGCATTTTTCTGTAAAATTATGATTAATTGTTTTAATTATTACTTTTATGAAAATTATAAGAAAATATATTTTTTTATAAAACGCCTATCCAGACAGCAGCTAAATTAAACGTCATACTTGTTAATAAAAAATATTTTCAAAAATCTGGTGTGAAAGAGTCTCACAACTTTCTCTTGCCAATGCAAATAATTAAAATATAACCTAGCATTAGTAATAAAACATTAAAAATAAACAAAAAAACTGACTTCATAAAACATAATCTTATTTTAGTCATGAGTGAAAGACGCAAAATAAAAATCAACCTCAGTTTGGGTAAAAATAGTACGGAAAATCACTCTTTCACGCTAAACTAGGCTTACTAGAGAAAAATGCTCTATATAAAAGTTGTAGATCTTTTAATTTCCTATAAATTTGATTATAATACACTTTTGTCGTAAAATGTGTGTATGCTAAGGCTGAAATCTTTTTAAAAAATCGATTTTTTACACGTTTTCGTGAGAGAGAAAACAGAAAATCGCTAATTACTGCTTAACTAAGCGTTACACAAAAAAATGTTTGAAATAAAAGTTGTAGGTTTTTTAATTCTCTAGAACTTTTATTTGTACACACTTTGGCGCTTAAATGCATATTAAAGCCGTAATCTTAAAAAAAACTATTTTTCATGAGAAAACTGCCTTCCCAAGAATTTCAGCAGGTATGGCGCCTACCCTATCTTGTAGAGCATAAAACGTTTAGTAAATTAGGCGATTTTTAAAAAAATCATAGGAACTGTTTTTGAGAAAATCGCAAAAAAGTGAAAAATGACACGAATAAAGTACTACTTTTGGTCGACGGATTTTTATAAAAATGTTCGTGCGGGTCCGCTGGTGGTATCTAACTTAGGCCTAAGTTTCAGGTTTCAAGGTCGTACGATGTTCCGTTCTTGAGATATTTTGTTCACACACACACACATACACACACGCGCGCGCACACACACACACACACACCAAACGCTAAAAACATGTTTTTTTTGGGTTCAGGGGGGTCTGAAAACGTGTAGATCCGGTGAAAACCTGATTTCGAAAAATCGACATGAAAACAATACTTTCCTTTCTATATATTCATATAGGGCAAGAGAAAGTAAAAATTGTACTCCATAACTTGTTCGTTTTAATATTATTTATTTCATAGTTTCAGTTCAGTATTTAGGACTTCGAAGTGTGTTGTAGAATCGGTTTGTCTGAATGCGGGTAGGACTTCCTTAACGGTATTGTACAAGCATTAGGAAAAAGGTACATACCTACTAGTATTACTTTTTTAAATCTTTATTGAAATATTATACTTAACTATAACCAGGAAATAAGGAATTTTATATAAAAATATTTCCAAAACAAAACCACCAAGAAGTCGTTAATGATAACATTGTGTGTATTGTCTACCGTTAATAAATTTGCCGCCATTATAGATACTCCCACTTCACGTGGCGCGTGAACCTGTCCTCACCATTCCGCAGGAAAATACGGCATTCCCCGTCACGCCATGAGTCTACAGTCTGTTTATCGGACAACCATCTATATAGTGTACATTAAATAAATGTGCATTCCCTAATAGTAAGTATCTCTTGTAGTTTTTTCTTAGATTTTTTGACTTCCGGTTATGGGCCACTTCCGGTTAAAACTAGATCTTCAAATCCAATTTTGGCCCACTACTTTTTTGTGTAGATTACGAATCTAAAAACCCTTTATTGCTATTTAGTATTTTCGACTTTAATGTGTTCACTTCCGGTTAAAACTAGAACTTCAAACCCAATTTTGTCCCACTCTCTTTTTGTGTAGATTGTTGTTGTTTAGGTCAACAGCTGAAAAGCTGCTTTGAGCCTAAAGGTTTTACTAAGTAAAAACGAGATGTGAGGTGGTTTACTATTGCCTTCGTCACAGAATTGAAAGAGTATGCTTATCAGCATGCCAGGCCCTTCAAAAAGCACCCACTTTCTACCCTGCAAATGACACCTTCACTTCATTCACCATAGGGTCTGGCTGTATAGTGAAATTCATTACTCTCAGAGGAGATAACTCTGACTAGTGTCTTTAACACCTCTACCTCTTCTGTTCTTAAGTAGTTCAGTCGTATAATTGGCTGACTATGTGATAAGAAACAGAACTATTTTTTGCAGCCCTAGAACCAACAGATCGAGTGCTATTAATTGTAGATTAATTGCGTAGATTACGAATCCGAAAACCGTTTGCTCCTATCCCTTGCAGTTTCTGCCATCTAGGTATGACGGACGGACAAAACAAAATGATAGATGACAATTCTTTTTAAATTGCCACCGACAACAAAATAAAGAAAAAAGTAACGGCTGCCACGATCGTGCAATTAGTTGCATAACAACAGCTGGAGGTCCCGCTTCTTTACCGAATAAATTCTAACAAAATATATGCCTAATAGGCCCAGGGCCGTTGAATAAGAATAGGCTTACGGTAATTGAATTGTAATAGGCCTACGGATGAAACAAAACATTGCATAAAAAATAATTAAAATTAATTTTTAATTATTATAGTCGATAACTAACATGGTTAATAATAATCACGTTTTTACTGCTTTTAATAAAATAAACACTGAAATATAAATATTGTAAAGGCTATATTAATGCTTAAATAATTATTATTTAGGGATATGTAGGTTACGCCGCATCAAATAATAACAATAATAAATTTGTCAGCACAAAAATTCAGACGTAAAACATTACTCTACAAAAAAATAAATGTTAATAATTAATAACACACTGCGGTACGGAAACACATTTAAATGTAATTGATGTTAATTACAGGGAAAATAAAAATACGGCAGAAATAACTTTTTAACTGGATTGGTTCACACAACTTCAGTAGACATTGTATAATTTTTATTTTTTAAATGTTTTTTTATGTTTTACATCAGACTGTTATTCACATAATGGCTAATGCAGACGGTGAATGGAGATAAATGAAAATGAGGGACATAACGGACCTGACCGGGAATTGAACACGGAACTTTCGGTTTAGAACCCAGTTGCGTTGACCACTACACTAACCTTACGATATTTTAAATCAATTGGTTCAAAATTGATAAAAAATAGTTGTTAACTATATTTATTAATATAGTCTTCTATATTTATTAATATAGTTTTTATTATTATTACCACCACAACACCACCACCACCACCACCATTATTGCAGAAAGACAACTATTAGGTATTATTTGAACAATTTTGCACACCAAATCTAGCTCGGATACCTAAAAATTAAGATATTACGAACCTTAGTGCAATTTGAGTTTAACCTTCTGGTATCTTTAGCCCCCTTTCACACGGCCAGTCCAGTTCTCATATCGATTTCCGTTTCAGATGAAATGTCAGTTAAAACTGAAGTGTAAACATCAAAACTGAAGGTTTGAACTGAAACTGAAAGCAGGCTCGATAGGAAAACCATCAAGCCACTTGGCATTTGCCCGTTATCAGTTCAAACAGCCGTTTGTAGGTACAGAAGCTTCAGTTTATTTCATCGCCGTGTTCCCGAATTCCCTGGATGATTTTTTTAAAGTAATTTTAAGAAGCTGCCTCCGTAGCTCAGTGGTAGTGCGCTAGCCTACAACGCAGAGGTTCCAGGTTCAATTCCCGGCTAGGCTCTGGAAATTTTCACGAGTTAAAAACCAACCGTAATCGCTAATAACCGAGCTGTTGATGCGACTTTAAATAAACTTTTTTTTTTTTTTTTTAGCTTTTATTTGTCATCGGGAACTGTAAATTTTGACAACTACCCAATTTTATCGCTGCTTTGCTGTATTATTTGACGTGAATAAGGCATGAGTTTGAACAGGGACCCCCAGTAGAATTTGTTCATGGATGGCTGTCAGCTGGTCACCATACAAAGTCGCTTGCCCAACCGGTGTTACTTAACAAATAATAGCGACTTACTACTAGCTGACTGACTGGGCTGGCCCGAAGGCCTTAAATAAACTAAAAAAAAAATAAAAAGAATCTCGAATAACCGGAAGCTCGAACGTTCCTAGGCTCGGATAAATCAGTGTTCAAATGTAATTACAGAAAACGAAAATCACTAGCACTAAAATTTAAACTTGAAATTTAATATTTCTTTTCAAATTACTATTATACTCTATTTGATCTTAATGTTCATTAAATTTTTAGAACTAATGAGAAAAATCATATAGCCTATTAATGCTTAAATATTTATTTAAATACGTCCATATTAATTTTGGGGTGTACTGGTCTTTATAGTGGATTATGAAATCCATTACACGATTATCGGTGGAGTGATTTTCCTTTTTACGATCGACTGTTTTTCACTTTATTGCTAATGCAGACCTGTCCGGGAATTGAACCCGGGATCCCTGGCATAGAAGCCAGTTGCGCCGACCACTACATCAAACAAAAAAATGTATCAATCATCGGCCATACAGGATGATGGTGGACATGAAAATTTTTACCGACAGAATTTTTAGCTTGGAATGAGATGATATCTTTCAAGAAGAAGTAGAGTGTGTGCCAACTGAGTCACCAAAGTAACCTTTTTTAAAAAAAAAAAATCTCCCATGTTATTGTTGAAAATATAGTTAGCAAACTACAAAAAAAAATTATTTTATTTTTATTATAACAATTTATATTGTTCCAGAGTGTGAATGTAAAATTTTCCCCTCTACTGTTTGAATATTGAAATTTTATATCACATTTTACGCACATTAAATCTTCGACTATAATTTCATTTAATTGTCATGATTTTCACAAATTAAATGATTTTAATTACGGTAATTATTGAAAATAAGAAACAAGGATTAACCAGTAAAATTGATTAAGGAAACAATGATTATTTTATTTGTCAGAAAAAAATATGAACACCCAAAAGAAACCTATTTAAGGATAACTGTCCCAGAACCTGAAAATATTGAAGAAGATTGAAAATGTATATTCATGGAAAACTTTTACCAATAAGTTCAATAACTGTGTTAAACTGTCACACAAAATGTTTTAAAAATTATAAATAAATTATTTTCAGAAATAAATAGATTATGTTGTTAAAGTAAAAAAGTTACTTTTTAGAAAAATTACTTTTAATTCCAATCTGTCATCTGGTAGAAAATTGGTTTGTGTAGTTAAATAAAGTTTTGCCAAAGATTTGCCCCCTGATGAGCTGTAGTGCGTAGCGTACTATTTAAAAAATAACACCCGTTGAATATGTTTTTGCTATTCTCATTAATAGTTACAATATAATATAGTCTGGAATTATGGCAGCGGCTACAGTAGTACAAGCATTTTTTTTACCCTGTGCACCTCATCTCTTCTAAATGTAGAATTTTGACATAAGTAGATTTTTTTGTATCCCTAATATCTGCGTTGCAATCTGTTCAATTCAGAACAATAAGCAACCCCATGACCCAATGAGATGAGGATAATGTGTATGACGTGTGATTTAGGTGTAGTCTTGTACAGACCCAGGTCGACTATTCCTGAGACAGTATGGTTAATTAAACCCCAACCATCAAAGTACACCGGTAACCACGGTCTAGTATTCAAATCCGTATAAAAGTAACTACCTTTACTAGGAATTGAACCAGGAACCTTCGTGTCCGAAAATCAGCTGTTAAACATCTGACTCACGGCGACAACTTTACCTCTAGACCAACCTGGTGGGTTCAAGTAGATATGAATTTGAAAAAGAACACTCAGTGGATTTGTTCATGTATTCCAATCAGCTGATAATTATATGAAATCATTCGCTGAATCAGTTTTATAACTCACTAGCTCAAGCTTTGCCTCTATCTTTAAAGACTGATTGGATACTGAATGACTAATGCAACAACCAAATTTGGTGATTGCTTATAATTCGAAACAGTTCCTTTATAAGTTCCTGAAAATATAAGTTCTTTAAAAAATGCTATAATGTGAAACTTGTTTTACCTATAATAAATTTTTTCAAGAATGTACATAAATTATAACCAAATATATGGGTGTTTTTTACTAACAGATTCAATACAGTACAATGTTTCTACTAACACATTCATTACAAACTTGTTAGTCATGCTATATTTTTCAGTATCCTTGTTCTATAAAATGTACAATGTTATTATATTTAAGGAACACTTCAGCAATAAAACTTTCCATCCTATGTACTAGGACACACTCTAAAATAAAAACTTAAATATTCTTAGTTGTTTCTAACACAAATTTCACTTGTTTTAAAACTTACGATTTAAATCTGTTCACAGTATTACCACACGGAAAACATTTCAGAGTAAAGATAACTGACCTGATTCAATTTTCTTAAAATAAAGTATAAATTCCTTAAATTGCTTACAATATGAGTTTGTAAACATACATGAATATTACAAAAATGCGTTCCAGATGTTATTAAATAATAGATAAATTTTATACACATGAATAAGATTAAATTTTACTAACGTTTTCAGCTGCCTTGATCCTTATCTACGTACACATGTTTTGGTGGATCTACAATAATCAGATTACATAAAATATGTTATTTAATTTTTTTTTAAAAGCTACAGAAGATGTTGGAATCTTCAGTCATCTATGTAAAAATAAATAATAAAATATAAAAGTATTCTAAATAAAACTTCTTTTTATATACATGACTAAAGAAGATGATCTTCTGTAGGCTTAAAAATAAATATCGTGGAACGAATATGTGAAAGTCTATCAACCAGAAGACCAGTTAACCGGATACCCTTCAGAAAAAAAAATTGTAAAATATGTACACATTTACGTATGTACGAGATGTGGCTATTAAATAACGAGACTGACTTTGTAAAAAATTTTATTTGTATTTTATACATAATCACTTACTGTCACCTTCAATATACACTCCTTCTCTATCCCTACAATGCTCAATGCGAATTTCCCATTATTGGAAACAGTGCTGGAAGTCATCTTCTGTCAGCTCCTTTGGGACACGTGCCACTCAAAAATGTTAGAAATAAAGCTCGCAAAAATGTTTGTACTGACACTTTGTTGAAAATGACCTAAATTTTTTGGAAACTATAATAACATGTGATGAAACGTGGTTTTTTACTTATGATCCGGAAACGAAGCACCAATCCATGCACTGGAAGAGCCGAACTTCACCGAGAGCCAAAAAAGCTCAAATGAGCAAGTCAAAATTTAAAGCAATGATGATCGTTTTTTTTTATCCATGGGATTGTGTACCTTTACTGGGTTCCTGAAGGTCAAACAATTAATCACTATTACTACCTTAAGGTACTTTCTAAACTACGTCAACGAGTAAGGAAAAAATGCCTCGAATCGTGGAAGGACAAATCATGGGTTCTCCACCAAGACAATGCGCCAGCTCATTCCGCGTTATCTGTCAAGAGGTTCGTAGCCAAGTACAGCATCTCAGTGTTAGAACATCCACCTTATTAACCAGATTTTGAACCATGTGCCTTCTACCTGTTCCCTTAGGTGAAATCTGCATTAAAAGGGACAAGATTTGAGTCTGTGGAAGCTATAAAAGAGAAAGCGGCACGTGTCCTGAAGGAGCTGACAGAAGATGACTTCCAGCACTGTTTCCAACAATGGAAAATTCGCATGGAGCATTATAGGGATAGAGAAGGAGTGTATATTGAAGGTGACAATAAGTGATTATGTATAAAATTAAAATTAAATTTTTTACAACGTCTCGTTAATTAATTGCCACACCTCGTATGTGCAAATTTTTTTTTTGCTGAATTTTGTAGATATACAAATTTAAAGTACCATTTATTGTATTGAAACATTATATGATAATGCATAAATGCTTTGTTTGATACACATAAATAGATAAATCAATTTTATTTTGTATAGGATTTGGCTGCTAGCAAGAGAGTTGCTTCCCTGAAACAAAGGAAAATTTCTGATTTCTTTAAAAACTAATTTTGTGTAATATACTATACATAATAAAATTCTGATTCTTTAGCGTTTTTAACATATATTACATATTATGCATTATTTTGTAAAGTACAATATAATAAAATTAATCATGAAATAGTTCTTGTACATGTCCTATTTTCAAGTAACTATATTACCTTAACCACTCAACTTAAAACGTTTTATTGATTAAATTGCATGAGAACATACACATTTATGTATTTTTACATTTCTGTATTTAATAAAAATTGAGTGAAAAGTGCAGTAGTGCCATGTATGTTAAAGCACAATTTTCAGTTTTAGCTTCAGTAGAGTTCGAAAAATTGGTTATCCGAACAATCAAATCCTTAATTAATCCGAATAATCGATATCCTACTGTACTTTAAAGTTTCACATGATATTTTATAAACTCTGATGATGATTTTTCCACCAAAACACGTGTAAGTAGATAATAAGGATCAAGCCAGCTAAAAAGGTTAGTGAAATTTATATTATATAAAATAGAATTGAAAAAACAGAAACTTAATGATATGTGGATCTTAATGTCTAATTCTGAACTCTACCATGAAATCGAGCCAATTACTGACATCATGCAGAAGAAACAAATTCTTTCTCCAGGCATTTACTTAGAATACTGTACAATCGAGTAACTAAAAAACTCATTTCTATATAATTAACTCAAGGAAAAAACCTCTAAGGTGGTTGGCTGAAATAAAGCAAAATATGCAAGAACTTAACATTGTAGAACAAGATCTTTTAGAAAAATCTGAACAGCTTAAGTTCCTTAAGATAAAGACACAAGATTCGTTGAAACAACTCGATTCCAGTCATCACTGATTTGTACAGATAAAATCAAACAGATCAGATCCCAAAAACTGAAGAATTATTGGGAAAACATAAGAATCCTAAAACTAAACCAAGAAGGATTTCTAAATTTGATTAAAGTGGTCCAATGGATCCAAAAAAGCAAAAAAAATTAATAAATAAATATAATTTATTTCAAGCTGCAGGATGCATTATAAAGACTTTATTGTTTCTAAGATTAGATTCTTCAGAATTATAATTAAAATATTTTTCAATGTTTTTCTTTAATGTTGCATATTAAGAGATTATTATTAAATAATAATAATCTCTTAATACGAAATTTTTAAAGTCTCTCTCTGGCAATTTAAAAATGCATTGACATAAGGATCTCATGTAATGTTTTATTAGATATGTAACTCGGAAAATTAGTAATGAGTTTCAAGAATTTATTTTGGAAATGCTGTATTCATAAATTGACTGATTCCTTTGCTGCACTATAAATCTGACTATCTTCAGTCCATCCAGATCAGCTGGAAGCATTACTTTGTATGTTAAGAATTTTTACGTCACGAATAATCTTAATCACTTGTCAAAAAGTCTGTGTAACTATTTCAGTCTGTTATTTAGTAATTGTCGCTAAATGCCAGTGAAGTAGAGACATGATAATATATTAACACAACATAAGTGGTACAAATTTAACAAAAAAATTTAATTTAATACATTTTTAATTCTCTAGAGTACTATCACTTGGTGGTGTCTTCTAGGATATTAATGCCATTTTTTTAAATGTTTATTAAACTTTTTGATAATTTTTGCTAGTTGTCTAAGTATAGTTGAAAAATTAACTAAAATAAAAGATTTAAGATTTAAAAAAATTTGTAGGCTAAAAACATTGTGAGCAGATCATGGTAAAGTTATAGGTTACATTGGTTGTTAGAATAGCATGGTAAACAGATCATCTGCACAATCAGTTGCTCTTGGTGAAGCAATTGTGCACTAGGTTAAATTAAAGCTGATGTCATGGATAAATAGGCAAATCTTAAAGAAGATACTGACATGGTGTGGCATTAAAATCAACATTACAAACTCATGAGTACGTTCAATTTTCTGAATTTTTATGAATTTTTTTAAAATTACACCTGTCATCATCAAAATTGGATTTTTGCCAAACTTAATAATTACAGGAAATTATTTATATTACCAGATGTAAATTTTAAATAAAAAAATTGAGATTTATTACATTGTACACATATTAATAAATTTACAGTAGCCATCTCGGTCACCCAGTGGTTAGCATGCAACGCTGTTAAGCACAGGTTCGATTCCAAATTGTGTCTGAAAATAATTTGAAGTTCAAACCCATTTTCCTTAACCCTTTGAATGCTATGGAACATTGATAAATTTTACCTGGTGATGGTTTTCTCAGTTATTAATTTTTACATTTACAGATGTTATAATGAAATATATACATGTGAATTTATAATATTATGTTGTTTTGTATTATTTTAATAATAATAAATTGCTGTTTTAAATTTGGACAACGGTTGTCCCACTAATCCTTATAAAACAGACCTAAAATTCTGGATGATCATTATCATCCGCAGTCACAGAGCTCAGACTACTTAAATGATGATCATTCATAGCGTTCAAAGGTTAACCCAATGCTATCGCTTTTCACCAAGATGTTGATGCAACTTTGAATAAACTAAAAAATTTGAAACACCGCAAAACTTCTGAATTACAAACAACTGAACTTTAGTTCAATGGTTCTTAAAAAGTGACATTACCAATTTTATTCTGCATGCATAGCTGCAATTGTTCCTTCAATAATATTACCAAAGCTTGTTAAATTGAATCTGTTTCCAAGGATTTGTAGCTGAAAATCAGAGACTCATGATGTAACCACCGTGCAGGAGACTACACACTTAAAATTTCGCTTGGGTCAGAATTCGTGTAGTTGAATATAGAACATTTTTATGACTGCAGCTAAACACCTGATATTTTTGTGCTAAACTACTTCATTATAACATTACTTACAAAAAACTACAGTACAGCGTCAGTTATCTGAACTAATTGGGACCAGAGTGGTTCTGATAATCAAATAGTTCAGATAATTCTTGCTAAATTCTGTAATTTTATACACTGTACCATAACAATGTAATAAATAACCAAAACGGTAGCAATAATAAAACTAAATGTTTGATAGGTTAATAAACGACTAACTTAAACATAATTTTTAGTGAAAAAAAAACACTTTATTACATTTGTTGGAAATATAAAGTAGCTACTAAAGATTATAAAAACAAATGGATAAATACAGAATTTCAAAACTGAATAAATTAATGAAATAAAATGTGGTAAAATCCTTTATGAAATATTTTTAATGCATTTGTACATACTATATAGTGATTTTTTTTTTAAATCTTGAATTTTCTTTTGAACTAAGACTAAACTTTTTGTAGTAGCAAAATCTCTCATTCTTTTTACTAACAATGCTTTAGCAGCACTAAATTCAGGCTGTTGTTCACACCATAGCATTACAGTTTCTGGAGCAGAAAAGGCCTTTGCATGAGTAAATATGTATTTTTTCCATTGATGGTAGTTCGGATAATTGACAATTCGGATGACTAATGTTCGGATAATTGACGCCCCTGTGTATTTCTAAAAAAAATAATAGTTATTATTACTTCAAAATCCATTCATTTAATATTTAGTTTTGAGTTAGTTTATGTACAAAGAGGTTGAAAGCATGAAATAATTAAGTCCTTACATTATAAGTTGTAATTTTTATTAACGAAGACTTTTACTGTAAGACCTAGTAAATACAGATTTTTTTAAGCCCTAATGTATGTATGTTGCAATCTGTTTAATTTAGAACAATAAGTAATCCTATTACCCAAGGAGATGAGGATGATATATAACGTGTAAATTAAATACAGTCTAGTACAGACTAAGGACTACCATTCCTGAAAACTAAAATTAATTGAACCCCAACCATTAAAGTACACTGGTAACCACTGTCTAGTATTCAAATCCATACACAAGTAACTACCTTTATTAGGATTTGAACCATGGAATCTTTGCTTCGTTCATCACCTGTCAAACAGCTGATTCATGGCGATGACTTTACCACTAGACCAACCCAGTGGGTTAATACAGATTAACAAAAATTTCTAAGAATTTAAAGACTATTAATAATTACAAACAAGTTTTATTTGTACACACAAAATTTCTTGGAATTTAAATACATTTCAAATAGATTCATTATCAATTTACAGTTACTAACCTAATATGCCCTAGATAACTCCAATTGGCAGTATTGTTATAAAACTGTACTTCTGGCATTTTAGTCCATACCAAATGTGTTTATTGTAAAGTGAACACTTTGGCAAATATCCTAATTTCTAAGCATTACTAAATTCATTTTCAAAAAAAAAACACAATATAAACAATCAACAAATAAGAACTGGATTTGGCCACCTTTGTGACAACATGCTAGACAACAACTTAAAAGGTTCCAGTTTCATGTGTCCCAACTACCAGAAAGAAATTTAAATGTGTGAAAACCTAATCACACATATCCTTGACCCATTTCATTCACTGATGACTAAGCATTTCATGCAACTTTAAATAAATATTTAAAAAAATTGGATTTCTTAAGTCTCTAATACAATATAAACATTATAATAATTTTCATTATCCTTCATATATGTACGTTGCAATCTGTTCAATTCAGAACAATAAGCAACCCCATGACCCAATAAGATAAGGATGATGTGTATGACGTGTAAATAAGGTGTAGTCTGGTACAAACCCAGGCCAACCATTCCTGAGAAAGTATGGTTAATTGAACCCCAACCATCAACGTACACTGATAACCACTGTCTAGTATTCAAATCTATATAAAAGTAACTATCTTCACTAGGATTTGAACCAGGAACCTTCATCTCCAAAAATCATCTGTTAAACAACTGACTCACAGCAATGACTTTACCTCTAGACCAACCCGGTGGATCAATAATAAAAAAAATGTGTGGAAAATAAATGTTTTAGGAAAGATACGCAATGCTTAATGTATTTGAGTGTCTTTAAAACACAATTTTTTTAAGGGATTCCTACAGTTATTGCTGCCTCCCTCTCTTAATCTTTCCTCCATTTATCCTGATTTATTGAATCCTTCTCCCAAAGTTCTCTTCTCCCCATGGTCTCATCCGTCTCATCTGTTAAGGACCATAAGAGTCTGCCTCTCTCGCACCTTCCCACTCGACTCTAATCCGTTACCTGCTTATCCATCTCCTTCCATCTGCCCATACCATATTTTCAAGATTTCTCTTGATTGTAACACAAGACATTACTCTCCAACCCCATTTTCCTTCATATTTTCTCAATGTTAACTTAGTTCATTCTCGTCAGCTCACAGCTTGGTCTCCAAATTACCATCTCAGTTGCATTACTTTTATCCCGATCCTTTTACTCACTACCCAACTGTCAGCCCCATAAGTCATTAGACTGAGTATATTTGTGTCAAAATTCTATTTTTATATTTTTTGTGATATGGTTATCCCATAGTACTGAGCTAAGATTTCTTATTGATATTCTGGCTTGTTTCAATTTGTTCTTCATTCTTCCTCAATGTTTTCATTCTTTTGAGATTGTAAATCCAATCCATTTGTTTAAATAAAAAATGCTAGCAATATTTGCCATCTCTTTTATCATTTATAGTGTATTTTGTTAATAACAACAATTTTGAATGACAACCAACTCCGTGGCATATTGTTAGCATGTTACACTACAAAACAAACAGGCCTAAAAATGAAAATACTGGGTTCAATTCTTGGTCAGGGCTCAACTGTTTTAGCCAACAAAAGCCCATCTCCAGTAGTCACCAATAACCAAGATATAAATGCAATTTAAAAGAATTGTATGTATAACAAACTGAAAATAAATTTACGATACATCATTTTATCTGTTGAAAATGTAACCACAAATATTATTGTCATATTGGTAATATGATATGGTAAAAAAGTTCTTTACAAACCTTAAAGAATTAATATTTAAAAAGTTGTATAAAAGTTGACCGCCTCCAAGGCATAGTGTGCCTCTCGTCTACACTGCAGAAGTTCGTAGGTTCAATTCCTGGCTAGGGTTTGGAAATTATTGCAAGTAAAACCCACAGTTCCATAACTCAAATTAGTCACTGACGACCCAATTAGACGCAATTTTAAATAAAATTAAAAAACTATTGTAATAGAAATTTCTAAAACTCTGTGTAAAAGTTTTTCACAGATCTAGAAGTTGTTTGATCTGAGATCTCTTTCATTACGGTAATTAGTTTTGTAATACCTAACAAATTATCTTTAAAAACTAACACATATATTATTTGGCGTAACATTAAAACTATTAATTGTAAATTTTAAGAAAATTTGTTCAACAGTAGTAGCCAAACAAAAGTTATGTAATTAATTAGAAATTTCAATAATTTAAATGTATTCTAAAAACTTTCAAACAGTGAACTTAACTTAAGTAATCCCTTCGTATTTCATGTAACTAAATCTAAATCCTAATACATTAAGTTATGTTACAATTTGATTTCTACAAAATATTTTTAGTAACTAAAAACTAGATATAATTTCATTTTTTAATCATTATTAAATCAATCTCACCATACTTTTTTTTAAATAATAATGTTTCTTTTAAAAATTATATTTCTAAATTAAGATCAAGATGGTCATAGAATTTGGTATTCAAATAACTCAGTATAAAGTATGTAGTTTGGCTACAAAGTTAAGACTTAAAAAGTCAATGAACTTACATAACATTAAAGAGTTATTTACACGATCAAATTAACATCTAAAAATAACAGTTCATTCAAATAAATTCAAAGTACTTGGTTTAAAATAATAAAGTAATTTAAAATTTATGAAGGTTTGAATAATTATTCTAAATGACTAAATCTTAAATAACACAAAAGGAAATCATAATCAGCTTTTTTTCAGATAAGTGGTCAGTTATTATTCTGAACTGATGTACTATTTATATAAAACACCAAAAATTCAAATTTTTAGATTTAACTGGAACATTAATTGCTAAACTTCATAAATATGTTTTTTTTGTTCTTTTACTGTTTATAGCACTGTCCTTATAATACTGTTTACTGTACTGTACTGTACTGTTTACTGTCCTTATAATAGCAGGATTTTGAAGCATAGTTTTAAAGCAATGAATAAATTGTAAACATAAATGTTTGCTGTTGAGATGCAGATGAAGCTGTTCATTTGTATTCTATAAACCATTTAGCCATCAAAGGCAATTGAATCTTAAAAGGTTAATTTTAGTTAATGAGGAACAAAGCCACCATTACCTTTATACCTTTTTTTGGTGTTTACCTTTATATTTTAACAGCAAAAACACACTAAATCTATTAGCGTCACCTAATCATCTTCAGGTCCTGCTGTATTATAAAACTATTATTATATTTATTGAAACCAATTCTGAAAGACGCATAAAATCGTAACATGATCCATACCTGGTTATCTAAATCTGGATAAATCATAACCAGTTTTTAAAAAAATAATACATTTTTAGCAATAAATAAAATAATTTAAATAAATCTAGATTTAACTGCAGCGGTGGCTCAGTAGTTACTGTGGTACACTGAAAAGTAGACGTTCTGATTTAAATCCCTGGCTAGGGTCTCGAAATTATTACATGTTACAACTCATTTAAATCAAAGTAGTTATTAATGAACAAGCTGCTGATTCAACTAAAACTAAATAAAATTAGATTTAAATCCAAAAGAATAACACAGATTAACCTTCAGTAATTACAATTTGTGTCAAAAATATCTATTTAATACATGACAAAAACGTAATAGGGAGCCTCTGCAGCATAGTGGTTAGTGAACTAGCCTACAAAGCAAAAGGTCACCAGTTTGATTCCTAGTTAGTGTCTGGAATTCATTACAAAATAAGATATTTCTTTTGATTTAAAGACATAAATGAATAAACCTTGTATTACATATATTTTAGATAGGCCTATATGTAAAAATCAGCCTGCCTTCTGTTATTTTTGGGAATTCAGCTTTTACTGGATAATATTCTAATAAAGTTTTATTCTGTAATTACTGAAGAATTAAAGGCATTGAAATGCATTTAAAAAAATGCACGACCGTGTTATACATTTTTTTTATTAGATATATACAGAGTATCTCAAAATAATGATACACATTTTGAATGGATATAAATATTTGACGAAAACATTTAGATACATGATATTTGTATTGTCTAGCAATATAAACTCATAAATGTTCAAAATGATTACTGTAAACTGCAATGCACCTACCACAACATGCTAATACAGAATTGCATAACCACATTGACATTTTCATTAGTTGTGGAGGTTTTCCTCCACCCAAACTGTTCTTTGTTCACATTTCTCACTGTCCTATGTGATTCAAATTTGTCATGAATCCTAGCAATTGTAATTCTTGAAGGTGGTTGGGTTTGAAATCCATTTGCCATTATCTTTGAACCTCTTGAATATTCTTGAGTCCTCCAGTAACATTTTAAAACCCACTTATGTTGATCAAAAGAAAAGTGAACTTTGGCCATGTTTATCTCATACTAAATGAGAGAAATAATGATAAATCAGCTACACGGTTAAAAAAACAGCTGTTTAAAATTATCTGCTGATGCAGGTTTTCAAGCTGTAAATGTTTTCTTCAAATTAATATATCCGATCAAAATGTGTAAACATTTTTCTGAGACACTAGGTATATATTTTTACTTACAAATAAAATTAGAATTAAAAATCAACACCAAATTTCCATGGCCCCGTAGTTAGAACAATAGGCTCTGTTGCACACTTCAAAGTAGAAGGTCCTGGGTTCAATTCCAAGCTGTGGTCTGAAATTACTCGTTAAAACCCACCTATTGTACTGTAATCTGCAGTAGTACAACAAACCAAGGCAGTTGATTTGACCTTAAATGTAAATAGAAAAAGTAAACACTAAATTTCATAAAATCTAAGTTAATAGAAATTTAAAAGCATTAATAAACTGTAAAGCTTAATGAGTTCAATTTATACGTTAAAATACAAAAACTTTAGACTTGAGAGGTTGTGCATTTATAAAAAAGAAATACACCAATAATAAATCTGAAAGACTTAAATGTCATTGACTTCTAAATCTAGTCTTGGAGTAATATCAATTTAAGAGCTATCAGGAATAGGTCAGAGAAGCAAAAAAAAAAATAGAACTGTAGTCTATCAAAGTGATGCTAAATGTGTGGTACTTTGAAGGATGCACCTAAACTTATCTAAAAGATAACGATACGAGAATTCTCTCGTATTTTATCCTGTCATCTCACCGCCTCTCAGTCGGCTGGCAACAAGTATTTCTGCAGGCTGACCGATCTAAATATAGTAGTCTGGGTTTTGGCATAGATATCTGTCTTCCCAATGCATGTCTCATTTCGTATTTCTGAACGTTAACTTATATTTACTGTACTGTAATAACTCATATTGATACATAAACATTTAAAATAAAACAAAATAAATATTACCATAAAAATAAATTACTTTTCCAAGATTAAATTGTTTCTAAAAGTTTTTAAATAACCAACTAACAACAAAGTATTATGCAAGATCATTCTAGGCGACAAGAAACAAAAATGTAAAAAAAAGTATAAAATTTCTTCTGTATAGCTTATTAAATTGGAATGCCCACTAAACATCTGTAAATTAGCAAAGAAGAAAGATGGGAAAATGTATTTTTATAACTTTTTTTTATATTAACTTTGAAATAGTCACTACAACCTTAACTAAAGTATGAAAATTACTACACCAGAAATTTTAGTTTATTTTAAAGTCGTGTCAATAGTTCGGTTATTAGCAACTATGGTGGGTTAAGAAACAGTGAGTTTTAACTTGTGAAAATTTCCAGACCCAAGCTAGGAATCAAAGCCGGGACACCCACATAGTAGACTAGCGTGCTACCACTATGTTACGGAGATGGCTACACCAGGATTTTATTTTAAGACTAACTTATATGCCAACAAAAGATGCATGAAAATATTTTTTTTTAATTTTTCCACAAATGCCATCTTCTGATCCTTACTTGCATATTCTGTGAACGTTCACTCACCTACAAACATTATCAAATATTTTTGTCCAGAAGAAGTTTCTCTGAGTTCTTGAGAAATTTGTTAAATGATAATATGATTCATATTTGTAAAGTACAGGAGGCTATTTGATCATAAAAAGAAAATTTGCTACAAAAAACGTTTAGTTTCCAACAAACCCACTTCTTTTTTCTATATAGTCGCTGTTAACTTCCTATCGCTTATCGTAACGCTGCAGCAGCTTCAACTCCTCTGCATAGAAGTTTGCTGGCTGAATATTGAAACAGTTGAGAAATGGCAGTCTTGAGTTTGTACCACTTGGTTTCCCACGTTGTTACATAAAGTAATGTACATTATCTAAAGTGAAAATACATGGATATGCTACACCAATGCAGAAACCAAACAACGGTCAATGCAATGGCCCCATTTAACATCACTAAAACTAAAAGTAAGTTCAAGCAATCTCCTTAAGTCCAGAAAATGATAGCTACCATTTTCCAGGACAAAAAGGATCTCCTTTTGGTTAGTTTCATGGAATGTGGGACAACTACAGCTAATGTGTATTATGAAACACTCACAAAACTGAGATGTGGGATTCAAAATCAATGACACAGGTAACTGTCATCTGTAAAAGTCCTCCTCCATGGCATGTTTTTCCTCACACCACTGCCTGAATTAACAGTCCCGACCATGCACCCAATGACTGTTTCCCTTCTTGCACTTGTAGCAGTGGTTTGGTGGATAATAGTTTGAAGACGTTGAGGAACACAAGACTGCTATTGCTGATTGGTTTGATTCCCATGCAGCAAAACTCTATGCAGAGAAGTTAAAGAAACTGGTGCAGCATTACAAAAATTACTTACAAGTGTACAGCAACTATATAGAAAAGTGAAATAGTTTTTTTTTTATTATGACCTTAATGCCCTTACTTATGAATATGCTTCATAAAAACATAACAATGTACAACAAACATGGCAGCCATAGTAATAGAGTTCATTTTAGGGTAAATGTAATTTTATGTAGAAGTATACTGAAAGTATACATTCTCAGTGTTAAATAGGAAAGTAATACAGCTATAACTTCAAAAATAATACACAATTCTTTTTAGAGAATGTTAATTAAATCCATCATTTCAGAAAGCCCATAAGTCAATAATTCTAACTTTTGGAAAAATAAAAAAACTGGTAATTTACTACATTATAATAAAAAAAACAACATTAAAAATATTTTTTTCCTCAAAGGCTTGTCTCCTTTAATAAAAAATGTATACTTTTGTATTTTTAAAGATAAGCCACTTGTTTGAAAAAATAAGTTGAAAATTTTGACTTAAGGTGTTTCTGAAATAAATTAGAGTAAAATGCTAACCTATGTTGTTTTTTTGTAAAATAAGTTGTTAGACCAGAAGAAAATTGTATTGTACAATAGTATTCATTTATTTATTTCACTAGTTTATATAAGTGACTTAAAATAGCTTTTTGCAGTAATAAAAATTGAAATTTGTAACTTTCAGAAAGAAAAATGTTGGTTTTCAGGACTATTCACATTTTTTGTCGACATCGCTAACATTAGTTATCTCCCTTAAAAAGATTTATGGATAGAAACTTTGTAAGCCTTTTCCACTAGAAAGTACAGCTTAAGCATAAAAAATCATCCACATTCATTTTTTAATAAGAAGGAAGCACTTTATATCCTTAAGGATAAGCTTTTCCTTACTATTATTATTACTTAAGGAAAGCCAGATTTATGTGATTTTAGTGGGGGGGGGGGTGCAATTATATTCAGTTAGTCCCAAAATGCACTAAAGAAAAAATGTAAAATTTTGACTTATGGGCTTTCTGAAATGACTGATTCTTATTGTAATAGATGGAACGTTTAAAAATAAAACTAATTTATTGTTCTTTTACTTTGTTTCAGGGATCACGAATACGAACCAATTACCCCAATGGCAACGCAACAGACAGCTCCAGCACCTCCCCCTGTTGTTAACATAACAGATAAGGAGGAAAAGCCAAAGGTTAAGAAAGGAAGATCAAAGCACATACAATACATCGATAATGATCCAAATTATTTATTTATTCCATTACATGGAAGTACAGATGAAGAAGATCAAGAGGCTGGAGATAAACAAGAAACACAATACCTGAGGATTCCAAAAGAAGAAGATATAGTGATCTCCCAAGATATCGATGCAGATGCCGATGGAGAAGATAACCAAGATGATCAAGAGGAACATGAGATGGAAGATGAAGAATTATCAGCACAAGAAATGCAAAACAGATTGGAAGAAAGATTTTTTGCTCCCACCCCAACGACAACTGAATCTCGAACAGACTGTGAAATAAACACAAGTCAAATTGATTCATCTGGACTAGAAGATTTACCACTCAAACGAGAATCTAGAAAAGCAGCAGATTTATCAGGAAAAGGTTTCCAACACAAATTAAGATCACAAGCAGGAAGATTAAGAACGAAAATTCGTAATATTCAAAAACCAAAAATTTCTTTACCAGATAAATCAAAATTTCATTTACCAGAAAGACCAAAATTTAATCTACCCGAACGACCAAAATTTAAAATGCCAGAAAGACCAAAATTTAATTTACCAGAGCGACCAAAATTTAATTTGCCCGAACGACCAAAATTTAATATGCCACAAAGACCAAAAATTTCAATGCCAAATTTTCAACTTGGAAAAACAAAGACAAGTAGTTTGCGCCGGCCGTTAAGAGATAGGAATCAATATTTTTCATCACAATCCAGTGCTGGATCTAAAAAAAATCTTTTTGAATCGTTAAATTTTAGAACTTATCCAAGATTTTTTAATAAGAAGAAACGTTTGGTCGAACAGAATTTGAAAGGAAAAGGTAAAAGAGCCATGACGCCACCACCAAGAATGGAAACAGATAGCATTCCATCATCACCAGGAAGTAGAAAAATACCATTCGGTCAAAAATGGGCACAACGTTACAAAGATATTAAATTTGCAGATGATGAAAATCGATCAAATCAATCAGAAAAAAGAAGTGCATCATTAAAAGCAATGTCATCTTTTGATGACGATGAACCTATTGAAGATGACAGTGCTGCATTTCGTGATCCAGATTTTGCAACTGCAACATCTTTAGAACCAAAAAAGAAACCTAAAACAAGAAGTTCAAACAGTCTGATGGACTCAGATAGAGAACAACGATCTTCAGGCAGTTCTTCAGAGAGACACAGAGCTGGTGTTTTAGAAGAAATTGATTCTGATGAATTCTTTCTCAGACAAAAAGGATTAAGTCGTGAAGATGTTGATGTGAGTAGATTTTTATCAATAGAAATAAGAGATGCTTTTAGATCACCTAAAAATGCACTGGCACGTTTAGATGCAGAATTATATGACGAAGATGATGCAGAAATTTGTGAAGTAAATAGTCGGGCACAACAACAAATGATGGAATTAAATGAAAGTAAATTACCAGACCCAAGACACCAAAGAGATTATCATCAAACCAGTGAGCAAGAAATAGAACCTCAAGTAGAACCGATAAAACCAAGCAGATCTAGATCACTGAGATCCAAACGATCAACACAAAGTAAATCATCGATAGATGTAAAAGATGATAATTCTAATTTTAATACATACCCACCATCAAGACCAAGTAGGAGTCGAAAACAAAGCATGCAAAGTTCTATAGCTGATAGACAATCGATTGGAACGGCTGAGTTAAGAGAAATTGAATTGGAATTAAAAGAAGGATTCGACGATGATGAAGCAAGACTTGACGTACGAGCTCCATCAATACCAAGCCTGGATGAAGCAGATGCAGGTAAACTCATCTCAGGTCGAGAGTCAATGAATGAAGTTTGGCAACCAGAACCACAACCTCCTTTACCACCAAAACGAAGGAAAAGTACAAAAGACTTGACCTACGATAATGATTCCATTATTAATGAAATCTGTCCAGAAGATAAATGGATAGATGAAGTCAACATTCAAGCCATGGTCCCTGGTGAGGTAAGATACATTTTTAACATAAAATTAATAATTTATAAATGCACTAAAGGGAAGTATAATTTTAAAATTTTTCATTGAAATAGAACATTCTTCCAGAAACATTTAAAAATATTGGTGGCTTAACTTTTATTAGTTATTAAAATTAAATCAACTATGAAAAAAGATAACTTCAAAATACATGATTTAAAGTCACTTATTTATCAGAATAACATTATAACTTATCAGGAAGTTTATAAATTACAAATTTATAAGTTACAGAAATATTCTCTAGTGTAATGTAAATGGCATATTATTAACTATCCAAAAAAAGATAAACTAGGTATCAATTATTTAGTTCTATAATACGAGAGTATTAAATTCAAGATTTGTAAACTACAATAGAAGCTTCAATGGTGTATTTAAACTTGTGCTTTCTTTAACTTTTAATATTTTCTTTTTAATTTATCATTTCTTTTCCCAGATTTTCACACTAGAGAGCTTGGCATGAAGGAAGTTATTATTCTCATGTTGAGATCATTAATACCCTTCAATTACTCAGATTTATAGCCATTTGTAAAAGTTAAAAAAATACTTTTTAAAAAATGTTTAATTTAAAATATTAATTTTAATTAATGTATACTAATATAATTATAATATCTATTTATGTTACAAGACAGGTTATAACAGATTTATTTGTTTGATGTTTATAATTTATTATTTAAAGGAAAATCACAAAGTTTTGATTAAACCTGAGGTAACGTGCTCACCAAAATGGCACGAAGTGATCTGACAGCATGACTGCATAATGATAAAGTTGTAACATTCTTATTACCTGAAACTCTTTCAATTTAATTTAAATTAATTTAACTTGTGTGAACAAGAAGTCTGTCATCATATTCTTCTGGTGATAAAGATACTGTAGCACTAGTAAACTAATATTAACAATAATTATTAGTTAATCACTGAAAAAAGTATTTTTGGGAACATCCATATTGGAGAGAAAACATGAATGAGTGTGTTCAGGAATTTTAATGAGCTGAATGTTTATCCTGAAGAATTTCAATCTTTTTACCAAATGTGAAAGGAAACATTTTTGTTGTGCCCACAAATTATAAAATTATTGATGTGACTTTAAAATTAAAAAAAGTTGTCAAACACCGACACAACTTTTTCTTGCCAAAGTAAAAATGACCAATTTTGATGAGCAATGTATGTAAAATTATTACTAATTGCCACAAAACAAATAATATAGAAGAATAGTGTGCAAACAGAGAGGTTGTAAAATTTGAATTTTTCAAAAGCTTAAATTTTTAGTAGCCTAACTTTACCGAATTCATAACACTGTAAATTTGGAACAACATATTTTTTGACCTAAATTTTTTAAAAAAAGCTATCTTACAAACGATTATAATGACCAAAATATGGACAATCACTAACTGATGCTAAACTAAACACCATAGAAAATACCATTAGAAATAAAAGTTGTAGGTTATTTAATTTTCTCTAACTTTGGTTATATAAGGTTTTGCCTCAGATGCATATTAAGGCTGCAACCTTAAGAAACCTTTTTACCACGATAGCACAGCCCCCACCCCATTAATTTCGACAGATATACAACTTACCCCACATTGTAGAGCCCAAAAGTAAAAAGTAAATGAGGTGATTTTAATCAAAATTGTAGGAGCCACTGCTTCTTCTGATTAACTGAGTTTGATGAAAATGTTCATGCCGGTTTTCCTCATGGAACCTAACCTAAGTTGCAAGTTTCAATATCGTACTATATTCTGTTTTTAGTTATTTTGTTCACACACATACACAGACCAATTGGTAAGAACATCAGACCTGAAAAAAGTACTTCTGGTGAAAACTAGATTTCAAAAATTTAACATGAAACATAGCTTTCTCTTATCAAAAGAAAATTTAAAAAATGTAAATTTTCAAAATGAAATAAAAAATTAAAAACATATGGTTTTCACAAAAAAATAAACAACACTGTGAGATAAAGATGCATTAGTTGGCTAGGGTCAATTTCGTAGTAACTAATGTAATATCTATTAATTAATAATATAATATTAACTATTTAAACAACATACATAAGTTATCCCATTAACCACTTAGTTGCAAAATTAATATGTTAACCATATTCTCCATCTAGAAAGGCTTAGAATATGTAACTGTTTCATCATTTTGATCAAAGCCATATGCTATGTTAGTTTTCTATGATGTAATCAAGGTATTCTCAGTTTGAATACATATCGTACAGCTTTAATACATATAAAAAAAAAAAATTTATACAAAAGCTAAAGAATCACTTTCCTAAAACCACTTTTATACATCTCTTCCACTACATTCCAATAGCTTTCAAAATGAAAACTCTGTTTTCCCAATTGGTATGTTTTACACGCATATGTAGTGTAAATGTTTACAGTAATACATTTATAAAATTTATTATTTACATTGCTTAATTTCACAAATGTTTAGGTAACGGCACTTCAAATGGAACCAATTGTTGCAACAGTAACACCTCTTCAGCATGGCTTATATGACTCTCCACCAGTAGCTCCAATCAGAAAAGCAAGATCAAGAGGTACATCATTAGCTGATGAAGATAGAACATCAAGAGGAGCTGAATCACTAGTGTCTGAAACTCAATCTTATCCAGTCGAAGATATGCTGGACGAACCAGAAGTAGAAGAAATAGAAACGAAAGAAGATAACTTTGGTTATGCAATTGTAGAAAAACCAGAGCACAAGACCGTAGAAAAACCAGAACGGCATAAAAGAAATAAACCTCCAAGACCACCACCTCCTAGTCGTAAGAAAAGAGCAACAACACAAATGATGAACTTAAAAAATCAAGGCATACAATTCTTTTTCACATATCCAAGAAGAGCAATGAAATCGTTGCATAAGCATCCTCCTCTCCGGCCTATGAGAAATTACAGTACAATATTCCCATCGCAAACACTACCATCTCGACCTCCAAGAAGATCTAAAGTATTTAGAGAACCAGTATATGCCGATGATAGTATACCCTTTATGGACGAATCTGAAAAAGAAACTCTTGATTCTTCAACACCTAAAGTAGAACAACCTGAAGAAATCATACCAAAAACAACTGAACCAATCATCAAAGACGAAACAGAACCCAAAGAAATAATTGGAATTGAAGATACAAAAGATCTGCAATCAGGTGTTGTTATTGAAAAGATGAAAGGACGACCTTTACCAGCACCTCCTCGTCCATCAAGAAAATCTAAGGGTGATATTCAGTTACAAAGTGAATTTAAAAAGCTAGAATCAACTGATGATAATGAAAACAATGAGCAAGAAGAAGAGGAGGAGGTTGTAGTTACGGAAAGAATAAATATCTTAATAACACCAACTAAAGAAATAACAGAGATAACAAAAACTACAACAGAAGAAAAACATGAAATTGAAGTTTATCCAACAAAAGAAACAACAGAAATAAAAACAGAAAATACAGTTGAAAAGAAAGAAGGGCCATTAACAGCATTAAAAGAAATGATTTCACAAAAGAAAAAAGAATTTTTTGAACCAAAGAAAGAATCGCAAACTACAATTAAAACAGAAAAAATTGTGACAAAAATTGAAAGTAAAGTTGATGATGCATCATTGTTTCAAATAATTCCATTAAAATCAGATGAAGAGACTGAAGTTATAATAGAAGAAGCAAATGTTTCAACACAAACCGATCCTTTGCCAGAAGGATATATTGTAGAAGAAGAGCAACAGACAGAAGAATTTAAGCAAGAGATTATAAAACCTCTTGCAAGAACTCCACCAAGATCACCAAAATCTGCACTTAAACCCACAGCAACAACTGATGAATTAAAGACTGAACCTAATAGATCAAATTTTGTTGCAACACAAGAACAGCCAGCTCATATTCAAGAAATCCACACTGTGATAGAGAAAAAAGTGGTTGTTATGCCAGATCCTGACACAGAAGTATCATTCCTTAAAGCCCAAAAATTGCAAGTATCAGAACTTGATGTAGACAAATTAAATGTCACTGAACTGCAAGCAAAGAAAATTTCAGTATCAGATATTGATGGAGTAGCAATGCAAATATCAGAACTAAGTAGTAAATCAGGAAATTTAGTAGTAAGTGGTGTTGAATTACCACCAGACTTTTTAAGAAATTTAATGGCAGCATCATTATCAGCAGCATCAACATCTAGAGCCCAAGAGCAAATTCAAGAATCATGTGAAACTAGTCCTATACCAGCACCAGAACAAGTTTCTGCTGTTCCTACCACAGAACCTGCAGAAACACCAAAAACTCCATTACAATCATTATCACCTTCACCAACTCCGCCTGTTGTGGTATATCCATCAAATACACCAATCGTTGTATACCCACCCCAAACAAATGCAACGGGACAATCAAGTATTGCAGTTCATCCAGCCATATTTCCTCATCTTTACAGTCCAGAATATGTTTCATCACCATCAGCAATACCTCGAACACGATCACCTCCGAGAAATTTATCTGGAGAATCTCCAGATCAACCAGAAGATATAGAAGACAATGTATCATTAATACCTGTACCAAAAAAACCTCAACGACATCATCATTCCCACAAACATTCATCAGAACTGTTGACTGATGAAGAAGAAGAAGAAAGATCATCTCGCAGACGTCACCAACAATTACAACAACAACCAACTGCAGCTCAATTAATACGGCAATTATTACAAATATGGCAAAATTCACTTTCAGGAGGTATTAGTCAAGTAATTGAAGGACTTAATAGAGTGTTTCCAGAAGGCGAAAAAAGAAAAGATGCACAAACAGCAGCCTGTATCATTCTAGTATTAATTGCTGGTTTGATGATCGTTGGATTTGGTTCTTCTGATAAAACTGTACACCATCATCATTGGGATTTTCAGTTTCCACCGCCTCATTGATTTTATATTTTAAAAAAATTACAAAAAAAACCTAAATAACTGTTTTTTAATACGATGTAATCAAACATTTTTAATTTATTGAATTATTATAATAAATATGATGTTTTTACAAAGTAAAAAATATTTCAGATATAACTATTGTGTAAATAAAGTCGTTTTTTGTTAATTAAAAAATTTGTTAAGCATTTGATCAATTGAATACTACCCCAACTTGCTAATTTTATTGTTCTTCTTAATCTTTAATGTGTCTATTAAGTTAAATTTTGTTTATAGGTATCAGACTAAGTAAATGTCCCATAGCTGAGCGAGTGAGAGGGAGATATGTGGCATAACTACGCATGCGCTCAAAGGTCTTTACCACTATAATCCAAATCTGAAAACATACTACAGTCGTTATTTTGCTTGTTAGTTTACTCCGTGCATAAACGCTTGCTCACAAAAATGAGTAAAATTATACGACAATGTTATTGGATCGGCGCGTATGGCTTGTGCGAGTGAGAGCATTATGCATTCTTTCACTCCCACGGCTAGGGGACATTAGTTCATCTGAATACTATTCATTATTCATTCATTACAACAAGGGCGTTCAGGCTTCTTCAGCCCCTCCTCACCACGACCAAAAGATCTTTTGTGATTGCCCCTATTCCTAATTTATGCAAGGCCCGCACTTTCGATAAAGCGCAGGGTCTGCCTAGGATCTAGTGCACTTACCTGAGCAGGTGTAAACACATCCCTACCCAACAGTGCTATACTTTTGCAGCCAACCACTATGCAACTGCAAAAATATAAATGTGCGACCCACTGAGGCGCCTTACAATACACCTCTCCGCACAGACCTTAATGGCCCATATTTCATCTTGGAAGATAGTCATGTTACACCCAAGGGCCAGGGAACTCATTCCCCCGACCCCCCAGGCCCCCAATCCCACTCTTCCGCTCATCACAGGGCCGTCAATATACCAAAAGGTAGCCCCTTCCGGCATCACCGGCCGTCCCTCCGCCCACTCCTGACGATCAAAAATTTCCATCCTCAGTGTGTCGGAGAAGTTGTATGCTCTGTTCATACGGTCCCAAGGACCACCTACCACACCCATCCCTTCAATCACCTTGAAGATCTCAGTGTGGCCCATCTCCACTGATGGGACCCCGATCCCGTCCTCCAGCCTCAAGGCAGTTCCTATCGCCTCTCCCTTCACTTGCACATGAATAGGAGGCAAATCAAACATCGCCTCCATAGCGGCCGTTGGACCAGTGCACATTGCACCACATATCCCTAGGCAGGCCAGTCTCTATAGCTCCTCAGCCAATCCTGCGCCGTCCTAGATCTGTTGTTGGCCACCATACAACATCTTCGTACGTGACCATTAGCAGAATGATGCCCACACAAGCCCATTCCACCATACGAGGCCCAAGCCCCGGAGTCCTCCCCAGCAGACTCTCACATATCCATAAGGCCTTTATAGCCTTCTCCACAGTCCTGGACATGTGGCCTTTCCAGGTTAGGCCACTATCCATGACAACTCCCAGATACTCTAACTCAGGGGAGTAGTTTAAATCCACTCCTTCCAGAGTCAAAGCATCCATAGCTGTTTTTCATGATTTCAAATGAAATGGGTACCATCTGGTCCCCACGTGCAGCTAGGGAAATAATAGGTCCGCCCCTGCATAGCCCCGCGTACAGAGGTAAGGCAAAATACTGTAGGAGGAGCCAGGTATCCTACAGGCACCGTTAGACACTGATTAAATGCCCCAGTGCCATCCACCCTTCGGCACGGTACGACTGACACCACTTGGGTTGGGCAAAAGCTACAGTAGGAGAAGTTGCCTCTAGCACGGATAGAAAAAGTGCTAGATGCCAGGGACAAGGATTAGGATAGACAGACAGAAGCCCAGCATCTCAGCTCACCTCGGCGAGACCAGAGCATGGCTGAACAGTAGCCATTATATGCCGAGGAGTTTCCAGAGGCACGGGCACGAAAAACTGCTACAGAAAGTAAGGGAGCAGGTGTGCTCTCTTGGACGTGATGCTTCGGCACATGCAAGCCAGCCGACCACTGACTTGCTTCGCCTCCATCTGAATACTATACTTATAGTGTAGTCTTATAATATGTCAGGTATTAAAAAATATTGGAATATTGGTGTGATTTTTATTTTTGTCAACACACTGGTGGTGCTGGTTGATTCCTATAATGTAATCTATTCAATTTAAGAACAATAAACACCCCCATGACCCAACGAGGCAAAGGTGATGTGTATAACATGTAAATGAAGTGTACTCTTGTTCAGACTCAGGTTGACCATTCCTGAAAGAGTATGGTTAATATAACCCCAACCATCTAAGTACACCGGTAAACACTGTCTAGTTTTCAAATTCATACAAAAGTATCTATCTTTACAAAGATTTGAATCAGGAACCTTCATCTCTGAAAATCAGCTGTTAAACAGCTGATTTGTGGTAATGACTTTACTGCTAGACCAAGCTGTAGCACTTGCAGATCAGTGTAAATGCCTCAAGAACGTTCAGTAACATTGTCAATGTGCTGTAACTTGATTAATAGCCATAGAAAATATGTAAGTACTTTGATATGAGGAATCATCCATCACCACCAATGTGCTAACAAAAATAAAAATCACACTGATATTTCAATATTTTTTAATATCTGATATATTATAAGACTACACTATGTTACTGGTCTCCTACACAAGAAAGAAAACAACACTTAACTGCCGAACTGGAATTACAACTAATTAAAAAATAAGTTTGGTTAATAGACAAGCACTTCAGTATAAGAACAAAGCATAGAGAAAATAAAAATAAGATTGAAAAATATGAGAGGTTCCATATTATAAACATTTAAAAAAACAAAATCAGGACATTTTAAATGAACAAATCAATTTTAAGAATAATGAAGTGATATATTGACTGCTGCTGCTCTCTGTACTGTATGAATCTAAGCTTTGTGCAGCTGCGGGATGAAGGGGAAAGACGAATTACCAGACTGCTGTTATGTCATAACACTGTACAAATCATCTCATTGCTCTTCTCTGGGCAGTAGGCTGCCTAGTGCAGTGGCATACGTGGGTGTTGTTTTGACTATTCCCTGTAGATGGCGACACCAACTATATGTAGTTTGAATAGTACCCATGACTACTACAAACATAGTACTAGTAAAACATTACTACTACTAACGCAATCTCTTGTAGTAGTAGTGACGTAATGCATTCCTCTCAGCTGCACAAAGCTTAAGAACGGGGAGTAATAAATACGACAAGGGATAGATGAGAATAACTGATCAGTTTTATGTAGATGGCTGGAGATATATTATCTTCTATAGGTTTTAAATAAAAAATTTTAAACTTTCAATTGATATTTTGTGTACTCTGATGATGGTGGATCCACCAAAACACGTGTAAGTGGATAAAGTCAGCTAAAAAGGCTAGTGAAATTTATCTTATAAAATATAACTAAGTGATCATTCAAAATGTGTACAATAGGTTACATAATAAAATCATTCTCCAAACCACATATTGTGCGGTTCCAAGCTCCGTGTAGTTGCAGGGTAAAGGGTACAGGTGAGGTATATAGAATAAGTGATGCATGCTGGGAGAATGATTGTTGTATTACTCTGATACAAAACATTCATTTTCAAACTTTCCGTATATAACATATTTGTTTGTATTTATTACATTTATTTATTTACATATTTTGATATAAATTGGTAAGTTAAATAGTATAAATCTGACCAAGTTAATAACCAGGTAGGTATTTGTTAAATTAATGCGCCGGTGATGAGAATATTTTTTTAGTCTAGTTAGTACATGCTACCACTACAAATGCAGCAACAGTGAAACACTACTAACGCTCATTCATTCTCCCACTACTATAACAACGCATTGCATTCCTTCCAACTACACGGAGCTGGGACTCAAGCAATATGTGTGGATCTATCCTAAAATAAAAATGTGCTGGCTGCCTAAAGTAACAATGAGTTATTGATTAATGTTCATGTATTTTGTAATTTTGCGATTGAGTGAAATTTCATTTTTATTTTCTCATTAAACAGCACTAATTTACTGGGTGAACTGTGCATTAATTTCTTGACACATGATGTAAAACTAAAAACAACCTTTGCTGTACCACTTAAAAGGATCAGTCTGAATGCCTCAAAATGTTAAGTAACATTGCTACTGTGCTGTAACTTGATTAATAGCTATAGAAAACATGTAAGTACTTTGAAAACTTAAGGAATCATCCAGCAGCACCAGTGTGCTGTAAAACTTAGTATTTTTAGTCATCTTTACAAGCAGAGAGGCATGTAAATTTACAAACAGAGAAAAACACTTGGAAAAATATTTCATACAATAAATCCAGGTCAAAACTTTTCTGCAAAAATAAAGACAAGAAGTAGGAGTGGAATGTAATTTATTAAATACCTTAGAAAAGAAATCCCCTCTCAACTTCTTTGCTGATTACATATCTTCAGGTTACCACAGCCGACCACAATGGCATAGTTGGTAACATTCTCGCCTCTCATCATGCGGTCTTGGGTTCGAATCCCATTCAGGCATATTTTCATACGTTACAAAAAATCATTTCATTCTTCACCGCCTGCATTAGCATTAATTGCAGAAGAGTCGGACGTTAAACCAAAAAAAAAAAAAAAAAAAAATACCACATTTAAAATCAATGAATCTCAATAAACATTCTTTTATACTGTATGTATCCTCTGCACTAGAAGATTCTAGAGAAAAATGATTCCAATAAAAGTTGTGGTTTTTTAATTTCCTGTAACTTTAATTATATACATTTTTGTTGTAAAATGCATACTAAGACTGCAATCTTTAAAAAAATCCCATTTTTTACAGATTATCATGAAAAGAAAATAGAAAATCACTAATTGTCGCTAAACTAAGCATTGCACAAAAAAATTTTGAAATAAAAATGTAGGTTTTTAATGTTCTACAAATTTAATTTATTATATACACTTTTGCTCTAAAATGCATATTAAGGCAGTAATCTTTAAAAAAAAAACATTTTTTTCTGTGAGAGAACAGCCGTCCCAAGAATTCCAGCAGACATGGCGCTTACCCTATCTTGTAGAGCATATAAAATGTAGTAAATGAGCCAATAAAAAAAACTAAAATAAAAATAAAAAAATTTAAAAAAAACATCGTAGAAGCCGTTTGAGAAAATTTCAAAAAAATGAAAAATGACACAAATAAACCACTACTTTCGTTTGACTGATTTTGATGAAAATGTGTGTCAGGTCCTATAGTGGTACCTAACTTAAGTTTAAAGTTTCAACTTCATATGATGTACTGTTCTTGAGATATTTTGTTCACACACGCACACGCACACGCGCGCGCGCGCACGCACACACACGCATGCACGCACGCACGCACACACACGCACACACACACACACACGCAGACCAATCATTAAAAACATGTTTTTTGGATTCAGGGATCTGAAAACTTATTTCAAAAAATCAACATGAAAATAGTACTTTTCTTCCATACATATCCATAAAGGGCAAGAGAAACTAAAAACAGCAGTTTCCATAACACCATTGAAAACTTCAATGCACAAATGAATTTGGTAAAAACAAAATAATTAAAACAAAACTATTCATAAATAGATGTAATTTATTGTAAAAAATATACAATATACACAATATTTATACACAGTATATATTCTATTAATGTCTGTACATATTTTTAATTGTATTTAATTAGCAACAAATAAATACAAATAAAAGCATAAAAATTTCTTAACTTATAAGGTAATTAATTTATTTTATTACAAAAACACAGAATTTGGTGAATTAAATCATAATAACAAAACTATTTACACAAATTGTTGATATCCAATAAAAATGTAAATAACTGAAGATTTGATGCATCATAAATAACATTTAAACACTTCAAACCATTTTGTTCAATGCACATTGTCACTTTATAGTTCATACAATATTCAATAATATTATCAATTTTTACTAGATAATTTATCGAAGCAACAGATTACAAAAGTTGCTTCTTGTGTGTCTAAATATCTTTATTCAATGTCTCCTAGCAATACACAAAATGTTATCAGACAAATCGTGAAAAGTAAAACAAGAATAAATAAAAATGGTAGCAATGTGCATTTCTATATTAAGAAACCACAAAAGCTTGCAGACACTGAATCATAAATTTCTTGTTACTCACTCACTAGAGTGAGACACCGTACAAGCACTGATACAAAAAATAAGTAAATTGAAATGTTTCATCCACATGATTGGATGCAGCTTGTTAGACAAACTGGAAAAGCAAATCCTTTTATTGCACACCAAATATCTAAAAAAAATTTATGATTTTCCAAATTAATCAAAATAGCTTTGCAAATGAAAAAAACAACCAATGATGGTGAAAAATTTGTGTGAAAGAATTTTAAGTGTTTAAGATTTAAGAAAGGTTCCTGTTCCACGTTTTATAAAGAAACACTGGGAAAAGAGGCCCTATTTAAATACATTTCATTATTGAAAAAAGAGATATGGGAATTCTAACCTTAATCCAAATTTCTCCTACAAAGATCACAATCCTGTAACAACTGCAAAGAAAACAGATTTGCTTGACTTACTGCCTTTTGATTACAGATATTTTTCATAACTTTTATCATGGCTTAAAAATGACTGTGGTGAAAGATGTGCTTCCAGACACTATCGAGGACTCTAATGAAGATGACTAACCCGTACCAAAAAACCAATCAGATTTTAGTTCTAGCTTTCTATAAAAATGTAATAAAGCTCTCATGTTCTTATAAAATTTTACTTGATGAGAAGAAAAGGCAGATATAAACTTATAAATCACTAGATGTATAATTATTTCCTTTATAAATCTGAAATTACATTTTTTTTAATAACTACTTAAAAAATCTTTCACTTTTCAAAATCTTTATTTCTTTTATTGTACTTAAAATATTAGTCCAAAAGAATATATGTCAGGGTTCCGTTGTGTACTGAGATATTAGTCTGACATAACACTATACAAATTTTTTTTAATAACCTCATGCACGTTAAAATATTATTACAGTTAACACTAAACCTATTTATAAAATAATTATGAAACTAAAATAATATTAAATTGACAACTTATTTGAATCCTGATTTTTAGGAAGGTGGCAAATTATATTTTTAATATAACCAAATATTTTAAAAATTAACTAATACCCCTTTTCCCCAATACCAAAGAAGTATACTTAAAAAAGGTTTATATATTTTTAGTAAATTACAAGAGACATTAAAATAATAACAGGAAAACAGGATAAAAAAAACTACTACATCAGGACTGGTAAGTACATTGATGGTGCTATGACAACAATTTGTAACTTTAATAATGACAAAAACATAGGTTTATTAGGAGCACCAGAGATGCATTTAATGTAGCTAGCATTCAAGGCTAAAACAACTTGACAAGAAACGTAAAGGGAAAGTGAGGAAAACGAAATTATAACAAAGATAGACAAAGGAGAAAACAATAGAATGACTGATAACACTTATAGTTAATAACAAACAAATACGGTAATTTACAGACACTTACAATACTAAAGTCCATGAACACTTGACACATTTGTGAATATGTAGACACAGAAAATGTGGAACAGCTCTTCACTAGTGAGGCTCAATGATTGTAACACTGACGAAGACATTGACTTTTTGTAGACAATAAAGTAAATTTGACTATGAAACAATGTATTTGACATAAACGTCAATTGGCATAATTCTACTGGACACTTAACTACGACATAAAACAATGTACTTATGACATGTAACGTGACACAGTGCAACACTGATGCTGCTGACACACAGCATGACCATCTAACCAGAAATGCGTAAAGAGGGACAGGAAAGAGCGAGCACTAGGCGGAAAGAGGCTGGAAGGAGAGAATCAGACAGAGAGAGACTAATTAATGCACGAATGACAATATATCGAGCCTTTACATGAAAAACTTTACATGTAGGCAAAAAGTAGCTAATACACAATACAGTGGTTAACTTTAAATACAATGTAACTGCTCAGACAACTCACCATAAGTAAAGCTTAGCTATTTCTAAGCGCTGAAAGCAGAAAAGTGAAAGTTAATCACAATAAAAAAAATAATCAGAAGATAAGTGAAATGAAATACCATCAATAGAAATCTGCCAATAACAGACAGGTGGAGTGTCAAATTATTTACACTCAATCTGTTCGTTGCAGGGCTAAAATAAATAGTTCTGTTTCTTATCACATGGTCAGTCAATTAAATGACTGAATCATTTAAGAACAGAAGAGGTAGAGGTGTAAAAGACACTAATCAGAGTTATATTCTCTGGAAGTAATGAATTTCATTGTACAGCCAGACCCTGTGGTGAATGAAGTGAAGTTGTCATTTACAGAGTGGAAAATATGTGCTTTTCAGAGGGCCCGACATGCTGATAAGCGTACTTTTCCACTCGGTGAGGAAGGCAAATGTAAACCACCTCACTCCTCGTTTTACTTAGTAAAACCTCTAGAGGTTCAAAACAGCCTTTCGGCTGTTGACCTAAACAACACAACAATAGAAATGATAAAAAACAAATCTGTAAACTTAAGATAGATTCAGCTTAAGAAATACAAAATCAATAGAAAATTCAACGAACTGTTAAATTGCAAACAAAACATTTACAACTTTTCATACATTACAACTGTTGAAATAACAAACATAAAATTGAACTTAAATTAATTTTTAAAAAAACAGAACACAAAGAATTTATATTGTAAATGACACCAATAAGCTTTTCACGGTTGATGAGCTCTGCTGATCCACGCGTTTAGACCAATCAGAACGTTTGCCAGCGTTGCCAGATTGTACCTGACAAACATTTTGCACGCATGCATATAAGAGCCGCAATAGTTCAGTCATGTCTAGCATCTCGTACTGAACACATCGATTATAGAACGCATTAACATGCAATACTTTATAATATAATCAGCTGGTTGTATGTTTATAGGTTATAATTGTTATTGAAAGACCAAAAAAATGGCTGATGAAATATTTAACAGAGCTACAAGAGCAAGTATTGGCAACGTTGCTGGCAAGTCATTGGCTAGCTATAAAGTTGGTAGGGAGCAATGAATACGTTCAGAGCTCATCAGCCTTGAAAAATAGTATAATATCATAAAAGTGCACACAGAATGAAATACATTTTATATTTTTGAAAATAATTAATGATTAACGATTAAAGAAAAACTGTTTCACATTCTACTTCACAAAAATTAATAAAGACACCAGTAAATAAATAAATAACAATTGATTAAAAATTACAAATTAATAAACAGTACCGACTAATCAACTTCAAGAAAAAAATCTCATTCTAGACAATGAAAAGTAATCACCAAAATCACAAAACAGATTTCATGTTAAAAATCATTTCAACTTAAAAACTTACTTTTACGCAAAAATGTATTTTGCCTTTATCTCAAAAGACAATGTAGTATCAAAATTTTAAGAACCTTAACTCCATAATGTATTGTTTTATTCATTAAAAATGTCTTCATCATAAACTAATGCATCTCTTTTATCTTTATGACTTCCCTTTTGAGAATGACTTGCAGCTGAAACAAAACATTATTAAAATTTAGTCAATTATAAAACTTCCAGTACTATTTCTTATCATTTTATTCAAGCATTACTGGAGAATTATTTATTGAACTAATTAAGATATTATTGTCTATAAAATAGACTGAATCTGAATTCAAGAAAAAAGTTTCTTGAATCATCAAACATTCACAGAAACAAGTGGATTCTGTGAAACCAAATTCTAACAAACTAAGTATTGTAAAAAAATAAATTCTTGAAATATTAAGTAATTAACATTTATGCAGGGGTACCCAAAAGAAACAGGATTTTTTTTTTCAAAAGCTATTTATTTTCAATTTTTTTTTCAAAATAACCTTAACCCCTTCAAAATACTCTCAATTACAACTAAAACATTTATCCCGCCGGTGCTTCAACTGTTCGAAATATTTTTTGTAGTCATTTTTAAAAATGGCTGACAGCTCCTCCCTCGTTTTTTTCTTGACCGCTTCAATGTTGTCAAATCGGTGTCATTTAATGTCCCTTTTCATGCGTGGAAATAAGAAAAAGTCGCACGGAGCCAGGTCAGGCGAGTAAGGTGCGTGGGGCAGTGGAAACATGCCATTTTTAGCCAAAAAATCTTTCACTGATGGCTATGTGTGGAGGTGCATTGTCGTGGTGGAAGAACCAGTCTCCTGTCTGCCACAAATCGGATCTTTTTTGACGAACACTGTTGCGCAATCTTCTTAAAACTTCCAAATTGTCAATCAATAGTCTGAGAGCACACACTCTCGAATTTTTTAAACATTTTTGTCGATTCGGGCAGTTGATGGACATCCAGAACGAGGTTTGTTATCAATCGACATGTCACCATTTTTAAACCAAGAATACCACTCGTATACTTGAGATTTTTCCATAGCGTCATCTTTGTAAACTGGTTTCAACATAAAAACAGTTGCAGCAGCACTTTTACCGAGTAGAAAATAAATTTTACAGCTACTTGTTGTTCACTTAAACTTGCCATCATAAAAAATGAAACAAGAACAAAACAGCGCTGGCAAAAACAATCACTGCAGATGAATATTAAACTCGCAATGAGTTGCAATCACTGCACTGAACTTGCAATGAGTTGCGCTATACACGTCTGTGCGGCAGAAATGCGTA
This sequence comes from Catonia carolina, assembly GCA_035578175.1. NCBI lineage: Eukaryota > Metazoa > Arthropoda > Insecta > Hemiptera > Achilidae > Catonia > Catonia carolina. The sequence goes on from JAQMRL010000008.1 coordinate 70,769,713, forward strand.
CTACACAAGCACCGCCCACGACAATGCTATTCCGGTTACTTTTGTATATACATTAAGGTTATTGTAAAAATGAAAAAATATTAAATAAATTTAGAACATGGTGAAGCTTGAAAGGGAAGGATAATACAGAGTGGGGACTATAGTGGACTGAAGGAACGAAGGAGATAACACTGATATTAGTCAAAAACATAATCCAACAACTGTCTGGCAGCTTTTGTTTTTTATGCCACTTTTTTTTAGATGTATAAGCTAACCAACCCTGTATTGGTTTTCTTTTCTTTCAAAATACTCTGACCGTTACTTTTAAAAACAGTAGCTGAAGCTATTCTTTCTTGTACTTTGTTAACATAATCGGCCCCTAGTTTGCATCTTTTTTTCATTTTTTCTTATAAATTATTAATAAATTCTCTTTTATATCTGTAAATAATTTTGTCTCCAATCCTTTCCCAATTTTAAGTTAATGTTCTGATCAGCATTAACTCATTGTAAACTTTATAATTAGTTTACAACGAACTACACTTTATGCCTACTGGTATACCACTGAATCAGGAAAATACAGAAACTAATAAACTATCAGCACACTAAAATACAACCTACATCTCCTTTACTATTGTTAACTACTGTTTTTTGCAATTACTATAATAATTAATAAACTACTGGCACAAATACAAAATACAATAAAACTACTTCAACTTTATTATACATGGATGAATAATTAAAATCGAAAAATATAAAACAAAATTACACAATAAGTACAAAAAATGCTGAGTGAAAGAGATTAATAATGTTTTAAAAAAAAGTGCGTAATAGACATAAGTTCACTGTGTACATTGCATAATACAAGTCAGTTCTGTCCCCTCCACCACCAAACCATTTAACAACTGATTTCAAGTGGCAGAGCAATGTGATTAAGCTTCACCACATTCCATATTTACTCTATACTTAATTAATAAGAGCAACAATACAAAATGAAGTAATTACCTATTGTACACCATGTTGATGAAGAAGATGCATCATTGATAGGATCTAACACAACTTGTTTTCGAGCATATGTAACTTTCAACTGTACGTTAGACACCAGACTGCCATTAACCTGCAAAATGAATTTATCTTTTTTAAAACACGATCATTAATAAACATTGGAAAGGAGGTTCTGGCATTGAAATAATAGAGTTGGACTTAGTAACAGGACAGGATTAATATTGCACCTTTTGCAAACATTATTCTTCTGGTGACACGAAGTGAACCCATTGAATTAATCTAGTGGTAAAGTCATTGGGAGCGTGAGTCAGCTGTTTAACTGCTGATTTTTGAAGAAAAAGGTTCCGTGGTTCAAATCCTAGTAAAGGTAGTTACTTTTATATGAGTTTGAATACAAGACAGTGGTTACTGTTGTCCTTTAATGGTTGGGGTTCAATTAACCATACTCTCACAGGAATGGCCGGCATTAGTCTGTACAAAACTACACCTCATTTACACATCATTCTCATCTCATTGGGTCATGTGATCGCTTACTGTTCTTAAATTGAACAGACTGCAATACAAAATATTAGGAATTAAAAAAAAGAAAAAAACATTTAACCTGCATTTACAGAAATCTACAGTTTTTTCAACAACCAACAGAATTTTTGTGTTGATGGCATTTACAGTGTTGTAATTTTTGACTAAGGTATTAGATTCTAATGAAATTTAAATGCTCTAGATCTTTGATTTAATTCACCAAAGTTATTTTATAAATAGTAGAACTAATCTGCAAACATTGTACTATCTCTACAGAAATTAAAATATACAAACTAAAACAAGTTGTTTAAGATTTACCATTTTTTCTACACCTAGGGAACAAAATTTATTTAATAGAATAAACACATTACTCTTATAGTAAATCCTGTACTGAGTATTAATAACTTCATTCAGTTATACTACTTGTAAGAAAAATTTTAAAGCTGATTAAAATGTTTTGCATAAGTTCTAATGAAACAAAGTAAATTAGCAGTTTCATAGCGATGTTCACTTCAAATGTGAAAAACTCAATGCATTGGCGTATTAAAAAAATCATAACCCACAAGCTTATTTTCAATGTAGGGGCATAAATGAATATTTCTTTAATCTAAAATATACTTACTACAAGAGAAAAAAAACCAAAAATTGATTGTTTTTTTTTTGGTCATACTGACAAAATTTTCACAATAGTCCTCTATTAAGACTTCTTATTTGATTACTACAGAAAATGTATTACCAACAGGTAAGTCACTTCATAATAAGACAATTCAACAGGTAGCCAGATCACAATCGACATAAACTGGTGGAATAATTTATAATTGTTCAGCCTGATGACTTAAAATAGTCAGTCATTCTGAGGCAACTAGTGAAAATAAATAGCATACATGGAAGTCTTGATACCCATATAATTATCCAGTATCATTAGTTTTGTGAACTAAATTTAACACAATTTTTTGTAAACTGCCAAATCTTCACACAGCGTGGAATTGTAAGCAACGTTTAGTACATACTTAAGGATGAGATTATCAAAGCAATAATAAATAATAATAAAATAAATTAGTCTAAATGATTTTAATACCTCAGCAATGGCTCGCTCAGCTGCATCAATTTTTTCAAACGTTACAAATCCACGACTGTAAAAGAAACAAATTTCTTCCATTATCATAATTCATTAATCAACAAAATTCAAAACCATTTAATCAAGCAAAAAAGTGTTGAAAGACGATAAAATTTCTGTATCTCATCCAACTAGATCAAAAAGGTTTAATTCAAATTTCAAGAAAAAAATTGGTATAATGTTCGCCAATTATGGTGGCGTGTACGGAGGGTAGCAAGACAGAGAGAGAATGTGTTGCACCAGCCATTCCCCTCAACTCATTTCAATCAGTGCACGGTGTTCAAGCGGAATGGTGACAATACGCCATTGGTAAGGCACTCTGCTGGCCAGTTTCGTTCACTACACTCTAACAAGCTCATTTTTCTTCAAAAATTCTGAAAAAATTACTTTCGCTTCCTAATGAATCTTACGCTGTATGTTATTATTATACTCTGATATTTAGATAAGATACACTCCTACAAAGTAAGACATTTAACTCTCATCACATTTTTTTGCCTAATTTTTTTTTTTTTTGGTTTAACGTCCAACTGTTCTGCAATTACTACTAATGCAGACGGTGAAGGATAAAATGATTTTTTTGTAACGTATGAAAATATGCCATGCCTGAATAGGATTTGAACCCAAGACAGCATGAATTTTGCATATAACATAATATGACTTTTTCCAGGATGACATAACATGCGTTTTATTATTTTGTTATAAAATTTTATCTGTAATTTGATATAAATGTTGAGTAATATGTTGAGTGGAAACAGATATAATAAACGAGCTTGAAAAAATCACTCTTTGAAGGGACGTCAAAGATAGATTGTCGTGCTTGATGTCTCCTTCCTGTTAGTATTCCAAGAAGCTGAATCATTTTTTATAGTTGTAAACTTTATACAAACATATATGTCAATTTCTTGAAATCAATTACACCAGCATAGGCCTAATATCAGTTGTATGAAATTACAACAAAAAGAACCGCATAGTAAATATAAGAGGAAGAGGGTATAACGTCCCTCTCTTTCGGGCCTGTCAAAACAAATGGTACATCATTTAGAAAAAACTTATTGCCTATTACCCCAAATTGAATCAATTGAATCACAGACATTTTTCCCAGAATTTTGTGCGCGCGCAACTAATCAGCTTTCAACAGCGACACAAAAAACCAAAACAATATCAAAACGATAACCACATGAACACAACACAATGAGTAATGAGTACTACTTTAGAGGCAGCCTGTATCTTTAGTTGACAGGCTATGGCACCGTGGTGGGGGATCTACTTACTGCACCACTTACTAGCCCGCACGCTACCGTAATTGGCGAAAATTCTACTAACATCATTTCATACTGAATATATTAAAATAAGTAGCCTAAAAATATTGCTCATAACAGGCAAGTGGAGTGTTAAATTATTTGCACTCGATCCGTTAGTTCCAGGGCTACAAAAAATAGCTGTTTCTTATCACATAGTCAACCAATTATATGACTGAACTATTTAAGAACAGAAGAGGTGTAAAAGACACTAATCAGAGTTATCCCCTCTCAGAATAATGAATTTCATTATACATCCAGACCCTGTGGTGAATGAAATGAAGGTGTCATTTGCAGGGTGGAAAGTAGATGCTTCCCAGAGGGCCTGGCATGCTGATAAACATTATTTTCCACTCAGCAAGGAAGGCAATGGTAAACCGCCTCACTCCTTGTTTTACTTAGTAAAGACTCTAGATGTTCAAATCAGCCTTTTGGCTGGTGACCTAAACAACAAATAAATAGAATCAATACCAGGTAACAATTGCCTGAATATTCATAACCCACTAAACCTGAAAATATAACTTCAAATGCCACAGATGCAAAAATAAAACTCTGGTGCGAAACATTCATATGACTTTTTTTTTTTTTTTTTTGAGGCGAAAAACCTTAGCGAGGTTATCATCGCCTGTTGTTCTACACAAGGGTGTAAAAAACCCGAGTGCAGAACGCCTTTTTTAATATATATAATAGTTAAAATCTTATAATCTAGTATCACAGACCAAATAGGCTAAAAAACGCTAAAAAAAAAACATACACACATAAACTTAAACTTCACAGTAACAATAAATAACAAAAATGACATTGACACTTACTTAATTAAAATCTTAAAAACTAATATCACAACTAAAAAATTACATTAAAAACAAATAATATCACAGACATATGACGTCGCAAAAGGCTGTAAAGGGGCCTCATAATAAAAACACAGACATATAAATACAAACTTACAACTAATATAAATACATATACTATAAAATAGAACAGATTAACACATACAAAACATTGCAACACACCCCAGACTGTCAGACACTGTTGTACACACTAATGGATCGTAAAAATTTTAAAGCCGCGTCCAAAATAGGGCTTTCGTCACCGAGTATATTCCTTAATTCAGAGGGAATCTTAAATCGCCGACGCAGAGCTGCGTAGCAGACGCAATCAACCAATACATGTTTGACTGTCAAAGGACAATCGCACCTGCCACAAACTGGAGCATCACCAGACATCATGAGATACCCATGGGTTAATCTGGTGTGCCCAATTCTAAGTCGCGCGATGACAACTTCTTCCCTTCTGTTCTTCCTCAGTGACGTAGGCCAAGGCTTAACAATAGGTTTTATTTCACATAGTTTGTTGCCATGAGAGCCAGTCCATTCTACCTGCCAGGAATCTGTGATGACCCGCTTCACCAGACTCACAAAATCAGACATAGTCAGATATTGCGTGAAAGCCGGTTGACGAGCCGCCTCCTTAGCGGCCAAATCAGCAGCCTCATTTCCCGAGATTCCAGCATGACCCGGAACCCAGCAGAAAACAATGCTTACTCCTCTATCATTCAGCTCCTTCACAGTGCCGAGGACGTCCACAACTAGCGGGTGGCGTGAATACACATCACTAATCGACTGGAGAGCACTGAGCGAATCAGTGCACACCAACACCCGATGCCCACGCACACAGACTACAGAAAGAGCTTTGCTGATAGCATAAAGTTCAGCCGTGTAAATACTGGTTCCCGCAGGTAATCCAAACAAATAGGTTCTCCCATTAGCAACAAACGAGCAACCAACTCCAACATCCGACTTTGATCCATCAGTGTATACAACCGTAGATGGTTTAATAGCTTCAACTAACTCACTGAAAATGCTATTAAACATCACAGAGCTTGTGCCTGCCTTTGAGTATTTACACATCTCAAAGTTAAAGTTTAACTGAGCGATGGTCCAGGGTGGAAATAGACAAGAATTACATGGGTAGACACGAGGAATAGCAATATCGAGGTTGTTGCATATCTCCAACGCTCTTACACCGAATGGTGAAGGCTGTCGGGCATTCATCAGATGCAAATCATGACAGGGGTTGTTGAGAATAATGTCATGCAAGAAATGATAAGGTCTAGCTTTCAACTTGGCAAAGTACGTCAATATAAGCTGCTGGCGACGTCTGTATAACGACATTTCTCCACTTTCAACTAAGATGCTGACAACAGGGCTAGAACGAAAAGCACCTGTAGACAATCGTAAACAAGAATTGTGAACACTCTCAAGCATTCTTAGCGAAGTGGAAGTAGCAGATGAGTACGCTACAGCGCCATAATCTATACGTGATCGCACTAGAGCCTTGTAGAACCTTATCATACATGATCTATCAGCTCCCCAACCTGTACCTGTAAGAACACGCAGAATATCAACCACCTTTAAGCACCTAGCCCGTAGGTCTTTAATATGCGAAACCCATGTAAGTCTTTTGTCGAATACAACACCTAGAAACCTGATGTCAGTGCTAACTTCGATATGCTGACCCATTAAATACAGTCTTGGAACATTATCAGTCCGTATTCGGCAAAACTGAATGCATTTAGTCTTCTCAGGGGAAAAACTAAAGCCAGTCTGCCGTGACCATTCCTTAAGACGGTATATAGTTAGCTGTAGAGCTCGTTCAGCTGAGACAACATTTCTAGATGCAACATATATTGCAAAATCATCAACAAACAACGAACATTTAACAGGGTATACGCAACTTTTCACAATATTGTTTATGGCAACCGCAAAAAGGGTACAACTAATTACACTACCTTGCGGTATACCATTTTCCAAGTCAAACCTGTCGGACAGACACTGACCGACCCCTACACGAAACGATCGATCATCTAGAAAGTCCTTGATGAAGGCCAACATGTTCCCAGCGATGCCCCAATCCCGCAAAGTATTGAAGATACCTCGTCGCCAAGCTGTATCATATGCTTTTTTCAAATCAAAGAATACGGCAACGAGGCGCTGCCGCAATGCACACGCATTGCAGATAGCCGTCTCAAGGGCCACCAAGTGGTCCGTCGAAGACCTCCCTCTCCGAAAACCACTCTGTTCAGGAGCGAGGAAGTTATTCTTTTCCAGATACCACATGAGACGAATATTCACCATTCTTTCCATGACCTTAAAAACAACACTTGTTAAGGAGATGGGACGGTAGTTGGAGGCCAATGTTTTATCTTTACCAGGTTTGAGGATCGGAACAACAATTGCTTCTTTCCAAGTTTTTGGAAGCTTTCTAAAAGCGTATATTTTATTAAAAACATGTAGGAGTTGCCTTAACCCAGAATTCGGTAAGTGCTCTATCATCGAAAGTGTAATTTCATCTCCTCCAGGTGAGGTATTTCGAGATACTTTGAGCACTTTTCTAAGCTCAGGCAATGAAAAAGGAATGTTCAGAGGATCATTCGAGTCCACTAAATGGAAAGGAAGAGACTCAATGGTTTTCTTATAATTTTGAAACTGTACTGAATATGAAGACGTGAGGGAAGCTGATTTAAAGGAAGAACCAATGACATTAGCGATGTCGGACTGTGATGTGATCACAGAACCGCCAACTTGCAACCCTGCGATTCGATGTGGAGACGTCCTCCCACATACCGAACGCAGTTTTCTCCATACCATTGTCACAGGGGTACTCCTGTTAATATCTCCAACGTAACGGCTCCACGACTCCCTCTTACTCTCAAGAAAGATACACCTACAGCAGGCCCGAGCTCTTCTGTACGCTTCCAGGTTTGCATCCGTAGGTCTGCGACTAAAAATGCGCAAGGTCCTACGGCGGTCCTGAAGAGCCTCCTTACAACGATCATTCCACCAAGGTACCGGCGGACGCCGCGCTTTTCCCGATGTTTTAGGAATGCTCTGGGCAGCTGCTGCAGACATCCTCTCTACAAAAGAAGACAACAGCTTTCGTGCATCACCATCATCTTCATATTCAGATTCCATTAAACTTGAAAACTCATTCCACCGTGCAAGCTTTTCAATCCATCGTTTCGGAAGGTCATCGACAGGGTGGTAGTCAAAAAATTCGACCACCACCGGTCGGTGATCACTTCCGTACAGGTCTGGCAGTACTCTCCACATCAACCTTGGAACAAGGGACGGGCTGCAGAAAGTAAGGTCCAAGCACGACCAGGATCCTGTTGAGGATGACATGAATGTTTCAGATCCATCGTTCAATAGACATAAGTCTAAATCACTCCGGAGCCTCTCCACCATGTGACCTCTACCATTGCACAGTGAGGAGCCCCAAGAATAATGGTGACCATTGAAATCTCCTAGGACGATATATGGAGCTGGTAACTGTTCCAGCAATTCTCTCATGGCTAGGTATGAAATGTCTGTGTTTGGTGGCAAATAAACATTACACACGCAAACCGACACCGGGACAGTTATCCTGATTGCTACAGCCTGAAGATCCGTTTGGATATCCAGACTCATCCCCTGCATTGACTGATGAAGTAATATTGCAACCCCATCACCAGGGCCACCATGCAGGGAATCTTTCCTAAACAATTCGTATCCACGAAAGGATAATCGGATATCAGGTTGTAACATCGTCTCTTGCAGGCAAAGTGCAAACGGACACTTATCCCGGATCAATATCTTTATATCTTCATACCTAGACCGGATCCCGCGAACATTCCATTGAATTAAACTATTAAAGGGTATTTCGCAACGGAGGAGTTACGTTTCAAACACAATTTTCTCCTTCCCTTTTTCCCTTTTACTTGTATAAAGCCCTTTTCTAGGGCCGATGAATCTCCTATCATATCGTGGATCTTGGACCCAGACGGAGGAGATTTTAGAAATTTAGACGCTTCCGCTGGAAGCGTCTTCGATACTGAAAGGGGTTTTCCCTTTGAGGTAGAGGCTGTCTTACTTGACAGCTGAGCTTTTGTACTCTGCGTCGCAGAAAGGTTACACACTTGAGACACTGAGCTCTTTGAACCAATTTCTGTTTGCTTGGTGCTTAATAACGCTTTTAGAGCAGAAGTCAAGGAAGCAACCTGTTTAGTTAGGTTCTCAACAACACTCTTCAACTCAACGCATGACGAGCACTCACCAGATACACGAGATTGGACACTAGTTGCAGCTGCAAACGAAATGTCAGGCTGGACTGCATTTCGAATGCTATTCAGTTTTCTGTACTCGCTACGAGCAGCGGGAAAGGAAAGCTTCTGTTCAGACGAAATTTTCTGAATTTCCCGTTCTTCTTTATACTTGGGGCAATCCCGAGACCTTGCCGAATGACTTCCTTTACAGTTTGCGCAGAGTTCATTTTCAGAAGTGCAATCGCTGTCTAAGTGGTCAGGTGAACTGCACTTTGCGCATATCGCAGGTTTCTTGCAGTTAGTTTTCGTATGTCCGTATTCCTGGCACTGAAAACAACGCAGAGGGTTTGGGACATACGATCTCACTCGAACAGACAAGTAACCCAACTTAAGACGATCCGGAGGCTGAGGGGTGGAAAATGTTATGATAAGTGTCGGGGGTACCGACATCACTTCCATTTTCCCGACGCATAACTCTTTTGACTTGCGTCACTCTCTGGGAGGTAAGCTCCTCCAATAACTCAGCCTCAGACATATCTTGTATATCTCGAGAGTAAACCACTCCTCGAGATGAGTTGAGGGATCTATGCGGTTCAACAGTTACTTTAGTACTTCCTATTAGTGTAATTTTAACAACGCTGCTACTTTGCTTCGCAGACGTTGTTTCAATTAACAAAGTACCATTCCTTAATTTCTTAATAGAGTGTGGAGAGCCACAAACTGACTGAACAGACCTGTTAATAATGAAGGGGGAAACTTTTGAAAGCGACCCTTCTTCTGCAACACAACGAACAACGAAAAATTTGTCGTGTTACTTAATACACCACTACTATCACTATCGTCAGACAAGCTAGACCATAGTCTTTTCATACCAAGGGAAGATTGTTTGGTTGACATTATCTAAGTGCTTTTCCAGTCATCGTGAAAGCAAGGTGCGGGCGGAGAGATGACCCGTGCACGCCGCAGGTCCCTAGTAAAAAGAAGGACCCGGCAGAGTACTCCCGGCAGCCATCTCCCACATATTTCATCCGGGCCGGGGAGTCAGGTACTGCCTGACCCACTGATACCAACGTCCCAGAGGCTCGCACGCAGCAGTAAGAGCTCCGACACTCCTACCCATGGTCCACTTCTTGCCACAGTACCGAAGCGACTGGAAGGGCTAAAGGATGGCGCAAAGCCTCGGCAGAGCACGCTCACAGCAGCACAACCACAGTCCAGACCTTCCAATCCGGAAAGGGTTACGCACGACCAGCCCGCATCCCATCCTCGCCAGCATTATAAATATGTGTAGGATAACGTGGTGTATGTGTTGTGTGTAGGGTATGTAAATGTGTGTGTTGAAAGAAAGTGTGGTGTGTGTGATGTAGTATTATTGTTGTGTGTAGTGTAAGAGCAACCAGTGTATAGTTTTGAAATAAGGTTAGCTCTTAGCTGGGGTCCCGGGGTTGCCACACCCGTACACCCACATATATATGCATGGACGAGCATTCATATATATAAGAATGGGTGCCCCCTGGGGGCATATGACTTTCTCTTCCCACTGTAAATAATGGGGGAAAAATCTAATTTCATCAATGATACTAAATGAAAATCAAACTTTGTTGGGATTTTTGATGAGCAAAATATGAAAAACCACACTAATATTCTACAGAAAAAAGTGCTATAAACAAAATTTGTAGTTCACAACATTAGTACTGTATTATATTTGTATACTTTTGCGCTAAAATATATATACTAAGGCTGCAATCATAAAAAACCAATTTTTTATCACGCAAGCACAGCCCCCATACATTAATTTCAGCAGATATGCTGCTTGCCCTCTCTAGTAAAACACAAAAAGTTTACTAAATATGGTGATTTCAAACAAAATTGTAGGAGCAGTTTTTGAAAAATTTACAAGATAGTAAAAATCACACAAATAAAATATTATTTTTCAGGCTGATCAATTTTGATGAAAATGTTCATGTTGGGTCCCCTTGTAGTACCCAACAGTTACAAGTATGTATTAACTTTATACAATTTTCTGTTTTTGCATATTTTATTCACACACAGGCAAATCAATAAAAACATGTTTCTAGGCTTCAGGAGACCTGAAAAAGTGTATTTCTGGTAAACGTACATTTCAAAAAATCAACTTCCTTTGACCTATATTTCAAGTAGGGCAAGAGAATGTAGCCTACGTATCACAAACCCTGAACATAGAGATGGTTTATAAATAATTTATAGTAGCCAAAGTATAATATTTAATAAAATTCAACATGTAAATGTAATTTAACAAAAACACAGATTGTTAAATTCATAGTGATAATCTGATAGTAGGATTAAGTTTTAGCTTAATTCAGGTAAAACTATACGGAATAACCACAAATCATTAAAATATACCGAGTGAGCAAAATAAAACCGAACCCATAATGTAACAGCTGCAAAATCGGTAGGTTACGTTATAATGAAATATTGTATTCTATGAATGATGCAGATAATTTAAATAAAAATAATATTAAACGTAATTTAAATGTTGCATTTATTTATTTTTTTGTTAAAAAAGATGTTCAACATAACCATCCTGTGAATCAATGCATTTTTGTGCTCGATTAATCATATAAAGGCATCTGATGCAAAACGTAGTTGCCAATTGCATTGATTTCTCATTGAATATTCCCCTTCAGTTCATCAATATTGTGGGAATTAGAAGCCTAAACTCTCACTTTAAGTAACCCCAAGGAAAATATTGCAAGTAGACAACGCTGGGGATTGTGGAGGTCAACGTCCACTGGTGACAATTTTTTCATTCGTAAAAGCACATGAATGCGATCAATGAAACATTTAATGGTGACTTGTTGCTCTGGCTTGTTTTAAGAAGCTGTATTCTTCCTTGTTACCTGTTAATAGTGCACAGAATTCTTCGAAAATATTTAGGTAAAGTTGTGTGTACACAGTTTGATTAAAAACTCTGGTGTGAAACACTCACACAACTTTCTCTTGCCAATGCAAATAATTAACAATAAACCTAACATTAGTAATAAAACATTAGAAGTAAACAAAAAACTAACCTCAAAAAACATTAGTGAAATGCACAAAATTAAAATCGACCTCAGTTTGGCTTAAAAATACGGAAAATCGCTCATTCACACTAAACTAGGCACTGTACAAAAAATATGCTTTAAATAAAAGTTGTAGATCTCTTAATTTCCTATAAATTTTATTATACACACTTTTGTCGTAAAATGCATTCTAAGGCCGAAATCTTAAAAAAATCGATTTTTCACACGTTTTCGTGAAAAAAAAACAGAAAATTGCTAATTACCGCTAAAATAAGCGTTATACAAAAAAATGTTTGAAATAAAAGTTGTAAAATTTTACATTCTCTACAACTTTTATTATATAACGTTTTGCGCTAAAATGCATATTAAAGCCGCAATCTTAAAAAGAAAATGTTTTTATGTAAAAACAGCCTCATGCAGAATTTCAGCAAACATGGCGCCTACCCTATCTTGTAGAGCATAAAAAAAATGAGTAAACCAGGCGATTTAAAAAAAAATCGTAGGACCAGTTTTTGAGAAAATCGTAAAAAAGTGAAAAATTATACGAATAGACTACCACTTCCGGTTGACCGATTTTGATGAAAATGTTCGTGTCGGGTTCGATAGTGGTATGTAACTTAAGTTTCAAGTTTCAAGTTTGTACGATGTTCCATTCTTGAGATATTCTGTTCACACACACACACAGAGACCAATCGCTAAAAACATGTTTTTTGGGTTCAGGGGGTCTGAAAACGTATAGACCCGGTGAAAACTCGATTTCGAAAAATCGACATGAAAACAACACTTTCCTTCCTATATATTCATATAGGCAAGAGAAAGTAAAAATATTGGACCCACGCATGAAAACATTGTAGGTTAGCAGTTACATTATGGTTTCGGTTTTACGTTGCTCGCCCAGTATAATCCACAATCATTGAACTCACCCCATTTTATGTATCATATCAATACATTAAATTTCATATAACTCAACAGACCATTTCAAGAAATTATTCTCTCATTTATAAAAAGATAATCTATAAAATAAAAGTACTCACTTCTTTTCAATTTCCATTGCAATATTCACTATTTTTCCACAAGGTTGAAAGGCCTTTTTTAAAAGATCCTCTGTAATATTATAACCAGAAACAAATACTGTATTTCCTTGACGAGGTTTATCAGGGCGTCCTGTTTCTCTAGTTTTGTCTGTAATGCCCCTCTCTTCCCTATCTCGAGCACTTAGAAAACTCTCATATAAATTCTAGAAAATAAACATGATAAAAATGTTAATCAACAAATTCATAAGATGCAAAAAATTAATTTAAATGAATTTTCCCAATAAAACTGTCTTTTACTACATTTTGAAAATTACCTTAACACGTGGTCGAGCATCAGGTTCTTGGTCTTCAGGCTGGGTGGCTGAAAATGGTTGGTAACCACTCACAGTACGCTCATTTCCAGATAATTTCCTTTCCAAACCACGTGGTCGTTTAAAACCTGCATGTTCTGGCCGTTTTGGAGTTCTGGCAATCGCTGATATTGCACCTGATTTTAATAACTTCTTAGCAACTTCTCTAGCATCTCTTGCTTCAACCGGTCTTTTACTAAGGGCTGTAGGTGTACGCTCTGATTCAGGCCTGGGAGCTTTCAGAGTCTGAAGAGCTTTTTTCTACAACAAAAAATACAAAAATATTTACTCTTGATGATAATGTGAGACCATAAAGTATAGGTCATTTGTTCTAGCTAGAAGCTCTCCCTCCAACGCTCTGTGCCGCTGAGCTGTTCTGGTTAGTGGTGGGGGAAGCACCTCGTAGTTGTAACAGTAGTATACAGTTAGAAAGAAAGGGAATGATCATTAAGTGAGAAGGAGACAACACTTGCCCCGTTGAAACTATCCCTACTCTACCTACTCGCCCTGCCCTTACAAGCTTCTTCCTAAAACAAATGTACTATAACAAACTAGACCTGGCTATTATATCCTAATTCAGAATGAAATTTATACAAAGTATGCAGTAGGCTACACATGTAAACAATAGCTTAATACTGCATTAATAAATGGCATTTGTAATTATTTTGATGTAAATAATTTTTAAAACTCCAGATCTGAGTCATTCACGGAGCATGTAAATAAATCACTTCAAACGATAATCTATCAGTAAATTAAATGTTTCCTCAAATTAGATACAAACTGATCAGAATTACCTTTCTTTTCAACTTTTGGTATTTCGCTTGAAGCATCAATTCTTCTTCTGTATTATTGGTTGGAAAATGTAAATAAACCATTTTAATTAACCAATATAGAATAGGTCAAATAATTTTATCGTAAAGTTAAAAAGTCTGTTGCCGCTACCAGAAACAACACATATTGCTGGGAGTCAAAACGAAATATCATTTACGAAAAAAATGTATAAGTAAATACTGTACAACTAAAACTTTACGAAAATTTGAGGTTATTCTTGAAATTCAGCGACAAGCACAAACAAAAACAACCACCACCAGTATTTACAATATCAAACGTCATCCATGCGTTTCTTAAATAATGTACAATTCAGCTGTTATTGCAGGTTTTTAGTCTTTCTATAGAATAAAATGTCCCTTTCACATAAAGAAATTCTCTTTTATATCATATCACAAACCTAACTCGCGTCAATTTTAATTTTCGTCGAAAAATAAAAAACCGAAAATCGCCGTGTTGTCTATTTAAAAATTGTTTCATAACTGGAAAAATAGGCGCACCAATTATCATAAAGTATATCTCATTTTAAAAAGAAAATCTTATACCTATATAACAAAAATGTAAAAAATATTGTTTTTTTTTTGTTATTGCTCCTCTAAACTCAATTTTTACTCCAATAATACAATAACGATGTAATACAGTCTTTGAGTATACTCAAAGCGTCAGTTCAAAGGTACAATAGTGTTCTCACATTGTTATAGGTACTTTGTCACTATTGTTTATAGGTTTAGTGTCCAATAGTGCAAGAACACAGACCGCGTTGAGCGCTCTCTGTCTAACACATACGATTTTGACAAACTTGTGGCGGGGCGACAGCGAGCGATTGAGAGAGATTTGTTAGAAAGAGATCTATCTCTTTCTAACTAGCGAAATAACTTGCACAGTTTGTAATATACAACTCACGGAGTAAATAAAGTTTTCTGTTTTTACATTTTTTACATTCTTACTCCGTGATACAACTATAGACAATATGTCTCTTTATAGTATATTCAAAGGTAGTGTTTCTCACGACAGTTTTCTATTAGTTGGTGTTAGGGAACTTAAAATTTAAGATACAAATTTTTATGGAGAGGGAATTTATAATACACATTTGAAAACGTCTTTGTAGATAAACATTATGATAGAAACTAAAAAAAATACCGGCACAAACATAGCAATAAAGCATGCTTTATTACTCTATGGGCACAAACAACTAGTATGTTCAATACAATCGATGCTATTATGTATCGATAACTTGGTGTGCTATCGATAGTTTGTGCTGTAAAATGTGCGAATGATAATGTGTATTTTGTTTGAAGTCGTCGGCACGTACATGTGTATCACGATTTGATATGAAATTTAACATTAGTAATATTCCTGCCTCCGGCAGTAAATGTAGATTAGGTAAATTGTACGATCTTCAAAGATTACCAAATGTTGAACTGGAAACACCGATGCTTTTACTTCACACCAAGGTAAGAAAATTCAAAATGAATAAGAGTAATTAAATCGGTGGATCACGTTTTGTTTTGCGTAATGTGCACATTAGATTTCATATTAAACTTAAGTGATAATAATCTTGTACTTTATTTTGGGCTTAGCTGTTAGTCAATTTGTAGAACTAATCATTTTGAAGTTTACTGTTAATTGAGTATGTTCATAAAACTTTCTTGGGGTCTCAGGAGTATACTGTTTATTTGTGTAGCTAAATGTACTTAAATGTTTCAAGTACTTATTTGGTTGGAGGTAAAGTTGCTAATATAATGCAGTTCCTTGAGGCATCTATTTACAACCTAGTTGATCCTGAAATAATATCCAGTATCCAATCGCCTGCATTGTATCAAGAAGCACAATTAGTATGATTCTGTAAGATTTCTTTTTACAAATTGTCAGTACAATACCCATGCGTACTGTAAACTTTGAAGAAATCCTAGTTCAACATTACGCTAAGCTAAGTTTACCTTAGCTTAGTAGGGTGTTACAGGTATGTAGATATGAAACGAATTGCGCAAGATAGAACAGCTTGGAGAACTGCATCAAACCAGTTGAGAGACTGATGACAAAAAAAAAAGTTTACCTTGAGCTTGCCTTGACTGAGTCTAGCTTTTGGTTACAGATATGGTGATGAGGCCTATGAAATAAATGGTAGCAGACTTTTTTTGTAAATTACTAGTAAAATTTTGATTGTACAATGTTGGATTAATAGCATATTGAATCCTTTTTATGTTTTATCTTTAATGTAAATCTAGATTATGCTGGGAATTGAAAGAATTTACTATTAATTTACACATCACTTTGTATATATAAAACAATAATCACTAGATTCATGAATCTCTGTCATGAGTTCGGGTGAAGTTGCTTTCCTTGAGCCGATTTGTGCTCAGTTCTGTGAAGATTTCATCTCCTAAAACATATGATGGTAAATAGCGAGACACAACAAAAAATAAAATCCTGAAACAAGAAAACTTCGGGTTTATTGCAGAAAAGCATCA
Organism: Catonia carolina; assembly: GCA_035578175.1. Classification (NCBI taxonomy): domain Eukaryota; kingdom Metazoa; phylum Arthropoda; class Insecta; order Hemiptera; family Achilidae; genus Catonia; species Catonia carolina. The sequence goes on from JAQMRL010000008.1 coordinate 70,786,435, forward strand.
TGTCATTAAAGATTATATGGTGTTTTGCTCATATAATTTGAAGCCCAATTTATTAATTTTTGAATATCACCCCAATGTTGGGGTAGGTATCAGTTCAGTGGCTTTCAATTTTCAAATAATTTAGATGTTTGAAGTTTTTTTTAATTTCTAAGTATTTTATTTATTAAATATAATTTCAGTGCCTTAAAGTATTGTTGTTGATTATATTTTTGTACCCTGGTTTTCAAGAAAAAATGTCATTACCAGTACTAAACTTTGTTTTAGGGAGGGAGTGTTACGCATTTAACACGTGAAGTATTGCACAAAGTAACAAATAAAGTTGAAGCTCTTCAGATTCCACTTTCTAATGCAGCTAAGTGTTATAATGGTGTTAAAGGATATAATGGAAATATTTCTGAGTTTATTGGACTAAAGGTGGGTCACTTATTCTTTGTATTGTTAACTTTAGAAGCCAACTAAAATAATATGTTAACTGTACTAAATACAGAACTGCAAATTGTTAAGGTTGTCACCTGAAATTCTTCCTGTAAATATCTGGTCACGTAATTTCCTCGTGTTTAAGTTTCATAGTGAAGCTTTTTTGTAATTATTATGACATTTTCTCTTTTATTATCTTTAAATTCAAAACAATAAGTTGTTACTATGTTTCCAATTGAAATGTTTTGTGTTAGGTTTCACAAAAATAAAGGATTTTGTAATTAATTATTCAGATAATAAATGTGGTTTTTTTAATAGTGTTAAAAGAGTTTTTTGACGGCTTTTTTCAAATAATAAAAAATTAAGTACTACAGAAAATTAATGGTTTTTTTATATTAATTTTTTTTTTTCGGTAGTAAAAATTTTATTAATATTGTTTTGTATAACTACCAGAAACAATAAAATTCTTTTATTATATTTAAATCTGATTATTTTTTCTTATCTATCTTTGATAAGCTAATCTTCAAAACTGTAAAAGTTTTGATTTGTAGGTTGGGATATTTACTAAAATATCTAATGCTAAAATGTATAATTTTGGAAATTAAAAAAAATTTGTAACCCAAATTTAATTCCTGTTTCAGTTCTATATTTTGTTCATGTTACTTTTTAGTCTAGTTGTTTTTATTCAGTAGAAGTGTGTATGATTAAATTTTTTTTTTTTTTGTATTGTCCTATATAAAGAACGCACTGGTTATGTAAAATTATTTTTTAAGCTGTCATTTGTTCCCATGGTACGCCTTCATCCTCTCACTAACCTTCTCCCTTTGTTCCTGCGTCCATGTCCTCTACCTTGTTTCTGCAGTCGGGAAATTCCTAAAATCTTTTATTTTCCTTCTAAAGGCAGTTACATCGTTACGTGAAGCGTTTATGGTGTTTAGGTTTGTTTCGATTTACACATATACATTTTTATATTACACGGCCTCATTCAGAAAATACCATTGAGTAATGTGCTTTAAATAAAAAATGAATCATTAGGTAATTATTTTCGTATGTTGTTTAGGTTATCAGCCAAAAGGCTGGTTTGAATCAGTAGAGGCTTTACTAAGTAAAACAAGGATTTATGTGGTTTACCTTTGCCTTCCTCACTGTGTGAAAAAGGAAAAGTATGCTTATCAGCATGCCAGGCCCTTTGTAAAGCGTCTTGTTTCCACCGTGGAAAGACACCTTCACTACATTCACCATAGGGTCTGGCTGTATAATGAAATTCATCGCTCTCAGAAAAGATAACTCTTGACTAGTGTCTTTTACACCTCTACCTTTTCTGTTCTTTCTGTGCATTTACTAGCACATATCAACATGCCTCATACCTTGGTCGCTCTTTTTTGAACCTTTGCTGAAACTTGCGCAGTGAACCAGAAACCTCAGTTCAAGGCTACATTGAATATAACAATGAAATGGTGGGAGAAACTAACATAATGTAAATTAATCGGGTAATTTAGAATTCATGTGCCTACAAGAGTTTATTTTTATTTAGGGATAAATAATTTTAACAAGTTGGCTGCTATGTGTCTCACTTGTCTTTAAAAATGGGCTATGTGCATCAAAAATGAGTCACAGTACTTAATTCATTTTTAAGTCGTGTATTACTAATGTGGTTTCAAAAGCTATGGTTTCAGAGAGTGACATTGTTCACTTAGCCTGTTCAAAATGGTTGGTTTTTATTTAAATAAATAGGATATTGCGTACTCAGGTAGTTTTCCTTGTTGTCCTGTACTAGAATCCTGATATTATTTTTAATTTTATTGTATCTTTTGTTTATTTTGGTTGATTGTAATAGTCTAGAAAACTTTGCTACTAAACCCAGTGGTCTATAACATTTTTTATTGTGATAGAATGGGTCATATGACTTTGAAATGTAAAATCATTCCAGCAGGCCATGTGAACCAAAAGTGTGTCACAACTTTATTTAACAAAAAAAAATTAGTATTTGTTATTAAATAAAATAAGTAAAATAACAAGAAAAATGAACAAAATGTGAAAAAATAAAAAAAGTATGATGGCCTCACTGTGTCACAAAATTTAGTGTGGCAGTCAGCATGTTAAATAACATCCTGCTCAGTGTGTACGATGTGATGTAATAGTAGGCCTACATATCAATGCATGGTTATGCGCATGTAAGTATGCGTTACTTTTCATGCGTGTGTGTTCTGGAGAGGTATAAAGTTTACAACTATAACTATTATGGTGGTATGGATGAGGTAGAAGGTACAAACAAACAGATGCTACAAAAGTTTATATTCTTATAGTTCTAACTATAACCTACGTCACACGAAAATGAGTTTCAAGGTCACTAGAGTTCCAGCTGCAGTATTGTCGGATCACAAATTACACCCACGCGCACTGCATAACAAGACAAACGCTCAGTATTCCATCATCTGTCGCATGACAATACGACAACACTGATAGATGACAATCTAAATTTAAAAAAATTACCAGATTAAATGATAAAAAATTGCTAATACTGTAGCACCTTACCATGGTTTAATTTTATCTATCAGGTATGCCATATTAGTATTGGGTAATTCATCACAGTGTAACATGGAAAGAGTTTTTAAAATACAGAAAAAAGCCGTCAGGTGTATGATGGGAGTCAACCACCTTACCTCATGCAGATCTATTTAAAGAGCTGCAATTGCTCACAGTTCCTTCTTTGTACATTTTTGAAGTGATAATGTACGTGAAGTAAATTACCTTTTACAAAAATTAGATGTTCACAACCACTACATAAGAAACAGAATCGATTATTATGTTGCTAATCGCAACACTAAATTGTTTGAACAAAAACCAACTTATGCAGGTAGAAAATACATTAATAAATTACCACAAGGTTTAAAAAGTTGTGACAATTTAAGTAATTTTTAAAAAAGCTAAACAATACTTGATTGATAAAACATTTTACAGTGAATTCTTTTCTAAATAGTTTTTGGTTGAAAAGTATTTAACTTCTAATTAAACAAATATTGTGTAATATTTGGTACAAAGGGGTTCATGACAAACCTACTGAATTAAGCAGTAGCGGAAACAATTTATTGGTAAGTGATGAATTTATCATTGTGTTTAACTTTTTAATTTTGAGTACTATTTGATTCAAAGAGGTTCATGACAAGCCTACTGAAGTAAGCAGTAGCAAAACAAATTTTTGGTGGTGAAGAATTTATCATAGTGATTAACTTTTTGTTTATCAGTTTTATCTTGACATGTCCTACACTCCATTTTGGAGTCTCCTGGATGAAAAAAAATCTATTAGGCGAGGGGTGAAGAAGAGATGTTAATAGTGAATGACCTTGATACTCAATTTCATGCGATGCAGATTATAATAACTATAAATTTTAGTAGTAATTATGACAGGAATTATTTTTATTTTATTCATAAATTATTATAAATTTATTATATTGTTAATTTATGAGATATATTAAAAACACTGGATACTGTAGATTCTTCTTCTGTAAATTTGTACAACACTTAAGTCATGATTTTATGAATAAATTTATTATTACATTGAATGATTTATTAATGTAAATTTTTATGTACATTGTGATAACTGAAGAGTAAACCTTTTGCTGTAATATAAAATAACAATAATTATTTCTGTTTAAAAATGTTAACAGTAATTGCCCTTCTTCATATGTAGACATACATGTTTTCTGTGATAATTCCTATTGTTATGATAATGTTAATTTTTTTAAATTTATTTATTTAACGTCGCATCTGCTGCAAGGTTATTAGTTACGATGTTGGGGTGCAACTGTATGAGGATGAAATGATTTTTTTTGTAACGGATGAAAATATGCCGTGCCTGAGTGGATTCGAACCCAGGACCGCATGATGAGAGGGGAGTACTTTACCAACTACGCCAATGCGGCCGGCAATGTCAACTTTGTTAAACCTTGAACTACTGTATGTGATTGTATACATAATGCATTTGTAGTTGATATACGTATAATAATTGTTTTTAAATACAGGAATATATATCATACTGCACGGTACATGATCCTGTGGTAAATACACTTCATGGTTTTAATAAGAAGAACAATATATCAGTATGGACAGTCACCGGTAGAGTTGAGTTGAATCCTGAAAGGTAAAATGTATATTATATTTATAATACTTATATTATTATATTATATTTACTGTATAAAGAGAACATGAAATGTGTATTGTATATGATTATCATTTCACGTTTTTGGTCATAATACTAGATTAAAATTTAGAAAATTAAATTTATAATCTAGTACAATTTTAAATTTAAATAGTTATTAAAAATCTGGTGTGAAACACTTGTATGACTTTCTCTTGCCAATGTAAATAATAAATTATATAACCTATGTTTAATTAGTAAACAATGAAAATTGAAAAACATAAGGTCCTAATTGTAATAATGAGTGAATAATGCAAAATGAAAATCAACCTTTGTTGGATTTAAAAATGCAGAAAATCACAAATCGACGCTAAACTAAGCACTGTAGAAAAAACAGCTTGAAATGAAAGGTATAGATTTTTTTATTTTGTATAACATTTATTGTATACATTTTGTCATAAAATTTATACTAAGGCCGTAATCTTAAAAAATCCCATATTTTTACTGATTTTGATTTAAAAAAAAGCAGAAAATCATTAATTGATGCTGAAGTGAGCATTGTAAGAAAATATGTTTGAAATAAAAGTTTTAATTACATACATTTTTACTTTCTCTTGCCTATATGAGTATATAGGAAGGAAAGTATTGTTTTCATGTCAAGTTTTCACCGGATCTTCACGTTTTCAGACCCCCTGAACACAAAAAACATGTTTTTAGCGATTGGATGTGTGTGTTTGTGTGAACAGAATATCTCAAGAACGGAACATCGTACGAACTTGAAACTTAAGTTACATACCACTACCGGACCCGACACAAACATTTTCATCAAAATCAGTCAACCGGAAATAGTAGTTTATTCGTGTCATTTTTCACTTTTTTGCGATTTTCTCAAAAACTGGTCGTACGATTTTTTTAAAAATCACCTCGTTTACTGAATTCTTTATGCTCTACAAGAAGGGTAGACACCATGTTTGCTGAAATTCTTGATGAGGGTGTTTTCACATAAAAAAATTGTTTTTTTAAAGATTACGGCTTTGATATGCATTTTAATGCAAAAATTTAGAGAATTTAAAATTTTACAACTTTTATTTTAAGCATTTTTGTTGTATAACGCTTAGTTTAGTGGTAATTAGCAAATTTCTGTTTTTTTCTTACGAAAACGTGTGAAAATTAGATTTTTTTAAGATTTCGGCCTTAGTATGCATTTTACGACAAAAGTGTGTATAATCAAATTTATAGGAAATTAAAAGATCTACAACTTTAAATTTAAGCATTTTTCTCTACAGAGCCTAGTTTAGCGTGAAAGAGTAATTTTCCGTATTTTTAAGCCGAACTGAGGTTGATTTTCATTTTGCATCTTTCACTCATGACAAAAATAAGGTTATGTTTTTTGAGGTTGGTTTTCATTTATTTATAATGATTTATTACTAATGTTAGGTTATATTGGTCATTATTTGCATTGGCAAGAGAAAGTTGGGTGAGTGTTTCACACCAGATTTTTGCTCTTAAATGCATATTAAGGCCACAATCTTAAAAAAAATAACATTTTTTTACCACTGGAGCACAACTTTCACAATAATTTCAGCAACCATGGTGCTTACTCTGGGGCAAAGCCCATTCAAATTTTTGAGTACATTTGGAATTAAGTCATCTTGTAGAGCACAAGAAGCTTAGAAAAATGAGGCAATTTTAAAACAAACAACGTAGGAGATGTTTTTCACAAATAAACTACTACTTCCGGTTGACCAATTTTGATGAAAATGTTCGTGTCGGATCCCCTTGTGTACCTAATTTAAGTTCCAAGTTTCAACTTTGTAAGCTATTCAGTTTTTGAGATATTTTGCTCACATCCAGACCAATCGCTAAAAAAAACGTTTTTTGTATTTGGGTACAGGGGGCCTGAAAATGTGTATTTCTGATGAAAAGTCAATTTCATTATATTCCTTTTCTATATAATCATCCAGGGCAAGAGAAAGTAAAAAACTGGTGTGAACACTCACACGACTTTCTCTTGCCAATGCAGATAATGAACAATATAACCTAACATTAGTAATAATAATTATATTAGAGATAAACAAAAAAATTAACATCAAAAAACATAGCCTTATTTTAACCATAAGTGAATGATGCAAAATAAAGACCAACCTTAGTAGTTTGGCTTAATAATACGGAAAATCACTCTTTCATGCTAAACTAGGCTCTTTAGAGAAAAATGCTTAAAACAAAAGTAGTAGATCTTTTAATTTTCTATAAATTTTATTATTGACACTTTTGTCATAAACTAAGGCTGAAATCTAAAAAATCCTTATTTTACAGATTTTCATGAAAAGAAAAACAAAATCACTAATTAAATCACCGTTTAACTAAGCTTTACACAAAGAAGTATTAGAAATAAAAGTTTTAGATTTTTAAGTTGTCTACAACTTTTATTTTATACAGTTTTGCGCTAAAATGTATATTAAGGCCGCAGTTTTAAAAGAAAAAATTTTTCTATGAGAGAACAGCCTCCCCAAGAATTTCAGCAGACACAGCGCCTACCCCTTTTTTATAGAGCATAAAAATGTAGTAAATGAAGTGATTTAAAAAAAACATGATAGGAGCCATTTTTGAGAAAGTCACAAAAAAGTGAAAAATGACAAATAGACTACTACTTCCGGTTGACTGATTTTGATGAAAATGTTTGTGTCAGGTCCTCTAGTGGTATCTAACGTAAGTTTTAAGTTTCAACTTTGTACGTTGTTCTGTTCTTGAAATATTCTGTTTACACACAGACCAATTGCTAAAAATATGTTTTTTGGGTTTGTGGGTTCTGAAGACAGGTATATCCAGTGAAAACTTAATTTCAAAAAATCAACATGGAAACAATACTTTCCTACCTACATATTCGTATAGGCAAGAGAAAGTAAAAATATAATAATCGGTTATGTGTAAAGGTTAGTAGGCTACAAGATTGCATATATAGGCTACATTGACTTACTAAACAAACATGAATGAAAGAAAATATTGTTAATTAACTACTTGGGTAATCATTTTATTTGTAGTGTCATGGTATCATTATAGTAATTGATAATATTAATAAAAATAATATTATACATTAAAAAATTATATTTTGCAATGTAGTATTGAATAGTATTTGTTGTACAGCCTATTTCCAAGGCAGGGTCACAGGCCAGATAAATAAATTTATTATTTATTGATTTAAAAAAGTGACAATTTGAAAAGAATATTGTTCAATAACAGCTTCATTGCAATTAATGTATTTATTGCAGATGATTTCTTGTTTCGTAATTTTATTGTATTACAAGATAAATAGTTTCAGTAAATATAAACCAGATCTTCATTGGATTATTATACATTACTAAATATATTTGAATATAAACTGATAGCTGTTTTATCTCCCCCATATGTCATCTCTGATATTTTGTGTCATACATTACACACTTTCTGTCTGGCCACTTCTGTGGCCCAGTAGTTTTAGATTCCTGTATAGTACAACAGAAAGTTTGATTTTAAACTCCTCCGTAGGATACTGGAAATGTATAATACATAATAATACATGTATTACACATTAAAACCCACTATAATTTAATTTTTTATTTACAATTTATTTATTAAAAATTAATTACTTACATCAATTAAACCCGTCTGCATTAGCAGTAATCGCAGAACAGTCGGACGTTAAACAAAAAAAAACACCAATTAAACAGTTAGTGAATTACAGCTAAAGAATTAGCCAAATTACAAACTAAATTTATGACAAAATATTTTTAAATCTTAAGACTTAATTTTAACTAAAACAAAAATATGGACATTTACAATCAAATCAAAGTATAATTTATATAAATGTGAGCTTGCATATGACAGCCCATGTTGCCATATTTATAGTAGCAGTGTTTATTATGATTATGATTAGGAAGGAGATTAAGCTTCAAAGTATTGTTTGTTGTGTAGGTCATCAGCCAAAAGGCTAGTTTGAACCTGTAGAGGTTCAACTAATAAAACGAGGAGTGAGGTGGTTTACCATTGCCTTCCTCACTGAGTGGAAAAGTATGCTTATCAGCATGCCAGGCCCTCAGAAAAGCACATATTTTCCACTCTACAAATGACACCTTCACATCATTCACCACAGGGTCTGGCTGTACAGTGAAATTCATTACTTTTAGAGGAGATAACTCTGATTAGTGTCTTTTATACCTCTACCTCTTCTATTCTTAAATGATTCAGTCATTTAATTGGTTGACCATGAGATGAAAAACAGAACTATTTATTTTAGCCCTGCAACGAACAGATTGAGTGTAAATAATTTGACACTCCGCCTATCTGTTATGAGCAGACAAAAATATTACCTCACTGATTTATTGTTTGTCTTCTTCATTATAAATGCATGCTTATCAATGTATTTTTGTTCATAATATATTGTAATTGACATATGGTGGAATTTATGTGTAAATTTTTATTTTATTTTCTTGTTTGATTATTTTTTTAAGGTGTTAAAAAAATCACTTATTTTGAATATCATCATTATCCACCATCTGCATTAACAGAAATTGCAAAACAGTCGGACACAAAAAAATAAGATGTTAATACTATTCAAATCAGTAGTTAAAACTGAATTCTTGTTATATTGTAATGTTTCTTAAATTTTTTATCTTTTTTTTTATTTTGCTAAATGCATTAAAAAATTAAGACTAATAAACAAAAGGCAGTTGTAGGTAGTACTGATGTAAAAAAAGTATCAATGAAAGGGAATTTATAAAATTGGATTTCTTGTACACATGATAATTAAAGAGGTGACAACAGTGACCGACCATAAGTCCAATTCAGCCGAAGTAAATGATCTTGATTTATTTAAAAAGTTTGGTAAAGTGACAAATTTGACAGCCCTGAAATCGTATGAAAGCTCTTCGCATAATTTCAACTGTAATACTATTCCTTTACTCATTGTATTTGCTAAATAACCTAGTTGGCTTTAAATTTCAAGTCGACACGACTTTCAATTTTTTTTTAAACCAGTCCTGGTAAAACTACAATATTTTTAACAAAAATGTATTTTCTTTGTCTTTATAGATTTATGGATATGATCGAAGCCTTTCAGCCAGACATGTATGAAGTAATGTCCGATACTGACAATGATGCTAACAGCTCCACAAAACGCCTTAGGAAATCAATTGATTACTCAAAGGACTATCTAAATCATTGCGTAGAAAAACATAAAAGTAGTCAGGTATTTAATGTTATTGTAATCAGAAAGTGTGTAATCCAGCCTAATTAATTTCTAGTGTAAACTCCTTGTAAAAATAATCTCAGTAGAAGTCTGAATAATACAAAAGGAGTATTATTCTGATTGTGTATCATAATCTGTTTTAATATAATTTTTGTGTATTTGTTATGATTATTGATTTAAAAATCTTTTTTGATTACAATCATTCTGTGGACAATTACTATCATTTGTGGTCTAACAAGATAGGGTAGGCGCCATGTATGCTGAAATTCTTGATGAGGCTGTTTTCACGTAAAAACATTGTTTTCTTAAGATTACGGTTTTAATATGCATTTTAGCGCAAAATTTATGTAATTGAAGTTGTAGAGAATTTAAAATCCTACAACTTTTATTTCAAACATTTTTGCGTATAATGCTTAGTTTAGCGGTAATTAGCGATTTTCTGTTTTTTTTTCTGATGAAAACGTGTGAAAAATCGATTTTTTTAAAGATTTCGGCCTTAGTATGCATTTTACGACAAAAGTGTGTATAATCAAATTTATAAAAAATTAAAAGATCTACAAATTTTATATGAAGCATTTTTCTCTACAGAGCCTAGTATAGGGTGAAAGAGTGATTTTCCATATTTTTAAGCCAAACAGGTCGATTTTCATTTTGCGTCTTTCACTCATGATTAAAATAAGGTTATGTTTTTTGAGGTTAGTTTTTTGTTTATTTCTAATGTTTTATTACTAATGTTAGGTTATATTGTTTAAATTATTTGCATTGGCCAGAGAAAGTTGTGTGAGTGTTTCACACCAGATTTTTTGGTTATATTGTGAATATGTTGTGAAATAGTTAAATTTTGTGTTAAGTATTCTTAACACAAAACCACTAGACAGTGGTTACTGGTGTACTTTGATGGTTGGGGGTTCAATTAACCATACTCTCACAGGAATGGTCAGCCTGGGTCTGTACAAGACTACACCTCATTTACACATCATACACTTCATCCTCATCTCATTGGGTCATGGGGTTGCTTATTGTTCTCAATTGAATAGATTGCAACGTACACAAATTAGGAATAAAATTAAAAAAAGTATTCTTAATCATTAAAAAAAGAAGCAAAATTCATCTCTTCAAGTGTCACTAAAGGTTAGTTTCCTACTAACATAAAATGGTGATTAAGTAAATTTTTAATACATAACCAATGAATATTGCACACTAATCTAAATCTGCCCTTCATAAAAGAAGATATTAAACAAAGTAGTGAGAAACATGTAAAGAAGTTAAAGATTCATCAAAATACTTTCACAATTAACCTTCCTCGACAATAGTGAAGATATTCACAGATTGAAATATTTTTAAAAATTGGACTTACCTTTACAATTTTGTTAATCATTTAACTCATTCGATCGTTTTGTTTTCTTCTACTCATCATCATCATCATCTCAGGAAATGAGGCTGCTGATCTGGCCGCTAAGGAGGCGGCACGCCAACCGGCCTTCACGCAATATCTGACTGTGTCAGATTTCGTGGGCCTGGTGAAGCGTGTCATCCTTGATTCCTGGCAGGTAGAATGGACTGGCTCCCATGGCAACAAGCTACGTGAGATAAAACATGACGTTAAGCCTTGGCCTACGTCGCTGAGGAAAAACAGAAGGGCACACCAGATTAACGCATGGGTATCTCATGACGTCTGGTGATGCTCCAGTGTGTGGCAGATGCGATTGTCCTTTGACAATTAAACATGTTTTGGTAGATTGCGTCTGCTATGCAGCTCTGTGTCGGCGATTTAAAATACCCTGCGAATTGCGAGATGTACTCGGTGACGATAGCCATGTTTTAGTCTCAACGTTGAGTTTTCTTAGATCCATTAGTGTATATAAAGATGTCTAATGGGGAAATGTTAATGTTGTTTGATTTTATAAGTGTTATATTTTTGTTTTAAGAGTTGTATTTAAATAAGAAAAGTACGTTCTACATTCAGGCCCTTTACACCCGTGTGTAGAACAACGGGCGATGATAACCGTCTGGTTTTTCGCCCTAAAAAAAAAAAAAATCATCATCATCTCATAACTGGCATAATTATCATCTCCATCAAGGTTATTGTCATTTTCAGCTTCAACTGCCTCATGTTTCAAGTTATTAATGCACAGTTCAGTCAAGTTTAGTTTTAATTTTATTTACACTTAAGTTTTTTTTTTGAAACACACTACCTGACTGAATGTGTTTTATATTTTCATTCTAAGAACGTTATTATTCATATTTTCTCATCTTTGCTTTAAATTTATAATTGAAATTATAACAATTTAACAATTATTAACAATTTATAATTGTTAAAACAAAGTGATTGTAAAAGAAGTACACTTCGTTAAAAAAAATTTGTACAACTTAACAATTTTTATTCAATACTAGTGGTATAAAAATTCATTTTATGAAATTAAAAGATATGTCATCATCTTTAAACATTTTTGCCAAAATATTCAGCTCTGGTTATAACTAGCTTTGCAAAGGATTAATATGTTATGTACATTGAACAAAAATAAATAAATTTTAATTTCTTTGTTTTCCAGGTATTGCAGAATTCTGCTCTACTTGGAGTTGTTGAAGGGGGATATAACATGAGAAGTAGAGAATTTTGTGTAAATAATCTTATGCCTCATAAAGATATAATTAGTGGTTATGTTATAAGTGGACTTCATTGTAATGGACCAGAAGTTGAATCAATGACATTTAAAAGTGTGATGCCTATTTTATCCCACACATTGGTAAGTGTAAAATAATTTAGTTCTTTTAACATGTTTAGTGGTACAGGTGGATATATGATTCCAATACAAATCTTCCTGCCAGCCTATGAACTTATTAACACATTTTATTCTGGTATCAATTTATGGCTATTTTCCAGCCAATAGGCAGCAAGTAAATTTATTCACGAACGTCATTACTGATAAAAAATACTGCTGATTTATATAATATGTACACCCCTTAAATAACATGAAAATCGTGTCATAATTCTTTGCGCGAAATTTTCATCCACAAAAATTTTTGTGTTAAGATTTTTTACTATAACAGGCTTAAATTTCAGTTTAGCAAAAACATTTATAAAACATGTTTTGTAGAAAAGAGTTTCCTGAATAACTGTACGTTTTTAATTTAAATTTTCATAAATATTTGACGAAGTTACAAAATGTTCAAAATGAGTACATTTGGAAGGTCAAGGAATGGTATTTTACATTCTTTACAATGATGTCACAGAGCCACAATTACATTTCAGTTACAGCTGTAAGCAACTCAATGTAGGAAATTAATTTCTCTACAACTACATTTTTTGAACAGTTCTGTTCAGCGGTAAGAGCGAAGCCGTTACATACACTTCATCATTTGAGGCGCTATATTACCTGTGCTACCTGCTGTAGGTATGCTAGGTCAGGCTTTTTCAAATGTGCTTTATATTATCAAATCGATTTGTGCTTGTAAACTTTGGTTTGTCGTATGTTGCTAATTTGTATCATTATTCCGTGTAAGTTAATAGCAATTAATTATTCACTTCATTGGTGGATACAAGGTCCTTTATGAAAATTACGCGCATTTTCTATGGAAAATAAATTTACTGATTTATTTTCAGCATCTGTACACTTGCAGAGATGTGTCTGCCACGCCTGGAAGGCCCCCTGAAACTCGTCGACAGGAATGTCTGTTAGGAACCTAGTCACATGCTTTTGGATGTTTTCCATGGCTAACTGCAAGCTACAAGCAACAGTTTAGCTATGCAGTTAGATGCGAAAGCTAACATCTATTACATACCCTTCATCATTTGAGGCACTATATTACCTGTGCTACCTGCTGTGGGTATGCGAGGTCAGGCTTTTTTAAATGTGCTTTTTATTATTAAACCAATTTGTGCTTGTAAATTTTGTCATATGTTGCTAATTTGTATCATTATTCCGTGTAAGTTAATAGCAATTAATTATTCACTTCATTTGTGGATACAAGGTCCTTTATGAAAATAATGTGCATTTTCTATGGAAAATAAATTTACTGATCGTATTGGGACAAACGCTTCAAATTCTTCAAATACTCTCCCTCTGCATCTATACACTTGCAGAGATGTGTCTGCCACGCCTGGAAGGCCCCCTGAAACTCCTCGACAGGAATCTCTGTTAGGATCCTAGTAACATGCTTTTGGATGTTTTCCACGGACTCCCAATGCTTTCCTTTCAGCTCTCGGGACCTTTGTGTTGTAGGCTAGTGCACTACCACTTCTTTACGAAGTTGGCCTTTTGTTAATCATTACTATCACTATGTAACTCACATTATTTGTTTATTCTTTATTATTTTAATATTTTTTTTATTTTTTGCAGAAGTTTTTACCGGAAGAAAAAATTAAAATTGTGCATGGTTGTTGGAGACCAGATGTTATTTTAGGTTTAGTTGAATTAGGTATTGATTTATTTGATTCATCTCTTGTTGATATAGTTACTGATAGATTTGGCGCTTTTATATTCCGATGGGAGGCTGTTCCTAAGTAAGTGTAATTTATTTTTTCTCTTATTATTAAAATTACAATTACCATAAATTCATTTAAAAATGTTGTTTTTTATATATTTGTCCTCTTACCTTACATGAATATAGAAAAGGAAAGTATTGTTTTCATGTTGATTTTTTTAAAACTGATTTTTCATCGGAAATCCATGTTTTCAGACACCTGAACCCTAAAAACATGTTTTTAGCGATTGATCTGTTTGTGAACAAAATGTCTGAAGAATAGCATACAAAGTTGAAACTCGGAACCAAAAGTGGAAGAAAAAAGTTATTTCTTTTGAGAAAAAACTATAAACCCTTATTTCAATAAATAAATAAAAAATTTATTTCAATAAATTTTATTTGTTGAATAACAGATTACATTAACTACTTAAATTACTTTAACATATAATTGAGTTATGAGTAAATTTTTTTTATGTTTTACAGGTCATCAAAACCTTTAAACGGTATAATATCATCTGTTAACCATACAGATACACCTAATGGTGAAAATGGACATATTGTGGAAAATGGTACCAATGATCATGGTTTTAAAATGGAGATTGATCTTAAAGACAAGAGGTAAAATTAATAGCACAGTGAAATTACTGCTTTATAAAACTTAAAAATTTTCACGTAAATTAATTTAATTTAGAGAATTAGAAAGTGTATATTATTAAATAACAGTATAAATGTAATTTATTGTAAGCCTCGCCGGAGTGGAATGAGGTGGAAGCGGATGGGTGAAATAAAATACGCTCCTCAGTATTTTAATTAAAAATTTAATTATTTAAGAAGAGAAACAAATTGGTCCAGGATCCCCTTTTTCTTACTACTAAGTGGCGTCCCAATACTACGCTTCAATTACAGGTTTAATTATTTAAAATAAAATAAAAATTGGTCCAGGACCCCCTTTTTCTTACTACTAAGTGGCGTCCCAATACTACGCTTCAATTACAGGTTTAATTATTTAAAATAAAATAAAAATTGGTCCAGGACCCCCTTTTTCTTACTACTAAGTGGCGTCCCAATAATACGCTTCACAGGATTCTTTTTATTACAAATTTAATTATTTAAAATTACAAAAAATAATAAAATTGGTCTAGGACCTCCCTTAATTGACTACCTAATGTAACCCTTACTCCTCATCTAAACTTAACCTATTACCACTTACAGACTATATGTCGATCGTGCATATTCCGGAAAGGGCTGCCGGCACAGATACTTCAAACCTCAGAGGGAGGTCAGCCTAAATTAGTGCCTTGGGCGCTTTTACCGCCATTTCCGGAAGACCACTGCAGGATCGACCTCTTAAATACTAAGTACATAATCGCTAAGTGCGGGGCGAGTCAGAATTCCAGGAAATCCCACTATGCATCTATATAATATAACCACTCACCCATCTGGCAAGCCACGACGACCAACATCACCAACCCGAAATGAGCGATCACCCTCATTCCACCAAATGAGCACCGGACAAAAAATATTCTCACAATCCACTCAATAAAATAGAACTAAACTCATGAATTACACTAATTCGGTCCCACACGGACGCGGCATACATGTATCACACATTACACATTACACATAAAAAATTATATTTTAATTTATATTTCAATTACTGCATTGCATTAACTTTTATCGAGTCCCGTTTCGTATGTGAGTACAATACTGACTGAATACGTCTCGCCGTCCAGCTGAGCCGACCGGCGGTGAGGCGCGCCCCTCCTCCTCCTCACCCCTCGCCGCACGGCTCAGCGGATGCAACACGAGACGAAGTTGCATTTTCCTAGAATTCTGACCGCTGTGTATATTTTACAAGACAATGTATTAATTCTAATATTAATATAGAAAAAAGAAATCTTTCTCGTTCTTTTTATAATTATTCCTTCTCAATCTCACTATATTACATTATCACTTTACCTTTGGTTACTTTTTAAGTTTAAAAAACTTATGTGCGTTTCGGTGGTACCACCTTCTTCAGAGCAATATTATTAAAATTTAGATCTGTGTTTCCACATGGTCATTTAGATTAAAACTGTTTAAATTTAATTCGTGTATTCGTTTAGTCAGCAGAACACCTGCGCAGTGTAACATAAAACTTGATGGAGAAAGGATTGAATGTGTGGGAAGTTTTGGATATCTTGGAAGCGTCGTCTCAAATAATGGGAGTGCTAAGCTAGAAGTTCTAAATAGAGTGAATAAAGGATCCTCCTTCTTTTACCAAGTGCGGAATTTAGTCTGGGATAATACAGTTCCCATAAGAGCGAAACAGACCATGTTTAAAACATATCTTCTTCCAATAATGACATATGGCCTAGAAAGCTGTGTCTTATTGAAAGGGGACATTAGCAAATTACAGGCATGTGAGATGAAATTTTTAAGATCAGCCTTGCAGAAGACCAGAAGAGACAAGGTCAGAAATGAATATACGAGGGCCATACGGAAAGTAGTACCCGTTTGTGAAATAAAGACACAGAAGTAAATATTAACAAATGTAAACATTTTTATTGAAAAGAGCATACCTTAAACTACTTCTCCACATAATCTCCAAGCAAATTTAAGCATTTGTCATAACGTGTGACGAGTTTTTGTATTCCAGCATCATATTCCTCCGCCGCCAGCCGATCGAAATACGTAGTCACACCTTCTTTAAGTTCTTCATCGCTGTCAAATCTTTTTCCCGCCAAAAACTCTTTAAGTTTTGTAAAGAGATGAAAATCTGAAGGGGCCAAGTCTGGGCTATACGGTGGATGGTCGAAAATTTCCCAATTGAATTGCTGCAGAAGTTGTTGTGTTATCCCCGCTGCATGAGGCCTGGCATTGTCATGGAGGAGAATGACGCCATCAGACAATAGACCTCTCCGTCGATTTTGTATTGCCCGCCGTAATTTCTTTAATGTTTCACAATACGCATTAGCATTAATAGTGTCTCCACGGGCCATAAAATCAATAAGCAGTATACCACGTCGATCCCAGAAAATGGTTACCATAAGTTTCCTGGTGGACAGAACAGTCTTGAATTTTTTTGGTTTCTTTGGTGAATGAGGATGATGCCACTCCATTGACTGTCGTTTACTCTCAGGTGAAGCATAGCAAACCCACGTTTCATCACCAGTAACTATGCGATTCAAGAACGCGTCTGCTTCATCAGAATAACGTTCCAAAAATGTTAATGCAGCAGCCATACGCTTGGTTTTGTGCTCATCTGTAAGCATGCGAGGGACCCACCTTGCGCAAATTTTTGAATAATGCAGATGGTCTTTGACAATTTCATGAAGAATTGTGCGAGAAACATTAGGGAAATGTTCACAGATGTCATCAATTGTAACGCGCCGATCGTGCCTCACGAACTCGTCTACTGACCTCAGCAGTTGATCTGTAATGACAGATGGTCTCCCTGAACGCTCATCGTCGTGTGTGTTCCCCCTCCCCAAGTTAAAATTACGACACCAGCGCCGAACAGATGAC
This sequence comes from Catonia carolina, assembly GCA_035578175.1. Classification (NCBI taxonomy): domain Eukaryota; kingdom Metazoa; phylum Arthropoda; class Insecta; order Hemiptera; family Achilidae; genus Catonia; species Catonia carolina. Next base: position 70,804,185 of record JAQMRL010000008.1, read on the forward strand.
TCATCCATCACATCGTCTCCATATACTTCCTTTAATTGGCGATGAATATCACAAGGTCGAACGTTTCTTGCATTGAGAAATTTTATTACAGCCCTCACTTCACAAGTGGCGGCGTTCTCAATTTTTTTAAACATTATGAACGGTCACAGAAACAAGACAGGCAATGCTAGCGTCGCGGAACTTGCAACAGAGAAGGCAGACAAGCCACTGAAGCGATCTGACCTTGACCGGCGGCTGCTCGCCTCGTCAGCGCCTCATGCGGCGGAAACGGGTACTACTTTCCGGATGGCCCTCGTATAAGAAGAGATATGCAGGTGACCTTAACGATGGAAGAAAGATTACGTACCGCAAGACTCAAATGGTTTGGACATGTACAAAGGATGCCAGAGGCACGTATCCCCAGACAGTACTTGGACATGGAGGTATCTGGAAAGAGACTCGTTGGACGTCCCAGAAGAAGATGGACTGACCAAATAAGGGATGATCTCCTAACAAAAGGAATGACACTACAGGATATCAGAATACAAAAGGTATATCAAGATAGAGATAGATGGAGGCATATCGTCCACTCAAATCCTATCCGGCCTGCTGGAAGGATACCCAGATAATGATGATGATTCGTTTATACTTATTATAATAGATGGCAGCAGCTTTTTAATTAAATTGTCATCTTTAAATTTTAATTGTTCATTATTTCAGTTTTTGTATTTTATATTTATTATCATATGTACATTTCTCTAATATATGGAAATCCTCTTCTATTTTTTCAAAATTAATTCCTGGTATGACAATGCAGCTGACTCAAGCTGTTAGTTTAGCTTTAATAAATAAGAGAAAGAAGATTGGAAACTATCAATCAAAAAATGAATTAAAATGTATTATTGATCAAATTTATCAGAATGCTCTAGAGTTATGCAGTTTTTGTATGTTCAAAAATGGCTACTATGTATCTCATTTTAACCCACTGGGTTGGTCTAGAGACAAAGTCGTCGCCAAAATCAGCTGTTTAACAGCTGATTTTCGGTGACGAAGGTTCCTGGTTCAAAACCTAGTAAAGGTAGTTACTTTTATACGGATTTGAATACTAGACAGTGGTTACCGATGTACTTTGATGGTTGGGGTTCAATTAACCATACTCTCTCAGGAATGGTCGGCCTGGGTCTGTACAAGACTACACCTCATTTACACGTCAGACACATCATCCTCATCTCATTGGGTCATGGGGTTGCTTATTGTTCTAAATTGAACAGATTGCAACGTACACAAATTAGGAATTAAAAAAAAAAGAAATGTAGGCCTATCTCATTTTGAAAAAAATTAAATCCATGCATGGAAATCAGGAAACTTAAATAACCTATACTGACAGCACTTTTTACATGTACTTTAATAATTTTATTACAGGTATTTTGATGATTTTTCACCATTACTTGAAGGATGTACATGTTTGACGTGTAAGAATCACACTAAAGCTTACGTTCATCACTTATATAATACAAAAGAACTTTTAGGACCAGTCCTTTTGATGATGTAAGTATTTAGAAATGTGTGTTATAGTGTCCTTAGAATGACAGCTGACTAGTTTTACCAATTGGCTAACTGAATCAAAACTTATGTTCATTAAAATTTATGTAGGATCTAAATGACGTACTCTTACATATTCATTTAGGATATATTTAATTCAATTTTATATTAATTGACTATAAATATGAAGTAATTTTTTTTATTGAGGTGATTCCTACATAAGCTGTGGCTTGTGAATAGACTATAGCTTAGTGTGGCTTGTGAATAATACGAGGTGATAAGACAGATGAAAAAATGCAAGACCAGGAATCGAACCTGGGACCCCAGCATAGAAGCCAGTTAGCTGGCCACTACACCATGGGTTCGCCAGATTTTTGTTATTGATAAGACTGTGTTTATTAATCAAGCCCCACACACACTCATGTGTCAGCTGAAAAGAGTTTGTAGAAAAGTACAGGAAGACAGGGTTATCCTCGTGCAATAGTCATGTAAGTAGGTGGTGGAGGGAGGAAGCCAAGCCACTAGTTTGCATGAGCAGGGTTGGGGTATTTTGGAGAAGATTCAGCCCACTGCATTCACAGTGCCCATAACAACACAACGTGTGCATGATTTTTCCCCCATTTGAAACCCGTCTCTTCAAAATAGTTCATAATTATATGGGATAAAGAATTCTAATTGAGGAAGTTCAATTTTTAAAACTTATTTGATCCTTCTTAAAGAATTGTTTATGCGTTAAAATTAGAAATCACTTTCTGTAGCACAAATTCCTGAAATTTATCAATGACCGTTTTGCTTATGAGTTTAACTCAGGGTACTGAACTGTCCATTAGATCGCACTTTATTAGACTCTTGTTTTTTTTTCTTAAAACATTGTTGATATTCTGCAGAAATTAGCAAGACGATTTTGAATTTCATAATGTTACAGCTGAGAATTTTTTGACGTACATTTATGAATACATTCATTATTATGCGTTTACTTTGACTGTTTAAACTGGTTCTTGGTCCTTATTAATTAGTACGTGATGGCCTTGCACTTGGAGATGTGAGTAATTAACAACTCCATGGGTCTAGAATCCTGGGCGTTTCAGAGGACTTACAATAAGAGTTTACGATCAACTTTTTTATTATTTCAAAAATTTTGAGTTTTGGAAAAATACTGATATCAACAAAATTTTTGTTTTCAGTACTAATTGGCTTTATTTGTTTTGCTTTCAATATGTGTGATTGTGTGAGAAGTTAAATGCTTCTAAATTAAAGTTTAATTTAGTTGAATATTCAGGCTACGATTCACCTTGTCTTGTAAAATAAATTTGTGTGAAGTAAGAGAGAAAAATTTGTATTATTAGTGAATAATTTACATAATTTATAATACAAGATGTTTTGCTCATTGCATTAAATTTTTTTCAGACACAATTTGCATCACTATTTAGAGTACTTTTCATTCATCAGAAACAGTATACGCAAGAACTTAAGTGTTAACGTAATTTAGCATTTTTGTATGCCAGTGTTTTATAGACAACCAATTTTTTATGAACAAGTACATAAATTTGTATATACTGTGTATAAAATATCCAGGAAGTATTTTTTTCAAGAGTTCATCTTTTTATACAAGTATTTAAATAATGCATTTTTATACAAATGCATACAAATATTTTGTATTACAGTATCATAATGGTACAAATTTTTACATAACTTAGTTTATTGTGCTTTAATTTTAGATGTATTGTGTTAGTATTGTTCGCTTTTAAAACAAATCTAGTTAGAACTGTGATTGTTTCGCAAGTTAATTGTTTATTTTAAAAACCAGTTAACATAATATTGAGGTTTGTTCAAAAATGATCCAACCTTTATCTAAAAAATGCTTTTTTATTCATCAACATGTTTTAACAAGTAGTCTCCTTCAAAATACTTTTATTGGGATACCAAACATGTAGTTACACTCCTGCCATTTTTGGAAGCAAGTCTGGAAGGCCTCTTTTAGAATAACCAAGTTTTTAACAAAATTTGATGCTATACATGTCACTGTTCCAGTATGTCATACTGGATGAGTTTGTTTAATATTTAGCTGTCTACTACCGAATGATGTGATGTGATCACGATATCACAGCTTGTGATGTGCGCTAGAGTTGACTGCATTGATGTGATAATGCGTAGCTACTCCTGTCATTTGTTTGGACACTTTTTGAACAAACCTCATATTAACATATTATAGAGTAATAAAACTATGTATAACTACGCCTCGCAAATATTGTATTACATTTAGTTTATATTTTGGATATGTCCAGAAGAGTTTACAGTAGATTACATACACATCTGTTATATTAAGCTGGTATTTTATTTGTTAATTTTAGTTAGATTACGACCCCTTGGTTAGTATACATTTAAAATCTATTGTGGAGGGTTTTTGCACAGTGATGGTGAAAAATGGGATAGTCTTATAAACTATTTAGAGATGTAAAGTTTAGGGACTATAAGGAGTATTCTCCATTCTTTCAGAAATTTATCAATAAACTAGAATGTTGTAAGATTATTAATATTTGTTCAATATCGGTTTAAAGTATTACTTGGTTAAACATTAAACACTAACAAGAATATCAGAATCAATTAAGAAAGTTGAAAATATAACTGTTTGGATCAGCGTAAAATTCTAAATTTTTATATTTTTTTAAAATTTAATGTAATGTTTGTTAGATCCGATTAATAACAAGAGTAGGAATGGTAAAAGAAGCATTTAATTAAAAGAGAAATTCACTATGTAGCAAGGTGTTATTAGACCTGAATTTAGTAAATTGTTATGTTTATATTGTACTGCTTTAAGGATGATAGGAGTAAAAATTAAATGGACAGAGTGAGGTGTATAAAAGTATTTTAAAAAGTGGAAGAGATGATAAATTTGCATCTATTCAGTAGAGAAACGCCATTCTATGGTGTATCATAATACTCTAAAAATCTACCATGAGCTTGTGTTCTGTCAGTTCTTTTGCCTCCTATAACTTTTTTAACATCCATTGATCATTTATATTCGAGTGATGTGACCATACTATCTCTTCTCTATTGTATCCAATAGTAAATTGTTAAATGGTTTATCTTCTTAGTCCTGTGTGTAGGTCACAGCTTTAATCCTTAGCTCTGTAATTGATTGTTTCAGTAATTTACTGTTCCTATAATAAATATAGGACTGTTAAGGTTATCATGTGTTGTCAAACGGCCCCTGACACTAATGTTTAAATATTTGATATTTAAATATTATTTCTGTTAAATTACAAACTAATATTGTAACAAAAAGTTAATTTTAGAAATGTACTTAATTTTATCACTGTAGTACCATAAGTAAAGTTATGAATAGGATTAATTAGATATGTAATTCTATAACTTCTGTGATCGAAAGTGTGTATTTTGACCTTGATTGAAAATTGATTTTATCTTCTACATTTTATGTGATGGATGTTGTTCAAAGCTTACTAGTTTAATACAGTAGAAGAAAACATTGAAATGGTACGTGGAGGTGAGGTGGTTTTAATGAAATGTAGAGATATCTATTTATCATGGTTGGATAAAAAATGATTCCGTGATATTAATAAGTTTTAAGGTGTAATTTAATTTATTGAATAAAGTGTGTACCAAATAAGTTATAAAATATGATCATTTAATTGTTATCAGTTATTTACAAAGTCTACCTACTACCATTTTTGGTATCCATATTTTACCATTTTAACATCCACATTTTATCCATTTTTTGGTAATCCTTAATGTCACTATTTCCACACTTAACAGTTGAATTTGTGAGCTAAACACTGGGAAAGCTTGTTCATAAAAAACGCAAGTTATTTCGGATAATAAGTGTTTCTCTGTTTGCCACAAACCCTGTGGGCAATATTGTTTATCTATTAACTCTTGTGCCCAATCCAAGCCCACAATTCCCTATAATAATGCTCCTCTCCGCTGGTGTCATGCACTGTCACATTCAGAAAAGACCACTGTGTGTTGTGTTTCCAATAGATAATAAATCGTTTAACAATTTTTGTTTCGGTATAATTTGTAAAGAACATTCTGTTTATTACGTAAGACAGTTTTTTACGTTCAACAGTTTTTCTCATCTGCTCATGCAGATGAGGAATCAAACCTGGGGCTTCTGCACATTTGCGAGTATGTTTATCTTTTCATGCATGTGCTTTAAGTAGAGATGCCAGAGTCAACAACCTGTAAATGATGCGGGATTAGTGAGGGCTAGTGGTAAAACCAGTAGACATTACAATGTACATGTTCATGGAACCGTCTTGTAAACTAATAATTTTTATAAAAGCAGAATTTCTTATAACAGCAGGGTAATAAATCTGCAAATGCCGGACCAGTCTGCTGGCCAACACAAATTTTCAAATTACAAATGACAAATTGATGGAAGATGATCATGGATAGTGCAAGAAAGAAGATTAAAGCTTCCAGGACACTGCTACAAACACCTAAAATGATGTGTGACAAGATAGACGAATAAAAGCTAGTTATTTAAATAGTCCCTTCATACAAATATAGAATATGAATAAAGGTAAAGCACTGCAAATAACACTCCATGGCACTGAATTTACAAGTTAATTGAATATGGCAATGACAAAAATCTTGTATATTGAATTTTAACAGTTTTTGGGAGCTGCAATTTATAGTAAGTGTCTGCTACAATGTGCTTTCTACACCAACTGACTGAGTTGACTTAGTCTGGTTTGGCAACATAAGCTTTCCTAGCGGTAGCTCTTATTTCTCTGCTGTCATGTTGGTAACCATGCTATCTGTGTGCCAACCGACACTAAATTTGGGCCATTCTGCAAAACTATGAAATTTATTTATTCTTTAAGAATAGAACACAATCACAAAAAGTGAGAGTTGTAAGATGATTGTAGCAATTCTTAGTATAGAATTATAAGTTATGATGAAATAAATAAGAAGCCTTTCACGGAATGAAAGTGATTCTGAAGATTATCAACAAAAAGTTGAAGATGAAAATACTATTCAGTGTTTATGATGTCACTGATACAGTAATTTTGTATATTGATTTAACCCCTTAAAAGTTGATTTTTTAAACCCAAAGTAATGTTATTTTGCTTAATTTTTTCCCTCTGAATAATTATTTTTGATTATATATTTTATTTTGTATGACTTTTTATAAGTAATTATTGTAGTTATTTTAACCCTATTAAAACAAAAAATGAAACTAATACTAGTACGCAGCAAGTAACGGACAACATTAGTTTCGTTATACGACTGTAATTACAACTAGTTACCTAGGAACTGTCACTTAATATGGAAAGATTAACATTAAACTAAAGCGCTGCTAGGGTCCAACGGATGAAAACAGTACTGCAAAAGACTGGTACGCATTACCGACTGTTGGCGACAAAATATTACGTTCTAAAGCAAAAATAAGCTCATGTTTTGACAGAAACGTAATATTACATTATTGGCACTATTTTTGTACAATGTTTTCGATATAATATTCATCACATACCTTTAAGGGTTAAAATGTAAAGATTAATTTTAGTCAATTTAAATAACTGATTGTAAAGAAATCAAGTAAGCAATTATGAATAGACAGTTCTCCCTTGTTCCATCAATTTCACGGTTTTAAGTGTATTCAAAAAAGAGTCTGCATTACGTAATATAAGTTTAGTTCTAGTTTGTATATATATATATATATATATTATATATATATATATATATATATGTACTATACTTGTAATTCAGGTAAACTTGTAACAGGTGGAAAAGTTACCTAGCTTTGATATCAAAATAATTTTAGGAGATGCTAATGCCAAAGTAGGTAGGGAGGACGTGTGGAAACCAGCTATTGGGAGGGAGAGCCTGCATGAGGAATCTAATGACAATGGTACTCGACTTGCAAGTTTTGCGCTAGCAAACAACCTAAAAATATCCAGTACCATGTTCCCAAGGAAGGACATACATAAATACACGTGGACATCTCCGGACGGGTCTACAAGGAACCAAATTGATCATGTTCTGGTGGATCAACGTCATAAAAGTAGCATAACAGATGTAAGAAGTGTAAGGGGAGCAGAATGTGGAACTGACCATTCATTGGTTCTGGTGAAGGTAACCCAAAAAATTGCAATCCAGAAAAGAAAGGAGTGGCGCAGATATAGACGTTAGAAAGCTGGAGGACAAACAATTGAGTAGAGAATTTGAGTTGACTGGAAAATAGGTTTCAAATTTTGCAGGATATCCAAATAGAAGAGAATGACATAAACAGTAAGTGGAACAACTTCAGGAGAAATATAATAGAAACAGCCAAAGAAATTTGTGGTGAAAAGATGAGAGTGAAAAAGAAACCCTGGTTTGATGGAGAGTGTGAGCAGAGGGTAACGGAACGAAAGGAAAGGAAAAGGATCTGGATGAATAGTGATACAACAGAGAATAAAGATAGGCACATGGAATCAAATAGGGAAACGAACAAGATACTAAGAAGGAAAAGAGAATGTACTTAAATAACTTAATCGATAAAGCAGAACAAGAATGTTCAACAAATAATGCACGGGACTTTTATAGAAAAGTAAGGTTTTTTAAAAAAGGATTCACACCAAATCCGTATGGTGTCAAGGATAAAGAGGGAGTTGTATTAACTGAAAACCAGAAAGTCCTTGAGAGATGGAGAGAATATTTTTATGAATTGTTGAACGTGGAAGATTTGGACAATGCATTACACGGAAGCAATGAAGAGACTTACTATAATGTACAACCAGACGTAGACGTACCTTCCAGGGAAGAAGTTGAAGATGCAGTCAAAGCTCTTAAAAACAATAAAGCTCCTGGGAAGGACGAAATTTCAGCAGAGTTACTAAAGAAGGGAGGAGATGTAATAATAGAGAAGATGTGGGAATTAATAAGGATAATATGGGAAAAAGAAAAGATGCCAAATGAATGGCAGGAGGCAATAGTTGTTCCCATACACAAAAAAGGAGAGAAAGAGGAATGTGGCAACTTTAGAGGAATCTCTCTCCTCAGCATTCCCTATAAAGTTGTATCTAAAATAGTCCTGAATCGTATTGAGAAATACACAAATGAAATAATCCTAGAACAAAAAGCAGGTTTCATGAAAGGCAGGTCCACAACAAATCAAATATTTATCCTCAAAGAAATCGTATCAAAGTACTGGGAATTCAATAAGGAATTTTTTGCTCTATTTATTGACTTTCAAAAAGCTTACGATAGCATAAGCAGGGAGAAATTGTGGATGAAGATGGAGAAGTTTGGAATTCCAAAAAAACTCGTAAACCTGGCCAGCTCAAGCATAGCAGAAGCCACGTGTTCGGTAAGAGTAAATGGGCAAGTCTCTGAGTCCTTTAGGATAAATTCAGGAGTAAGACAGGGCGATGGGCTCTCCCCAATTCTTTTTAATTTAGCCATAGAAGAAGCACTCCAAAAAGTAGCAAATAGGAATGAAGGCATAAAAATTGGATCGGGAATCAACACACTAGCATTTGCTGACGATGTGGTAATTGTCGCAGAAAAGATAGATGACTTACGTCAGTTAGCAGAAGTGTTTATGGAGGAAGCAGGAAGAATAGGATTGAAGGTAAACAACACAAAAATGAAGTATATGCATTTCACTAGAAATCGAGTTAACAGAGACCAAGGTCCTCTCCAAGTGAACGGTCAATATTTTGAAAAAGTAGACTCTTTTAAGTACCTAGGCGTCGTCATTTCTGAACAAAATACAGAAGTGATAGAAATACAAAATAGGCTAAATCTTGCAAACAGATGTTTCCACGCATGCAACAAACTTATGTCTTCAAAATTGTTATCACGTACAACAAAAATTAAAATTTATAGAACCATTATCAGTCCAGTATTGCTCTACGGAGCGAAGACATGGAAATTAGACAAAAGAGAGGAAAGGAAATTGATTGTATTTGAAAACAAGAACCTTAGAAAAATTTACGGACCTGTGAACGAGGGAGGAGAGTGGAGGAAAAGAGACAAAAGAGAACTTGGAGACCTTTATAGGGAGCCAGATGTGGTGTGTGAGTTCAAGTGTAGAAGAATTAGATGGGCTGGGCATGTTTTGAGAAGGGAAAGAGGACAGTAATCTTAACCAAGTGTTAAGAAGAAATCCTGAAGGACGACGACCGAGAGGAAGACCACGACGTAAATGGTGGAGTCAAGTGAGGGCCGATATGGAGAGAATTGGAGCGACCGAGGAAGACGCGGGGCATCGAGAGAGGTGGAGGGGCTGTGTTGGTGCGGCTAAATATCTACTTAGATATGTGTGGCCATGGCAGTAAGTAAGTAAGTATACTTGTAATTCAATACAAATGACTTTCACAAAAAGATATATTAGCAAAGCCTAAGTAGTCTTAAGGAAAAGCCTTCCTCACAGGCCGCATCATATGAGATATCATTCCACAAGAGATATGAGATATCAAAGGCCACAAGGGAATACTACAAAATAATTTCAGATTGATACAATAGTACCTAATTTTTCCAGATACAGCAGGTGTGTGTGACAGAAATTTTTAATACTAATTCTTATAAGCCTATAACAATTCCAATGTGTTCCTAGTCCGTCTAAAAAAAGTCATATCTGTTTATACATAAGTCTACAAAATAACATTTGAGGAAGATATGCCAGCTCACAGCAGCCAATCTTAAAATATAAGTAAAATATACTTCTGTTTAATAAATAAGCACAAAGTTTACAAAGGATCTTAAGAAACTCATTGAAGTGTTGACTGTAGGATGTTCACAGATCAGTTTATTTCATATCACATTACATTACATATTGTGGTAACATGTAAAAGATCAATAAACAGTATAAAACAATAATTATAGTTCTATACGGCTAGTTAAATCTACATTTTCCATTAAATACTAAAAAAAAAAAATCTTGTGGGCATTATTTTAATTAATGCTCTTTCATTTTCTGTTACAATTTAGTTTATCTAGTAATCAAAATATAGGTAACCAATCATGATCAACGATAGAAAATTATTATGAATCGTTAACAAATATTTTTTCATATTTTAAACTAGTACATTAAAATTTAATATAAAAATCTTGAAAGTAATGTACACAGATTTTTTTCATTATTCTTGTAAAATTTAACTAATAAATCAATGTTCGCTAAACTACTTAAATTCAGCCTTTCACAAATAAATCTTAAACGGCAATGTTTTTACAATGATCAGCTGCTTTTGCATTTACCATTTTCAGTACCGTTTTTAGAGAGTTACCCGGACCACATTCATAAGTTGAAGGAAAATTCTCGCCTTCAGGTCTTTCATAAAGAACATGTAGAATTTGTTCCCATTTAACTGGACTAACTATTTGTTTTGGTAATGCTCTTAGAATATGACTTACATTTCGATACATTTTTCCATCAACATTTGAATGAACAGCTATCATTGGTTGTTCGAGTTTGGCTTTACTAAGAGCAATTTTGAAAGGTTCAACAGCTGGCTTCATCAATGTTGTATGAAATGCACCACTAACAGGTAGCCTTTTAACTCTACGTAATTTATATTGCTTCATATTTTTCTCAATGTAATCAAGTGCCTAAAAAAAAAAAACAAAAAAGTCTAAAATATCTTACCACAGGAATACAATCAATAAATTACTATTCTATCTGCATTTTGTTTCTGACATGAAATATCTAGAATAAAATCACTTGCATCCTTTTTTTAATTTAACCCTTATGGCTCCAGCTGTTTTGGACAGTTCCGCTACTAAAACACAGCAGCCGTATTACATTCCTTTCTCATGATGTCACACACATTTATATTGTTAAACCATTACTTGTGACAAACCATTTGTAAATCATAATTTTATATAAACATATAGTAGTACCCTGTTTAGCGCTTGAGATGCATTCCACAGCCATTGGGCGCTAAACGAAACAGCGCAGTACGGGGTCAAGCGATTATGTAATCACATTGGGTTCTGTACAACACTCGTACTGCACAGTACATATGTTTACAGATTGTTTTTTGTTTTATTTTTGGTATTTTTTTGTTCATATAATTTTTATTTTAGGGGTTCAAATATTTTTTTATAAGTACAGTATAATATAAACATCAAATTAAATACAGCATGTCAAATTATACTTTGAAAATACAAGATACAGTATGTTACACATTAAAGAAAGGTACACACAAGTAAGTAGAATAAATAAACATAATTATGTACTTGACAGTACAAACGAAATAAAAATATGTACAATAAGCCAAGCATTAAGAACAAATGTTTATGGATATACAAAACAAACTTATCCGTTAGGTAGAGTAAATATTTTTATTTTGTTATTTCCATAACCATTTGATTATTTTATGTAATATTTCCATAGCAACATGCTGACTCATTTTAAATAACAAAATATTCTTTGATGACCTTGAAGGCATCATAAAAGCATTATAACAAATCAGCGCTAAACGGAGAAGTGTTATGCGAGGTATTACTGTGCATATATTTCACAATACTGTAGGTTGCAGGAGAATGACATGAGGGTGAGTTGTTTGGGAACACTGCAGGTGGTATTTCTTCATACACCAGTTCCTCTCTTTGCTACAATGTACAATAAACTAACAATTTATAACAAGGGCAAATTCCTATAGAAAAACATCACAGCTTTCACACAAACTAAGAATCGTATTTGTATGTTGACTTAACGATGACCTGCATCCAATATCTGTTACATAAATTTTTTCAACAATGTAGCCTACCCACCACATTAAAACAATAAATATTAAATATTTCCCTGTCAACATATTCTTTTTCTGTATACAACGCTATTGTGTTGAAGAATTCTCTACAAAATAAATATAATAATGACTGGTTTCAGACTTACACTGACCTCACTGCAACAGGTTTTATCGTGTACTGCACTACCCATTACTGTAGCCATTGAAGTGGCTTCGCGCCTGTACCATTGTAAAAGTACAATATTGTACAAACAATGGAAGTTATGGTAATTCCCAATTACTATAACTTCCATTACTCAGTTAAGACATTAAAAATAATGCCTGAGGAAAACCCCCACTGTTAGATTAAGTTACATTATAATAGTAGTTAGACAATAAGTTGTAAATATAGCAAAAAGTCAATCATCTGATATTGTTGAGACGTGTGTATTTCTCCCTCTGTGTTTTTGGCCCTTTCTTCCACCTACTTTCAACAACTTCCAAAAAAAAAGTTGTACTTTCTACAACTTTCAGCCAGTCACTGGGGTAGTTCTTCCCGTTGGCTCTCCAGGTTGGTTGAGCGGTTGGTGGGAAAGGGAGGCTTGTCAACCAGAGGCTTCCTGGTTCGAACCGAGGAAATTCACAATCAGTTCCTTTGGGACTAAAGTGTGGAACAAAGGAGTAGTTGAAGAATTGAGTAGGAGAACGAAGAAGAAGAAGAAAGGGAAAAAATTTAATTCGAGGTAATTCATTCGTATATTTTATTAAGGGTTTTTAATTTCTTGTTTTTACATTAACATCACTGCAAAAAGATTGGCTATATTTAAAATAGGTTAGGGTATTTTAAGGATAGTTTTGTTAGTGGTTAGGTGATTTAGTTAGTAGTTTATTATTAATTAAATATTTACTTAGTTCACATTTAAGTGTTTGTCCACCGGACGAAGTCAATGGTGGTGCACGCCGCACATAAGTTAAAGTATAAGAGAGCATTAGATGCACAAATGTCTCTACCCGACAAAGTCAAGGGAAACTATATGCAGCTGATTAACAGGCATGTATCAATAAAAAAATTTTAATTTCAGCAAGTTTACTGAGGGAATCTACTCATATGAACCAATTAGCATCAGTGAATAAACATCATTGCAACTAATGCAGTTGATAATTTATTTAATAAGGGGATGATATTTTAATTATAATAACGTGAGGGCAATGAGTTAAGTATTGCAATAAAAACACAATTCATCACTCATTTAATTTTACAACTCTTACGGTGAACAATAAAATTATTAGTTATGCTTACCAATGAATGAATACCCCATTATTTTCATTAAATTTTATATATTTTCTTAAATACAATTTTGCCACATACCATGTTAGTGTTATTATTTATTAGAAAAAAGTATACAATTTATTTTTTGTTAAAAATTTTAATCTCTTAAAAAGCATTAGAAAAAAAATCACAGAAAACAAATTTGTCAATATCATGCCTGATTAATTTTTTTATACAACACAAACTTTAAAAAAAGTGTTTTAGAAAATACATACTTCGTTATTACCCGCTATAACTTTACAGTCCGGAAATAAATAATTAGCAACCGAACATTCAGGTTTTTCGACTCCCATCTGCATCGCCCACTCTTTAGCACGAATGCAAGCTTCCTTAAGCGTAGAGTCTGGACCATACAGAACTGTCATCATTCCACCAGGACTCATTTCTGATGCTAACTGCATAGCTTCTCCTCTTACTTTTACTAATCGAACAGCTGTAAATTTTAAAACAAATTCACTGTAAGTTCTAAAGTTTTGAACCTGAAAATTAATTACACTGAAAACTATTATACCTACATTGATCCCTCATCATTCCTGATTTGATCATTTGTGTATTTCAATCGCGCATGAGTTGTTTCACAATAATGTTTGCAATTTTGAATCATATGTTCTCATTTTATTAATTTCACATTACATGAAAGGCTAGGTTAGCCTACATAATCATAAATTGTAAAAATTATTGATATATTTAACTATTCTCTTATCATTCATTACACAGTAAATTAAATTTTCAATTTTTTGCTTCCTCCAGCGAAGTTGTTTTGTTGTTTAGGTCATCAGCCGAAATGCTGGTTTGAGCCTCTAGAGGCTTTACTAAGTAAAACAAGGTGTGAGATGGTTTACCCAGCTTTCCTCACAGAGTGCAAAAGTATGCTTATCAGCATGCCAGGCCCTTTGAAAAGCATCTAATTTCCACCCTGCTTCATTCACAACAGGGTCTGGCTGTATAATGAAATTCATTACTCGGCAGAGAAGATAACTCTGACTAGTGTCTTTTATACCATTACCTCTTCTGTTCTAAAATGCTTCAGTCATATAACTGGCTGACCATGTGATAAGAAACAGAACTTTTTTTGTAGCCCTGAACTAGCAGATTGAGTGCAAATAATTTAACACTCCACCTGCCTGTTATGGGCAACCTCCAGCAATATACTTGTATATAATATAATAATATAATATAATATTTTAAGAGGGACATTCAATAATATTAATGAGACAAAATATGTAATGAAAAACAATTCATTCAATGACAATAAAATTTTTTATAGTTCAAATTTGCAACCTTGGGGACACTGTTAATCTATTGTTTGATCATAATGAATACAAACATAACCTCTTCTAATTCAAAATGTCAGCTTTGCTTGAAACATGCATGCTGGAAGAGTAACACTCAGTGATAACGTTTTTGCTATCTGAAGGTGTAAAACTGGCAAACATTTTATTTACTCAAGATCTTAAAATAGTATGGTAAAAAGTGTTTAAACAGTAGTGGAAACATTTGAATTCGCCCACAAAAACAATCCTGAACTTAAGCATCAGCCAATAACGTGGTTTTGATGATCTTCTGGGACTCCCAAGGCCCAACTGTATGTGAATATTCAGAACAACATAGTGTGAATGTGAGTAATATTACAACATAACAGAAAAAGAGCCCGCAATAAGGGCACTCTCTCAAAAGGTGTGATTCTATTGTGCAACACCTTGCACCTGCACACCATTCAGAGAAAAAGAGAAATGCCCAAAAAGTTGGGTTGGGAAGTGTTTCCACATCCTCATTACAGCCCAGACCTCGGGGCCCCTGACATAGCATTTCCACGAATAAACATAAGCTTCTGGCTACCCCCCCTCACCCTATCCGATTTTCATTTGTTCACCCACCCAAAGACTTTTCTCTTCACAAGAAATTCTACCATGAAACAGTAAAAAAAGCAGTACATAAATGGTTCAAACAGCAAGGTGGAGACTTCAACACTATACAAATAAGAAAACTCACAGAACATAGAGACAAGTGTCTATCTGTTGATTATGGCAATAGACAAGGAGACCATACTATTAACCACAAAATTGTGAGCTTCCTAGAAAACCAAGCAGTCATGTATCTCCACACATCCTGCCTTACAGTGTTGCCACTCCACTCGCCCTGCCCATGGCACTGGCTTACTTCACCAGTCAGTTCAATATGCAAGCATGACATTCACAACGTTTCGTAACATTTGTGGGCTGTTTTTTTTTTAAAGTCACCTTCATTTTAAAAATTCATTTATATTATAGGCCGCCGTTTAATTGTTTAATACACCCTTTCGTTAAAAAATGTTAAAATTTTATTTGTTATTTTTCAGTGTATTAAATGTATTTTCAGTTATAAACATGAATGAATTCAGTGATTTTGACGAACAACCTGGTAAATCAACTTCGAAGAGAGACTGTCTTTATCAAACGAAGATAAGTTATCAGTCGAAGAGCGACCTTAGAAAACAAAGTAAAGAAATAATCAGTAATGTTTAAAAGTTTTTTCGAAATTTGGTTTACAATCCTGAAGCAAGAACAAAATTAAATTTCTAATTTTTATGATAAGATAATAAAAGATAAAAAGTTTATTCCCACTCTGCCAAATACGGCAACACTGCATTACTAAATCCAGGCTCGCAATTTCATGGTTACTAGTATTTGTTGAATGCAATGTAAGTTTCATTGTCATGGAATAAATAGTATTTCTCTGAATAAGTGTGTCTCGTTAATTATAGGACATCCATTGTATAGACATTATAGTCTCACTGAATAAAAAAATGTTGTAACAAAATGTGTAATAAGTTCGCAAAATAAATACCTATTACAGTTTTGTTAGGTTTTTATAATTTGTCATTAGGCTAGTTCTTATGTTCACGTCAACAAACAGTGAAAAATTTACCAGCAATGTGAACCCAGTCCTTTAATCTGACTTCAACAAAATCTTTTCTTAACGTATGTTACTTCTATTCTTAGACTCTCCAAGAATATCAATAAATAAGGCTTTTATGATTTTATTCAGCA
Source organism: Catonia carolina (assembly GCA_035578175.1). NCBI lineage: Eukaryota > Metazoa > Arthropoda > Insecta > Hemiptera > Achilidae > Catonia > Catonia carolina. Next base: position 70,820,744 of record JAQMRL010000008.1, read on the forward strand.
CTTTCTTGTAAAAGACAAGTTTTCTTTATAGTTAGTTGATTTCTTAAATCAATTATCAATGACAATAGGTGGATTCTTTAATTTTATTCATACTTTATAATAAACAAAATATTTAAAAACTTACCTCTTTCAAATGACATAACTCCGGCAAAAACCAAAGCTGATATTTCACCAACACTAAATCCAGCTGTAGCAATACATTTTTCAATAACACTTGGTGTTTCATCTTTCAAGACTTCAACAGCAGCTAAAGAACACACTAAAATAGCTACCTGACATTTTTCTGTTCTGTCAAGTTCTTCTTTTGGTCCAGTCAAACAAAGTTTTAGTAAATCATAACCCAAAATTTCACTAGCATTATCAAAAAGATCTGCAACTATAGGAATTTTCAACATCTGTTTACCCATACCAACAAACTGTGAACCTTGCCCAGGGAATAATATAATAGACGTTTCTTTTGGGTCGATATTTGGTCTTAATGCATATGATGCTTGAGATCTAGGAATAGCTCCTTCTGGATAAGGTGCAGTGGACCATTTTTGTTCTTCTATTTGAGGCTTTTGATCCTGAAATGTTGCAGCATTTTCTAAGAGCTCTCTGACATCTTCAGATGGTTCTTTTAAAACTGAAGATTTATTAGAGGCCTCATTCTTTACATTCGCTGCAGACAGAATAGCATTTGTTTTAAATTTTCTAATAGTACTACTGGAAAATTTACAATTATTTAACAGTCCTGAAACGTTATTGGGATTTTTTAACCCAAAACTAGAGATATGTATTCCATAGTTTCCAAATAATTTTGGCAGAGACAAAACAAGCTTAGAGCACATTCTAAAAGGAACATAACAAGAGCACTTTCAATAATGACAAAAATTTCCATGCAAGAAAAACAAAGTCAATTAAAAATCAGAATTCATAATACAATTCGTTGAACTTCAGGGACAAATTTATAGGTTATGTCAGTCATATTGCAAACGAGATTTTCATTAAAATCTTTTCCTAAAAATATATATGCACTGAATGTTGACAATGCAAAAAATATAAGACCACCGAAAACCGTTTACACAACAGTACTATAGATTAGCATATACAAAAATATATACTGAGTTAATGAAACCGACAATACTAAAACTGTTACATAAATATCAAATCTCACCACACCAAATCATTCAAAACATTCTGTTATTCCCAGTCCCTAACAACTCGATCAACAAAGGTCAAGGAGAATCAAATAGTATTACAGAGATATCATAAAAAAATTGAACCATGTTACGAACTATCACGGAAAAAATCAAGAAGATGTGTGTACAAAGATTCGCATAAATTAATTTATACGTCCATTCAGAAAGTATCCGAGAAATGTGCTTCTATATTTATTACTAGACATCCAGAATCAACAATAATGAAATTAAGCTCCGTAGCAAAAATATATTTCTCTGGAGTCTCGAATAGTTTAGTTAAGTAATTACCAAATTCCTATATTCGTGAAATGTTACGAAATCAACTTTTTCATACTTACATTAATGTTTTGTCACAGTCTAGTTGTTTGGTACTCTCGGACCGGATTTTTCGAACAATCGAAATTGTGCTATTTTTTATTTGGTTACGCAAAAAGAAGTAATTCATTATTTTTCTACTTTTACGCAAGCAAAATTTCTTGCTGGTTTATTCAAGAAAGTTTTGAAAAACAATTTACGTTTAATCTATAAATTGGTTAAAGTACGCCGCACTGAACTACTTCATTATCTTATCTATCTATTGTGGAATATTAAAATTCGTTATCATTTACTACCGATGCAAATTAAAATTATTTTAATTTCGTTACAAATTAAATTAAATTATTACTGTCAAATATTTTCATACTATAAATATTAATGAACTTTTGTATCAACGCTAATTCATTTAATTTATTTTTTACATTTTCGGCCTGTGCTATTACTGAGTTTTTTGTGAATATAAAATTCATATTTAGAATAAAATTACCTTTATTTCAAGTGGTCACAACCCATACAAGATTTGTAATAATTTTTTATCGCTTTTTCTGCTTAAATATTCATAATGTCAGCTAAAAAGGACTTGAAAGTTTTTGAGGCAAAAAAGGAAACTTTGTTTCAAAGAATTCAACGCTTATATGATATGATAGAGAATCTTAACGACAGTAAAATAAGAAATAATTTTTTAATATTATTTCAGACGCTAGAATCGACTAAAATCGAATTTGAACAAGTTATTCATAAAATAAATGAACTGAATTTAGAAATTAATGCTGATGCTAGCCCTAATTTTCAACCCATAAATGCATTTGACGAAATGTATTGTGCTGTTGTAGTTTCTTATAATAACATAAATAAACAAAAACTAGATAACAAACCAGCTGTTTCAACTGAACTTGTGAAACCAAAGGTTAGATTACCTACGCTAGAATTACCGTCATTTTCGGGCGAATTTAACGAATGGCCGATTTTTTATCAAAGTTTTAAATCTTTAATTCATGATAACGCACAGTTAACAGAAGCTGACAAGATTCGTTATTTAACTAGTAAGCTTACAAAAAAGTCTTTAGCTTTAGTTTCTGGAATACCTCCGTTGGCGGAAAATTATGAAATTATTTGGTCAACGCTGTTAGAAAAATATCAGGACCCAAGAAGTCTCGCTACAGCTTATTTAAAGCAAATTTTTGAATTTAAAATTATAACGTCTGAGTCAGCTAATAATTTAGACACATTTTTACAAAATTTTGTTGCACCTATTGAAGCTATAAAACGGCTTAATATTAATAATCTTGATGATTTTATATTTGTGCATTTAGCGCTAAATAAACTTGATTCTCAAACGTACATGATTTTGAAATGACTCTTGTTGACAAGACCATACCAACTTTTATTCAACTTGTGAATTTTATTAAAAAACATTCAAATGCATTATCACGAATTGCTCACCCTAAATCTAAGATTACGCATTCATTTGTTGTGAATAAATCACCTAATTCAAAATATTTTAAATCAAATTCAAAGGCGACTTGTCCTGTTTGCAATAAATCTCAAGACCACGCTGTTTATTCATGTTCTGAATTTAAGAAGTTAAGCCCCCCTGAAAGGTATAACTTTGCAAAAAATAAATCCTTATGCATTAATTGTTTATCTCAAATGCATAATACGACCGCATGTAAGTCAAGAAATAGGTGTTCCGTCTGTGATAAAAAACATCATACTACGCTTCATTTTTTAAAATCTAGTGTCGAGTCTTCAAACCCACGGGTATCAACTTCACCATTACAATTATTGTCGTCTAATGTAATTGGCGCTCAGGGATCAAGTAACTCTTCAGTATCGTTGAATAAAACATCAGACAGTCCGCAAACATTGGCTTGTGCTAACATAGGCCAACGTATTTCAAGCTCTATTATTTTATCAACTGCTAAAGTAAATGTCTATGATACTTTAGGGAATCCTCATGTGGTCCGAGTTCTTTTAGATTCTGCCAGCCAATCTAATTTTCTTACTGTTGATTGCTGTAAAAGACTGATGCTAGTGAAAAATAAAATTCAAACTTCTGTTCGGGGAATCGGTGCGTTTGCACAATCTGTAAAATTTTGCACTGAAGCAAGCTTTTCTTCTCGTTCTAATTCACAAGATCGCTACTCTCTGAATTTTCTTGTTGTGGATAAAATTACGGATAACTTACCTACCGTATCTATTCCGTTAGGTTTACTTTCACACTTGCAAGGTGTAACACTCGCTGATGAAGATTTTCATAAACCTGGAAAAATTGACATGCTTATAGGAGCTGAATTATTTCCGTATCTCATAGGACCAGGAAAAATCATCGGCCCTCCTAATACCCCCATAGCTCTTCAGTCTAATTTGGGGTACATTGTCATGGGAAAAATTGAAGATACTGTTACACCTCCTGATAGTCAAGTCTTTTGTACCACCACTGAAGTTCCACTAGAAAAATTGGTATCTAAGTTTTGGGATTTAGAAGAAATTCCGAAGGTCGAACATTTTAATGAAGATGAAAAAATTTGTGAGCAAATTTTTGTAGACACTTTTTCTCGTAACGACTCTGGTCGCTTTATAGTTTCTTTACCTTTTAAGAACAATCGCCCTGTATTAGGAAATTCTCGTTTCTTATGTGAAAAGAGGTTTTTAAATTTGGAAAGGAGATTAGAATTAAATTCCCAATTAAAGATCGACTATCACAAATTTATGCAAGATTATATTGATCGCGAGCACATGTCTAAATGTGATGATACTATTGATGGCTGCTTTTTACCTCATCATTGTGTTTTGAAGCCAGACAGTACTAGTACCCGGTTGAGGGTTGTTTTCGATGCTAGCGCAAAAACTGACAACAATACATCACTAAATGATATTTTATATACGGGAGCTAAGTTGCATACTGATTTATCGGCTATCCTTCTAGGGTTTCGACTATTTCCATTTGTGTTAACCGCTGATATTCGACAAATGTATCGTCAGATACTCATTCATCCCAAACATAAAAAATTTCAAAAAATTCTATGGCGTTTTTCCGCTGACCAGGAAATTAGTTCTTGGACGCTTAATACCGTGACATTTGGAGTCAAACCTGCGCCTTTTTTTAGCGTTAAGAGTAATAAAACAGCTAGCGCAAGAAGAAAAAGATAATTACCCGTTCGCGGCCGTAGTAGCTGATAGAGATTTTTACATTGATGACTTAGCAACTAGCGTAGAATCAGAAAAGGATTGCATGCTTTTATATTCGCAATTGGAAAGTATGTTTCAAGCCGGTGGTTTTGAGCTAGTTAAATGGGCTACTAATTCGGTTAAAATTTTAGAAAAAATTCCCGCAGAAAAACGCTTTCCTTGTGCTATTGATTTTAAAGAGAATGACTCTATAAAAATCTTGGGCCTACAGTGGATCTCGTCTTCTGATGAATTCACCTTTAAAGTTAATTCGCCAAATACAATTTGCACCAAACGTGCCGTTCTTTCTTCTTTGGCAAGAATATTCGATCCACTAGGGATCTTAGCACCGCTTACGATCACTGCCAAGATTTTAATTAAAGATTTTTGGAACTCGAAATTAGATTGGGATGATCCTGCTCCAACTTCGTTTCCAGCTGTTAAAATTTGGAAGGAGTTTCAAGAAGAACTTCCATTACTTGCTAATATAAGAATACCACGACATATATTCGTAGAACACAACTGTAACGCGGATTTAATTTGTTTCTCGGACGCGTCAGAGAAGGCTTATGGAGCTGTCTTGTATGTACGCTCTATTCTTAATAATAACAATGTTATTGTCTCTTTACTTTGCGCTAAGTCTCGTGTCGCTCCGCAGAAAGCTATGTCCATACCTCGCTTGGAGTTATGCGCTGCTGTTCTTCTCGCACGGCTCGTTCACTTTGTTGGTCGAACGTACTCCACTAGATTTAAATTTCAAAGGATATTCGCCTTCACTGACTCCACCGTCGTCCTTCAGTGGATTTCATCGCCTTCGGCACGCTGGAAGACCTTCGTCGCCAACAGAGTCGCCGTAATTCAAGACAAAATTCCTGCATCTAACTGGAGACATATCAGAAGTTCTGAAAACCCAGCTGATTGTTTGTCACGCGGATTATTACCCAAGGGATTGATAAGTCATCCGCTATGGTTCGCTGGACCTTCTTGGCTTCACCAAGACCCGCTGATTTGGCCTACCGCCGAGTGGAACAACGCTGGAGAAGAATGCCCAGAAGAACGACGCACCGTCATCGCTGTTGCAACGGTAGAGGAACATCCATTTCAGAAGCTGATAAACTACTTTTCTTCGTACGACAAACTTCTACGTGCCACGGCGTACGTCTGGAGATTCATACGCAGAAGTCACTGTAATGGGAATCGGATCACTGTAGCTGAAATTGAACATGCAGAACGCTCCTTGATTCACTACCTGCAACGGAAATATTTTAATAAAGATATCATTGCTTTGAAAAATGGAAAATTTACTTCACCTAAAATTCAAAAATTAAATCCTTTTCTAGATGAAGACGCTCTTATTAAAGTTGGAGGACGCCTACGCAATTCAAATTTGGAGTATCACCATAAGCATCCGATTTTATTACCTAAGAATGACCATTGTGTTGATTTATTAATAGATAAATTTCATAAGGTCAATTTTCATACAGGTCCCAATTTGGTTCTTTCCTTGCTACGCCAGAAATATTGGATTGTTGGAGGTAGAGGAGTAGTCCGCCATCGCCTACAAAATTGCAATTTTTGTTTTAAATATCGACCTAAGAATACATTTCCACTTATGGGAAACCTGCCTACGCCACGCATTACAGAATCTAAACCATTCTTACATACTGGAACTGATTTTGCTGGACCCATTTATACTACGATGTCAAAAAATAGAGGAGTGCGTTCTCAAAAATCATATATTTGTATTTTCATTTGTTTATCCGTTAAAGCAATACATCTTGAACTGGTTTCTGACTTGTCTACGAACGCCTTCATGTGTGCATTAAAGAGGTTTCTTGCAAGAAGAGGTCCCATACATACATTGTACTCGGATTGCGGGACAAATTTTATTGGTGCAAAGTCCCAATTGAACGAAATATATGACCTATTGGACTCCGAAGTATACAAGTCAAAATTAAACAACGAACTGACTAGCAGAAAAATAGAATGGAAATTTAATCCTCCGTCTGCGCCACATTTTGGTGGCCTTTGGGAATCCAACATAAGATCTGTTAAATCACATTTATTTAAAGTAATTGGCAATCAAATTTTAACATTTGAAGAGATGTCAACAGTACTCACGCAAATAGAGGCTCTTCTCAATTCACGTCCTCTCTGCGCTCTTAGCTCGGATCCAAACGATCTTGCACCGCTTACGCCTGCTCATTTTTTGCTGCAACAACCGCTTACGAATATTCCTGCCATAGATACAACTTCTATTCCTGTAAATAGGCTAACTCGCTATCAATTAATTGACAAACTTGTACAAGATTTTTGGAAACGCTGGCGATTGGAATACTTGCATACTCTTCAGATCAGGGAAAAATGGAATACGCCTTCGAAACCCGTCCATGTGGGTACTGTCGTTCTTATAAATAAAGACAATTTACCACCATTTCGCTGGCCAATTGGCATAATCGAAGAACTTTACCCTGGATCTGACAATATCGCTAGAGTCGCTCTAGTTCGTTCTAGTAGCGGTTCTTTTAAACGTCCTGTGACAAAGCTTTGTCCTTTGCCACAGCAATAATACTTCTTGTAAAAAAAAAAATTGTATATAGTGTAAATAACTTTGTGCAAGTTGCACATCGCTAAGAAATTTGTTTTTGTTTTTTCATGTTTCGCATTTATTTTATGTTTTATGTTGGCTGAAAATGATCTTTTCAGGGCGGGGGGAAATGGTTGCGCCACAATTTGAATTTATAGTTGAAAGGTTGAGGGCGCCGCTGTCGTTTATGTCGTAGCAGTTGACGACACACTCGCTCGCCGGTACGCGCCGGAGACAGTCGGTCCGCAACTTTTATTGTAGTGCGTCGCCACGCTTTATGAACCGCACGCCTATACGCGCACCCGGAAAACGGCTTACAACCGGAAATTCATATGAAGAAATCGCTCTTTGGAAGAAGACAGCAGTATAGTGGGTATACCTATCCCTTATTCCTGTCTATCCCCTTTTACCCCCCACTCATCACGAGTTCGATTCATCCTGGAAAAGGAGGTAAGAGGCTGCTTAATTTTGTATTTTCTTCACATCGCATTCCGGGTATGTCAACCAAATAAATAGGGCACAAGACGCGCAACGCATACAGTCCACTGCTCTGGAGGAGGGTCCCGCGGGATCCTTCGTTTGTTTTCGTTTTTTGTCTCCGCACGGGGACAAACGCACCGCACCACGCTCGCATCGACGCTACCACTAGTAATACAATCTCAAAGCTTCGATCACATTTTCCGTTTCGACTACGATAAATTAACTCGCAGCGGCCAGCACATTCACTCATATTTTTCCATAATTATAAAATAAGTACGAGTTTTGTATGTGTGCTTATGTTTCTAATTTATGTAATAATCAAATTTTTGGTAGTATCTATAAAATATTAAGCAGAAAAAACAATTGAGCTTTTAACTCGCAGAGGTAAAATTTTTATTACTGAGTTAACGGGTGTTTCATTAAGGACGCAACCCTTATTATAAGAAGATAGAAGTAATACATTGGTAAATTTTCTGTCCCCCAATCGGTATGTTGCCAACTACCTTAGACAGTTAAAATGTTTCAGTCAAGCATTAGTGTGGTGTCAGCAGTCGTTTCGTTATACTGAGTGAGCAATGGTTTTTTCCAAGGAAGAACGCGTGTTTATTGTAGACTTACTTAGCGAGAAAATCTTACTAATGTGTGCAAGATAAGTTTCAGTTGAACAATTTCGGTCGTCCAAATTCAACAATGAAATGAAATGTTGGATTAAATCACTATAAACTACATTGTCTACAGTACAGTCAAAAAATAACGCCCTATTATACGGCGGCGGGAAATTGCACGCCAAACACCAATTTTACGTGAGTGCAATGCTTTTTCATGGAAAGCACAAGGATTAGTTGCACTCCATATTCTACAGTTCTGACTATTCACATAGCCATCTAAATGAAACCAAGCCTCATCACTAAAATAAAAATGATCCAAAAATTGAATACCATTTTCTTCAACCAAAGATCGAAACCACCGACAATATTGTAATCGTTTCTGAAGGTCTGTAGATTTCAGTTCATGAGTTACGCCAATGCGATAAAAATGCAAATGTAACTTTTTCGTAGCTCTGAAAACAGTAGTTAATGTTAGCCCAGCTTGCGATGATAATCTTCTAAGCGATTTTTTAGGTGATTGAGTCAAACGATTTTTCAAATCTTCGAGAACTTCCGCGGTTAACTTTGTTGGCTGGCGAGGTGGTTTCTCAACGAGTACACTCCCAGTTCTACGGAATTTATTTATCAAACACAATATTGACTATTTATTCGGAACGGCAGAACGGGAAAATTTCAACTGAAACTTATCTTGCACACATTTGTAAGATTTACTCACTAAGTAAGTCTACAATAAACACGCGTTCTTCCTTGGAAAAAACCTATGCTTACTCAATATAACGAAACGACTGCTGTCACCACACTAATGCTTGATTGGAACATTTTAACTGTCAGATTATTGTCCTTAAATAAACTGTTGCCAACATACCTATTGGGGGACAGAAAATTTACCGATGTAAAATTTACTTCTATCTTTTTATAATCAGGGTTGCGTCCTTAACCCTAGAATGGTGGAGTGGAGTAAATCTTACGCATATTACGCCAACAACGCTTGCCTCTCCATATCAGTAGGCTGCACCACCCTTATCTTCCAGATATGCTATAAGGAGTTAGTTGACCGTTGTCTCGTAACAAAATCGTATCTAATTACTGCGTGTATTTATAGTACTGGTGCCTTTAAGGGGAGCAGACCATTTTCATTATCCCTATACCTGCAGTACTAACTTGGGTAGATTTTTTGTAGAAACTGTTAAAGCTACAAAGCTGAGCTTTGGCACACCTTTCTACAGTACCGTTTTATAAATTTGTACCAGGGTTTTTTCATTTATCTCATCCAATCTGAAAATGATTTCTATTTTTAAAAAATGTTCAAATGTGCCCAAATTTTTTTATGAAAAACACAACCAAAAAATAAAAACTCCAAAATTTTTGAAATACCTCTGGAGTAAATACAGACCTTAGTATTGAAATGTAGTGTGTGAAATTTCACACTCCTAGGTGGGATGGTTCCTAAAATATAAGTACCTAAAGTCAAAAAATACAATATGCGGAAAATGCGGATATAGTAAAAGCATAATACTGTAACAGAAACACCTATTGCCAATTGGAATTAACTTCCAAACAAAAACACACCAATATTTCCTCAACGGCTGGTTCCTACGCATTCTAGAAATTATCGTTTGTATGTAAACGCGATCTCCGTAATGTTAGAGCAGTAACATGATTATATTATATCAATTTACAAGAATGAAAAACGTGAAAAAATATCGAAATAAACACTACGTACCCCATCAACGTAAAAACATAATTTTTCTCAATAGAAAAAGCAACAAATGTCGCGTTATATATCAATTTAAATAGGGAAAAACGATCGATCAATATATGGTAGAATTGAAAAATCAATATTTTTTATTAAAATCAGTCTGGTCCCATTAACAAAAGCTAGTGAGTAATTTTTTCGCATCTCCACTTTTACACGATAATTTTAATACGTAAATTTTTTGCATCTCCGCCGATACTGTATACGTTATGCATATAAATTTACGTATAACCACTAATAGAGCATTATAATTTTGTATGTTTGTAATACCATTTTATTTATATGTACAGTAACTGCCTTCAAACCTTTGCGAACTGCAATTCAAGCAGTATTGGGTGTAAAGGAACCGGCAATAAATGTTACGTGCCAAGAAGAAAAAGCTCCAAGGAAGTAGGCTACTGCAGTGAGTGTTCATACACAAAAAGAAGACACAGAACTACATACTGTCTCTTTTGCTGCAAACCTATATGCGGCGAACATCAAAATAAAATAAAATATGTTTTGGTTGTGCAACAAACTGCCAGAATAAGTAGCCCCAGCAACAAAAACACTCTGTTTGACTTTCATGTTCACTTATTTGTATAATTTTATTTATTTCATTTTACTACTTTATTTTTCCTACTTTTAGTATCTTAATTTCGTCTACTATCTGGGGTTTTGTAAAGTATTTTGCACAGTTGATGTTAGTAAATAAAATATTTTCAAGCTACATAAATAGAATAAAAGAGCTTGGTGATTTACTGAGAAATCTTTGTAACTATTAACCAATATTTGTCGAAATTTAAATAAAACCAACAAAAAAGAGATAGAAAACATATGAAAACCAAAATGTTTCAAAAAAAAAAAATTCACAACAAAGTTTTCCCAGGAAAATCACCAAGTGAGTAAATTTTTTGCATCTCCACCAGTAATAGCTCACAGAATAGCCCCACCGTTCTAGGGTTAATAAACACCCGTTAGCTACCCTCATGAAGCGCTGCATTTTTCACAAATGGTAAGCTTCTAAACTGTATGCATTAGACGATGGGTGCTCTACCACGCTTATTTTTCCTACTTTAAAAAGGACATACAGTTACTGGGAAATTTATGGTCTGTCAGCTGGTCTCTTTGATATGTACTTGGTAACTTGTTAAAGCGGCAGACTAACCTGGCAACCCTACGGGATTATTTGGTTTTATTTCATTTAATTATGAATAAAACGTTTTCTTATCCTGTCTAAAAAAACTGGATACCTACAAATTTTTACCAAATATACAGAATTAGAAGTGCAATACACATGAATTGTAACTATGGGATATAGTTCACCCTTACCAGATTAGTTTCTAAAATTATTATTTTTAAAAACTACACCAGAAGCAACAGTCAAGAAGCTTTAAGCTGGTAAGATATACACTGGATGTACATTGGATATTATTTTTACCCTAAGGAAAATTATAAAGTATGATTAGTCATTTGAATTAATAGATTTACTTGTAAGGGACATTAAAAATAATCAATACTAAAACAAGTTATGATTATAATTTCCCAAGCTATATATAAAAGGGTATATCACTTAAGTCATTGCTGAAGTACAAACACCTCAATGGCCAACAAGTGTTTGTAATGTTCTTTCCATAGTTCACATTGTCAGAAAGTCATTCTGCAACCAGCTGCAGTCAATATAATTAATCAAATATTAATCTTCCAACATTAAGCAATATAACAGATATGCACACATAACTAAAACTGTAGCAAGGCTCTTAATACTTCGAGAAAACGCATGAACTATAAACAGACAGCTAAACTGTACTGCTAATTAAAGAAACAACGTAACTTACCATCTCTTCACAAATGAAACTAACGTAATTCAATATGTTTTGTATTATACATAATATGTAGTAGAAAATCATAATAAACTCTACTTCTGATGGTCTGAAGTACAAAATTTTCAATTATTTGCGATACACAAATGCCATATAAAAAGCACAATTGTGCTGAAATCACCATCTGAGACAAGAAGCACAAAACACTTTCTTTCTTTTTACCAGTGGAAGGTGAAAATACAATACGAGAGTAACTGAATGTGTTATAAAAAAAAATGCTCTCTAAGGTTTTTTCTAGCTTTTATTTGTTATCAGGAACTATACTTAATTGACAATAACCCAATTTGATCGCTGTACTTTTTATGCGATTCGACATACATTTTTTAACAGGGAGTTTGTTCAGGAATAGCTATCAGCTGGTCATTATACAAAGTCGCTTGCCCAACCAGTGTTGCTTAACAAATAACAGTGAATTTTTACCAACTGACTGACTGGGCTGACCCAAAGGTCTTTTTAAACTTTTTCTACAGAGAATGGCTGTGATATGGTTATCTAATCCACAAATAATTTCCAAAAAGGAGAGTAGAGGATAATGTCATATTGTAGGGCAACACTGTACTGTACTTTCCTGATTACATAATGCATAGAAGGTATAACATCGATAAATAAAAGAACTATCGATCCCAAAGAACCTTACATAACAAATGAAATAAAAAAGAACTTCTTTGTACAAATTACAAAATAATTTTTCAAAATTTAAAAAATTATGTAACTGTATAGCCTCTACATTACTCAGGAAGCTCTAGAATTTTTATCGGTTGGGGATTTTCTAAGATTACTTCGTATAAGCAACTGTTACTTCTTTATATTATTAATATAGATAAAACGGGGGTATTTTTTGTTATATACTACTGATCTTTAGAACTAAATTAATTTATAAGACAATGTTATTTCATTTCTGGAAATATTTGTTTTAAGAAGTGTAAAATAATTTAAAACACAAAACTAAAATTATTTTACAACTATTCATAACGAAGTCATTTTAAAAAAAAAGAAGACACCAAAGCAATAATAATGAATTTAACACTTTTAATATCATAAAATAAATAAATCACACTTCAAAAAAAGTTGAAATTAATAAGAGTAAAAGGGGAAAATAATTGTATAAGAATTAATTACAAGATTTTATTATTTGCTTAAGTAAAATCACTTCATTTTGTAATAAATTTCATTGTGCACATCATACTTCAAAAAGAAAATGTTAGATCTGTTCCGAATTAACCTAAAAAAAGAAGAAAGATGAAATTAGAATAAAAGTTTTCAATTTTTTATAAAATTAGTACTAGTACTAGCTGATTAGTATTAGTACTAACTGACCCATGCGAATTTATTTGCACTAATAATAATGTATTCTTAACAACCAATTTCACTATTACATTCACTTATTTATGAAATAAGATATGCACCTAAATAAACAATCTTGTAATCATAACGATCTTTCAAAAACTGAACTTTGCAATGTCATCACCAGAATAGTAGCACCATCAAAGCTAAAGCTTTCAATAACTTTAATTTTTTTAGCAAAGTCTTAGTTTTTAACAATTCTAATTTTTGAATTTTATGCAGAGGCATGAAGAAAGTCCTCTTTATGACCGTAATTTGTTTTAAAAATTAATTCGACAAAACCCTGTATTTAAGGACAAACCGACTTTCCATTTGAAATACACTGGACCAGATTTTGCGTTTTAAATATAATATTCTGCGTTTCTAATACACAGAATATTGAAATTCTCCTTCACTATCTGATTAAAACATTCGTTTATATTGATCACTTAAAAAATTAGGAAAAAATCTCCTGTGTTGGTAAAAATTAATAAAGACTTTATTTAATATTATGAAGGTAGTATTCAGGCTAAAATTTCAGATTACTTTTCTTACAAGAAGAGGTCTCTATAAATTCTTCCAGCCAAACCCCTTAATCATCTTCTTGACAACAGAGAAATTTTAGTGAATAAAGGTGGTTCATCACACTCATGAGAATACAGTCGATTCCGGATAATTGAGGCAGCTGGTTTTTTGGGACAGTTCTCTTTAAATTACAAAAACAGAATGAGATTGTACATTGATAAGTACTCCGTTATTTTGGTCCATAATGCCGCTTATTGGGACCAGTCTGATATATGTACAATATACATATATTTTTATTAAAACAGTAACAGGCCAGCGATGAACAACACGTGGTTCTAAGCGGTAAGATAAGCTAATGGGCAGGATAGAGGTAGTAAACATTTCGACAGATAAACAAAAGTAATCACACATCAGTCATAATGAAGATGTTACATACAGTACAATGTGTAGGCTACATAATCGTCATTGCACAAATTTCAGTGAGTCATATCCACCAGTTATGCCCAACCTTACAAGCTGTATAGCCTCCTTGCAACTTATGGTTAGTTGTCACTTGTCATACGTACATAGAACGTTCGTAATTCCATGCTTTTCATCAGTTTTTGTGATTTCATGAGTATACTGTAACACACTGTTTATCAAGTTGGTTGTTTTGTTATCTGCAGGCATACTTTTTTATTTTTTAATTCCCATTCGTTTCACACATTTTGTTGATATTTTTATGCGTAGGCTTACAGTACACCACCTACTATCAACGTCTTTGTGTTAAATGCCGTGTAGTGATATGACTGTGTGAATGAATAAAACTTCTCGACAGAAAAAAAACGTATCCACCTAACTTAAGCCAATGTAAACTATCGGAACTAACCGGTGTACCGAAAATTACGATAGCTTGTATCATGCTCCAAGAAAATAAAATACGCCAAGAGTGGCCATTTCATGGAACATGGAATATCTCACAAAAGAAAACGTAAAGGAAGGATCCACTTGTTGAGAAGCGTTGAATGAATTGTTTGTCACTGTAACTTCACTAGGTGTTAGTGTCAATGGTCCAATGCTTAAAACCAAGGTAAAAGGTTTTGCTAAACATTTAATCATTGTTCTGACCCTTTTATTCTTTTGTGTGTATATGGATAGAACTAGCATATAAAATTTATGTATGTGATGATTTTAACAAAATACAGTATCGTATATGCCACATTTTACGAATTCGTTTATTAGGGCCAGCCGTTTAATTGGGTCAAAATGCTATGGTCCCGATGTGTCCCAATTATCCAGAATTGACTGTACTATGAAAAGCTTCTCATAGATTTCCATCCATTACTGAAATAATAAAATGAAAAAGTTTCTGAATAATGAACTGCAGAAGCCTTTTTACAGTATGCATGTCCTTATGAGAATATTCAACATTTATTCAAAGGAGACCAATTTTTTTATTTATTCATCAAAATTAGTACATAATCAACATCATGTAAACACGCATCAATGATGAAAAGTATGCTGGTTTCATATCGACAGTACGTTCATCAATCATCCATGACCGACATACAGTGGAAGAAAAAATATCTCAAAAATGGATTTATAAGCTACGTGTCGATCCATTCAGTGAAATTCTTCTCACCTGCTGAATGTTTTATGGCATACTAGTAACCCACTGGTTGTTGCACTTCACTGCTTCTGAGATTAATTAAATTAAAAAACTTTATAAACAATGTTTGTGGTTTTACTGCCATGTGGCTACAAGTTTAAATGCTTTGTTTTTTTAAGCGTAGTCGATACAGATTTCAAAGAAACTAAAATAGAGCATGGTTTCTTAATAAACAGTAGGCTTGCGATAAACCAATACCCATGATTGAATTACTTAACATAATTGTAATACTGAGGGTGCATACTCATAGGATAAAATACAAAGAATGTTTCAATAATTAACGAGACAAATTGATATAGAGTGAAAAAACAAAATTTTCAATAACAATGAAACTTGTACTATACTATTTTTCAAGGCTGATGAACTCTGAACAAACAAACGCATTGCCCCCTACACACTTATAGCTAGCCAATGACTTTCCAGCAACATTGTCAATACTTGCTCCAGTAGCTCTGTTATATATTTTTTCAGCCATTTTTTTGATCTTTCAATAACAATTATAACCTATTAACATAAAACAAGCTGATTATATGAGGTGTGACTATTAAATAACTAGGCTGATGTTGAAAAAATTTAATTTTAATTTTATACATAAACACTTATTGTCACCTTCAATATACACTCCTTCTCTATCCCTACAACGCTCCATGCGAATTTTTCATAGTTGGAAACCATGCTGGAAGTCATCTTCTATCAGCTCCTTCAGGACACTTGCCACTTTCTTTTTTACAGCTTCCACAGACTCACATTGTCCCTTTTAATGCAGATTTCACCTTAGGAAACAGGTAGAAGTCACATGGTGCAAGATCTGGTGATAAGGTGGATGTTCTAATACTAAGATGCTGTACTTGGCTAGGAACCTCTTGACAGATAACGTTGAATGAGCTGGCACATTGTCTTGGTGGAGAACCCATGATTTGTCCTTCCACATTTCGGGGCATTTTTTCCTTACTCTTTGACGTAGTTTAGAAAGTACCTCAAGGTAGTAATATTGATTAATTGTTTGACCTTCAGGAACCCAGTGAAGGTACACAATCCCATGGATATAAAAAAAACAATCATCATTGCTTTAAATTTTGACTTGCTCATTCAAGCTTTTTTGGCTCTTGGTGATGTTCGGCTCTTCCAGTGCATGGATTGGCGCTTCGTTTCCAAATCATAAGTAAAAAACCATGTTTCATCACATGTTATTATCTTATACCTGTTCCTTAAGGTGAAATCTGCATTAAAAAAGACAAGATTTGAGTCTGTGGAAGCTGTAGAAGAGAAAGCAGCACAAGTCCTGGAGAAGCTAACAGAAGATGACTTCCAGCATTGTTTCCAACAATGGAAAATTCACATGGAGCGTTGTAGGGATAGAGGAGTGTATATTGAAGGTTACAATAAATGATTATGTATAAAAAAAAAATTTTTTTTACATCAGTCTCGTTATTTAATAGCCACACCTTGTATTATAAAGTATTGCATGTTAAGACACTATAATTGATGTGTTCGGTACAGGATGCAAGACACGAGTGAACTATTGTGGCTCTTATATGCATGAGCTCACAATGTTTGACAGCTACAATCTGACAACGCTGGCAAACGTTCTGATTGGTCTAAACGCGTGGAACAGCAGAGCTCATCAACTGTGAAAAGTTTATTAGTATTCAACATAGTCTCCTACAACATTAAACATTTAACCTACCATTCCGTGAGTGATTCCCAGTGTAGAATTCTTTACCTAGCTGTTTGAACCATTCGTGTGAACCACTTCCTAGCTGAACTTCTTGCCACATAAAATGTCTTTGAGCAGGCTGAACAATAGAAAATCAGATGTAAAAAAATCAGGGTTGTAACGTAGTTGTGGCAACAACTCCCAACCCACCTTCACTGAGCAGTGTGGGGGCGTGCATTGCCAAGCAAAAGAACCGCACCTTTTGCCTTATTGCTCATTTTGGAAAATTTTAGAACAATACTCACTGTTCACAGTATGTTATTGTAAACAGTTACAAAAAATTTGGGCCTGACAAAACCCAGAAGACCATCAAAACCACTTTACCAACAGAAGCATAAGTTGTCAATTAATTTTTTGGCGAGACAATCCAGATGTTTCCACTCAAAGACTCCACCCACGTATAAACGTTACTGCAGTTTGAACAATTTTCACCATACTGCTTCAACAATCTTGAGTTAATTTTATATTTTACACCTACAGATAGCAGAAATCTTATCACTGAATGTTGCTCTTCTAGTGTACATGTTTTTAAGTGAATCTGACATTTTATAATAAACAAATAGGTTATGCTTATATTAATTGTGATTTAACAGCTGATTAACAGTGTTCCCAAGGTTGCCAACTTATCCTCATAAAGTTTCATTGTCATAGAAAGAACGGTTTTTCTCTACAATCATTTTGTCTTGTTAAGAAATTGTTAGGTCCTGCGTACAATGTTATTATGTGTGTTCACTAAGTCATTACGAGTAATATAATACTGTAATGTTGATCTATACAGTAAAAACTTTACTACAATCACATTTGGTAAACATTTAGTAGTTTTTAATGTTTTCTTTTCAGTATAAAAAAACGAAATAACTTGTCAGAAATCTACACATGAAAATGATAACAAATTTTCTACTGGTTTTTAGTTTCAAAAGAAGTCAGTTTTATCATAAACTTTTTTCAAAATTAAAATTAGTTTTCATAGCTGACACACATTTGATCAGCCCAGCACAACAGTGAATGTTCTTCCAAATTGCTCCTGGATAGTCTTGATACAATCTGCTTCTTTGGTTGCAGTTACTTCTTCAATAATTTTTCTTTTATTCTCACATAAAATGAACCTTATTCTATGAATCTTACCCTTTACGGTTGTTGAACTCAAGCTATTTATTGGGCACGGTCAGATTGCTGCAAGCCTACAGCATTTGACCGTTAAATAATAATATGGATTTTCATTCAGTTTTATTTTTGAAAAATCAGATTTTTAAGAATCAAAAATGAATCAGTTAATTGGTTATTAGATGAAATTATTATAACGTGGGTAATTTTAGAAGTGCAGAGTTAAAAACATAATAGAAGAAATTCTCCGATTGAGGACTGATTATTCGTAAAATGTTTAATTGGAAATTATGAAAAATAAGTTGAGAATTGGCTATGTCATAAGAATAAAAAGAAATTTTACTAAAAAACTGTAAGAATAAAAGGCCCAATGAGAAACAAAAGGTTCATTCTTATTTAATTAGAAATATCAGAATAAATATCGGTTCGTTTTTGAAATGGTGTTTGAACTAAATGAATATCTGAATATATTTCAAATACATGTCTTTATAATGGACGCAGTTATTTATTAATAATACATATTATTCTAGAATTTAATAATTCATTTGTGATTACAGACAAATGAATAACAAAATTTTTATACAGTGCATTGAGTAACAATACAAAATTGAATATATTAATAAACAAATTTGTCTTTGGTATTATGATATACAAATACAAATGATAAAAAATAAAACATACACACTGCAATAAGGCTAATAAAAGATAATTTTAAACAAATATACATGTTTATTAGTGTTTATTTTTGGAATCTTTTTTATTAATTGCCCAATGATTTACGATTGAAAACTCGTATGCAAAACAATTTTCCGCTTACGAAACAACATTTCTCACATAACATTCGAAAGGAATTTTTTCTCTTTTATAAATAACAATTATATCACACAAGTTGAAATAACAGTGAAATAACTAGAAAAATAAAGTGAAATAGCGATTGCAAAACAATAAACAATCCTAATTAGCCAATTTATTGTACCATTTAAATTCTTATAGATCTCTAAAACTACGGTAGCTGCAGCAAAAACAAATAATTTAAGTAACATTTCATTTTAAATAAATTAATTACAGTTACACATAAAAACCATTTGTTCTAAAATTATTTATTACAACTTTTATGATAAATATAATTTAAACACTAAATTAAAATATATCAATTCATTGTTATTATAATGTAAATCTGTACAAAATAATTAAAATAATCATTTATCAACTATAAAAACTCTACTCCTTACCTTTAATTGAAATTACAATTCGTTAATACAGAATGAATAATTATTGATGATAATTAAACATTTTAACTACAATTAACAATATAACAATACCAACAGCAGATATTAAGGTCACATATTCACAATGTTAATTAATCATGCCAAGTCTAATGACAAAAGTTATTATAATTACCTGAATGAAACACTTAAATTATTTGTTAACATGACTTAATTTCACATAAAAATACTCAGTCACTGATATAAAATATTGCACAGGTTGTAATAAATTATAAATGCACGATTATTTAAAGATATTTAAGTTGCTAAAAAATTAATTATACAAATTTGTTTTTATAATATGCTGTTCATTAACCCTTAATCCAAAATATGAATCATTACATTTAAATTTACGAGGGGGGACCCAAAAAAAACTGGACTGAGAGTGCGCTGCCATTTGTAGATGTAGTATAGTTGGGAGCTGACTTGTTTGCTAGTGCGGGATGAAGGGCAAAAGAAACTGGCGACAGTGAGACGTGATGTTTTCATAGCAACGGTTGCTTTAAATCAACATGGTGACGTGTGTACTGTACATTCTGAAAATATTAACTCTTCATATTTATCAGTTGTTACTGTGAGACCATTCACTGTAGTGGTAT
Organism: Catonia carolina; assembly: GCA_035578175.1. Lineage (NCBI taxonomy): Eukaryota > Metazoa > Arthropoda > Insecta > Hemiptera > Achilidae > Catonia > Catonia carolina. Next base: position 70,840,885 of record JAQMRL010000008.1, read on the forward strand.
TAATTACACTTGCAGCTCATGAAGTTATCAATCTAGTTATTGTATGTAATCTATTGTTATACGTGACCTATTTATGAACAAACTGATATAAAATATAACACTTAGTGGTAAAATATTAAAAACGAATACATTTTTTTACTTCATTAGGCTATTATAATAAACTTTTAGTATATTAATAAAATATTTTGGTACTACAGTAGTTATTATAAATGGTTTGTGACTAATATTTTTAGAACAGCACATACTAATGGTATTATTACTACTACTAGGTTGTAGGAGGAGGAGAATTGTACAAACAATCCTCTCCAACCGCATTCCTTACGCTAGCAATCAAGTGAGCTCCCAACTTTATAGAGTTCTCCTGCTAGACGGAGCTAGTAAAGATCTTCAACAAACAACTGCCCAGACGGTATCAGTTTGTAGGCTAACATTTGATCATAGTGTTGAGTTCTTCTTATTGTTGTCAAGGTTCATCTGTGAAGTCGTTAAGGCAGATTTAAAAGAACAATGAGTGGTTTGAAATTTTATTTCCTGCTTTAAAAATTGACAATTGAAGATTCTCAAATGCTTCAACAGGCTTTCAAGGAGGATACAATGAGCTTTACACAAGTTTTCGAGTGGTTTGGACACCCTTCAACATCTTAAAACGATGAAAACTTGAAAAAATCCACTAAAAAATCAACGAGGATCGTCATTTTACGATTGACAAAATTTCTTAAGAGACAAGCGTGAATTGGAGCTCGTGTCAGCGGATTTGCAAATGAGACGTGTTGCAGCTATATTTATTACTTGCCTTCTCAAACAGAATCAACAAAACATTCGATTGAATTTGATTCAGAACTTGAAAAATGAGATTGAAAGTGATCCAAACTTTTTGACCAGTCATAACAGGTGATAAGAGTTGGGTGTTACAGGTATGACCCAGAAACAAAGCAAGTGTCAAGCCAGTGGAAGATTGGCTTGACGCTTAACGACGTTGCAGGCAGACAATGACAACAGAAAGAGAAACACAACATTACGATCAAACATTAACCTACAAACAGATGCCTTCTGGGCACTTGTTTGTTGAAACCCTCTCCTATGTCTACGAATGGCAGCGCACTCTCAGCCTGGTTATTTTTGGGTCTCCCTTGTACATAATTTAATAACCAATAGTTCAACCACTTCATAACAATGCTCAGTATTAAGCCATGAAAAATAGTAATATTGAAAAAAAATTTGAAAAACCAAATAAAAAATAACACAATACAAATCAGAAACTAAGATTTGAACGCGGTTCACACTGTTATGGATTGTGGGTGGGGGCGATACAACGTGCTTCTGCAAGTTCAGTATAAATCAGAGACTGGTAAATATTGCACTTTTCTTGTAGGGAATTCTTTGACACATCTTATAGTGTTTTCAGAAATAGAATATCATAAAAGGGAAATTTTTTATTCTCTCTTCAGTGTGTTGGTGGCATTGATGGTTAGGGAATAAGTACGAGGCGTGTTTTTTAAGTAAGTACTGTTTTGCGATTCCGCCGCCGCAGCGCTACGGTCAGCGTTCCGCGCATGCGCGCTGGTTACCTACATCTCTTGTCTACGCACTGACGCCATTACAGTCTGATTCTTCATTGTATACGTTGTTTACTGAGTGTTTAAGATGCCTCCGACAATCTTGAGTCCCGCTGATTGTGAAGTACGGGCTGTTATACGATTTCTTAGTGCTAAAGGCGTAAAACCGATCGATATTCATCGTGAGATCGTTGAAGTTTACGGACAAAACATTATGAGTGATGGAATGGTAAGGAAATGGGTGAGAGCATTTAAAGATGGCCACACAAATGTGCAACAATTTCTGCCCGGAAAATCATGTGCACAGTTTTTTGGGACAGAAAAGGAGTATTGCTAACGGAGTTTCTGCCTCGTAATGAGACAATCAATGCAGCGTCTTATTGTGAGACATTGAAAAATCTGCGTCGTGCAATCCAGAACAAAAGACGTGGCAAGTTGAGTAAGGGTATCGTTTTGCTGCATGACAATGCCCGTCCACATGTGGCTAATCAGACCAAAGATCTCATCAAATCATTTAAATGGGAAACTCTAGATCATCCTCCATACAGCCTGATTTGGCGCCCAGCGTCTTCAAGACGATAACGAAGTCAAAACATTTGTGATGCAGTGGTTAACAAATCAGGCGGCAGAATTTTATCAGGAGGGTATTCAAAAACTGGTGCCATGTTATGACAAGTGCCTCAATATTCACGGAAATTATGTAGAAAAGTAGATTAAGGTACAGGCTTTCATGTAAAAATAAAATTATTGCGATATCTTTGCACGTCTTTTTTTAATTCCAAAACGGTACTTACTTAAAAAACACGCCTCGTATGTAGTGATGGAAGTCTGTGCAGCTCGTGTGTAAATCAACGTACATTCAATATCTTTAGTTTGTGTTAAAGCTTTGTATTTTCTATATGACAAAATTTGCCCTTGGTGGGGGTCGATGAGTTCTTTTTACTGTTCGGGAAGGAGTTTACCTCACTCAGGTCAAAAATACAGCTCTTTGCAGCATTGTAAGGGAAATGCAACAGCTTCTCTCTCACCCAACCTACAGAATTGTTCGAATCAAGTGGTTGCAGACAAAAACATTTCCTACATACAGTTGCTTATAGCTTTACCCTGAGTATGATAGTGGCTCTGTGACATCACCATAAAGGAATGTAAATACTACCCCTCGCTTTCTGTCGCCTGTATGCTATTTACATTTTTCGCTTTGTTCAACGAAGTTTTCTTTGCATTGTGTAGCAGTTAAGTATGCTTCTTCACCGTACTTAATTTATTTATTATTTAGAATTTTTTGTCGGAAAATAGCTTGTATAAAAAATATATTAAATCACTTGGTTCACTGATAGTTAATATGAGATAGGAAAATTAAGACTAATTTTAAAGATTTTATAACTCCGTCAAATATTTACGGAAACCTAAATGAAAAATATACATTTTTATTCAGTCAACTCTTGTCTACAAAGCATGTTTTATAAATTTTTTGCTAAACTGAAATTTAAGCCTGTTATAGTAAAAAATCTAAAGTAAAAAAAAATTTTTCCCTGTTAAAAGTTTCGCTTCTTTTAACATTAAGAATTATGAAGCGATTTTCTTGTAATTATATTCAAAAGGCGCGTATGTATTATATGAATCCACTATAATTTTTTCAGAATTTTTCATCAGTAATGATATTAGAGAAAACAGTTGTTTTGAGAGCGCGTTTTGATTTTTGCAATTCTTCTGTTTTACGAGAACAGTCTGTGTCATACGGGTTAAAAACTGGGATCATCATATTATTCAGTTCAGCAAATTTTATTTAAGAAACTTATATTATATGAAGTCACTGGAAAAAAAGGGATGGTCAATCTCACATATGGAACGTACATATCATTTCAAAGTGACAGGTGCTTGATCAGCAGAAATTGCAAACACATCCAGTGTTCCAGATGAATACAACCTGGAGCCACTGCTGTTCAAAGTGTTTATTAATGACATAAGTCAGTATAAATCAATCAAATGTCTTGTTATTTGTGGATGACCTGAAGGTCTATGTGGTAGTTGACATTTTTAAATAACATGCTATATTTTAAAAGGAATATTGAATTGATACATAGATGGTCATATGAAAATAGGATGCTCTTGTAAATAGAACATATTACAAGAAAAAGCTAATGATGAAAATGAATACAGAATATCTGGTGTGAAAATTCAAAGAGAAGAAATATTTGAAATCTGAAGTGCATTTTGAGACCAAGTTGTTATATATAATAGTCACGTGAATGAGGTAATTTCCAAGGCCAGAAGTCTTGGACTGCTGTTACAGATGACAAGATTTTGATCTGGCAGTAAACGAATTTAAGATTATAAAAAGCCTTGGTGAGACCACTGTTGGAATAGTGTTCTACTCTTTGGAATTATCACAGAGATGTCACCTGCAATAAGATAAAAGCTGGCTAAAGAACATTGTCCTCCACATTGTATTACCAGAGGCTATGAGTATAAGTATTTAAGATGGATTACTCTGAATTGCTGAATGGCCACATTGATCTGAATATTTTGAAAATAGGGCTAATGATTTCCAAACGAATGGTAAGAGTACAAATTGGTTTGTTTTTAGACACAATGAACTGGATGTCATGGAATGATAGATGAACACCATTAATTGTGTCTAAGAATTGGGATATTAATGTATTTGATACAAAATATCAGAAAGTTTCAAGATTGCGAGCAAAAATTTTGCAACAGTTACGTAATTAGATGTTAAAGATATTTTTCTTTATTTGAATGTCAGTTTCTTAGAAGAATGTATTATTTGCATGGTATACACTTAAAGTAAAAGTAATTTACGTTGATTGTTAGGTTGAGTTCTTCTGTTTAACGATTCATAGAAATGATATAATGCCTTCCTGAAAAGTCAAATACACTAAGATTTTTTCACTACCATAATACAACAGACAAAAACAAGATAAGTTGTGTCCCTGCTTAGAGTAGAAATTTTTTTGTGATGGGATGGCGATAATTTAAACAGAAATGTTTATATGATACAGAATAAATAAACCTTCATAATGTCCCCCTGCAGCCTATATTTAGAATTCTATACAAATGACAAAAGATATATCTTCTGCAAATTTTAATAAATTTTTAAAAGTTGATTTTTAATTCATGTCTCATGATGATGGAACCACAGGAAACATGTCAGTAGAAAGTAGGATTATATTGTTTTTACTTTTCTTTTATGCGATAGTTTTCTGTTTCTATGCTCATTTATTGAATTAATTCCCATTAAATAAAAATATCCGAACTGTACCAGTTAAAATATATTGTAAAGTAGTTTTAGTTATAAAATAAATTCTTTTTAATTATTATTGTTATTGAAATTTGTGTAAATTTAATAGTATTTATCAATTTTCTGCTTTTAAAAAACATAATGCTTGTACCAGTTTTATAACGGAGTAATTTTTATAGTAGTTGTAAGTATTTAAGTAATTTAAAATGTGTTTTGTAAACTTCTATGCACGGCCAGAACTCTTTGTGAAGAAGTATATTTAGTTAAAAATATTGTATACTTGAACAGCTCGGTTTAGTAATATATATTTAACTAAATAAAATAAAATAAGAAAAAACAAACAAATGATATAGCAGCCGTAACATGTCAGTGAAAATTAAATATTTTTACAATTTTATAGAAGTAAAGATCATAAATCTAACTTGAATAAACCTCATTCATAATTTGGTTTAAGGGTTAGTTCAGATCATAATCAATATTGTATGAATTAACAGATTACACATTACGAAAAACTGGTTAAATTTTTCATAGTAAATACACAATGGAAACAAGAAAAACTTTTATTTTTTGAAGTGCAGGGGTCGTATTTCCAAAAATTTCCATAAAAACAAAATTAATTAAATCAACATATTGCCACTGATAAATGCAATGGAATAATGGTTTGATCTATGGAGAGAACTGTACGCAGATATAAATAACTTTTTTTTGTTTCATTAGCTACACAATGGCCTTAAATATTTAAAAATTTTCACTGTGAATATAATTTTATTTAAATCATGTAAGAAATAGAGTTATATTACAAATTTAATTTTACAAGATATTCATGAACTTGTTGAAAAACATCCATGAAAGTGCAAAAATTAATACAGTAAAACCTCTTCTAACAGCCACCTCCATTTTATGGACTCCTCTAGTTAGTGGACATTTTTTACAGACTGATCCCATGAAATGGGGAATTTTAATAAAAGTCTCCCAAATCTGAACACTATAACATAAATTTTTAAACGAGATAGCGATACATATCATGTACGTTGGCGATAATTTCGCCTAAATTCGAGTGAACTTAATAAATCAATTAATGTGTCGGATGCTGTTTCTTGGATTGTGAGTGCTCTTAAGCAGATTAAGGACATGACTGTTTTTGTAAAGTGAAATTTGTGAAATGTAATGTTGCAGTAAATGACAAAATACAATAAGACGATGGATTTGTTCAATTTGTGAAAGAAGTCGTCAGCAAAGCTGATGTAGAAATGTTTATAAATTTAGATTCAAATTAATGAAAAGGAAAATTGCGTGAAGACATAACTACTTTCATTGCAACTGACAAAGACGATGCACCCAGTGAAAATGAACAGATAACTGAAGAACTTACAACTAAACTCACTTATAAGGAGGTAGTGCAAGAAATTAAAGACGTAAAACACTTTATAATTTCGAAAAAAGAGGAAGAAGGGTGCCTAACGGTGGAGAATTTGTTCATACATTTAGAAAAATAAGCATGCAATGCGAAAGCTAAACAAAACCAAATCACAGACAAATTAAAAACGCATACCTCTCTCTTTACATTAGTTTCCATAACCTTAAAACGCATAAATCACTAAGTTATTATGTATGTACACATTGGCTCCCCACAATACAACGGACATTTGGCATGGTCCCGCTGATATCCGCTATTCAGAGGTTTTACTGTATGTAATCAAACGTAATCAAAATTTTAAAGAAAAATCATCCTAAATATATATAGATAAGATTATTAATTGAGTTTAATTATGCATAACAAACTGATTAGGCCCTACTTATAAAAAAAACCCAAAGAACAAAGTAGCAGTTGAAAATTCTGCTAATACTGAATACTTTTTAAGCACTAATAACTTATGATACAAATTTAATATTACCACAGCATCTTTTTTCACAAGTCTATCTCTAATACGGCAGTGGTGTTTGCCAAATAATTAAAATTAAATAAATTTTTTTATTATATTATGATTAATATTATAATGCAATTATATGTATTAAGAATTATAATATATATATATTTTTTGTTTTTTAATCATTATTATTTTCTACATAAACATGAATATTTGATAAAAAAAATATCCGAAAAAATTAAAAACCACAGAACAAGGGAAAATATTAAATTAACTGTACAAAAATTACACTAATTAATTTTAACAGAAATTTAAGTGTTTTTAATTTTTTTTCATTGAAAATTGGTATGCACTCTCCTAAAAAAATGTGCACATTAACAAATTAATAAATATGATGCAGTCAGAACTAGATTGACATTAAAACACAAATAATCACTATTTAAAGCACCACAAATAAAAAATTATATATTTATAATATTATTTCATTATTTACAATACAATACATCTTAACCTCCTCCAAAATAAACACGTAATTAAATAATAAATACAATATTATTTGAAGCGGTTAGAAAAATGTTTGTTTTTTTAATAACTTCAATACACATTAAATTTCGAGAAATACAGAACAAATTTAAGTATGAAAAGTCCAGTCTTAAAAACACTAAAACATCTTAATGAAAACTCTGGAAAACTGAAAATACAAAAATCTACAACAATATGTCGTTGAAAGTTTTTATTTTATTAATTTCTGATAAAATTATCGACTAGTAAAATTAAAATGAGACAATTTCACAAAAAAAAAAAAAACAATTACACAAAGTGAAAATACATTTTTAATTTATAGGAAATTAATAAATGATTTTCATCCAAAAGGAATATTTTAACAAATGCATTTAACCTGGTACTTAAAGCAAATTAAAAAAAAGTTAAAAGTACCTTGATTTTAATTTTAATAATACAAATTATTTTAACACAATTATCTTTTTAATATTCTGGAAAAAATAGATAAATAAATATATGACACTGGAAACAGGAAAAGAAAATAACAGATTTATAAATTTTACATTCTGTATTTTATAATATTTTACAAGCCAATATTATTTATATAAATTATACACAAATATAATTTATTTATATTTCAAAATAAACGAAAACATTTTATATACACAAACAAGAAATATTTATACTCATAATTACCTACAAAAAGGCATTGTCGGGGGAGGGGGTGACAAGAAGGAATTCATACCTATACAAGATTTATTAAAAATCCACAAAAATCTTATCAAATAAAAAAAATAATTATGTATTGTTATTAAACTGCATGAATGACGCTGCACTGTTTATATGCAATAAAAAATTATAAATTATTAAATTAAAAAATTTTACAAAGAAAATTTGCAACGCTTTTTAATCTTTAATATAGTAATTATACAAACATTTCCATTTTAACTAGAATATAATATAATCCATGCTAATTAAAAATAGCGTAAATTGATATTAAATGTTATATTAACATGTAAATTTCGTTATACTTAAAAATAACAACGTAATTTAATACATGATTAAAGTTATTTTATTTATTTATATAATTCATTATGTTTGGCTCTGTATATTTATAATTATATAAACAAGTACTGAAACCATAGTTCTAATTAATAAATATAAACAAAATAAAAATTAAAAAAAAATTATTAAAAATTATACAAATGATCGACAACATGCATACGATTTAAATGAGGTATAACCAATGGAGAAAAATGATAAAAGGAGGATGAAAAACAGAAGTGAAGAAATGAAACAGATAAGTGATGGTGTGATTAGTAAATGGTGAAGGAGGAGGTAACTAATTTAAAAAGCAGTTTTGTTGTGAGTGATAGGATTCTGTTGCAACAAACAAAACTTGCTGTGATTGAAAAAGAGAAATATAGTGATAGTTTTATGACAAAAAAAAAACCAATAAACATTACGCGGTGAGATGGGAATGTAATCTAACTTACAATGAAATTAAAAAAAAAAAAGGTATTATGATACCAGAATTAATGACAATAATGATTTAATAAAAAATAAAAAAAATGATGACGATATAATAATGAAGGACAAAGAAGGAAGATGTGACAATAAAGAATGTAGCAGGGGGAGTGTAGACTTACTCTGTGTTCAGAGAAGAAATTTGCCCAACAATATGCCAAGCAATCCCATGCCTAAGGCAATACCCAGATAAAGGACTGAAAAAGGTGCTGCTATGACTGGTGAGGGTACGGTTTTGGTTGAGGAGATTTGGCCTGTTCCGCCTGGGGAGCCAGCATACATTTGATGGTGTAGTCGAAGCAGCTCCTCCTGAAACACGATAATAAAATTAAACGTAGTACAAACCTGATTAATAAAACAAACAAAAAATCTGGTGTGAAACACACACACGACTTTCTCTTGCCAATGCAAATTATTATGAAAATATAATCCAACATTAGTAATAAAAGATTAGAATCATTTTAATCATAAGTAAAGACGCAAAATGAAAATCAACCTCAGATTGGGTTAAAAATACGAAAAATCACACTTTCATGCTAAACTAGGCTCTGTAGAGCATAACGCTTTAAATAAAAGTTGTAGATCTTTTAATTTCCTATAAATTTGATTATAATACACTTTTATCGTAAAATAAAATCTTTTTTTTTGTCTAAGGCTGAAATTATAAAAAATTTAATTTTTTACACGTGTTCGTGAGAAAAAAACAGAAATTGATTATTACCACTAAACTAAGCATTATACAAAAAAAAATGTTTGAAATAAAAGTAGTAGCTTTTTAAATTCTCTATAACTTTTATTTTGTACATTTTTGTGTTTAAACGCATATTACAGCCGCAATCTTAAAAAAAACCAATTTTTTTACGAGAAAATAGCCTCCCCAAGGATTTCAGCAGTCATAGTGCCTACCTTATCTTAAAGAGCATAAAAAATTTAGTAAATGAGGCGGTTTTAAACAAAATTGTAAGAGCCGTTTTTGAGAAAATTGCAAAAAAGTGAAAAACTACACTAATAAACTACTACTTCCGTTTGACTGATTTTGATGAAAATGCTCGTGTCGGGTCCTCTAGTGATACCTAACTTAAGTTTCAAGTTTCAACTAGGTACAATGTTCCGTTCTTGAGATATTTTGTTCACACACAGACCAATCACTAAAAACATGTTTCTTTTTGGGTTCAGGGAGTCTGAAAAAAGTTTAGATCCGGTGAAAATTTGATATTGAAAAATTGACTTGAAAACAATATTTTCCTTCCTACATATTCATATAGGCAAGAAAAAGTAAAAATATAACTGCGAATACACAGAGTTGACTGTAATGAGTTTGCCACTGCTTCACATATAGTGATACTAAAGTGACTGAAGAACTAGAAACAAGAGAGTGGTACACCAGATAAGCTAGTAAATAACAAAAAGATTTGGAAGTACGTACTTTAAGCTGCAGATTTTCTTGTCGCAAGGAACTTTCTTCTTCCCTAAGGTGTTTTACTTCTTTTGCTGCCTTTGCTAACTCACCACCATCGTGACTCACATTTGCCTGAAAATGAGAGAAACAAGGTGCCTATTTAGCAGAAGAACATTTTACAAAAAAATCTGGTGTGAAACACTCACACAACTTTCTCTTGCCAATGCAAATAATTAACAATAATCCTAACATTAGTAATAAAACATTAGAAATAAACAAAAAACTAACCCCAATAAACGTAACCTAATTTTAATCATGAGTGAAAAACGTAAAACGAAAATCAACTTCAGTTTGGCTTAAAAATAAGGAAAATCGCTCTTTCACGCTAAACTAGGCACTGTACAAAAAAATGCTCTAAATAAAAGTTGTAATCTTTTAATTTCTTATAAATTTTATTATATACACTTTTGTCGTAAAATGCATACTAAAGCTGAAATCTTAAAAAAATCGATTTTTCACACGTTTTCGTAAGAAAAAAACAGAAAATTGCTAATTACCGCTAAACTAAACGTTATACAAAAAAAAATGTTTAAAATAAAAGTTGTTGAATTTTATTAAATTCTCTACAACTTTAATTATATACATTTTTACGGTAAAACGCATAATAAAGCCGCAATCTTAATTTACGTGAAAACAGCCTCACCAAGAATTTCAGCAAACATGGCGCCTACCCTCTCTTGTAGAGCATAAAAAATTTAGTAAACCAGGCGATTTTAAAAAAAATTTTAGGACCAGTTTTTGAGAAAATTGCAAAAAAGTGAAAAATTACACGAATAAACTACTACTTCCAGTTGACCGATTTTGATGAAAATGTTCGTGTCGGGTCTGTTAGTGGTATGTAACTTAAGTTTCAAGTTTGTACGAGTTCCGTTCTTGAGATATTTTGTACACACACACACAGACCAATCACTAAAAACGTTTTCTGGATTCAGGAGGTCTGAAAACATGTAGATCCGGTGAAAACTAGATTTCGGAAAATCGACATGAAAACAATACTTTCCTTCCTATATATTCATATAGGCAAGAGAAAGTAAAAATCACATTTATTACACATTTTGAAGAAAAAAATGTTTGAAATTTAAGTTATAGGTCTTAGGATTTCCTACAACTTTAATTATTTACGTAATAAACAAATTCTTGTAATGCATCTTGCCAGCCAACCATTGAATTTATAAACTAAAATATAAATGATTATATTTTATCTCTTTTTTCGGTTGCTATTTATATTTATATTTCATATAATGAATTAATATAATAATTTCACTAACCTTCTTTTTAAACTGCGTCACCTTTATTTTATTCCTACTTACACGTGTTTCGGTGGATCCACCATCATCAGAGTAAATGAAAAATTGAAACTAAAAATTATTTTCATTTATTTAAAATTTACAGAAGATGATACATCTTCAGTCACTTGTATAAAACTGATTTAAACTATTTTAAATCAGTTTTATACAAGTGACTGAAGATGTATCATCTTCTGTAAATTTTAAATAAATGAAAATAATTTTTAGTTTCAATTTTTCATTTACTCTGATGATGGTGGATCCACCGAAACACGTGTAAGTAGGAATAAATTAAAGGTGACGCAGTTTAAAAAGAAGGTTAGTGAAATTATTATATTAATTCATTATATGAAATAGAAATATTTCAAACTGCAGGATGCATTATAAAGATTTATTTTTGAATGAAGATATTTATATTTAGTTTTTATGTTTAAAAACTTACGATCATTTCAGTGGTACTACCTTCTTCAGAGTATTTAAAAAAATTAAATTAAAATTCAGAATGGTCATTCCATTCAGTTATATCATAAAAAAGTGAGTTTTACTGATATGACTGAATGGAAAATGACCATTCTGAATTTTAAATTTTCATAATTTTATCGTAAGTTTTTAAACATAAAAACTAAATAGCAACCAAAAAAAAAAGTTAAGAAATAATCATTTATAAATATAACACATTAAAAAACTTAAATAGTGGGGGAAAACATTTTCTTTCAATGATTTAGTAGTTATTTGTTTTATGCAATGTTCGGCTTCTCCATATAGCTGATGATAAACAATTTACATATTCATTTATTACGTATTTTATCATTGAAATCGGTAAAAAATGGGTTTTTCAAGATTGTGGTCTTAGTATGCATTTTACAATGAAAATAAACACAACTAAAATTATAGAAATACAACTATTATTTCTAGCTTTTTTTTCTACAGTGCTTAGTTTAGCATCAATTAGTGATTTTACGTATTTTTGAGTGCATCACGGGTTGATTTTCATATTTTGCCCCATTCACTAATGATTAAATGGTTTTCAACATATTGACATAGTCGTGTGAGTGTTTCACTCCAGATTTTCTTAACATTGATGCCAAATAAAACATTTGTTAATGAAAACAAAAAGTCACGGTAGACTCAAATGCTTTTCCATCTAATATGCTAACATGGCTCTTAAAAACCGTATTAAGTGAATTTTACTGCATTACAAATTTGAATACAGTTTTCGTTAGTAGAAATTTTTGAATGTTATCATGAGAGATTTAGTTACAGGTGAAGCCAAATGCTTCAATAAAGATTAGTTCTTTTTTAAATATCTCAAGATTGCTGAAAGTTGAACGTAACTTGAAATATATAACAACATTGCCTTACTCTTAAGAGTCTGGTATAATAATGTTAAAGAAAAAAGAAAATTTCAAAATTTTAAACTTACTGAATCTCCAATTCGTCTAGTATCGTCGCTCGTAGTAGTCTGTTCAGGAGGAGCTGCGGGATTTGGAGTTTCACCATCAACGGGCATTTCGAAAACGCATTTCAGTTTTGAATCCATTAAATTATCTGGATCTACCTCTTTCCACTGAAAAATAAACAATGTAAATACACTTGGTAACGATTTAATTAACTGGTACTTAACTGAACTTCACTAAAATTCCAGGAACATTTCTTCTGAGAGATAAAACTGCGTAAGTTTCAAAACTGAAACTTGCATGTACAAAAACATAAAGAACGTTTTTCATGACACAATAATTAGAAGAAAAGTACTACGCAAAGGTACCAGGAATTAAAACTTTGAAGTACAGACAAAAAAAGAATAAATTGAAAGAAAAATTAATTTCCTTGTACACCCAACAATGTGGTGACAAATAAAGAAATGTATAGAAATACTGTATATAAGTATAAACCTTAACTTAGCCTTCTAAAACAGTCATTGATAGACCATTTCGTGGAGCTTTTAACAATATAAACTTTTCATTTTAAGTTCAAAAGCACATAAATCTTATTCATGATCTATTATTATATCTTATAAAATATATCAATAATAATATAATCTTATAATATATCTTATAAAATATATTATAGAATATATCTTATTCATGATACTATTAGTTAATGTAATTTTCACACTTGTGTGCGTATCTTATATGTACACAAAGAAAATTGCAATAAATATACTACTGAAGATATGTAAGACAAGTCACTGGCATGTCTGACAAAAGGGGAGAACACAATTTTTAGCCACGGTAATGATGCTGACCACTTAAACTTTAAAAGTCTGTACATACTGGGACAACTGACTCCTCAGCTTGTGAAATTTTCTTTAAATAAGCTTAACACATTTAGGCCGACTGACTTAAGGCATCATATACCCAACAACATTTCTATAGCTTTAGTTTAATCGCCGGAACACTGGTAGTTTTAGTAAATGTTGTTGAGGTATTCAGACTGATCTGCCAAGCACTACAATGAAAGGCGATTTGTTACAAACTGCCGGGAATTACTGAACGGTTTTAAAAGTATAGTAAATTCAGACCTCTCAGTGCGGCGTAATTATGTTATAAATTAATTATATTATTTATTCCATAAATTTCACTGTTCCTAGTGACTTCTTTTTACCAAGAAAAGGCAAGAATAATACATTTGTACATAAAAATAAATAAATTATTACTCAAAAGTAATGTCTTCTAATTCGAATACTTGCAACCTCTATGCACCAAATTTTTTTGCTTACATCACACATTACATAATAATAAATGCATGTACTTTTAAAATCACACAACAAAACGCATGTAATACCGTACTATATTTGGCTGATAAATAACTGAACAAATAAGTTAAGATCGTTTGCGGGGCTGACTGACAAGCGGCATCATTACATTCCCTCTCTACAATGGCATGTCAGCATAGCAGCATATCTGTGATTCAGCCTTCGTGCTCAACGTGTTAATATTTTCAATGACAAATACAACTATTGCCCATAATGGCAGGTGGAGTGTTAAATTATTTGCACTCAATCTGCTAGTTCCAGGGCTACAAAAATAATTCCGTTTCTTATTACATGGTCAGCCAATTTTATAACTGAATCCTTTAAAAACAGAAGAGGTAAAGATATAAAAGACACTAATCAAGAGTTATCTCCTCAGAGAGTAATGAATTTCATTATACTACCAAACCATGTGGTGAATGAAGTGAAGTTGTCATTCACAGGGTGGAAAGTAGATGCTTTTCAAAGTGCTTGGCATCCCAATAAGCATACTGTGACAATATCGAAGAAGAGCATGGTTCGTGAAATTTCTAGTACTTAATTTATAAAATGGTAAAGAGTAAATAACAGAGTGAAAAAGTAAAAATAGGGCTAGTTATAAAAGGTTATTTAAAAAGGACCGTGCTATTGTGTATGATAAGGTAGGGTCTTTTGTTGTACAACTATTTGTGGAAGAGTCGGTGGGTTACTTGAAACACCTTTTTTATAACTTGTTTACAATAGTTAAGATCTTTCCAGTAAAAAGGGTTCTTTGTACATTATTAGTTGCATGGAATTTCTCTGCTTCTCTGGAATTATCTTTTTGATCAACCTATATAAAGAGCACCCGAGTGCGGTCAGTGAGTTAGTATTTGTTTGATCTTTGACGAGTGTTTACTACGTGAGAATGTAACTCCGTTAGAACAGGCAACGGGTTTCCGAGGCATTATTATTCAGTCTTATTGTATTTGTGCATTGTGTATTCAGTTTCATTGTAAATGTGCATTCTATATAATTATTTGTAAGTAGTATTAAGTAAATTATTGAGTTATTTATTGTATTACTTCATTATAATTAGTTTGTTATTTATTTTGTAAATCTTTTAGTTGTAATAAATACTTGTAATTGTTAACTTTAGTGTATTAATTATTTAATTACCTAGGTCCCGAAATGGACCTTAGCGATAAGTGTCACAATACTTTTCCACTCAGCGAGGAAGGCATATGAAAACCACCTCTTTCCTCGTTTTACTTAGTAAAGTCTACAGGTTCAAACCAGCCTTTCGTTTGATAACCTAAACAACAAGCTTTTCATAAATTGAACTGCCAGCGTAGTTGGACAACATGTATGTTCAAGCCTAACAACTAATGGACATACGAGTCACTTTATCCTTCAACACATTTTCAGTAGTGAAACATGTAAAGAAGTACAGAATAATCAGAAACTCCAACACTTGCTAAAAAGTTCAACAAAATATAAAGACAACTTACCAGTGCATCAAGATTTACTTTCCCATCCGGTACTATCAGTGTTTGAACCATAAATTTATGTTTATTTTTTTCGTTTGGATCAAATTCAAATGGTTGTAAGCTCACTAGAAATATATAAAATAAAGGATACATATTAATGACAGTGTAACAATCTTTACATTACATGGAAAAGACAAATTTAACCTTATGAGGACTATGTTTTTCAACCTAGAACTCAGGTCACAACCTGAGTTCTTTTTAGGTTTTTTGTCTATTTCTGCTTCCCTTATTTATTATCTTTCTGCTATTTTTTTTTACAAACTTCCACCCCTTGAATACTTGTACACGTAAATAACCCTCACACACACAGTCAAGTGCCCATACGTGCATGTGCGCGCACATCGTGTGCATATTTATCGTGCCGTACATAAAATGAATTTTCACTATTACTCTCATTGTAATTTTCAATATCTGAATTGGGATTAGTTATATATTATAATATATCATCCTCCCGTAGACGCCTACCACTAAAACTAGCCATTTCCACTCGTATATACAAAATACACAATGAAATGAAACGTTCAAAATAAAACACATATATACACGAAACACGATTTACATTATAATAAAACTCACTTATATTCACAAGAAATAAAAATTTTTTATTATTAAACTATAAATAAGTATTCTGTATTAGTAAACAAATGGTAGCACGAAGCTAACACAACTATAAAAACTTTTCGGAACTCATAAGTGAGGTTAGACAAAACACACGTGCTGTTTCAATCGCATAAAACAAAGCCTACTAAATTAATTATTCGTTTATAACACGTAGTACATGGAGAAAATGATAGATGTCAGCACAAGCATAAAAACAGAAGCAAACGTACTGGTACGTTCGTAGTATTTTAGACCGAAAAACATGAAACGTACCCGTACGTGCATAGTACTTTACGATCGCAGAGCGGTAAACGTACCCGTACGTTCGTAGGCCTCAAAAGGTTAAAACCTTCTGATTTAGACAAAGTTTAAGGAAATAATAATAAAAAAAATAGTTTTTGGCTGAAGAATGAATGCCGCCAAAAAGTGCGTGTAAAATTAAATTTCAAGAAAAATTTTTTTCACAATATTGTATTAAACAAACTATGAATGACAAGTATAATGGCAATATGACTGACAACTTTAACTTCAGTTTTATTTTTAGCAAGGTTAAAATGAAATATCACTTTCCATCAATCAGAGACATCATGTTTGAATCACAAATTTTTATTTCACCAGTAAATAATTTTTTATGCACACAATACATAAACTATTTGTAGTTCAAATAAGTTAAAAACCACTAGTCAATGCCTAAATTTCATTGAGAAAAATTCAATTTATAGTAAACAATGGAAATTTTGTGCATCTTTCTTGGAGATACTTTAAACACTCCTTCAATGAAGTATTTTAATAAACACAGAAGAATAAATTTCATTTATGCCCTAATTTCATAAATGCATTTTAAGATGAAAAAATAATTTTTATTTTTTGGCAGTAGTTTTAATATATTAGGCACAGTAAAATGTCAGAACGTCATGAACATCCTAAAAATAAATAAACTAACACAAAACATAAAGTAAATCAAACAGAACTGTTAATACAGATAAAACAACAGTTAACTATTATTACATCCCAAACGAGTTACAGTACTGATATAACCTGAGTTTTTCAACAAATGATATAAATTATCATTGGAATGAGTTTCACATGTGATATTTTATTCAATGCACTTTAACAATTTATAAATCAGATAAAAGTTCTTTAAATACCTGAAATAAATAATTTACCTTATAATGAATAATTAAGATGAAATGAACATACCTGCTATACAAGTTAAACCTTTCGGTTCCAATACCCCGGAATTTGGTCTGACACAATACCTCTTTGGTGCTGTTGTTTTGATTTTGAAACATACATGACTGGTTGTGGGATTTGTTAACTTCAAGAATGAAGTAACTGGTGTTACAAAAGGACCTAAAATCACAACAGAAACAGTTTAATTTTAATTACATTAACATGTTACACATTACATTACAAATTGACATGAAAATATCTCTAAACCCTCACACACATACTTTACAGATCATCAAAAATCCAAGAATTTTAATTCTCAAAGAATTGGATCTGGGATTCCATTCGAAAAATAACAGCAGACTATCATAAATATTTTTTAACAAATTTAAAGAAATTGTATCAGTTATACAAATTTACACAGTATGAGTAATGGAAGGTTAAATGTAACAAGCGATAGGTAAATAAAAGATCTACAAAACCAACAATCTCGATAGAAGTTACGTAGAGCGAACGCCAAATAAGCTTGCTGGTTTTCTGAAATGCGCAGAAGGTTTATTTTGATAATAGCGTGCTCGGTTGCCACAGTGAGTGGTGGGGGTCTAGTGCTTTACTGGCTGTGGTCAGTCACGTCACTCTCACAACGTTATATGTATATCAGCTGACCTGAAAACATTAATCTGTAATGTGTTGTTTGGCAGGCGTAATAGTTGTATAAAATGTTTACAATTGAATGTTTTTATGTCGCTAACAGATCTTAATTTACATTGTTAAGCATCTGTGATTTAATAGGCAGTTCGGTACTAAAACACAAAATTTACCGACTAAATCCAAATTGCGTGTGCAGTTATACCAGCAAACTTATTTGGCATCTGCTCTAAACAACTACACATTTTTTTCGGAATAATTTAAAAACGTACTTACAATAACCTCAAATTCAAATAATCGACACTCGAATATTTCTAGTGACACAAAACATAATGTATGTATTTTATTTTAAATATTAAAATTTTCAACTATAATGACCATCGCAATAAAGTATATAACACAGTATCCAATGTTAAATTAATTGACCATTCTTCTATGAAAGTAATTATTAAGTTTTTTTTTTAAGATTAAAACAGTAATACTGGGAACACTTAAGTGGAATAAAATGTAAGAGGCCACCACCATAACCTACAACGCGGAGGTCCCAGGTTCATTCCCGGCAATGGTCAGGAAATTATTAACAAGTCAAAACCCACTGTAGTTGCTAAGAACCAAGCTGTTAATGGAACTCCAAATAAACTAAAAGCAATATTAAAATTTTGTTTACTTAATTAAAACAATTATATTGCACAAACAGCTTAATTTTATCAATAACACACCTTTGTTATTAATAAATTGAACTCAATATTATATTTGCTGATGTTTCAAAGTTTGAATGAAAACCTTAATTGGTTAAGCTGTAAAAAAAATCTGGTTTTGATCACTCACAAGACTTTCTTTTGCCAATGTAAACAATGAAAAACATAACCTAATTTAAAATCATGAGTGAATGACATAAAATGAAAATCAACCTTCGTAGAATTTAAAAATATGGAAAATCACTAATCGACGCTAAACTGAGCTACATAGAAAAAAATATGTTGGAAATAAATGTAGATTTTCTTCTATAACTTTTGATTAAATTCCCTTTTGCCATAAATGCATACTACGACTGCAATCTTGAAAAATCCTATTTTTTACCAATTTTGATGAGAAAAATATAGAAAAATCACTAAATGATGCTTAACTAAGCGTTGTAAAACAATACGCTAAAAGTAAAAGTGGTAGGGTTTTTAATTGTCTACAACTTTGATTATTTAGATTACATTGCATACTATTAAGGCCGCAATCTTAAAAAATCATCTTATTACGAAAGCACAAGGTCCCCTGAATCTCAGCAGACATGGTGTTTACCTTAACTTGTAGAGAATAAAAAATTGAGTAAATTAGGTGATTTTGAAAAAAAAATTGTAAAGCAGTTTCTGAGAAAATTACAAAAAAATATTACTTTTAGTTAACAGATTTTGATGAAAATGTTCACATCCAGTCCTCTAGTAATACCTAAGTTAAGTTCCAAGTTTCAACTTTGTATGATATTTCGTTCACACACAGACACATTGCTAAGAACATTGGGTTCGGGGGGGCCTGAAAATATATATTTCCGGTGAAAATTTGATATCGAATAATCAACATGAAAACAATATTCATATAGGGGGTAAAGGAAAATTAACAATATATAATTATATATACACAAGTTAAGATTTATAAAAAAAATCTAACCTTATCACAATTAAAAACAGGACAATTTTCAAAACCGAATAAACATTATTCTATTAATACACATTACATCTGTTGAATGAACAAATTTATTTAAAAGAAATATGCAAAAGATGACTGTGGTTAACATAAACGTAAAAAAATAAAACATAATGTAGTAATAACCTTGACAACACGGCTCACATAATTATTGAGTGTTTAAAATACTTGAGAAGGTGGGCAATAAAAATACAGCTTCATTATCTGGTTATTATAAAGTAATGACTAATTGTTAGAGAACAGATACAACTCAAAACAATCTATTATTACTATTTTTCTACATCACAAATGATACAAAACAAACGTAGTTCATAAAAAATAAATAACTTTTCGTATTTTTATCAAACAGGAAATACTGGTCTATACAATAATAATTCTGTTAAATATTCATATGGAAATAATATGTGTTGCATTTTTCTGCAACATACAATATTGTAAAAGTAAATTAACACACAAAAAGTATAAAAAGTTTCTATAAAACTTTGAGATTACATAATCAATCAATTTAAAATGAAACATTTCTTTACGATCATCTTCTATGAAAGATAAAGGTTCAGCAAAATGCACTTTTATGTCTGAATGATTTAACCGATTCTATTAGTTTGTATTTAATAAACAAACCTTAAAAGTTGTAGCACTAACCATATATTTTCCCAAAAATTATCGACAAGTAGTACGTATTTGTAAACCGCAGATATGGGGGTCCAACTGTATTAGTATTACAAGAACGAGTAAGAAAAATGTCAAAATACGATAAGTATACATGACATTGAGTATTCATATCACATAACAGTAAAGGATTAGAAATATACAAAAGAAGATAGACAGGACCCAAGAAAAAGTACCCGAAATACTATTTTTGGTACAATGAACAACGATACCAGAAACAAGACTCACGACCTCATTTAAGAAAATAAGATTAAACTTTGAAGGCCACATTAAATGAATGAAATCACAACAGAAATGCTAAGCAAATTCTATACTGGAAGAATGAAAGCTATGCCAACTGGAATAAGGAATTAAAAATCATGCAGAAAACCCCATAATAAATAGAAAAAAATCCAGAAAAATTGTAAGCACGTATAAAAGATTTCAAGAACTCATTAAAAAGAGGATACAGTAATCTCCCGGTTATACAAAAAAACAAGGAAAAAATCTTTTAATATTAAAAAAAATTCACGGCTATGTCCTAAAACCTTTTATTCGTACAATTTAATTCATTTTTCAAAGTCAGAAAATTTTTTTTCTGGTTTATAATTTCTATTAGTTTTCTTACAAAAATGCCTCGCAAATGTTTAACTAAAAATTCATCAATGGGTGTCTATTCAATGGTAATGACCATGTGTTCATGTTTACACGACCTGGTTAAATATCATTTCACTTTCGCTACCGGTATGTAACCCTAATTTGTCACCGAACTAAATGAAAAATACGTTAACTCCAAGACACTACCATACCCATTCAACCACTATACTTTATATACAATTGATGTAGGCCCCAAACTTGAAAAAATAAAGATCAATATGTGGTTTGTGTCAAAAAATAGTCAAAATAACCTTTAAAGTATACTTAAAAATGTACACAATGAGACAGTTTGAATGATAAATTAAACCAAATTAATATTAGTTACGGAACAATTACCAATTAACTAAATACATAAGTTTTTACTTTCTCTTGCCTAAATGAATATATAGAAAGGAAAGTATTGTTTTCATGTCGATTTTTCAAAATTGAGTTTTTTTTCACTGGATTTACATGTTCTCAGACCCCCTGACCCAAAAAACATCTTTTCAGCGATTGGTCTGTGTATGTTTGAACAAAATATCTCAAGAACGGAACATTGTATGAAGATGAAACTAAAAACTTAAGTTAAGTACCACTAGATGACTTGACACAAACATTTTCATCAAAATCGATCAACCGGAAGTAATAGAAGTTAATTCGTGTCATTTTTCCTTTTTTACTATTTTCTCAAAAATGGTACCTACAATTTTTTTTAAATCACCTCATAAAGTACATTTTTTATGCTCTATAATAGAAATAGGCTAGGCACCATGTCTGCTGAAATTCTTGGGGAGGCTGTTCTCTTGTAGAAAAAAATGGTTTTTTTAAGATTGCAGCCTTAATATGCATTTTAGGGCAAATGTGTCATATAATAAAAGTTGAAGACAATTTAAAAATCTACAACTTTCATTTCAAACAATTTTTTGTATAACACGTTTAGTGGAAATTGGTGATTTTCTGTTTTTTTTTCATGAAAATCAGTAAAAAAAAGAATTTTTGAAGATTTCGGCTGTAGTACACACTTTACGACAAAAATATATATAATCAAATTTATAGGGAATTAAAGATCTACAACTTTTATTACAAGCATTTTACTCTACAGAGCCTAGTTTAGCGTGAAAGACTGATTTTCCATATTATTAAGCCAAACTAAGGTTGCTTTTCATTTTGCATCATTCACTCATGATTAAAATTAGGTTATGTTTTATGAAGATAGTTTTTTGTTCATTTCTAATGTTACGTTATATTGTTCATTATTTGTACTTGCATAAAAATATTGTTTGAGTGTCACACCAGATTTTAAAGTATGTAATTAATATTCAGTAGGGCAATGTGTCAGTAAACCAGGTAAGGATGTAATATTCAACGGCTTTTGAAACTTTTGGGGTTTCCTAATACTAGCAATGTTATAAGTAACTAACATCAACGTAATTTTAAATTATCTGCAGTAATTATCCAGAATACAAGTATAATTGAATCGTTTAGAATTAAAACATCACATGTCCAATTTTTTTGAATTTTCGTTTTTTTATGGGAATGTACAGCTTCAGTGGACTTTCAATTGGTGAAGAAACATCACATGTCACAACGCACTCTGTAGTGAATTGTTAGGACCAGAATATTGCGTTTAGTTTTAAAACAACACATGTCCCGGACATGTGTTATTACAATTCTAAAACATCTATAGTCAGCTGAGTTTGCTCCCGCCAATGAATGTTTTTGAGGTTAAGTTGAATAGTACAGTTGAATATTAGGTATATGTATAAAGGGCCTAAATGAATTCATTAGTTTTATATACGATTTCATCAAGAAAAATATACCTGATTCTGCAAAGGAATTTTATTTATTTTCAGATGGTTGCGGTGGCCAGAACCGCAATCAAGCTTTATTACGGTTTATGTTATCGCTTAGAGTACCTAATGAAAAGATTTGAAAAGGTCCAACAATTCTTCCCAGTTCGAGGACACAGTTATTTGCCGTGTGATCGACACTTTGGGGTCATTAAACGTAGTATTAAAAATCAGGATCGTATCTACTTTCCAGAGGATTATGCAAAAATCATTGCCTCCACAGGAAAAGGAAAAATAACTATTGATTTATTGCAAACTAATGATACAGTATATGATTTTAAGAAATGGTGGCAGAAGTATTTTAAGAAAAATGTACTTTCCGTGCAATCATTTGGGGAAAATGTACCAAAAGAAGAAAAGAAATCTTTTAAAATCTCAACCTTCTCTTCATTTGAGTATTTTTCAGATGGTTCAGTGATTGCTGGGGAATTTATTGATGAACTATTACATCACACATTTAAACTTTCAAAATCTATCCAATTATTAACGTCGATTGCATTACCAACGGAAAAGGCATTTCCGAATGGTTCCATGAATCCAAATCAATTCAAAAAAATTAATGACCTCACAAAAATTCAACAGTATATTGTAGATGATCCTGATAATTTTTATGGATCAATTTTGTCATGGGTTTCCACTGAAACGGAAGAGAACGATTTAAATTAATTTTTTTATTTACTTTTTTTAAGATAAAATTTTTTAACAGATTTAAATTTAAATATAATATATTAAGTTAAGGATTAACAAATAATTGATGGAATTATTTGAAATTTCTTTCATTTGTACCCAAAAATTACAATTTAATGTAGTCATTAATTCAGTAAGGTAGGTTTACAATTGAAACATCACATGTCCATCATATGTTTTTCTTCAAAACTTATGCATTTTTCAAAAATAAACATTTTTTTTGTGTCAATATGTTAGTTGTAGTGGTGCCTCTTATGAGACATAATAACTTTGTCATTATTAGACTGAGTAAAATGATAAACAGTTTTTTGTCTCTAGTGAAAAATTTACTTTTAGGGACATATGATGTTTTAATTCTAAACAATTCAATTTACCTTTAATAAACCTATAAACTAGGACTTTTTTAAAATCTTCAACATGTAACAAAAGCTAACAAAAAATTCAACTGTTTTTGATATACGAGGTTTGATAAAAAAAATAACAGAAATGTTAGTTTTTCTTTAAAAAAAATTTATTCATCTATATCAATTTTGTACCCTTCAAATTAATTAAGAGAGAACAGCCTCCCCAAGAATTTCAGCAGACATGGCACCTACCCTACCTTATAGAGAATAAAAAAACATAGTAATTGAGGCGATTTTTAAAAAATATTAGGAGCCGTTTTCAAAGAAATAGCAAAAAAGTTAAAAATTACACAAATAAACTACTACTTCCGGTTGACCGATTTTGATGAAAATATTGGTGTCTGGTCCTCTAGTGTTACGTAACTGAAGTTTCAAGTTTCTACTTTGGACGATATTCCAGACTTTCAGACAATATTCCGTTCTTGAGATATTCGTTCACACACACACAAACCAATAGCTTAAAACACGTTTTTTGGGTTCAGGGGGCCTAAAAACATGTATATCTGGTGAAAACTCGACATGAAAACAATACTTTCTTCCTATATATTCATGTAGGCAAGAGAAAGTAAGAACATTAATTATGATTTAAGGTTCTACATGCACTACTACCTTGTAAAACATACCAAGGGTAATACAAATTAAAACACTCTTTCAAACTTTAACAGTTAATGTTTCATTTTTTAAACAACAGAAAACAAAACTCTTTCTTGAATTGTCCTGATAAGATAACTAGAATCAGTTTTGAAAATAATGTAATTCCCAAGTGGTTAATTATTATTTTCATTTGAGATTTTATAAAATAAAACTATACCACCAAAATATTTATTACTGACTCATGTTTTAATTCTCGTTATAATCAATTTTATAAGATATGAAGATATAATTTGATTTAAAAAAATCAAACAGGCTAAATAAATTTCACCAAGGTTATATTCAATACCTGATATGAAAGACTAATCAAATTGTAAATGGCTTAAAAAAAACTGTTACAACAATCATGGCATAACTATACATAAAAAAATTACCTAATTTTATATGCAGGTAGTTAAAGAAAATATTGAGAACAGGTTGAATGATATTAATCAGTATTTAGAAACACTATTCAGGGTTATACAAACAGAAAGGAAAATATTTTTTAATATCACTGTTATTTATATTAAAAACAAATTTCCTTGTCAATTTAAATTTAGACCTGTCTGATACTTAAAATAATACTTTCTTATACTACACAAGTTTAAATAATTTAAATGTTTAATGATTGTTATGCAAAAATAAAATGTGTCGGCCGCATTGGCGCAGTTGGTAACGTGCTCGCCTCTCATCATGCGGTCCTGGGTTCGAATCCCACTCAGGCACGGCATATTTTCATACGTTACAAAAAATCATTTCATCCTCATTACACACAGTTACACCCCAATGTCGTCGCTAATGACCTTGCAGTTGATGCAACGTTAAATATTAATAATAAAAAAAAAAAGTATGAATATAAGAAAATGAATCAAAAAATTTTGGCGTGAAACACTAACAGAACTTTCTCTTGCCAATGTGATTAAAAAAATATAAATGTATATTGATGTTCTGTCATAAATAAGTGTTGTAAAATGAAAATTTAATTTTTCCAGACCTGATATAGCTAAACATTCACTTTTTTCTGTTTTTTAAGTAATTACTTCTTATTGACATGTTTTGGGGGATTCCCATCATCAGTGTACCCACATTTAAAAAATCGAAACCAAACTTATTAATAAATCATCTAATCACATAAAACGGCTACTTATCACAGCATTATATAAACAGCGTATAAATATTTATACAGGATGAAGAAGTGTTGAAAAAAGAAACAAAATTAATAAAATTCATAGCATATAGAAATGGACAGATTCAAGAAGAAATTACAAAAAATGAATACAATTAAGAACAAAATGTGTTCAAAAGTACAGATTTAGAACAAAATAATCTTGAAAAGCAGAAAACAAACAATCTCATCTCAGTATAAAGAATGATTACAAACAGGTTGTACAATTTTTTTTAAATATCATACAGATGCAATAATAAATTATCTGGTGTGAAATACTCACACAACTTTCTCTTGCCAATCCAAATAATTAACAATTAACCTAACATTAGTAATAAAACATTAGAAATAAACAAAAAAACTAACCTCAAAAAACATAACTTTAGTTTAATCATGAGTAAACGACGCTAAATGAAATCGACCTCAGTTGGGCTTAAAAATATGGACAATCACTCTTATCACGCTAAACTAGGCTCTGTAGAGAAAAATGCGTTAAATAAAAGTTGTAATTTCTTAATTTTCTATAGCGTAGTTGGTAACGTGCTCGCCTCTCATCATGTGGTCTTGGGTTTGAATCCCATTCAGGCACAGCATTTTTTCATACGTTACAAAAAATCATTTCATCCTTCACCATCTGTGTTAGCAGTAATTGCAGAATAGTCGGGCGTTAAAAAAAAAAATTAATTTTCTATAAATTTGATTATACACACTTGTCATAAAATAGGCTAAGGCTGAAATCTTAAAAAAATCAATTTTTCACTCGTTTTCGTGAAAAAAAACAGAAAATCGCTAATTACCACTAAACTAAGCATTATACAACAAAAAAAAAAAAAAATGAAATAAAAGTTGTAGTATTTTAAATTCTCTACAACTTTTATTATAAGTTTTTGTGCTAGAATGCATATTAAGGCTGTAATCTTAAAAAAAACATTTTTTTACATGAAAACAGCCTCACCAAGAATTTCAGCAAACATGGCACCTACTTTATCTTGTAGAGAATAAAAATTTAATAAATCAGGCGATTAAAAAAAAATTTAGGACCAGTTTTTGAGAAAATCCCAAAAAAGTTAAAAATTACATGAATAAACTACTACTTCCGGTAGACCGATTTTGATGAAAATGTTTGTGTCGGGTCCGGTAGTGGTGTCTAACTTAAGATTTAAGTTTCATGTTCGAATGATGTTCCGTTCTTGAGATATTCTTTACACAGACAGACACACACACACAGACCAATTGCTAAAAATATGTTTTTTTTTGGTTCAGGGGGTCTGAAAATGTGTTGATCCGGTGGAAACTCGATTTTGAAAAATCGATATGAAAACAATACTTTCCTTCCTATATATTCATATAGGCAAGAGAAAGTAAAAAGAACTACAAATTCAGTACAATAGACAAACATTTCAGTGTAATAGAACATGCAATAATAACAACAAAAATAAATTGAAAAGAATGAGATGTTCTATATACAAACATTTAAAACAAACAGAGGCAGAAGAACACTTTGAATGAACAGGTTAAATTTAAAAATTAAGTAATATTGACAACTGCAGCCATCTGCAAAGAATATGAAAGAAGTTGAATTTGAATAATTAAACAGTTTTATACAAATAACTGAGATGCAGCAACTACAGATTTAAATAAGTTTAGTTAAAATTTTTAAATTGATGTATTCTTTTTTTTTATCTTTAATTTTAAAATCTAGAACACTATACTATACATTAAAGCACAATCACTAGATTTGATGAGAGTTATTATTAGGCTTGAAAGGAGGGGTCACACCCAGCAGTGTATCCTCCAGGATGACGTAAATGTACTCTGATGATGGTAGATTTACTGATACACATCAATAAGAAGTAGAATTGCAACAATACATTATGAAAAGGTAAATAATCAAAATGATATAGCAGCTATAAACATGTCAATGGAAAAATTAAATATTTTTACAATAGAATTGAATATTAGCTGCAGGATTTATTATAAAAATTAACTTGTGCATACTGTTCCAATAAAATTAATATAAAGATCACAATCTTAAAATGTCATTTTTTTATCATGAGACTACAGCCCCTCCCCCAAAAAAAATTTCAGCTTACCCGATCTTGTAGAGCACAAAAAATGTAGTAAATAAAGACAATTTTAAGTTATTTTTCACAATTTGTGTGAATAAACTACTACTTTTGGTAAACCAATTTTGATGTTCATGTCAGGTCTTTATCATGTAACTTAGGGTTCAAGTTTCAACATTGTACGACATTCCACTCACAGATATTTTTACACACGACACACCAATTAGTAAAAAAGGATTGTTTTTTGGTTTCAGAGGACCTAAAACTACTGTTTCTTCCCAATATGTTTCATGCGGGGAAAGACAAAATAAAACAGGAAAACTATTCAAAAAAACTCTGGTGTGAAACACTTACACAACTTTCTCTTGCCAATGAAAATAGTTAACAATAAACCTAACATTAGTAATAAAACATTAGAAATAAACAAAAAACTAACCTCAATAAACATAACCTAATTTTCATCATGAGTGAAAGATGCAAAATGAAAATCAACCTCAGTTTGGCTTAAAAATACGGAAAATCACTCTTTCACGCTGAACTAGGACTCTGTAGAGAAAAACGCTCTAAAAAAAAGTTGTAGATCTTTTAGTTTTCTATAAATTTAATTATATACTTTATTGTCATAAAATAAGGCTGAAATCTTTAAAAAATCGATTTTTTTAACTTGTTTCCGTGAGAAAAAAAACAGAAAATTGCTAATTACTGTTAAACTAAGCGTTATACAAAATACGTTCGAAATACAAGTTGTAGTTTTCAAAATTCTCTACAACTTTTACTAGATACATTTTTGTGCTACAATCCATACTAAAGTCGCTATCTTAAAAAAAAATTTTTTTTACAACAAAACAGCCTTACCAAGAATTTTAGCAGACATGGCGCCTACCCTATCTCATAGAGCATAAAAAGTTTAGTAAATGAGGCAATTATAAAAAAAATCGTAAGAGCAGTTTTTCAGAAAATCGTAAAAAAGTGAAAAATGACACGAATAAACTACTTCCGGTTGATCGATTTTGATGAAAATGTATGTGCCGGGTCCGGTAGTAGTATCTAACTTAAGTTTCAAGTTTGTACAATGTTCAGTTTTTGAGATATTCTATTGACACACACATATACCAATTGCTAAAAACATGTTTTTTGGGTTCAGGGGGTCTGAAAACGTGTAAATCCGGTGAAAAATTGACATGAAAACAATATTTTTCTTCCTACATATTCATATAGACAAGAGAAAGTAAAAATGAGTAAATTTTGGTTTCTAAATACAAAATAATGTAAATTAGCATGAATAAAAGGTATATTATGAATGAAGGTATACAGGGGTGCATATTATCACCAATATTATTCAACCTGTACTCCGAACACATCTTTCGAGAGGCTCTACAAAACTTAGAGGAGGGCATTTAAGTTAATGGACTCAGGCTTGACAACCTGCGGTATGCGGATGATACAATTGTTTTTGCGGATTCAATAGAAGGACTGCAGACGCTCATGAACAGAATCCAAGAAACAAGCAGCATATATGGACTTGACATAAACACCTCCAAAACTAAATTCATGGTAGTTAGCAAAAAACAAATTAGGGGTGCTAACCTGTATATAAATCAAGAAAGAATTGTAAGAGTCTCTAAGTACGAATACCTCGGAACAGTCATTAACGAGGCATGGGATAACTCACAGGAGATCAACAGTCGCATTGGTAGGGCTAGGAACATCTTTAGCTCTATGGGTGCGGCTTTCAAAAGTCATGATCTTACTTTGGGGACTAAACTGAGACTTCTGAGGTGCTATGTTTTTTCTGTCTTGCTGTATGGAGTGGAGTCCTGGACTCTAACAAAAGAAACGACCAACCGACTAGAAGCCTTCGAACTCTGGCTCTACAGAAGGATTCTGAAAATACCATGGACCCATAAAGTGACCAACGTTGAAGTTCTGCAAAGAATGAAGAAAACCACAGAACTTGTTAATATTGTGAAAGCAAGGAAGCTGCAATATTTGGGTCATATCATGAGGAATTCGCAACGTTATGAACTGTTACAACGCATCCTGCAGGGAAAGATAGATAGCAAGAGGAAGCCCGGTAGGAGAAGAATATCCTGACTTGGGAACTTGCGAACCTGGTTTGGTAGGAGGTCCATGCAATTGTTCCAGTTGGCAGCGGATAAAGTCAAAATAGCCATGATGGTCGCCCACATCCGTAGCGGATAGGCACTCAAAGAAGAAGAAGCAGTAATGATGTTTGATAAAGGAATCCTAATCAAAGCACCACGAAAGACAGTGTTGTCTCTTACTCTCACTTAACAAGTTGTAAGTACATCAATTAAAATTAATTTCTTAAACATTTTCCTTGGGTTTAAATTCGCATTAATCGCTTTATCAGCAACTACTACAGGTTATGATACAGAATCTGTAGTTTTTACCTAGTAACAAATCCCCGAACTTATTTTTTCAACATAGTACGCAACAGTTTAGGGCTAAACGGATACCAAAGTGAATGTCAAATTACTGCTGGTTCATCTTACAAAAAAAGGGCAAGCACAAGAGCCTTTAAAACATAAAACATACAAACCCAAATAACAGCATAAATACCTTAGAGCCACAGTTTATTGTTAAAAATTGCATAACCCAATAAAAAAATGCCTTGAAGAATTAAAGGACCTTTTCCGTTATTTCACATCACACCATCTGCAACCTTAAAGTCGCCTCGTGAAAATGCATCTATATTGTTATGACTGATGACTCCCACTCACTATAATTAATATTGTAGATATTGTTTGCATGTTTATTAATATACATCAGTTAGTTGTTTGCTTTGCACATGTTCTGTTCAATATATAATGAATCTTTTGAAATTTTAAATTTTCTGTATTTTTTAAAAATAAGTTTGTTATTTTCTGTATTTACAAATTTTCATGTTTTGTAATTGTTCGTATTTTTTAAAATAAATTTGTGTTATTTTCAGTATTTTTAAATTTTAATGTTTTGTAATCATTTGATCTTAATCATAATTGTAATTTTTTAATAAATTGTGTTATTTTCTTTATTTATACATTTTAATGGTTTGTAATCGTTTGATCTTAATTGTTTAGTAATTTGGAAAATAAAGCTTGTAAATAATTTGTTAAACTTGTAAAAGAATGAAGGAAAAACAACCAAAATATAATGAAAATGAAAACAACCAAAAATAAAAGAATCAAGCGATTGCTATTCGAACAGTACAGAGCACATCGAGGGCTTCATGCCAGAAGGGCGTATCCACCAAAATTACAATTTTCTGGTTTTACTCTTAAATAGTTTGAAATAGTCTATATATTGCCATATTAGAGGATCATACAAGTTAATTTGCAAAATAAAGTGTTATTGAATATTTCCTTTTTGGCGTATCACTTAAAGTTCATATTTTGTTGAGCCAGAAAGGCGTATAAACATACGCCCTTTTGGTCTGACAAAACTCATAATATTGTGTAAGAGGTCAGAAATTATACACCATTTTAGCACAGAAAGATTTTAAAGAATCATAATATTTTAATAAATTTCTTTAAAAATGAATATGTAAGTTGCATATAAGTTGATTTTATTTGTCGGTTTGTAGAAACACAAATAGTAAAAAGAAGCAGACAGAATAATTCTCGCCGTCAAAAGTCCTTAATTTACAAGCTGTCTTACAATGTACAAATTTACCGTGTTTGTAAAGTTTTTTTTTTAAATACACTTTTCATATCAGAGAAAAAAGTAAGAGTGGCGTTAGATAAAAGTTGCAGAGCTACAAATAACGTGACTTCTCCGGATAAGCGAGGTCATCACACACCTCATAACAAGGCAGATCTACAACGAGTATCTCACATATTGATTCATTTCCATGTTTTCCTGCACATTGGTGCCGAAAAGATACCAGCAAAAAATATCTGGAGTCAATGTTAAATAAAGAAAAAATGTATGAGTTATACGTTCAGCACTGCCATGAAACAGACATGGCTTCTCTAGGTAAAACGCTCTACAAAGAAACAATATTAAACAAAAATATTAGTTTTCACACGCTGGTGTTACAAGGAAAATGAAAATGGTATCAGGAATGATGAATATGAGCTACACTTGAAAAGGAAGAATGCAGCTAACGAAGCCAAGAATGATGACAAATTACGTGCTATATCAGATAATTCTGTTATAACCATAAATTTTGATTTACAGGCTGTTTTATATTGCCCGCTTGAATACAGGAAACCTGTATTCCACAAAAGAAAACTAGCAGTGTTTAACTTTACGGTTTATGAAGTAGCCAAGAAACAAGGACATTGCTTTCTTTGGAGCGAAACTAATGGGAATCGGGGAGCTGATGAAAATAGCCACATGTTTAAAAATATTTATTAATAATTTACCAACAACATGTACACAATTAATTATGTATTCTGATTGCTGCCCTGGGCAGAATCGGAATTCAATTGGGTCATTAATGTTGCAAATGGTACTTCGAAATCATGCAACCCTTAGAAGTATCGAATTGAAATTTTTAGAACCAGGACACACTCATATGGAGTGCGACTCAATTCACGCTACGATAGAAAAGGCTAGTGAATTTACTAAAATCTTCTGGCCTAATGACCGGGTTCATGTTATTCGTCTTGCGAAAACAAAAGGAAAGCCATACGACCTGACAGAATTAAATTTTAGTGATTTTTACGATTTCAGAAAATTGAAGGGCAAAACATTTAACAATCAACTGAGAGCAGACGATGGAACATTTCTGAACTGAAAACAGGTGAAGTGTCTTCTCTTTACAAAAGACAATAATGAGCAAATGTTTTTCAAAAACGAATACTGGGAGGAATACAAGACACTTACTTTGAGAACGAAAACAAATACTAGAAATAACATAAATTACAACTTAGAGCCAGCATATTAAGCAGAACTTCCAATCACTTTAGCAAAATATGAAGATTTACAAAATTTATGCAAAATTCAAGTCATTCCAAGAGAGTTTCACAACTTCTATACTTCCTTAACTTATAAAAGTTCAAAAAAGGTACAGCTGAAGAAGATTTAAATGAATTAGAACTTAGTACTATTAGAACAGTAACAAAATTAAAGAAGAATAAAAATAAATAAAAATAATATAATAATACAACAAAACAGGTGTAAATTAATGTACCAACACTGTAGGTAAACTATTTCTACTTTTAGATTTTCATTATCAAAAATATTGTAAAACTTATAAATTTTTATAAAATTAATTTTGTAAAACTTAAAATTTTTTGAACATCATAAAAAATGAAAAACTTAATAAAACAATACTATAAAAAAAAAATTAAAATGTACAATGTTATTGGTAACACTATTACAAAATGTTAAAATTAATCAAGTCAAAAGGGCGTATCAGCCGTATTTGTACAAATTTATGTATATTCCATAAAGGCGTATCGACCAAACGGGCCTAAAATCATACGGTGATCAGGTTCAAACAACTGGTTCCAAAATATACTGTTTGAGGCTAGGTAAAGGCATTAAAGTTGTTAAAATAACAGTATGCGGGTTTTTACAGAAAGGGAAAGAAAAATCAAGAAAGTTTTAAAATGCTCTCCTGATAAATATACTTTTGGTTGATACGCCCTTCTGGCATGAAGCCCTCGACATGTAGGCAGTTAGTTGCTGGGTCGAACAGTAAAGGTACATTCACACAATATTTTGATGATGTGAAATAACGGAAAAGGTCCGAATTAAACACACCACAGTAATAAAAATAATAATAGTATTATCTCAAGGAACAAATTGAAAACAAAGGGACACACAGAACTAAACCCACATATGCTTAGCAATACATTCATACTCATAAAATTCTGATCAACATAATACGATTGTACAGGTGCACAAAAGAATTCATAGATGATGAAAGAAATGAATGTTTGGTATACCGAATGTTTTACAAAAAAAAGAAAGATTCAGATACTAATGTCTTAAACACTTAACAAAAATTAACATAACCAAAAATTGAATGACACAAAAATAAAAGTCTTATTTTTAAAATTAAGTAAGCATCAAATTCTTTTTTATATTTTAAGTAGGTACCAGTATAAACTACATAAAACACAATAACGTGTAAATCTAATACAGCAAACAAATTTCAAACCAGTTCAAAGATAACAATGAACATTTTAAATGAGTAAAACTTCTATTACATAAGTTTAAGTTACCCTTTCTCAAAACTATTTACAACATTCTAGCGAAAATACAGATTCTGAAACTCCTACTCAACAATTTAAGAAAAAATTTTGTTAAAAAAAGCTTTGGTAAGTCCTAATTCACATCTACAATATAACATTTTCATATCCTTAGTTACAGTGCATCATAAATCTAACCTCCAAATAAAGACACCAACAAAATTATTTTAGAAGACAATTATCTCAATATAGGATAACTGAATGAATAAAAACCGTAATGATTTCTTACGTTGAACCAGATATATAAACTATGGAGAAAAAGGTTTGCAATGAACAACAATGTTACTTGTTAGGTAACGTTAACGTCTCTCCCACAAAACCGATCCAAAAGCTACATAAAATATATTTAACAATATTAATTTTAGCATACAATAATGTTGTACAGTTCGCACACCTAGCTTACTCCATAACAAACCTATAATAACCTTATATCAGTTATATTATGTTGATTACATAATAAATGAAAGATTATAATACCAGTATTAATAAAGCAAACTAACTTAAACCTTATATCTGTAATAACACTGATAAACATGTTGATACATATTTTTAGCCTAATCTTCATCATACAACATGCAATATCAGCAACAGACAAAATCTTAAAAAACTACAGCACATTTATTGCTTGAAATTTCACAAGGCCAGCTCTTTTATGAATCAAGGCTAATTACTCTGAACAACAGGGCCAATATAATAAGGGAAAACACGGATTCCTTTAATGCCTATAAAAGTTTTTACTGTTAACACATGAAATCCCGATTAAAAAAAAAAATTCGTTAAACTGTCAATTTTACACAAACTTAACGAAACTACTGGGAAAACAACATAAGACCTTATTAAGAAATTAGTGGCGCTGTTTAAAATACGAATAATTAGGCCGGGCAATGAACTGTATTGAACATAGGTATAAGAGAAAAAATGATTAATATTCCGCATGTAAATGAGTGCCACAAGAGAATGACAATGCTGAAGATAATGAAATCAAAAACTGTCGTACCACACACTCAGCCTATAAATTGGCTACTTGACTTCTCTTCAATCGAAACCACGTCAACGGATTAAATTTATCTTTTTTAACCTTAAGAATTTAAATAACTGCCAGAAAAACACACTTAATATCACCTTAATTTAGCACTGTTTCTTACTATCAATATTTGCATAACGACACAAGGTAAACCTAGGCACACTTTTTTACACTACACAATCAAATCGAAAACTACATTTTCGTACTGTATAAGCACAATAACAAACATTACTTTTATTACTCAAACAATAACTACACAAAACGCCCTTAACCATTCCTTAAAGCTTAATATAGAAGCACAAATCAAATGGACCTTCAAGAATACAAAAGTGAACAATCATCTTTCGTTTTTTGCAAAGACGTTAAATAAACATTGGTAATTGAAGTTTTCAAATTTACCTCTGAATTTGAGTTCATTTTGTGGTTCTATTAGTAACACTTGTTCTTGTTTCGCCATAATTTGGTCCTATAAATAGGCTTCAAAACTCAAAACACGGTAGATGAAAACGCAAACCACACATAAAATGCAGTCCCGGGAGGGCCTACACTGGTAATGCAATATACGCATGCGTCATGACGGAAATTTGACTGCTGTTGGATTATGACGTCATGACTACCAACAGTAGATTAAAATGTGATTCATAGTTATTATTGGAAAATACTCTATAAAATAAAAGATTCTATTCGGCTTGTCTAATGCAAAACAAAATTAATTTACATATCCACTTATCCAGATCTATTCATTAATGTTCTTCAAAAACAATCGAACATATTGGTTGGTATACGATTATACAGATAACATAAACAGGTATTATATTTGTCACAATATAATCAAATGTTAACTCTTGGGCATAGTTTCATCCGTTGTACAGTGCTTTGATTTTCAGTATTCATATATTACGAGAAAAAATCTGTGATATCCATTTATTTCAAAAACTGTTTATAGATCAATCAGCTGTTAATAAACATCTGTTAAGGAGAAGATTTTAACGGTGGCAGTGGTACTGACAAAAATTATGGTGAAACTTGCTATTAATTAGAGAAGGAAGTTTCTATGATTTATTATTAAATTGTTTATCGCTAATTACATTAAGTTAACGTATGTATAGTTTCTTTATTATAATTTCATTGTATGTTTCAAACATTTGTTGTTAATATACCTATCTTATTGGATTTCTTTTAATTCGAAAAAATAAACAGAAAAATTAGGTAAGATTTATGAATATAATGGAATTAGTATTTTGACCTATTACGCGGTAATATTCTTGTCAGTTTTGTTTTGTTGGGTGGTGTTCAGTAAAATTTATATAAATATCATATGAAACAGTAATATTAATAATTGTAAACGTGTGCTTGTATCGTGTTTATTTTGTTTCTGGGGAAGATAAAAACAAGAACTTAACCTTGTGATCGTTAGTAATATTTATGTAACGTCCGGTTCTGTCAAACGATTTCTCAAATGTAAAGCAATTTTTAATAAAAATAAACTAAGTTGGGCCTTAATTAGTAATTATTGTACTTGGTATGTGTAGACATTATTATAATAGTGTGAATTTAATTGCTTAAGGAATCTGATTCACAAAGTTGGGCTACTATCAGTAGATAGTTTTTAGGCTTATATTGTAGTTCATCGTACTGGCTCCATATTTATCAAAATGTTTTATTGTTTCTGTTAAGAAATTATTATTGTTAACATTTAAACTACAATATTTAGTTAATAAATTTCTCCTGTATAAAATTATAGTAATAAAATTTTCCACAATATTGCTGCACCCTTTAAAACTTCTGGTTTTTTTTAATTTTTACTTATTATTAACATGTAAAAATTAACATTTCAATACCAGCTATTTAAATAACATTTCAAAATACAGCATTTTTGGAAAAATGTTGTACATGAATTTACTATAATTTGTAGTACTTTAATTAATATTAGTTTTTTTTAACTGTATCATTTATAATTTAGTTGTTGATCTACTAGAGTAGTATTCCTAACAAAAATTTGTGTTTCAGTGTTTTCCATAAATCCTTGAATTGATTATTATATCATGAAAGATGTGAATTAGTGAATGTGTTGAGTAATTAGAATGAAGCGATGTGGATAAATTGATTTTTATGATTCAATCTGGAACAGCAGCTAGCTTCAATATGGATTGGAAACTAACCTGCTCTGATGAATGATTTCTTCTTACTAAATAAATTATACTGCTGTTTGGGGTTTTTATATCTAACTTGTGAGCTATCGCTATGTTTATTCTGAATAGTTTTGTGTGTTAGTATTAAACATTTGTACTGCCACATTTAAGTAATGAAATGTAAGAACGATTATCTTTCTGTTTAGTTTACTTTGAAGAAGACTTTGTACAAGAAGTTAATTTTATTATACAATATTCAATAATATTATGGCAAGTGGAACAGCATTACAGGTTTGTAGAATTAAGTATATTTGTTGTTATTGTCTCTAGTACTGTAGGACCTATATAAATAACAATCTGTAGGCCGATGGTAAAACTTTTTTTAAAAAACTAGATGGGCATGACTTGCCTATCTAGTATTGTTTGCATCTTGCCCACTACTGTGCATTGCTCCTATTCCTGTACTGTGAATCCAGCTATCACTCTCTTTAGACAAACCACATTAATCATCACTTGTCCTTTTATATTAAATTAATAAAAGTTTAAAATTAATACAAGTTTAAATTATTTAAGTCCATATTACCATCTATCTCAACATCATGATTCAAATATTGTTTTCAATTTATTTTTTTAACTACAGCTACACGAACAGAGGCATGTGCCATCAGATCAGAATAATAAAACAGAAAAATAATAATGTTGACTTATTTCTGTCAAATAAAGCAATAATAAAAGAACCAATGTATACCCAACAGCAGTTCACTTAAAATATTTATTTAGTTTATTTCATAAACAATATGATTGCATCTTTTTAGGTTAATATTTTCATCAAAAGTTTACACAATTGAATAAAGAGAAAGATTTATTCTTGATGTCCTTTGTAAATTGTTTTATATATACAAAGATTGTATATTGTTGTTATATATAATCGTTGAGCAAACTTTCTCTACAAGCAAGTCTGTACGTTTACGCTCTGATATTGTCTTAGTTTCCAGGAGTAAATCTAATGGAGATTCATCCGATAGCCAGGCATTCACTGTAAGCTCCCTCATTGCCACCAACATGCAACCCATTGGGGTTAGGGGTGTCTTTAGGAAGAGTCCGTCTAACATGCGTGTACTTGCAACTGGAAATCAGGGTTTTTGTGGCGTAAGAGCCAATTATATGACTGAACTTTTAAGAACAGAAGCGGTAAAGGTGTAAAAGACACTAGTCAAGAGTTATCTCTTCTGAGAGTAATGAATTTCGCTATACAGCCAGATCCTGCGGTGAATGAAGTGAAGGTGTCATGTGTAGGGTGGAAAGTGGATGCTTTTCGGAGGGCCTGGCATGCTTGTAAGCATACTCTTTCTACTCTGTGAGGAAGGCAATAGTAAACCACCTCACTCCTCGTTTTACTTAGTAAAACCTCTAGAGGTTCAAACCAGCCTTTTGGCTGTTGATCTAAACAACAGCAGGTATTACATTGCGATATGAACAAGAAAAAGCATTGGAAGTAGCAGTGGAGGAGAAAATTACAAAATATGAGTCCATCTTGAATGAAGTGTGTAGGGTATTCGATTGCACAGGTACACCATGCTGCGTTATGTCCCTTGTGTTCAGTTCTAAAGGAGCCATTCCCATTTCTACGGAACAACATCTCTGTACCCTAGGAATTTATTCTGATGGGTTAATAAAGACTTTATCTATGATATGTCTTCGATCAGCACTGGATATTGTCTTGAGGCATATAGACCCATGACTGTTGAGGTCTCTTTTGAATATCTGTTATTTTTTTTGTAATATAACTTAATTTGTTTTTAGCTACATTCTGTTTTTCAAAATTTTTATATCTTGTTTCTACTTAAATTAACCAAGTTGTGCGGGACTGCTAAAAGAGTCTCTTTTGTAGAAGAGAAGCAACCGCTTTTTCAAAAATTTATTTATTTTTTATTTTTGTTAAATTTAGTCAGTTCAATGTATAACGCAGGATCCCAAATGGCTGAAAAAGTCCTACTTGATAAGGGTTCCAGTTACAGGTATGACCTCAACCTTCGGTATGTTAATATACAGCAATGGACGATGTCAAAAGCAGTATTTTGGTTCTTTGTTTTACTGTCCTCCGAGCAATTAGCCAGTGGGGGATAGTACAAATGAAGTGTGATGTGTTGACTGAGTCTTGTAACAAGCGCGGTACCATAGTGTGTCGGCTGGTGTACGTGCACCCTTCTTTGAGGAGTTACATTTCTCTGTCCAGATTGTGTCTTTGATGGCGAAAGTTGCATCATTTACGACCTTCTGTCTAGGGTCACCATGTTGTTTGAAGTTTGCCAGTGATTTGTTGCGTTGGGCCTAAAGCCATGTGTTAACATATACTGTTGCATGTATACATACTGTTACAGTATGGCCAACCTACTGGAAGATTAAGCGAGAAAGAAACTCTGTCTTTGGCTTCTAAGCTACCGAGCTAAAATAGTTAACATGAAGAGACCTGACATGAACATTTCCATCAAAGTCGGTCAACCGGAAGTTACAGTTAATTCATTCAGTTATTACTTTTCTGCAATTTTCTCAAAAATGGCTTCTACGATTTTGTTTAACGTCATTTCACACACTTTTTTTTGTGCTGTACCAGGTGGAATTAGTGGCATATGTCTGGTGATATTCATGGGAGGGGGGGCTGTGCTGTCATAATTTTGTTTTATTGTAGCATTAATATGTTTTTAGGGCAAAATATATTTTTTGATTAAATATAATTTTTGACTTTTGCAGAAAGCTATAGATCTTGTCACGAAGGCCACAGAAGAAGACAGGAATAAGAACTATGAAGATGCCCTAAGGCTCTATAAATATGGGGTTGAATATTTTCTCCATGCTATAAAGTGTAAGTCTTATTTATTTCTTTATTCTTGTTTGTATTTTGTATCTTGTGCCTAATACTACGAGACCTCCATAATTTGAAATACTCCCTAAATTGAATATTTACTTTATCCCCTTACACAATCCTTAATTTATACTAAATTATCTTCTTTATTCAAAGAATGTTATGGGCATAATTATTTCTTGAGGCATTATCATTAAGGATTTATATGCTGTAGGTCTACACAATTTATAATAAAAAGTTCTTTCCATTGCAATCAATACAGTTCAAGGTATAGCAAGTGTTAATTCTAAGAATGTGGGGCGTGTGAATTTTATTCTGTACTGAACGTATAAGATAATTTAGGAAGATTTTTTTCAGTAGTGAGTTTTAATGATGAAGGTTGAAAATTCTGTTGATTTTCAATTCTACCATAAGAAAAAACAGAGACTTTTTTAAATAAATGAGTAAAGGTAATATTTTTTAGAAGTAAAGATAATCTTTTCTATTAGTAGTGTAGTCTTTTTTTGTTATTTATCTTGTATAAAAATTGGTTCAAAAACTAAGGTGTAATTATATAAATTACATCATCTTACTTGGGAAAATTTTTTAATATTTTCCGTGATTTGTTTTTAATTTACTTTAATTTGTATATGTGTTACTTTTTTCTATAATGTTTGTTGCATTTTATGTGTGCTAGTAATATAATACGTACTGAAAATATCTAGATATGTAAATAATCATTTTTCAAACAGATCTATTTTAATATTCTTATTGTTAATATGTATTATTTAATAATATAAATTTTTATTAAATCTTGCTATTTTGGTGTCCTACAATTTTTGAGTTTCAGTATTTCCCTTTTGTAAATTGAAAAATTTTAGTCCCTTGAGGTTCAAATTATAGAGGTCCGATTACATGATTTGGAACACTTTCATTTTTTTTGTAAACAAGGAAATTGTTCCAATTGATTATTATTTTATATTATCCTGAAATCTTGTATGTAGGTTACCTTAGCTAAAGTAAACAATGACATAGGTTAATTTTATTTCATTTATATTTGTATTTTGGTTGTTTTTTAATCAGTAAGGTTATTAATAGTTTTGTAATAATTATCTTTTTTTATTTCTATGTCTTTTTTAGATGAAGCCCATGGTGAGAAAGCCAAAGAATCTATTAGAACCAAATGTGATCAGTACCTTGCACGTGCTGAAAAATTAAAAGAATATCTGGATAAGGGGAAAAAGAAAAAGCCGGTTAAAGATGGCGAAACTAATTCAAGGTATGTTTTATTATTGGATTCGGACTAAAGAACATATTAAATGGAAGTCCTGAAACTGTTATTTTAAGAAGTGTTGGTTTTCGTAAAATTTAAATTCTAATTGGGTAATCTAAAATGTGTTGATCCATAACTCATTTTCATGTCACCCTTTAACATCTGCAGGAGCCTTAATATGCACAACAGTGAAACATGAAAGGAAAGAATGAAAGATACGTACTGTACAGTTAGCATTTTTGTATTTTTTTTACTTTCTCTTGCCTATATGAATATATAGGAAGGAAAGTATTGTTTTCATGTCGATTTTTCGAAATCGAGTTTTCACCGGATCTATACGTTTTCAGACCCCCTGAACCCAAAAAACATGTTTTTAGCGATTGGTGTGTGTGTGCGCGCGCGCGTGCGTGCGTGCGTGTGTGTGTGTACAAAATATCACAAGAACGGAACATCGTACGGACTTGAAACTTAAAACTTAAGTTACATACCACTACCGGACCTGACACGAACATTTTCATCAAAATCGATCAACCGGAAGTAGTAGTTTATTCGTGTAATTTTTCACTTTTTTGCGATTTTCTCAAAAACTGGTCCTACGATTTTTTTAAAAATCGCCTCATTTACTAAACTTTTTATTCTCTACAAGATAGGGTAAGCGCCATGTTTGCTGAAATTCTGGGTAAGGCTGTTTTCACGTAAAAACATTTTCTTTTTAAGATTGCGGCTTTAATATGCATTTTAGTCCAAAACGTTATATAATAAAAGTTGTAGAGAATGTAAAATTCTACAACTTTTATTTCTAACATTTTTTTGTAAAATGCTTAGTTTAGCGGTAATTAGCGATTTTCTGTTTTTTTTCTCACGAAAACGTGTGAGAAATCGATTTTTTTAAGATTTCGGCCTTAGTATGCACTTTATGACAAAAGTATATATAATCATATTTATAGGAAATTAAAAGATCTACAACTTTTATTTAAAGCATTTTTCTCTACAGAGCCTAGTTTAGAGTGAAAGAATGATTTTCCGTATTTTGAAGCCAAACAGGTCGATTTTCATTTTGCACCTTTCACTCATGATTAAAATAAGGTTATGTTTTTTGAGGTTAGTTTTTTGTTTATTTCTAATGTTTTATTATTACTAATGTTGGGTTATATTGTTTAAATTATTTGCACTGGCAAGAGAAAGTTGTGTGAGTGTTTCACACCAGCTTTTTCTATTACGAGTAATTATACACGTGTAATCGTATGTTTGTTATTGGTAACTTACTTATTTGTGTGGGGCAGAGGTCTAAGATTTGTTGGTTACGGGTGTGTCAACATGTATGGACAGCCCTGTTTAATATTAAACTATCACAACCATCTGATTATTAAATAGTATATAGTACTGGAACATTGTTAAATATTGTATAAACATTGATAAATATTTGTACATTAATTTTAAATGCATGTTATTTAACAGATCATAATTTAAATTTTTGTTTAAAGGAATAATGATGAAAAGAAAAGCGATAGTGACAGTGATTCCGAAAAACCAGAGAAAAAGAAATTACAGTCCCGATTGGAAGAAGCGATAGTCGTTGAAAAACCATGTATCCAGTGGTCAGATGTTGCAGGTTTAGAAGGAGCAAAAGAAGCATTGAAAGAAGCTGTCATTCTTCCTATACGATTTCCTCATCTTTTTACTGGGAAAAGAATTCCTTGGAAAGGGATACTTCTGTTTGGGGTAACTTGTAGATGTAGCTTTATATA
The DNA here is from genome assembly GCA_035578175.1 of Catonia carolina. NCBI lineage: Eukaryota > Metazoa > Arthropoda > Insecta > Hemiptera > Achilidae > Catonia > Catonia carolina. The sequence goes on from JAQMRL010000008.1 coordinate 70,884,022, forward strand.
ATGTAGAAACCACAAAGTGTTATTTAGTGTATTTTAAAAAGAAATCCTGTCTAAATCTGTAAAAACAAGAGTTCCACCAAATGAATTTAAGTGATGTTTACATGGTTTATAAAGATGCTTTCAAGATTCACAAAAGATCCAAATAATGGAAATTGGTAAAATGTATTAAAAGATTTTGAGAAGTAAGTAACAAGTAAATAACAAAAATTTTTTGAGTGAAAGCATTTTTAAGAATATCCTGAAAACGTAAATTTAGATGACTATGCAATTTTTACTCATGTTTATTTCTTGAGTTATAACTGGTCTATTTGACAGTTCTTGTCATGGTAGGATATTTTGATAACTGATCAAGAAGTGTTAAAAGTATTGTAAACCTGGATGGCTTAAAATTTTTAAAAAGCAAATTTTAAATTAAAGAATTGTAGATTTCATATAATCCTACTACTCTGGTGGCAACGGTGTAAAATTCAATTTGCCACTCACCTGATTCCCTGCTCCTGCCCAGCTGCCTAAATCTAGTCTAATTCAATCAAACTTCTCTTGAAGACCACCTGTATCCAGTGATTACCTGTTTATAAAAGCAATTTTTTTTTGCGTGGACTCACATGTGTTAAACCCTTTTAAGTGACAATCTTTCTTAAAGATCTATGACCATCATATCGTTAGCATTTCAATTTTGTTGCAATCATAGGGTATTTAAAGTTAAGTATGACTGTACAAAATTTTGTGAACAGTTAATGAATTAATGAGATGATATATCTCATCATTATAAGTTTATCACTGCAAAATCTGTTTGAGATACAATGAAGTCAGTCAGGATTCATTGAATAAATTTATTCACACAGTCCTGCTAGATTTAATTAAATAGGCTATAAGAGTGCAGGAAAATGCAAAATACTATTAACTAGTTTATAAAATTTGTATTTACTTACTTTTCTGTTTAACTACTAAAACTAATTGTTTGTTTTTACTTTTATTTGGTTTTTAGCCTCCAGGAACGGGTAAATCTTATTTAGCTAAAGCTGTTGCAACCGAAGCGAATAATTCAACATTTTTCTCTGTGTCATCATCAGATTTAGTTTCAAAGTGGCTCGGTGAATCTGAAAGATTGGTGAAAACATTGTTTGAGATGGCAAGACAACAAAAACCTAGTATAATTTTTATTGATGAAGTTGATTCTCTTTGTTCTTCGAGATCAGATAATGAATCTGAATCAGCTCGTAGGATTAAGACTGAATTTCTTGTTCAAATGCAAGGTAAGCAAGTCATTTCAGCAAATTTATTTAACACCTTAGAGTGTTTTTCATAAAGTAATGATACCAAATGCTCAGAATTTCAGCTATTTTGAAAAGATCATAGTAAATTTACTACAAGAACTTCATGAATATTTCCTAATTTCACTTTCTTTGCTCTACAGAGAAATTTTTTTAAAGAAAATCACATTCACACGCGCGCACACACACACACACACACACACACACACACACACACACACACACACACACACACAGATAGCCTGTTCATAAAAATATTTACAAGAAACAGACTACATCAAGAAAGTGCAATGTATTGTGTACTACAACCCAAAATTTTATTCATTTATTCACTTTATTAAGGGTATATATAATAATACAATACATAAGAAAATGTTTAAAAATGTATTCACATAAATGTAGTTTTTATGGATTTTTAAAATTTGTTAAACAATACTGTAATATTCAGTGTTGTCTTATATAAGGAAAACAAATATACCACACAATGTTTTATTATTTATTTTTATAAATTTACTACTGTAGAGAAAAATTATCGTAGAAGTTATAAAATTAATAGGTTATAATATGCTAAAAATAAGTTATTAGTCAATTTGTTTGATAAAACTCATAGAAAACTAAAAGTAAAAATTTCACATCATTCAACACAAACACCCATTTACAAACAAGATTCATGTCTTGGTAGGTTCTGGTAAAGCTCACAAAGAATAAAATAAAAAATTGATGTTTTTTAAATATTTACTGAAAATTATACTCGTACAGGGTGCAGCAAAATTATCTGATGGTGTAGGAGAGGGCATGGTTAGAAATGGGTGGATGGTGAGAGGGGGAGGTGGTGATGATCTCTCTACTCATCAGTTATTGTAAGTTACAGTAAGTTTGGAGCAGTGGTACATTGCGCTTTCATCATGGAAATATTTTTTAAAAACAATGATTTTGTAGTGTATATGTAGAGAGTATTCCGTCATCATTTTAATGTCGATCATCAAGGTCGAGTGCCTTCTTGTAACATGATTGTGCTGTGGGTAGAGAACTTAAGAGAAACTGCACAAGCAACCAATCTGGAAGATCGCAATCTGTGAGAACACAAGAAAACATCATGGCATTGAAACTATCTCTCTCTTTTCAGTTTGTTAGCATTCCGATGCTTTGAATTTTTGAGACCAAACCTGTCAATAACTGGCCACATTGGTGGCGTAGTTGGTAACGTGCTCGCCTCTCATCATCCGGTCTTGGGTTCGAATCCCATTCAGGCACGGCATATTTTCATACATTGCAAAAACTCATTTCATCCTTCACCGTCTGCATTAGCAGTAATTGCAGAACAGTCAGACGTTAAAAAAACCTGTCAATGAATTCTGCACTTGGATTTTTATTTTCATCTGTACAAAATAATGCTTGCTCAACAATTTCTGAACAATCAAAACAACTAATAATAAATAATTTGTTATCGTTTATTTTTGTTATAGGAGTTGGAAATGACAATGATGGTATTTTAGTGTTAGGAGCAACAAATATTCCATGGGTACTAGATGCTGCCATCCGAAGAAGATTTGAGAAGAGGATATATATTCCATTGCCTGAAGAACATGCTAGGCTAGAAATGTTTAAATTACATCTGGGTAATACATTTCATGAATTAAAAGAAAGTGATTTTAAAGTACTGGCTAGTAAAACAGAAGGGTATGTTATAAAATTAGTTTTCTTATGTTTTATAAGCATATTATTTTATTTATGAATCTACCAAACCCCGCTTGTGGCACTTCACAGTAAACTTAACTTAAAGTGTTTAAACTTCTCTTTTAACCTTACTTGTTGAAAGCAAAATTATGACTAAACTAATAAAACCAATTAGTACTGGAGTCAGGAATCTTGTTTACATCAGTTCGAATCACCAGTGGAAGGTTAGAAGTACAGCCTGAGATTAACGGGATGTGTGTTATAAAAAATTTTAATTAAATATATATCTAAAAAAATGATACAATCTCTTGGTTTTTTGGAAGTTTACATAACTTTCTACGCATAAATTAAATGTGCCATTATTATTTTTGATATTTGTCTTGTAAATAATTTAAAAAAAATTTGAAGTAGGAAAGAAGATAGAATGATGTGTCATAGAGCAGTACTATATTGTTACTGATTCTTGCATAGTACAAAACATTGTATAGATTAGATGGAATAACACTGATTGATACAAGAACTCGCTAATAAATTAAAAAATTACTTTACCTAATCACAATTTTTTTCGCAAAATTTAAAAATTACACAATGCCATATTTAGCCCATACATTTATAATGTAGCCTTTGTTACTCTGGAAGCTCTAACTTTCCAAAAGTGAAAGACTGACATTACCTCATACAAACAAAGAAATAAACATTACTTCTTTATAATATTAATTTAAATAAATTTATAAAAAATGTATCCTGTCGCTTGTAATCAGTCTTAATGTAAAGATTCTGTTATAAAATTACTTTTTATTCTTTTAGCAATATGTTTCAGTGGATCCACCATAATCAGATTATACAAATTAAAAAAAAAACTGGAACTAAACCTATTCAAATTTAGTGTATCTTCAGTTACTCTTAGGAAAGAGTAGTATGTATAAGAGTTTTGTATGAATGACCTGAAGGTACAACTTTTAGAGAGTATAGTAGATTTAGTTTTAGATTTTTTAAAAATTTGTGTACTCTGATGATTCATAAAAACACGTAAATAAAAAATAAAATTATTTATTATAAAGGTGAAGAGTAACAGATCAGTAAAAATTTTTAACTAATTTTGCAATGGAATTGATTGTAAATTGCAGGATGCATTATTATAAAAATTTATTTTTAAATGTAAACTTATATTTTCACAAATTTTTAATTGTTGCTGAAATTTTTCGTTTGCTTTTTGTTCTACTTTTTCACACTTACACATGTCTTAACGGATCTACTGTCATCAGAGTACGTTGTTTAGGTCATCACCCGAAAGGATGATTTGAACCTCTCTAGAGGCTATATTAAGTAAAACGAGGGTGAGGTGGTTTACGATTGCCTTTCTCACTGAGTGGAAAAGTATGCTTTTCAGCATGCCAGCCACACCAAAAAGCTCCTACTTTCCACCCTGCAAATGACACCTTCACTTCATTCACCACAGGGTTTGGCTGTATAATGAAATTCATTGGCTCTCAGATTAGATAACTCTGACTAGTGTCTTTTTCACCTCTACCTCTTCTGTTCCTAAATGTTTCAGTTATAGAATTGGCTGAGCATGTGATAAGAAACAGAACTATTTTTAGTAGTTTTGGAACTAGCAGATCAAGTGCAAATAATTTAACACTCGCCTGTGATTGGCATCATCAGAGTATATAAAATATAAAAAATTGAATCTAATTTTATTTAAACGTTTTCAGAAGCTGTTGTATCATAAGTTATTTCTTATGCAAGTGACTGATGATAGACTTAGATAGCGGCTTCTGATAAGATTTTAATAAAATTATTTTCAGCCTGTGTTAAATTCACTTTGATGATTGTCGATCCACTGAAACATGGAAGTTTAGGAAAAGAAAATATTATGTAAAAGAAACATTTTAGGAGCAATAAAAAGTTTGGGAAAACTTAAAATATCTATATTTTTGGACTCTTATTTTAGTTTTCACAACAATCTTCTACATAATGCCGTTACATATTTTGACAGTCACCATCAGTAATTAAAATATTTGGGTTCCACTCCTAATCCAATTTTCCTAAAAGTGAGAAGTACGAAGCAAGCTGCATGAAATTTAACTTGGTGACAGTTTTGTATTTGTTTATAATTTGTATCACATTACTAAATAGCAACTGTTGATGTAACTCAGCTACAAATTGTCTATTACTCAGGAGTATGAACATAAAGATTAAAAAGGCTTCCTGAATGGTGAAGAAATATGAGGAGTCATGTGTTATGAATATATACGAGGTGTGACAATTAAGTTATGGGAATTTGACAATAAAACATTTGCCAATTAAGTTATGAGCAAAATTTTATTATCGACCTTCACAATAATTTCCTCTAACTCTACACGATTCCAACGTTGCTCCCATGATTGAAAGCACCATTGTGGTAATCGTCTGAAGCTACTCCATTCAGCACCGTGGTTATGGTTTACTTGTCCTCCTGTACGTCCCCATGATGAGTTACCTTGAGGTGCGACTTCATCTTGAGGAATAAGAAGAAGTCGCAGTGGGCAATATCAGGGTTGTAGGGTGGGTGTGGCAATATTGGAATCCAGAATCCTTTTTTTCGCCGAAATCTCTTGCACAATGAACGATGAATGGACCAGCACATTGCCGTGGTGCAAGATCCGGTTGTCCTCTGCGAGTTCAGGCCACACATGTAAAATGTGTGCTTGCAGCCACTCCCGGATGCCAACATTAAACTGTCCAGTCGTTGTCTGGCCGGCTGGAACATATTCACGATGAATGATGCAGTGGTTATCAAAAAAACTGAACATTGCCTTCAGTACCAACTTGACAACCTCGCTTTAATTGGCCACTCCCCACCCTTTTCCACCTACTGCTGACTTTGTTTACGGGTCTCAGGGTCATACTCGAATATCCAGGTGTTATCTCCAGTGACTACCCAACTCATCCAATCTCTGCCATCGCTCTGAATGTGGGACAGGAAATCCTCGCTAACCTCGCTTGTAATATGTGTCACTCATTTTGATGACCTCACTAAAAAGTTATTTGCATAAAACACAAACCAAACATTCTATCGACTTCAAACTTCCACTGCAACAAAAGGAATGTCGCCTATTTCCGGTCATATGTTTACGAACGATGCAGTGTTGCCAATTCCCGAGTTATAACTAAATTCCCGGAACTTAATTTCAAGACCTCATACAGTGGGGGATAACTTTTTAAAACATATATGTAGAATACTTGATAAATGACTAGGCTTTTACTAATTTTATAAATTGGCTACATTACAATATTAATTAATATACGAGTATATTAATAATTAATAATCTGTTTATTTTTTATTTACTTTTTGGTTTAACGTCCAACTGTTTTGCAATTACTGCTAATGCAGACGGTGAAAAGGGTGATGGATGAAAATGAGTAATGAAAAAATGCCAGACGTGATCGGGAATCGAACCCGGGATCCCGGCATAGAAGCCAGTTGCGCTAACCACTACGCCATCGGACTGGTCAATTATTAATCAACATAAATTGAACATCAGATGCATTTTGTGTAATAAGTTTTTCATAATTTAATTTGTTAAAATTTTTTGTGTGGTAGATATTCAGGAGCTGACATTAGTATTGTAGTAAGAGATGCCTTGATGCAACCTGTTAGAAAAGTGCAGACAGCAACTCACTTCAAAAAAGTTTCAGGGCCTTCAAGGACAGACCCTGATACAATAGTACATGATTTATTAACGCCATGCTCTCCAGGTTGCCCAGGTGCTAAAGAAATGACTTGGATGGATGTTCCTGGAGATAAATTATATGAACCTTCTGTAACTCTGGTAAGTAAATAAGTTGTTTACTTTTTTATGAAAATAAGTGATATACTCTTTGATTACAGTGCACATAGAAAATCAAAAGATCTACAACTTGTGTTTTAAGTATTTTTCTGTACAGAGCCTAGTTTAGTGTGAAAGAGTGATTTTCTGTATTATTAAGCCAAACTAAGGTTGATTTTCATTTTGCATCATTCATTCATCATTTAAATATGTTTTTTGAGGTTGGTTTGTTTGTTTATTTCTGATGTATTATTATTAAATGCTAGGTTACATGGTTCCTTATTTGCATTGGCAAGAGAAAGTTGTGGGAGTGTTTCACACCAGATTTTTTCATTATCACCTGGCTGTATAAAATCACTAATTGTTTGCTGTTGTAATGCTGAAAACCTTAATGACGCTCATAAACCAGGTTTTTTTTTGGGTTTAACGTTCGACTGTTCTCCATTTACTGCTAATGCAGACGGTGCATAAACAACAAGGTGCATCATCAGGTTTATGCATTACTGCTAATGCATAAACCGGGTGCTGTACCTGGCTTTATTTTGACGCTTTTTACCGTAAACGTAGCATTGTTGTGATGCTTTATGTACTGCGTTGATATTTCCATTGTTTTTGCTGCTTCTGAATTTGAAATAAGCCACTTCATGTCATATTTCACCAGATTTTACTTTCTCTTGCCTGTATAAATATATAGGAAGGAAAGTATTGTTTTCATGTAGATTTTTTGAAATTGAGTTTTCACCGGATCTACACGTTTTCAGACCCCCTGAACCCAAAAAACAGTTTTTAGAGATTAGTCTATGTGTGTTTGTGTGTGTGTGCGTGAACAAAATATCTCAAGAACGGAACATCGTACGAATTAGATACTTGAAATTTAAGTTAGGTACTACTAGAGGACCTGTAAAATGCATGAACATTTTCATCAAAATCGGTCAACCAGAAGTAGTAGTTTATTCGTGTCATTTTTCACTTTTTTTAGATTTTCTCAAAATGGAATGTAAGATTTCTTTGAAAATCGCTGAATTTACTACATTTTTTATGCTTTATAAGATAGCATAGGTGCCATATCTGCTGAAATTATTGGAAAGGCTGTTTTCTCGTAAAAAAAAAATTGTTTTTTTTTTAATATTGCGGTTTTAACATAACATGCATTTTAACGCAAAAATGTATGTAATAAAAGTTGTAGAGAATTTAAAATCCTACAACATTTATTTCAAAAACCCACCGGGTTGGTCTAGAGGTAAAGTCCTCGCCAAAATCAGCTGTTTAACAGCTGATTTTCGGAGACTAAGGTTCCTGGTTCAAATCCTAGTAAAGGTAGTTACTTTTATACGGATTTGAATGCTAGACAGTGGTTACCAGTGTACTTTAATGGTTGGGGTTCAATTAACCATACTCTCTCAGGAATGGTCGACCTGAGTCTGTACAAGACTACACCTCATTTACACGTCATACATATCACCCTCATCTCATTGGGTCATGGGGTTGCTTATTGTTCTGAATTGAACAGATTGCAACGTGCACAATTAGGGATTACAAATTTTTTTTTTGTATAAAGCTTAGTTAGCAGTAATTAGTGATTTGATATTTTTTTCATGAAAATTTAAAAATATTGATTTTTTTTAAGATTTCAGCCTTAGTATGCATTTTATGACAAAAGTGTATACAATCAAATTTATAAGAAATTAAAGATCTACAACTTTTATTTAGAGAATTTTTCTCTATAGAGAATAGTGTATCGTGAAAGCCTAGTTTTAAGCCAAACTGAGGTTTATTTTCATTTTGCATCATTCACTTATGATTAATATAAGGTTATGTTTTTGAGGTTAGTTTTTTTTCTAATGTTAGGTTGGTTAATTGAATGAGTGGTGAATAAATGCACAAAATAAAGGATTCAATGTAGTAATTTGAACACGTTTTTATTGAACACACACGACACAAGTGGACTGTATCACTGTTCAGCACACACCCACTCTCACCTGCGCACTGGTCGACGCACTCGAACTAGCTACGTGCATGGCAGTAGCCAGCGTCCATCCACACACACGCATTTTCGCAACTAAACACATTCACACACAAATAAAACATTAATGAAATATTAACCATAGGTTATATTGTTAATTATTTGCATTGGCAGGGAAAGTTGTGTGAATGTTTCATACCAGATTTTTAGATTATTGTTAGCTGTGCAAAAACTTTTTGGATAATTCTAACAGGTCTCAGTCCTAATTAAGTAGGTTTTACGAGATTTTTGTGTACTGTTGGTAGCTTGGAATTTTTAAAGGTTTATTTTTGTTGATACTATGATAATTCCTTTTACAGAATGATATGCTTCGATCATTGGCAACCTCTAAGCCTACAGTAAACGATGAAGATATGAAAAAACTGGACAAATTCAAAGAAGATTTTGGACAAGAAGGTTGATTTTCAATTTAGGCTTCTGAGACTTAATTTTTACAATACTTTAAAGTAACAAACACATAATATTAATATATATTGGATAAAAAACACAGATTTAAATAAATGAAAAGAGAGAATCCATTTTATTAATTATTCTTACTTACTTCAATCTATTAGCAAAGCTAATAGCTTTTTTCTTAAAAGATCGAGAATAAGTAATAATGATATGTAAGAAATGTAAAGAAATTGTACTGTAAATTCTGTACATTGTTAATTTTATGTTATAATCATTCAAAAAAAAGTTATTCTGTATTTAATAATTATTAGTATTGGAAACGTGTTTATAATTTTACCCCAGTGTGTTTGTATTATTTTTATTGTAATTACTGGTTCAAGTATTTTTATTTTCATGTATTTATTTATAACATTATCTAAAAATAGAATCTTATTGTTTTTCATTATTTATTTTTATCATATTGTGTATTATTATAATAGTAATTAAACTTAAACAATAATATTTTTTAAATTATTTTGTTAAATTCTTCTTTTTCCTGCCTTCCTAACCCATTAATTTTACTAATACTATCTTTTTGCTTTGAATAATACAATTTACTAGGTTTGATCAAAAAGTACAGTGAAATTTTATTGTGAACAAAGTAATAAGCTTACATGAAATTTAAATTAATCTCCTTCAAAGTACTCTCCTGGGCTAGCAATGGACTTATCTGAATGTTGATTCCATGATTGGAAGCATTTCTGGTACGCTTCTTTCAGAAAGGTCTTTAGCTGCTCTGTCGAGGCCCTCTCAGTGTCGGGAATGGTGTCAAAATGTTTTCCTTTCAGCACAGTTTTATTTTTGGGAAGGGCCAGAAGTTGTATGGTACTAAATCTGGAGAGTAAGGCAGATGTGGACTGACAAGAATCTTTTTTAGCCGAAAACTCTGGATAAAAAAGTGAGTTGTGGGAAGGGCATCAAAAGTCGGGTAACAAGTTTCACACTCGTTCGTCTCATTTGCAAATTATCGATTAAACTGCTTTGTTCGGACTCTTCAGCTTTCAGCTCTCGTTTTTGTACGAAATGTTCAGCTCTCCAGTAAGCTCTTGAATAGTCAATCGGATGTTTGAACGAACCAGTGTTACCACTTTTTGCATGTTTTCGTCTGATTTTAAGGTCAAAGGACATCCCGACCATTCCTCGTTGAAGAATCAGTTCTACTTTTAAATCACTTATACCACTTGTTAAAGTCTTCAGAGTTATATTATTACCATACACTAATTTTAGCATTTCATAAGCTTCTATAGCACTTTTTTGGAACTTAAAATAAAATTAATGTTAACGCTATGTTTGAAATCCATAATGCATGACAGACATGGTAAACATAACCTCTCTCTTTCGGCTCTGGAAGCCAACTGAGAAGTCGCAGCTTGTTCAAACTTGATACTGATTATCTTAAAGAACCAGGCTATTGGACTTTTTACTTCAAATGGACAAAGTGTCTGCAGTTCATTCGTTGTATAATCACTCACTGTATTTTTTTATCACACCTCGTATGTTGTGTTGTATGGAACACTACTCTTATCTGCATGATATAAACTGAAATATAATTTTTAAAAATTACTTCTAATATGAAGTTAATTTGCGGGTGATTTTTAGTTACTAACTCTAATGTATGTCTTTGTCATTTTTGAGCATTTTTATCAATTTGCTTTTTATAAGTAATTGTGTTGCTAGCAACAGAAAAATTAAATGATTTTGACAAACTTAAATATAATCATTTTGTGTAAATTTAATTGATTTGATTTAGACCAGATCCAGATTGAAAATAAAACAATTAAAAATAGCTTCAGTTTGAAATGTATAAAAGTCTGATTTAATTTTAAATAGCAAAACTAAATCTGCTTGTTTAATGCCAGTCATTAATGAGCATCTGTATTTTAATATTTTTGTAGTAAATTTAATTTGATGCATCAAATTAAAAATATAACCATTTTTTAAGTAAGTAAAACAAAGTACCTAATGGAACTATTAAAACCATCAAGGTTTTTGTGGGTTTTATTTGTAATGTTTATGAACTTAATAGTCATTCTGAAATAGATTCATATTTATAACTAAACCAAGCAAAGTATTTAATTGGCAGAATTAGGAGCAATTATGAAGCAAGAATACTATTATAAGTTGCCCTCGCTAAATTTGTAAAAATCATAATAGTTTTGAAAGGACGCGCCGGGTGGTGATTGATTGGTGGTAAGGCACTATATGAACTTGAGGGGAGAAATTGTCTACAAACAAATGCACACACATACTCTTGCCTGTATACTATATCTGGTTCTGTGAATGATGGGATCTTCATATTCTATTTTTAAATTAGCATTCTTTTTTGTATTTAACAAAAAAGGAAGTAAGAATAATTTTTTTTTTATTCAAAAAGTGGCAAAGAAAATTAAATGTCTTGATAGGTATTAAAAATTACTGTGAGAAAATCAAAACAAAGAAGTCAGTTAAGAAAAGCAGATATGAAGAAATTATTAAAATACCGTTTTAAAATGAATTTCCAAAAGAAAACACTTCCTTTGTCTAAAACTATTTACTCGGTATACTGCCTTTTATCGCCTTACCGTGCTATTAGTAATAGTGTCATCCAGCGCTGGACTATTGCACATCTGTGTTTATTTTTTTTAAGTTTTGAAGAGTTGTACAGATGATGCTATTTCATCCTGCACGTAAACCCATGGCGTCCATTCTGTAAGGGTAATACTGCCACTAAATATTTCACCATGAATGTGAAATTTATGGGTCAACTGTTGATCATGTATTTAAAATTAATACTATATTGTACAAATTGTGATTGTCAACAAGCCAAACGAGTAGGCAAGTACAGTAATGACATATCTAAATACTATCAATAAGTATATGTACTTTTCTGCTTCATTACAATCTCTTCTATCATCCATGCATCAGAATGGTATTGCTAACAATTAAATGCTTCACTTGGTTCGGTAATAAAATATTTTACTGTTAAAAGATGTAGAACACCTGAATGCTATTTTATGACTTAAGAAGATTAAATAATGTGAAACACCAAAGTATTGAATGGTTTTAGTAAATATACGAGGAGTATTCAAAAGTTCCTGGAATGGTGGTTTGGCATGCTATATGATCTATGGCAATGCTTACCTAATGACCTTCGAAGCAGGACTCTTGTGTGCATTCACACACTTGCTTCATCGATCCTGCCATTGTTTGAAACAGCGGTAGAAGGCTTCTTTCAGAATCCGTTGAGTCATCAAATTTGATTTGATGTTCTTTGGTCTGGGAGACAACGTTGTATGCTATTCCGATGGTTGCTTTTTCGTCTCTGGATTGTAAGCAAACATTCAAGATTCATTACCAGTGATGATCTGTTGGAGGAACATAGGGTCCTTCAAACTTGTCTCAAACAGCTCACGGGTGATCATCATGTGACATTCCATTTGATCCATGTTCAGCAGCCTCTGAACAAACTTTGCACTGACTCGTCTCATTTTCAAGTCATCGTGAAGAATGCAATGAATTGATTCCTGTGAGATACCAACTCTGTGATTGTCATTCTTCAATCATCTAGAATCAGTTGTTTCACTTTTGCAATCATTTCAGGATGTCGATGGACTCCCACTACGCTCGTTCTCCTGCCCTTTTTTAAACCGTGCAAACCAGTTGTAAACAGCAGATTGTTTTTAATGCATTATCACTGTAAACGTGTTGCACAGCCGACAGCATCTCTGAAGCCAACTTTACCAATTTGCTCATGAACTTGATGTTCGCACACTGTTCAAACTGTGACATTGTGGTGACTGAGATCCAAGTGGGATGGAGCACTGACACCACTATGCATTGTCCAAACATGTTCAAACAAGAGTGTGCACACAATCATATTGCTAGTTTGTCTGTATTATCACTTGTTTGGTGATTGTAAGACAATTCTGGGAATTTTTTGAATGCCCCTCGTGTATTATACTTGGTATATTAATTTTAAGTAACTTAAGAATTATTTGAAAACCAATCTTGCATTATTTGCTTTATATATATATATTTTTTTTTTTTGCTGTTAATCTAATATATAATATTGTGTATTCATCATCAAAAGTACTATTATCATGATTTCTTCATTCTATAACTCATCTTCATCCAGTTTTGTAATTAGCTACGTGTTATTAAATATTTAAATTATCTTTTAGTATGTAATAAAAAATGAAGTTAACAGAATTTTAATTTTTTGCAGATTACCTGCGATGAATTGATCAATTTTAATCCTAGATTGATCAAAAGTAAACATTCATTTTAAAGAATAATCAGATAATTTATTTTTGATTTATAAAATTGTAAGTGGAGTATTACATTTTTCATTTTTGTAGGGCTTTTTCTCACTTGCGTTTTTTTGTTATTTTTTTATTTCACAGTTAAATTATTGAAAAAAAATTATTTGTCAATCTTTAAAGCTAATGGTTATAATCTTTTACAAATATTTTTTTATCATGCTTGTATTGATTTGTGTAAATTACTTAAATGAATATATATATATAATATTTGTAATTTAGTGTACTCGACATTCCTTTTTCATTTTAAATTTTGTTTGTAAAGTCTGGAAATGGCTGAATTTAAGAAAACTAAATATGACTAGTAACTGGATTAATTTTGGTTGATTTCTTTATCGAAGAAACTACTCATGAGTTGTGTTTAAAATGATTGGCGGTCATTTAGATCTGCCACATTGAATTTAATTTTTTTTTTAAATGGGATTCAAGTAAATGAATTTGACGAGAATAACATTAGGAAAACTTGGAAAATTTGTTTTGTGTTTTAGATATTGGCCATAAATTGTCCAAATCGGAATAAAATATCCATCCTCATCCTCAATTCTGCCATAGTTAAGAGTGTTGTTTAGCGGTCATCAGCCAAAAGACTGGTTTGAACCTCTTGAGGCTTACTCTTTGCTTTACTCTTGAGACTTCATTCACCGTATGGTTTGGCTGTATAATGAAATTATACAGCCAAACCCTTTGATTTCTTGATTTCAGGGTTTGGACTATTTTCGGTCGAAACCGGAACTTCAAACCCAATCCAGGCCTACTTACTTTTGTGTAAATTACGAATTCAAGAACCGTTTGTTGCTATCTCTTGTAGTTTTTGATTTAGAATTTTTGACTTCTGGTCGAAACTGGAACTTCAAACCAATTAAGGCCTACTAACTTTTTGTGTAGATAACAAATCGAATGGATGGCCAGACAAAGGAAAATGATAGATGACAAAATTTAAAAATTGTCGCCAACAAACAGTTTTGTAATTTTGTTGAAAAGGTAAACATGTGAAACTTCATGAACATATTTGGCATTATTCACATGCACATTTTTGGATAGTATACACCCACCACTGTAATGTTTACTAGCTCAAAAAGTAGGAGTGGGGAAAGCAGAGCGTAGTAAGCCTACAAATGTCAATAGATCTGTTCTTCAGTATAGTTAAAAATGATTTCCATTGGACGCAAAAAAATTAGTTCTCGCGTCTGTAGTGGCTTGTCTTTACATCAGTTCCAAAGATAAATGGAATCCTGTAGTCTAATAAATATTGTAATTGACTAAAATTCAGCTGTTTTTAGGCTTTATGGACATCAGTATGATTTATTTTATTAGTTTCTTTTTTATATAAATGCATTTTGTCTTATTAGTGGACTGCATTCGTAATATATGAAATAAATGCCTAATCATTAAGTATTTCGAAATGTATTTTACTGTATATTAGAAAATGAATTTATTTCGAATAAATAATAGTTATTGTATAGTAACATAAGTAATGGTGTTTAAAGAAAAATAATGTAATAGATATTTTTATTTTTATGTGAAATTTTATTATTTCATTAGCTTTGATATGCATCATCACTGGGTGTACTTAATAAAGACTATTTTAAATATAACAGTATTATTATTTTTACTTTTATCTTTTTCCATTATTGTCTATATACTATATAAATTCAAATTGCTACTAATTACCAATTCATTCATGCTTTCTTTGTGAAATTTTTAGAACTACAAGGCCTGGCAGAAACTTGAAACTAGTATTGAGGTTCCATTTAGATCATAGCCACTTTCTGAAAAGTAATTTTATAAAATTCTGTTTCTGAAGGAAAAGATAGGAAAACGCTTGAATTGTACATTCAAGTTTACTAGAGGAAATTTTTATTTATACTAATTAAACTAATGAAAATAATAAATTTATTATCAAAAGTTACATACATCCATTGTTACTTTTCAACATTATCACCATTTTTTTTTTGGCGGTCTGAGGTTTTTTTGAATTGAGGTATTTATCATATCAGTGTACTAGCTTTCCAATACCCTCTTCTTAAAACATTGCTGCCAGTGACTTGAAATGGATCTTCACCAAGTTTTGGAGCTCTTCATTTTTTCAGAAGCTCTGAAACTGTCACAAAGTTTCACAGTAACCTTCTGTATTTATTGTGGTTCCAGAAAGCCATTCAAAACAAAAGAAGAGGAATGCTCACTTCTGGAGTTGTCCTCATCCTTGATAAAGCTTATTCTCACAGTGCTGCAGTAACGAAATGGTTTCTTGACAAGTTTCAATGGGACATTTTTGATAATTTGGCGTGCAGCCCTGAATTAGCGCCGAGTGACTTCTACCTGTTCCCTGATTGAAGAAGTGGCTAGGACGGCACAACTTCCAAACAGACAAGCTCCAAGAGATCGTGAAGACCCATTTGAAGTCACTAGCAGCAACGTTTTATAAAGACTGTATTGGTAAGCTTGTACACTGGTATGATAAATGGTATGATAAATGGTGATTATGTTGAAAAGTAACCAAGGATTATAGCTTTTGATAATAAATTTTTTGTTTTTTTTTGTTTATTTAACGTCGCATCAACTGCAACGGTCATTAGCGATGATATTGGGGTGGAACTTTATGCAATATAGGATGAAATGATTTTTTGTAACGTATGAAAATATGCCGTGCCTGAGTGGGATTCGAACCCAGGACTGCATGATGAGAGGCGAGCACGTTACCAACTGCGCCAATGCGGTCGGCTGATAATAAATTTATTTTACTATTCTCATTAGCTTCATTTTTATAACCAATCGGAGGTTGAAAAATATAACCATTGTATAACATGCATTTTTAGATTAAAGTAAACCACAAGGCTACATCTGTAAATGTTAAGCAAATAAGCTTGTACAGTCAGAATAAAAAATTTTCCAATCACACTTAATGGGGGAGTCTACCTTTATTTTACACCAAAAGATTTTTTTTGTTCCAAATTATTCTCCATTCTTTTCTTAAAAAGGTGGTATAATTTGTTTTATCATCAGTAGTTGCTAAGTAACATTATAAAAATAAATATAAATGGGTGTTATAGCGGTAAGAAAAAACTTAGTAATTTTGTTTTATCACTTACTGCATATTATATTTTTGCGTGTAGTTTAAATGCTAGAATAAACATAACTTTTGATCTAAAGAAGCTGGAGCTGTAACTTCTTTTTTAAATTGTTCACATTTTCACATTCTGTGATCTAAAAGAGCCTTTTCTACTGTAATTTTTTATAAATTTTTAAAATTAGCTCAATTACATGAAATAAAGTAAATTTTTGCTTACTAATTAAAAAAAATATTTTGTTCCATACTAACAATATTTCTAAAAAAGCTTCTTACTGATCACATAGCAGAATTTTCTCTTTAATTTGATATAACTTTAAAT
The DNA here is from genome assembly GCA_035578175.1 of Catonia carolina. Taxonomy (NCBI): domain Eukaryota; kingdom Metazoa; phylum Arthropoda; class Insecta; order Hemiptera; family Achilidae; genus Catonia; species Catonia carolina. The sequence continues at coordinate 70,900,927 of JAQMRL010000008.1, forward strand.
TAGATAAAATTATTTAAGTATCAGTAAAAAATTAAGGTAGACTCCCTCCTGAAGAAGGTAATTCATTAGCTTGGTTCCAATAAATTGGTCATATTTTTTCTGTATAATTTAATCAGATCTAGTTGATAGTTTTATTTAATGCCAGTTTTTTTTTCTTAATTTAAAAACTATTAAATTTTACATCCACTTAAATCATTTACTGTAAAGTTACACAAGTAACTTTGTGCTTCAAATGAAGGGTAAAAAAGGAACAAATTACTCATTGTTTTCTCATAAATAATTTTATATGAATAAAATAAATACGAGTATAATACTTTTTAATGACATCTACATACTTTAAACAACGTATACAATTAATTTTATTGAAGCAGAATGACACAGATTAATAATATTTAAATATACATACTATTTAAGAGGCACAAGAATTGCTTTCTTGTAGTAAAGGCATAAAGAACATAATTATTTTGGAGCATAAAGTATTATTAATCTTTACACTTTGTAAATACAATATAGACTTCCAGTAGTCTGGTATCAAATGGTTGGGAGTGTCTGATAGTCTGACACCATCATACATACAAGTTCAGCCGTTCTTAGTTTGCTCCTACTGTCAACAAACAAAAGCCACCTACTACAGGGTGCACGCTAGAGTCTACGACTTTACGGATGTCGTATTCCTTTAGTTAAATATTTTTTAAATTATAAGTACTTAAAGTACTAAAAACATCAGTCATGATTATGATGTAGGCCTTACAATTGCATTTAGAAAAATACTTTTAAAAGTATTTTCTATTTAAATACTTTTAAAAGTATTTTCTATTTAAATACTTTTGAAAGTATTGTGTTGTTACTTTTTAATCCGGGTGTACACATTTTGATATAATGCGCATGCTCAGTGATGTCATTATTTGTTTACATTAGGAGCAAACTAAGAGAGGCTGGACTATAGGTACATACATTATAAATTTGTTTTACGTTACTGTACTACGGGTGAAAACGTGCTTGTTCGTTGTGGTTCGGCAATGTAGTAGGCCTACTAGATTTTAGTAGTACATTATTATAAATGAGAAGTAAATTTACTAATTACAATAGGACTTAACTAAACTCTTAACATAAAGTATTGTATTTCAATTAAAAGTTCAATGTATACCTACTGTACTATATTTAAAATGTAGTGTACAATAAAAAATAAGTTTTGTTTTATACTGTGATTTTTCAGTTGAAACGTTTATCCTTATGTTCCTGGTAAAAGATACAGTACTGAATTTGCATTCTAACATATTCCAGCTGGATTTGCTGTATGAATTACAATTCACCTATTACCCACGGTACCACTTGATGATCCCGCATTTCTGATACCAGAAAACTCCCGAACGTGCCAGATTATCGGAAGTCTACTGTAGTTCAAAATAAGTATCAAGTTACAATTTAACTTGGTGAACACTAGAAAAAATAATAATTCATGTAAGCTTTTCAATAAAATAATAAATCTTAAGTATTTATGTACTAAATCTTAAATAAACACTAGTACTACTGTTAAATTGTATCAAAGTGATTGACAATCTATAAACAAATGAATATTAAATAGTACAACTTATTCGATGAAATCAGTAACAAAATTATCATGATTATTGTTAAAACATTATGCTTTAAAAATGCCAAAAAAGTTTATTTACTGTCTATAATAATATTGTTGTTTAGGTCATCAGCTGAATGGCTGGTTTGAACCTCTAGAGGCTTTACTAATTAAAACGAGAAGTCAAGTGGTTTACCAGTGCCTTCCTCACTGAGTGGTAAAGTATGCTTATCAGCATGCCAGGCCCTCTGAAAAGCATCTACTTTCCACCCTACAAATGACACCTTCACTTCATTCAGCAGGGCCTGGCTGTATAATGATTAAATTCATTACTACCAGAGAAAATAACTCTGACTAGTGACTTTTCCACCTCTACTTCTTCTGTTCTTAAATACTTCGGTCACATGGCTGACCATGTGATAAACAGAACTAACTATTTTTTTTAGCCCTGGAACTAGCAGATCGAGTGAAAATAATTTAACACTCCACCTGCCTGTTATGGGCAAATAATGATATTATAGACAATATATTATGTAAATGAATATATTTTACTTCTCATTATTTATCGAACCATTTTCATTTCAAAATATTTAGAAGATAAGTGATCTTGAGATTTGATCAGACTACAATTTTTTTCTCACAGAAGGACTGAGTAGAATGCAATCTTTTTACTAAAACTCATTTTTTGGGGATAAAATTTAGTTCATCTCATAGAAGAACATCTAGATTATAGATAAAGCAAAAACACTAAAAATCTATAATTTTGCTCAAAACCATGGAACAATCTCACCATTACAAGTACAATTTCATTCCATTTTTTATTAAATATTTTAATAACTAACACCTTAAGAAGTGTATCAAATTGTAAATTGATTTTTACTTGTTAGCTTCAAAATTTGTTAACTAATCTAAAATAACTTAAGTTCTATAGTCATTTTTTCAAGAAAATCCTTTACTCTTTGGTTTAATTGACTATTTAACTCCTGGCATAAAGATATGACGAAATATATTCAAGTCTGTCCACCAAAATTTTTCTCAATGACCTCTTTGTCTTGACTTATCAGTTAACAGTGGATTTACTGTATTTGAATATATAGCATAATAATATATAATTTGATATATTTACAGTTTACAACAATAAGTTTAAAAATTACTTATACTTCAAAATACATAACATACTTGCAAAAATACATGCAATATTAAAGAACATCTGATAACACTTGTTTTTAAATTTTTACTACCTTACTTATTTTTTTTTTTAATTTAACTTTACTATATTTGAAAGATAAAAATTAGTTTACGTATTATATATTTTCACCTTATGTCTCGTTTTTGATACAACATAAAAAATCCTCAAAAAATATATATATATCTACAAATCAGTATGAAGCCACAACTAATGATCATAATGTATTAAAAATTTCATTTTAGTAAACTTGTTAATTTTGGAACATACTTCTAAATTTCTAGTTGCTTGATTGCAATGTAGCATCAAAAACGATCCAATGATTAACTTTCAGCTAGAACCTTTCAGGTTTAATCAATAATAATAATTATTTTTCTATTCAACTATTCATGAAATATAATATGGAAGATTTTAAGTACATAACAATTATTATCAAGTATATTTTTATAGTACATATAAAGATCAGCTTTTTATCAACAGTATATGCTGCATTTTATAGAATTCCTTCTTACAAAACACATTGATTTATTAAGTTTTATAGGGTTTTAAGATTGTAATTTTCCAAATCAGAACTGGGAATTAAATATAGACCTTTTGTTAAGTGGTTCAACAAAAGCCAACAATCTAAATCATGTTATGGAAATGATTGAAACTCTTCCATGTCAATACATAAGTGGTTCAAAAATAATTATAGGGTGATTCAAAAAGAGCGCCGGTTTTTAAACGGCTGGTAAATTTTTGTTTATCGGTTGGCAACATTGTTTGACCTCATTTCTATTTCGGAGAACATTCCGATTGACGATTCAGTTGTAGTTTCTCTTGTTCGCAGTGTAATACTCTCACAGTCTCTGTCTAACCATGGAGAAGTTTACTATTGCGCAACGAGTGTTAATCATCAAAACATTTTACCAGAGTGGAGAGAGTTATGCGGCTACTGTCAGGTGACTTCGCGGTACTCTAGGACGTAATGAAGCACCGAATGAATCAACAGTTTGCAGGCTCATGAAAAAGTTTTTTGAGACGGGTTCAACAGTCGACCTTAAAAGTTCTGGACGTCGTCGTTCTGGCCGAACTGAGCAGAACGTTGCGTTGGTTCGTGACAGTGTGGCTGTTAGCCCAGCAAAATCAATACGTCGCCGTTCTCAACAATTGGGTTTAAGATGTTCTTCTGTACGGAGAATTCTTCGGTACGATCTCCAATATCACCCGTATAAAATTCAGTTGACGCAACATTTGAAAGTGGCAGACCACCAGACTTGTTGACTGGGTATTGAGAAAACGGCAGGATGATGACACCTTCGCAAACAAAATCATTTTCAGTGATGAGGCGCACTTCCACTTAAACGGTTTTGTTAATAAACAGAACTGCCGTATGTGGGGTTTAGAAAACCCCACATACGGAAACTTGCCCCACATAGTCGAAACTTGTCGTGCAGTAATATCCAATTTCATGGACAGAGTTGATGCGTGCCAGCGCAGTAGAGGAGGACACATGCATGACATCATTTTTCATACATAAAATCGGAAGGTAAGATGAACTTGTTGATGTATTTATTTTCAGTTTTTCAATAAAATAAATCTCTTAATTTGATATATCAAAACCGGCGCTCTTTTTGAATCACCCTATATTATTGATAAACATCAATCATTCCTTTAAAAGTAGTAATATAGGGAAAATTTTTTATCGGTTATAAAAGAAGGAACACCAATTTCCTCATAAAATTTTTGATTTGAGAATTGGGAAGGGAGAAGCTAATGTTGCCAGAAAGGTTTCCACAAAGAGGAGGTTGCAAATTAAGAAAAATTACTGAATTTAATTTCTCCAAAATTCAGTTTCAATTAAACTACTGCTAGTATGTTTATATTCAGTTAAAAATATGTAATTTGTCTTATCGAGTTAATGTTATAGTTTGTATAATAATATTCTATCTTGAGTTAATGTAATTACACAAGTATGTTTACATACAGTCATGTTCTTGAAAATTTTCTTTGGATGGACTTACTGCCAGAGGGTACACCAACTCTTCAAGTGACAGTCAGAGCCGCCTGTAGATTTAAATATTTTTTCATTAAACCTTTGATTGCTGGAAGGGAAATTTTTGTTTGGAAGGTTGGTATCACTACTAGGGAAGGTGCTGTGCCATTCAGCAGGCAGTTAGAGTTGGTTTCCTGCGTGCGGTGTATGATATTTTAGATAGTTTTTTTTCTTTCATTGGACTGTGAAATGTCACATCAGAAAAGCATGCCAATATGAAATTCTATGTGTTGCTGGAGAAATCACCCGGAGACTCTTGAGATGCTGAAGAAAGCATACATAAATGATGCAAAGAAGAAAACAGCAGTTTACAAATGGCACAAGCATTTTCGTGACAGTCACACAACAATTAAACATGACGTTAAGACTGAGTGGCCTTCCACTCCTACCACAGATAAGAATGTTGAGCGCATTCGACAACTTGTCCGTGCAAACAGGCGACAACAGGGAAAAGATAACAAGATCCAGGATATTTTTTTTTTGGAATGATAAAGTCATCACAGTGGCTGAATCGTGAAGGGATATGTCTTTACATGGATACAGAAACCAAAGTAAGTATTCCTTTGATTTCATGGGTAGGAAAAGTACACTCTGTGCAAAGTCATGTGATGTACTACTATAACTTGTATAGAAAGTGAGTCATGATAATGCCTTTTGCATTTGGTTGAGCAGTGAGGAATGTAAGAGAAATCTGACAGTGCTGCCAACATCAACATTGAAACACTGTATTTTACTACCATGCAATTGCACAGTTTGTTAACCACATTGTAGCCTTTCAATTAATATATACTTCGTTGTGACTGACACTTTTTCCACTTAAACCCCATTTCCTTTAAAATGTTTCTTAATGTACAAAGTTTCCATCTAAAGTTTAGCCCTTCTTTTGAAATCGGTACTAATAACTTTTCACAAGTCAGCATCACTGTCTTATTGATATAACCGTTTCCTTTTTTTACCAGGTGTCAAAAAAACTGTAGATGAAGAATTATCTTCTCAATGTCTTTAAATTTCTTCTTTATATTTTGCATTGTGGATACAGAAACATCACAGTAGTTAGTTGCTCGCTCACGACTTTTGTTAAGAGGCATGGAAAGGTTTTTTGTTCAGCTTCAACAACTTCACAGCATTTTATTACATTGCACATAAGATTTCATTCAGCACTGTAAATAGTTCGACCACGTTTTTGAAAAACCGAAATTTCTGTTTACAATAAACAAACGGTAGTGGTCAGCGCAACTGCCTATTATGCCGGGGTCCCGGGTTCGATTCCCGATCAGGTCTGGCATTTTTTTTTTCTGTAAATCACCACATATCATAACCTACGCACAAGCCCAAGGCTTATGTAGGCATCATCACTCAATAAAAAAAAAAAAACTAATATTCGTACAGTTAACCTACAAAAGGTTCCACGATTTACTCTATGTCCTCAAAGTATAATTTACGTTATTGTGGTGGCGAACTGATACCAAAGCAATCGCGCATGCGCACTGATGCTTTCCCCCTTTATCCCTCATTAAAACCAAAGGCAAACTCGTGACTCAAGTAACTATTATGGATAGTTCCTTCACAAAACATGTTGTGAAGGATGACTATGATAAATGTACTTTCGCCAAACAAGTTATAGACGTTAACATATTACAAAATCACATGTTTTTTACTTCCACAATCAAGCAGAAATATTGTTTAAAATGGAATTTGAAACTAAGCAGGTTAGTTTAGAAACTTAATGATTAGTTTTGAATCACAATAACTTCGCTGTCAAAGTTATCATCAAAATAGGCACTTGTGACCAAAAAACAAACAATATAATATAAATGGCATTTCAGTTACATAAATAGATTTACAAATGCAACATAGACCATAATTTAGCTGTATATAGCTTGTCTACTTGCCTGTTGTCTCTTTGCATGAAACAAAGGACATCTGAAAATTAAGACTCCTGGAAAAGAATATGCAATTTCAACATTCAATTATAAACTGTATCTGAATCAGAGTAAACTGACTGTACACCAAAACCAGGAGGAAGGATAAAGTGCAGTATCTGTGTACATCAATTGCACACGGACCACAAGCCAGTAGACAAGCTTTACCTACTGAAATTAAAAAGTAATTCATGTTCGTACTCTACAGTAACTTACTTTATTCTATATCTATAAAATGTTCTAGAACTTCTATAATCCAAAAAAAAAGTATATATATATATTTTCTATTCTATTTAACCATAGATATAAGATAATTTAAGGTCGGACCATTGCTTGAAACTCTTTTTTACCAATATAATCTATTCTGCATTTAATATTGTTGTACCTATTCTCTGTACAACTGACTGAACCAATTTTTAAAAAGCTTCACTTTCTTGAGGCAAGAAACACATATTTATTACATTTTTTTAGAAAAAACCAAAGATAGTATTGTGTAAAGTGGTTTCAATTCTAAGCAGAGGAACGAATCATTTCTATGCTGCCTCTATAGTACATTCGGCTGGCCTGTTGGCGTAGTGGTTAACGCAACTGGCTTCTACGCCGGGGTCCCGGGTTTGATTTCTGGGCAGGTAAGGTATTTTTTCATCACTCATTTTCATATATCATCATCCTCCCCCGTCTGCATTAGCAGATATTGCAAAACAGTCGGACATAAAAAAAATTGTTTAGTCAGTGCTCGGTCAGTATATTAACCAAGACCTTGACGAATTATGTTTTTTTTTGTAGTATAATAAGTATTGTAATCCCATGGTCATCTGATGCACACTCCTTATGTTCCATACAGAGGCACAGTAACAAGTGTGCCTTGTTACCGAGTCTCTGTACCAATCATTCGGCATCGACAACGAATAACCGTTCCACTCTTGCCAATATTTCATTCCCTGGCACTTCAAGTTCATACCTAATTTCTTCTATGGTCATGAAATCAATACCCTACTAAAGATCTTATATATATATATATATATATATATATATAATATTAGCAGCTTCTATTCTTGACATCTGCTAAGCAGTTACAGTCCAACTATCTGAACCATACATTGAAACTGGCAGAACAAAAGTGTGGTAAAAATTTAAAACAGTTCCTTTCACTTTCTCAAAGTGTGCGCATACATAAAATAAACAAAAAATGTATACATTAAAAAACTGATCTGAAACCATTAGCGTAAGAAATTAGTTTTTAACTAGTATAAAATGTATTTAAAAACTATTTTCTGGCAACCAGCAAAATGACACTAATGCTTGCACTAGTTGCTAGTGGAGAAAAGCTTACACTGTCATACCAATTAAAAGTATGTAGCATTGCTGGGGGAAGCACCAAATGGATTCCAATGGATAAATACAGTCAGCAGATTAATTTTATAATTTGTTAAACAATAATAGATGAATATGAACTGTACCCACCTTTCTGCTGGCATCCCTAGGAGACCAAATGCGACTTAAAACTGTTCTTAAAGCCCTTACCAGTGTATTTTATTTTTTCAATACTCACATGTACGTTTACATAGAAAATACAGTACAACTATATTCTAAGACTGATTCCCAGTTAATAAATATACTAATTATATTTTACACACTGCAATAATTTGTTTTACTGTTTATTTTAAAACTCTCATAAATAAAAGTAAACAGAGTAAAATATCCAGTAAAGCGTAGAAAATCCGAACGGCCCTATTGGTTTACACACACATGTGGCATTAAGTGTGAATTGTCAGGGTATACAATCATCTAATTGCAAATATGTGAGGAGCCTGATAAATTTTCTCTTTTTCAGATCGGCATGTCAAGACTTGAAAAAACAGCCAGAAAGTACCCATACACAGGTTCTACTGAAAAGGATCAAAGATCTGGTTGCAAAAAGAGAACTACTGCGTTAATTCAACCTAGAATAGTGATTTTTTCAACATAATTCTAAAATACAATAAATTAGTTTACTTTGCTGTTTACTTGTGATTTTCAGTAACTACAGTATTCAATTTTTTTTTTGTGATTCAGAATATATTTTATTAGGGGGCAGCTCTCTGTAGTTAAATAAACTCTAACAGAAGTACACTTTTATTTCCATATTATTACCTATCAATGTTAAGAAAGCGTAATCACATGATGCGTAGTAGTTCATTTTACGTGTTGTTCCCCTAGGTTATAGTATAATAGAGAGGTAATGTTGGGTCTCCGGCACACGGCCCTCCCTTCTTCCACGGAAAAGAAACCAGTCCCTCTGTGCACTCACACTATTTACTTGTGTTGTGGTCTACATTTTGACAGTTTTCATAAAAAAATTTCCAATACTATTCGCTGATTCTTAAACAGTATTTTTCAATACGCTTCATCGTTTTTTAAATAGTATTCGCAATGCCTCAGCCAAGATCGAACTGCAGATTAGAAGAAACTGCAGAAAAGTCAAACTAAATGTGTAATTATGAATGTTTACAAAAAGATTACTGAAGAAAATCCAGAAATGTTATGATAAGAAATTCAAGCTCATGTGGCGTGGCTGACCTTTGCAGCATGTCCATCCATATAGTGTGAAAAATTATAACAGTAGCAAATAAACTGAATGAAAATGAAAATTTCAGTACACAGGGAAAATCTCGCAAAAAATTGAAGAAGAAAGTTAATTGATAACTTTCAAAGATGTGCGTTAAGAAATATTGAGTACAATTTCCACATAGAACATTAGAACCATTAAATTACAAATGTGCATACCTACTCCTTGCTACATTTCCTTTGTAATTAGATAAATAAAATAAAAAAATACAAATACAAAAAATGTAATATACTATAAAAAATAAAAAATTGTTTACTATTGGTAAACCAAACAAGATTAGTTGCTACACATGCTTTCATGAGCGTAGTGTATTGGTGAATGCAAGCATGTGTACATGAATATGTGAACATTCACTACAGCAACCTAACCACACTCTGCATGTTCACTGCCGTTTCTTAACATTGATGGGTAATACACAATTTCAATAAAACATTAAGTATAGAGTATAAATTTTTATTTGCTCTTGTTTTAGAATAATACGCAAGAGCAATCTATAATTATTCAAAGGTTGTTAAAAAATCTGTGCTGTCTATGGTTCCAGTTAGTTTGAATTTTTGACGCTCTACTGTAATTAATTAATACAAATTTTTAGAATAAAAAAAATGTATTGAAAGAGGTATACAGTAACAGTCCAAACTGGCTGCTGGATACCTGCAAGTTTGTTAAGCATATAAACAATAAAAATGTTATCACTTAAATGCACAATTAAAATATAATGAAATGACATTGAGCAATATAAAAAAATAACAGTTAGCCTAAAACTGTTCAACTATTCTTATTTTTTTAGAGGTATCAAACAACCTTAAGATAATAATTATGTAGCATTCAAAACTTGTGACTGGATATAGTTTCCACAGTGTAACAACTGTCACCAATAAGAAAGATAATACTTTATCTACTGGAGGGCACCATATAACAAAGGAAGACATCAATTTTTTAATAACTACTGTTAGATAGTTTGTACAGCAACCATCAGATTATTAACTTACCTGTAATACGAATAAGTTTTTAAGCACCTAAGTTTATTAAATTTTACATAATTTTCTAGCTTATCCACCACCATTGGTCACTCACTATATGAAACTAAAGTATAAAAATCTGGTATGAAACACTTACACAACTTTCTCTTGCACATGCAAATAATGAACAATATAACGTAACATTGGTAATAAAACATTAGAAATAAACAAAAAACTAACCTTATTTTAATCACGAATGAATGATGCAAAATGAAAAAAATCAACCTCACTTTGGCTTAGAAATACGGAAAATCACTCTTTCGCGCTAAACTAGGCTCTGTAGAGAAAAATGCTCTGAATAAAAGTTGTAAATTTCTTAATTTCCTATAAATTTTATTATATACACTTTTGTCATAAAATGCATACTAAGGCAGAAATCATAAAAAATCAATTTTTTTTACACATTTTTGTGAAAAAAAGAGCATGAAAATAGCATATTTTCATACATTACAAAAAATCATTTCATCCTTCACCGCCTGCATTAACAGTAATTGGAGAACAGTCGGATATTAACACTTATATGGAAACATTGGTCTCACAGGCACTAAGGGTGATTTGTTTACATAATACTGGGTTCCCTGAGCTAGGGTTGGTGCTGACCGTCATAATAGCTTCCTCCCTCATTCCTATCTACTTCATAGTGAAATATGGTTCAGTTCACGTGAATCGTTGCGGAAGTGTAAATCGTTCTTAAAAATCATACCGGTCTGTGATACCGCGTGTTTCTTTTTGTGTATTTCATGTAGCGGTCTGTGGAACCGTGTGTTTCCCTTACTGTATTTAACGGTCTGTAAGACGGGTGTTTCCTTTACGGGTTTATATTTTAATTATTTGTATATATTTTAATTATTTAATTGTAAATTTGTGAAATGGCTCGACCACTTAGTACAAGCGATCCCGACTATGGTGACAGAATTCGTAGATTATTGGAAAATGATGACAGTGACTCGGAAGGTTCTATTTGTGATGAAATTGATGACTCGGATGTATCACTTGCAAGAAAGCTATTTGCCTAGAATGCAGTAGAAAACTGTGTCTTGATTGTACAAAAAACAAATGTCAGTAAAAAAATCCCTAATATATAAGTAGTCACTTTTGAGTTATGTTTCTTTTATACAAATGTTTGCTCTTTTAAATTTAAGTATGTGATTACATATGTATTAAAATAATACATTTAACCTGAGTGAAAAAAGCATTATAAGTATGTTATCAATTTTAAAAATTAAGTCGTTAACACCATAAATAATTTGGCTTTTTCTTTTATTTAAACAATTGTTTTTCGATAACCAGATCTCATACCAATGTCAATTCAATCATTATACTATAGTAAAATAATATAATTTTTGTTAAACAGATCTAGTTGAGTTTCTTTGCCTTTGATTCCCAAAAAAATTGCCAAAAATGAAATGGCGGTCTGTCAGACCGGGTGTTTCTATTAACGTTATAAAAACATGTTTCCATATAAGTGTTAAACCAAAAACTTATATTTTTTTTCTTTTATATGACTGGTATAATTTGATATAATATAATCACATTTCAGTTCTTTTCCGTACTCATTAGATCTTATTGAAAATTACATCTAGTCATACAAATATAAAACACCAAAAGATGTGTATGTAGATAATAAGGAACAAGGGAGCTGACAAAGTCAACAAAATTTGTATTATCTATTATATAAAAGGACAACCATGTCCAGGGTGATTCATTTATAGATCAACGCACAGCCGAAACTACTGACGCTACAGACTTGAATTTTGGATGTTAGCTTTCTTATGTTGTGTAAGCGCGCACTAAGAAAGGATTTTTCAAAATTTTGATTTTAAAGGGCAGAAATAGCAAAAATTCCCCCCACTGATGCGAGTGAGAAGAATCAACGCGAAGCGCTACGCTTACTGCTGGTTCTCCAACACACATTTACCCCCTCCATAGGCATATTCCATAGCATCCAGTATTACAACGTAAACAGCAGATCAATTACAAAACTATAGCTATTTTCCCAGAAGTTGAATTGACTTCAACACCGATTTTAATCTATGTTTTACTTTTGTCACTCCGTATGTTGTACTGTACATAGAGTTTAATCTTTTAACCTAACACTGGATTTACATTTTAGACAGAATTAATTCCAGAATTGTTGTAATTAGCATAATAAGTGTTATGTTTTTTTATGTTTTATAGTATTATTACTTATTATGCAAGATACGAATGTTATTGCTTAAGTCACACAATGTATTTGACTGACATTGTAAAAATGATTTTTGCAACCGAACAATTAAAATTTAATTTAAAAAAAATTTGTCTCAACCAATTCAGTAAAGTGCATAGGATAAAGTTATTTTCTTAAATCTAACTTAAGTTTAAATAAAACAACAGTTATTTATGTAAATTCAGGAAATATGCTAATCTCTCTCTTTTTAATTTTTTCACCATAAGGGTCGATTAACACACATCCGTCACGTCACGTCTCAGTTCTGTCATTCCGAGAAGTATCAGTCACAGAAAAATATTCTTTCTTGAAAAATTAATGACATTGTCTACACTGAGCACCGGCACCGTCCCGAATCCGGTGCGTCAGTCTTGTCGCCGTCACCGAACCGTCAAAACGATATTTTTTTTCTCGACGATATTTTGTTTTTTACGGACGTGTTTGTCTCTGTAAAATGACTGAATGGAGTTTGACGGAAGGAAAACTGACGTACATGTTGTGTGAATACTGTCATCATTTTTGACTTCGAGTGGCCGTGCCGGTTCCGTTTCGGAATGGTGACGCGATTGATGTGTGTGAATTGTTCTTTATACGTAATTCCAAAAAAATTATATTTGTGACTTAGCAAATAGGTTATTAGCAGATTATAAATCAGTTATTAGCAAATTAAAATACAGAATCATAGCCTTAAAATTGCATGGGCGAAGCCACGACGGGGCGCTATCTATTATATAAAAAGAGATGTCCTGATTTATAGACCATTTTAAGTTTTCTAAACTGTTGTTAAGAAAGGATTTTGCAAAATTTTTATTTTAAATGGTACAATTCGCAAAAATACCTTCCCATAGAAATACAGAGAGTATACTTAAACAGCTGATTCTTTGTTTACGTTTGCGTGGGCGAAGCCACGCGGGACCCGCTAGTATAATATAGTTTTCTAATTCTATTGCAATTTATTAGTTTTTTCCAAGTTCTTTAAACCGCGTATCAGACACTTCTGTTTACTATCCTTACAATCAGTCTTTATTTTATGATTATCACCATGAATCATTCATATTTCTTGTACAGTTAATTCCATGTAATCTGAACTGTTTTAACCTACTATCTTTGGCTCATTATTTTGTATAGGATCTTTATCATGAATTCCTCAGCTTACAACAACTTTAATTACTATAATATATGCGAATTACAAATAATAAACAACATAACACGTTTTGTTAACGTAATTAAAAATTATAAATTATCCTGTCGGATTCTTTGTTTAGTAGTACCAATCGCAATCACGGCTACCCAGTATGTGGGAATTGTTACTGTAGTGACCAATGATGAATTGAATTAAAAAAAAAGACGCATTTTAAGTTATTAAAATGTTTCTCATTTGGTTAAAAATTAATCTCAAATGTTGGCAAACTGTAAATTGTGATATTTATCACCTGTGGAAACATATGTTACTTAAAAATATTTGTAATTAACTAGGTCTATAATGCGTTTCACGGTTGATGAGCTCTCCTGTTCCACGTGTTTCAACCAATCAGAACGTTTGCCAGCATTGTCAGATTGTACGAATGTTTCAGCATGACAAAAAATACACACGCATGCGTATAAGAGCCGCAGTAGTTCACTCGTGACTTACATCTCATACTGAACACATCGATTATAGAGAGCGTTAACTTGCAATACTTTATAATATAATCAGCTGATTATGTCATAGATTATAATTGTTATTGAAAGACCAAAAAAAAAAATGGCTGACAAAATATATAACAAAGCTACGAGAGCAAATATAGGCAGCGTTGCTGGCAAGTCACTGGCTAGCTATGAATTGGGTAGGGGGCAATGCGTACGTTCAGAGCTCATCAGCCCTGAAAAATAGTATATGTATTATATAATTACTTAATATATAATTCACCATAACAACAATAATTTTTTTGTTACAGATATACATTGTACCAAAATAAATATCTTTAATAAATCATGAAAATATTAATACACGACATAAGAAAATGTTTATGTGCATTATAAAAGTGAACACTTTCATAAACAACCCCAGTAAAAATTAAAAAATATTTTCGCTACAATAAAATTAAAATAATTGATATTGGATTATAAACTACTGTAATTACATGAAAACAGCTTTAATATCTTGATTTTTATTGATATTTAATGAAAATAAATAAATCATTTGTAAGCCCCTAACTATCTTCAAAGATATATATTATTGAAAATTATACTTAATAAAGATTACAAAATTATTTTACTCAAGCAAAGACTAAGTTGAAAACTACTGCATTATATATGAGTGGACCATCTCATTCAAAATTTATAACTCAATTTAAAAAAATGTTCAAGCAATTGAGTCAAGCCATAGTATCATGTTATAATGTTTACTACATAAGTTTAGTTTCAGTCTGCCGAATAGTTAAGACTGTTAAAACAAAACTTGATTATAAAAATTACAATACAATGACAGATTGAACTGGTTTGAATGACCAATGAAGTACAAAAATTAACAACCAGTCTTAAATATCACAAACATAATACTTTAAGAGTATGGTTGAAACAAATATGTTTACATCAGATCATATAAATTGTTTTCACTGAATATATACAAGGTGTCCAATAAGTAGGGTGCCAAACTTTGGGAGATGATTCAGTACCTTAAAATAAACAAAAAGTTTTATATGAACTAACCTATTATCTCACTTCATATAGAGAGTGTCTGCCATTTTGTGTTTTCTAAAGAAAAATTATTTTCTTAGGAACGGCTGAAGATATTTTAATCCAATTTGGTATGGATGTACAAGTACTTATGTTGCAAAGATGAAATTTATCTAATTGCTTTTAATATGCTAAATTTCAAAATGGTGGATGTTCAAACTTTTTAAATCAAAATATCTCAGCAATCATGCTGTTTATTGATTTTACGTTTATTACAAAAAAATTACGCATTTTTTGGTGAAAACAATAACACCTTTGTTCAAATACAATTACAAATATCTGAGTTATACAAATACCTGTTTTCACCTCTTCAGATAACCCAGGATTACACAGAATTAATTACAGTATTTCTAAAACAAAATGCCCTGGCTTATCTGAAGGGGTGAAAACAGGCAAAAAGATTTAAGATTACATTTTCCGCTCTAACTCAGTTATTTGTGATTGTATTTGAACAAAGGTGTTATTCTTTTCACCAAAAAATGCATAAAATGTTTTATAATAAATGTAAAATCAATAAACAGCATGGTTGCTGAGATATTTTGATTTAAAAAGTTTGAATGTCCACCATTTTGAAATTTAGCATATTAAAAGCAATTAGATAAATTTAATCTTTGCAACATAAGTGCTTCTACATGCATACCAAATTGGATTAAAATATCTCCAGCCGTTCCTAAGTAAATAATTTTTCTTTAAAAAACACAAAATGGCAGATACTGTATATGAAGCGAGATAAGAAGTTAGTTCAAATCAAACTTTTTATTTATTTTAAGGTACTGAATCATCTCCCAAAGTTTGGCACCTACTTAGTGGACACCTTGTATATAAGGTATCATGAAACATTACACGTTCTGTGTACTGACACAATTGAGAAATAATAAACTAGACAAACTTTACAATTTAAATATAACAATAAAAAAATAATATCAGTCAATATTTTATCTACGATAAATAAAATAAAATCGTATATGTAAGTAAATAATTACAATAACTGTCAACTGATTCTAAAGAAACTTAAAATTCATATAAATACCTGAACAGGAGATAATAATGAAAATAATGATGATAATACAAGTAGTCACCAGTTAGATTACATGAGGGATGTCATTTTTAAATGTAACATTAAAGTTTCTTATAAGGATAATTAAAAAAATAACTTTTGATTAATTAGAAGAAAGATAGTAAATATAAATAAGTTACATATCAAATTAAAATTTGTATCAATGTTTATTTATTCCTTTTTAGAAATGCGAGCTGAGCAGAGCATCTTGCACGAATGGAGTCGGATAGATTGCCCAAAGTGGTTACCGAACGGTAACCACTATTCCAAAAAGAAGAGTTACACCAAAGTTAAGGTGGAGAGATGACCTGAATTTTTTTGCAAGTAGTTAGTGGTGAAGATCCGTGCAGAACAGGTGTATGTGGGATAAGTTTGGAAAGGGCTATGTCCAGAAGAGGGTCTAGTTCAGTGCATTAAACAAGTAAAATACCGCCTCCATAGCGTAGTGGGTAGCGCATTGGCCTACCACATGAAGGTCCGAAGTTCAATTCCCGGCCAGGGTCTGGAAATTTTCACGTGTCAAATCTCACAGTTAATGTTACATAATACACCATAGTCGCTAATAACCAAGCAGTTCATGAGACATGGATTAAACTAATCTACAAACAAATGTTTGAAAGACATCCTGCCAACCATTTAATATAAATTACAGTAGAAATGAAATGAATCTTTACCTTACCTTTGGTTGCCTTTTTAGTTTAAAAAAACTTACGCGCGTTTTTTCAGAGCAATTTAAGTTTTTTAAACTAAACAGGCAACCATAGGTAAGGTAATGATAAATCTTATACTGTATTTTAAACTGATTAATTGTATGAACAATCAACGTAATTTAGTATGGTGTTTTTTTGTAAAAATGGTATTTTTTGTTTTCGTTATATTTATTTTTTAAAATAAAGGCTTATTATTATTATTTGTAGAAATGTGGGGCCACTGAATGACCCCAAGCCATTTGGTCATATCATCTTTGAAAGTTTCATTTCCTAGTGTGCAATATACTACTGGAATCTTCTATGTCTTCATCAACCCATCACCATCCATAGTGATTAGTGTATTGGTCATTGCACCTGCGGCCTCGAGTTGAATTCTTAGTCAAGTCTGGCATCTTTTTATTACTTATTTTCATCATCTCCATTAACCTTAATGTGTACAACAATAAAAATTTTAAAAAAATATCCGGTGTTGGCCACAGGCCGTCCCTATTTGCATCCACAATTCCTTATTCTGCGTCTTTTCTGCCCAGTTAAATCCTGCCACTAGTTTTAAGTCATCTCTCCACCATGTTTGTAGATGACCTCTACCTCTCCTTCCCAGCTTGGGTTTCCACTGCTATTCTAGTTTCTTTAATCATTTGTCTCATGGTGTGTCAAGCTTATTGCTATTTCAGTGATTCCATGTACTACCAGGACCATACACAATAGAAAAATATGGTAGTAGATCATCCAAAGTATGGCCTACGAGTGGGCTAGTTCAGAATACTTTGTGTGGTTACTTGAGTTAAATGACTGTGCCCAAAAATTTACATATTTACACGGTTTCCCCACTGTCAGTAATGAACTCAACTCTTAAGTTTACTGGCAAAGAGTCTGACTAAATTTGTCAAAACAAAATGCAACAAATCTTATAAGCTCAAAAATTATTATAATAAACAAGTAAAATAGAAAAATTATGAAATGACATTGGAATTTTCTCAAATGAACAAATAAATCTCCAAATACAAGTAATCAAATTAGAGAAGGAATGCTATAAATGGTGACCACAGTAACTTAATGTATGGCACTACAATTCTGTAATGAAATGTCTTCATGAAAAATAAAAAGATGAAAAATAAATGAAAATGAATAAAAAAAATAAAAGAAAACCTGAGGATATTTTATTCTAACAAAATAAATTAAACTAAGGACAAATAAACACTCTATACCTATTTACAGATTATAAACATCTTTGCACACTTAATACTACATGACTGACATAAAAAAATTAAGAAAAAAGACTATGACAAAACGGGTAACAAACGTACATATGTAAATAAAAAACTAATGGCACGAAAGTGACTGAATTAAGTATTATATTAAATTCATGGAGGACAATGTCGTAAATATTCAGAATCAAAATAAATAACTGTGATAGTTATATCATCTCTGAATAATCGTACGACTTCTTGCGGCATTGAAAGTAACTGTGCAATTTTTGAATGTTCGATACCGTATTCGGTTCCACCAAGTGCATGGCGTAACAAATGAGTGGCAGCGTTACGATCTTGTGGTTTCCTCTGTAACCCATGTTGTCTTTGTACTAACATACTATTTATATCGGACAAACGCATTTCTTTTCTTGGCAGTCTTAAAGGACTTAAAGTTACTTTACCACTCATATGTTCACCAACTAATCGTACTACCTGAAAATTAAGAAATTTTTTTAATAAATTATCTCTTAATTAAATATACCACATATTACATTACTACATTAATTATATTTAAATACAGTAGTATCTGTTTATATAATACTAATACGATTTTCTGCTTAAAATGCAGTTTTCGTGAAGACCCTTGATTAATAAGGTAAAACACGTGTATATTTTTCTGCTTAATACGCATTCAATCCCGCCTAATACGCGCTCAAAATTGACGATTATTTTTAAAATAAGTTATGGAAATTTTGTCATTAGTTACAGTATTTACGTACATATGTATTAGCGGTGTTTTTTTTTTTTTTTTTAATTAAACTTGATGTTTAAAAAAAGGTATGTCTACTTATGTAATTTATTTACATATAAACTATATGTAAATTATTGTTATTAATATTTTCTCACAAAATGCAGAATATTAAAACATTAACACTTTTCTGCCTCCAATAATGATTTCTTTAAAAAGCACTCTCCTAAGATTGTCTTAGCTGCTTTTCCGCTACGATGCTAATTTGTGTCAGACCCATGAAAATCGTATTAAGTGGATTATACTGTATTATTTAAAAAATAAGAAAATAATCTAATTTTGAAGAATAATTGGCACAGCTGTTGATTGTGTCAAAATGACCACATATTTTAATAATGTTGTACTCTTAAGGATGTAATGAACTATCATTTTATAAATGGTGCCATTTCATATGACTTGTAAACCAGCTCACACCACTTGGCAGGAATAATACTGCTACTAACCATCTTGCATTAAATTTTTAGTTAGTTTTTTGGCCTAATTTTTGTTGCAGTTTTATCTGGAAATTTGAGTAAACTGCCTTGAACTAGATTTATCACAAGAAAATCCTATTACCTACTTACATTCAAAATTTATTTGTTTATTATACTACATTAATTAATGATTTAATCAAAATATATTATTATCTATGTATGCTATTATATTTACCAATAGGTTTCTATATTGTATTGATAAAAATGCATAAAAAGAAATTGGCATGTATTAACAGTATATTAACAATCATTCACCAGAAATATGATGATTGAATGACTCATTTCCTCGTCTATTTTTCTTTCGAGCACTGTATTATAGGTCCCTGATGTAAGGAATGCAAGGTGGTTTGTTCTAGATTTCCACCAAAGATTTTTCAGAAAACATTGACTTCTTTTTAAAAAAATAATTAAAAATAACACAACACTCATAAATACCCGGAGTGGTTTTTTTTTGGATGAAGCACTCATAAGGATTTGAGTTGCTGTCAAGTGAAAATTTTTGGCCAAGGTCAACCAGTTTCTTCTACTGTCATTCTTTGCATTGGCGACCAATAGGTATAACTTGTGACAATTACAGACAGCTCCAACTCAAGCCGTATAAAATGGGATCATTTACACCAAATCTGATAATAAAGAAGTCACGTTAGACCTTTTTACATGTTTCTATCACTTTTTATAATAATTAACTCCTCAATGAAGGAAAAATTTGACGCAGGAATAAAAATTCAAGGAGAAACAATTAAAATGCTGAGATTCGCCGATGATATAGTAGCCGAGACAAAGAAAGAACTAGAGGATATCTTAAATGAAATGGACGAAATCATGAGAAAGGATTACTTCATGAAAATTAATAAGAACAAAACGAAAGTGTTGTGCAGCAGCAAGAGTGGTTTAGATGAGATGGGAAATTTAAAAGTAGGCAGCAAAAACGTACAGGAAGTCGGGAAATTCTGGTATCTAGGGAGTAAAATAACAAAGGATGGTAGAAGCACAAGTGATATCAGAAGTAGAATTGCTCAAGCAAAGAAAAGCCTTTAAAATGAAAAACAGGTTACTGACTACAAACATTGACTTACAGATTAGGAAAAATTTTGTAAAACACTATGTTTGGAGTGTAGCATTATACGGGAGTGAACATGGGTGATAGGGGGTGTAGAAAGAAAAATTATAGAAGCTTCTGAAATGTGTATTTATAGGAAAATGTTAAAGATTAGGTGGGTGGAATAAATAAGTAATTTAGAGGTTCTTAGGCAAGTGGATGAAAAAATAAGTATATGGAACATCTTACCAGAAGAAGGGATAGGCTAGTGGGGCATATCTTAAGACATCCAGGTATTGGGCTATCAATAATGGAGGGTAATATTGAGGGAGTGAATTGTAGAGGGAGGCAAAGGTAAGAATATAAAGAAAATTACAAAAGATGTAGGGGGTTACAGTCAGATATGAAACGACTTGCGCAAAATAGAAACAGCTTGGAGAATCGCATCCAAACCAGTCGAGAGACTGATGACAAAAAAAATACTCCTCAATAAAACATAAAAATATTTAATGGATTATCTGGGTTTGGAATCAAAATAATATTATCTTATGATATTATTACTTACTTCTTACAAAGAAATAGTTTCAAAAACTATCCTTTATCTGTAATTATTGATATGTAATACATACACACGGATATTGTGAACACTCAATGCTGAAAAAAATGTTATTAAATACGGTTCTCCTTTACAACGGATAAAAAAGTGAATCAATTTTCATTGGTACCCACAGAATTTAGTGGACAATAGAATTGAGACTATGAATACAATATGTACTGTGTTGCATACGCCACGTTAGATTTTGACGACAATATGATAAACGTTTAGAAATAGCAAAAGACCACCCCATTTTGGATCAGAATACTAAATTTTTCACTCCAATAATTTATACAGTAAATAAACAATATCTAGTGGTGTAGTGGTGTTACTCAACTTAATGCTCTCATTCTAAGAAATATCGTATTATTATCATAAAACATTGAACAATAATATTCACTGGCAATATTATTAATTTAAGTTTAACATAAGTCTTACTGTCTTCTGTGTTGCATATGAAGGTCATTCCGTGCTTATCTTTTTTCTTATAAACAAAACTTGTCATACAGGAATAACTTTTTTTTAAATAATAAACTTGTAAAAACCATTTATGATGAATGTCAGAATGTCATTACTTAAAAAGTAGTTTTTACAAAGAAATAACTAATTGCAAAAAATAATATAACTAAGATTGTCATCAAACCAACAAGAATATGTGTTTTACTTATATGTTAACACTAAAATAATTATAATTTAATCTTATATGTTCAAGTTTTTAAAATTTTTTTCAAAAAATTTGATAGAAATGTAAGCAAAAAATAAAACAGACGAAATGTTCTTCATTTCACGTGAAATTTATTATTTTCTACACATATTCACCTGTTCAATACACCTGCTGATTGTTAATTTCTTAGAATCCTCGTGTGGCTAGTACTAATGATCATGGCCATTGTAATGATTTTACTTTTTCTTTAGTATATATGAGGCGTGCCAATTAGGTTCTGAAAATTTTATTACTCGAGAATCGGCAACACTGTATCATTCGTAAACATATGACTGGAAATATGAGACTTTCCTTTTGTTGTAGTTGAAGTTTGAAGTCGATAGCACGTTTGGTTTATGTTTTATGCGTGTTTTTCAAAAATAACTTTTTTAGTGGCGTTGCGAAAATGAGTGACAAGCGAGGTTAGCAAGGATTTGTTGTCCCGCATTCAAAGCGATGGGAGAAATTGGATGATTTGGGCAGTCACTGGAGATAAGACCTGGATAACTGAATATGACCCCGAGACCCGAGTAAACAAAGTCAGCAGTGGGTGGAAAAGGATGGGAAGCGGCCAATGAAAGCGAGAATGTCCAAGTCGCGACTGAAGGCAATGTTGAGTTTTTTCGATATCCGCTGCATCATTCATCATATGTTCCAGGCAACCAAATAATGACTGGACAGCTCTATGTTGGCGTCCTTCAGCGGCAGCAAGCACACATTTTACGTGTGCGGCCCGAACTCGCACCACGACAACGCACTAGCCCATTCGTCGTTCATTTTGCAAGAGTTTTGGTGAAAAAAGGCATTCCAATGTTGCCACCCCCACCCTATAGCCCTGATGTCGCCACCTGCGACTTCTTCTTATTCCCCAAGATGAAGTCGTACCTGAAGGGAACTCATCATGGCAGCACACAAGAGGTCAAGGAAGCTGTAACCACTATGATGAATGGAATGACTTTGGAGGATTACCAAGGGTGCATCCAATCGTGGGAGCAACATTGGAATCGTTGGGTAGATTTAGAGGGAGACTATTGCGAAGCTCAATAATAAAATTTTGCTCATAACTTGATTTGCTAGTGTTTTATTGACAAATTCCTGGAACTTAAGCTACACCTTGTAGTATGCTGCAATCACTGTGCAGTTAGTTTTTTAAAACTAAGGGTATACAACATTAAATAACTAATTTGCAGCAAAATGTGAAATTTCTTATAAAACTAATAGTCGATCACTCATAATAATGAAAGTAAAAAAAGAAAAAAGGGGAAACACATTCACAAAATTATGTTAGGCTTACAAAATAATATAAATGTGAAAATATATGTACGAGGCGTGTTTTTTAAGTAAGTACCGTTTTGGAATTAAAAAAAGACGTGCAAAGATATCGCAATAATTTTATTTTTACATGAAAGCCTGTACCTTAATCTATTTTTCTACATAATTTCCGTGAATATTGAGGCACTTGTCATAACGTGGCACCAGTTTTTGAATACCCTCCTAATAAAATTCTGCCGCCTGATTTGTTAACCACTGCATCACAAATGTTGAGCGGCATTGACTTTCCTTGAGCGGTACCACAATGAAGGTGAAGATTTTTTAGACCAAATTGTTACTGGTGATGAAACATGGGTGGCCTACGTCGCACCAGAATCGAAACAATAATCCATGGAATGGCGACATTCATCATCACCCAAAAGAGTGAAGTTTAAGCAAACAATTTCTGCCCGGAAAATCATGTGCACAGTTTTTTGGGACAGAAAAGGAGTATTGCTAGTGGAGTTTCTGCCTCGTAATGAGACAATCAATGCAGCGTCTTAGTGTGAGACATTGAAAAATCTGCGTCGTGCAATCCAGAACAAAAGACGTGGCAAGTTGAGTAAGGGTATCGTTTTGCTGCATGACAATGCCCGTCCACATGTGGCTAATCAGACCAAAGATCTCATCAAATCATTTAAATGGGAAACTCTAGATCATCCTCCATACAGCCCTGATTTGGCGCCCAGCGACTACCATTTGTTCCTGCACTTGAAGAAACACCTGGGCGGTCGGCGTCTTCAAGACGATAACGAAGTCAAAACATTTGTGATGCAGTGGTTAACAAATCAGGCGGCAGAATTTTATCAGATGGGTATTCAAAAACTGGTGCCACGTTATGACAAGTGCCTCAATATTCACGGAAATTATGTAGAAAAGTAGATTAAGGTACAGGCTTTCATGTAAAAATAAAATTATTGCGATATCTTTGCACGTCTTTTTTTAATTCCAAAACGGTACTTACTTAAAAAACACGCCTCGTATAAAACAATAGAGATAAACTACAAAAATATGTCATTCACTCAAACAATATGCAGTTCAATATAGTGTAAAGGAATGGATAACAAATGTAGAAAAAAGAGACATAGACATAATGTTTACAAAATAAATAAATATTGGCTCATTTATTTATATTGTTTAGTTAATTAAATTTATCATACTTTCAGATTGTAGTTTATTTTGTAATTAATTAATTACATGGTTTTAAGAGACTAGTCATTGACAACTCTTGTATTGTAATCTCAACTGTACTGTATTACTAGATGAAATAACAGAAAAATACCCTAAGACATAGCGTTTAGCCACAGGTTGATAGGTCAATTTCCTCCTTAAAGTAATTTATAGTGTAAATTACCTTAAATTTTTAGAAAAATGTGCATATACGAGGGTCACTATTTATATTTTGAGTCTTGGCAGTACTGATTGTTGCTGGGTATCAGTTGATGTTTTTATTTGAAAGTTTAACATTTTTAACAATAACCTACACCAGATATACTGTAAACAAAGCATTGTTTTGTGTCGTTTGCAGCCATTTAAAAAGATTGTGTCAGTCAAAAAATGGAATTGAATCGTGAAAACTTTCGTGCAATGATTTATTACGATTTCCGACGTGGATTAACTAGACAACAGTGCACTGATCAACTTAATTCCACTTTTGGTGATGAAGCCCCATCCTTTGCCACTGTGAAACCCTGTTATAACGAGTTCAATCGTGGTCGTCATTCTCTCAATGATGAATTTCGTGAAGATCGTTCAAAGTCGGTTGTTGTTCCTGAAAACATTGACGCTGTGCAAAATATGATCATCCAAGATCGTCATGTGACATATTGTGAGATTGAGACATCTTTAGCCATTAGTCCCACTAGCATACATAAAATATTGCACGAATATTTAGCTGTGAAAAAGTGTGTTGTCGTTGGATCCCACACAATTTGACAAAAACCCAAAAAGATGCCCGTGTCGATTGGTGCAAATAAATGATTAAAAAATTCAATGTTGGTGCTTCCAAAGAGGTATATAAAATTGTAACAGGTGACAAATCATGGATATATGCGTACGAGCCAGAACGAAAACAACAGTCGGCGGTATGAGTGTTTCAAGACGAACCGAACCCAACAAAAGTTGTTCGTGCTCGGAGCACTTCAAAACAAATGGTCGCCTGTTTTTTCAGGAAAACTGGTCATGTGGCAACAGTACCTTTGGAGGAGCGTAAAACAGTAAATTCTAAATGGTATACAACCATTTGTTTGCCAGTAGTCTTTGATGACATCAGAAAAACACACAAAAATTGTCGGATCATCCTCCATCAAGACAACAAAAGCTCCCAAACATCTCGTGAAACAAACAGCTTTTTCAACACTCAAAAATTCGAATTTATGGGTCATCCGCCTTACAGTCCAGATTTGGCACCCAATGATTTCTTTTTGTTCCCAACTGTCAAGGATAAATTGCGAGGACAACGATTTTTGTCGGCAGAAGAAGCTGTTGAAGCATTCAAAAACCATGTTTTGGAGGTACCTGACGCAGACTGGAAAAGATGCTATGAGAACTGGTTCCAACGCATGTAAAAGTGTATAAACCTTAAAGGGGAATATTTTGAAAAGCAATAAAGCCACTTTCAACAAAAAATAGTTTGTATTTATTCTTAGGCTCAAAATATAAATAGTGACCCTCGTATTCAACACTTTAGAGAAAAATGAAATAAAGTACTATTATTTCCATGGCGTTATAAATATCACAAAGATCATTCAGACGTAGACAGCAGAAAGAGGGTAATATTAAATTCTAATCTGCCATGTAAGAATTCAAGCCTATGTAGAAAACACGGGGACCAGCAACTCTGGCCTGGAGAGTGCAAAGGATTAATAATGGATGTGAAATTGGACGACCATGGAAGATATGATCTTAATTTTAATACAAAATTATAATGATAAAAAAAATTTAATCCACCCAATAACTTTTTTTTTAACATCTTAAAGATTATATGAAATATAGAAACAGTCAACTTCCATCAAGATAAAAAAATTTTTAATTACCTGTAATGGTGAAATCAGATCCCAAAGTCCATCTGATGCAATAACTAAAAATCGATCACGAGGCGTTAATCGGTGGTGAGTAACTTCAGGGCGAGCTGTGAGGTAGGGCGGAGTATAATAATTAGGCGCAATTGTTTGATCGCCCAAATGAGGCACAACTAATTCACTCAGAACACTACGACTCCATTTATATCTTTAATTGGAAACAAAAATTGATTGCAATGAACTAAACAAAAAGAGTTAAAAAATGAAAATAAATTTTCTATTACTAATTCTGTTAAAAATATGCTATTACAGAACTACAACTGACTTTTATACAAGAAAAAAAACGATACACAATTTCGTAACTCTTTTACTTCTAAACTAGCTATTCAGATATTAAATGAATTACCTAATAATTTACAGTAGAAAATATTTTACAACTGTACAGTTGCCAAAAAATATTCCATTAGTTTACAAAGCAAATCTTGTTTTCTTGTTAAATTCATTAGCTATTTAGCAATATGTTGTAAAGTTTTTTTACTAATGTACGTCTCAAAAATCAGTTAAATACAAAATCTGTATATAAAAATTGTCTTCTAAATTATACAAGAATTGTCACATTAAAAAATTTAACATGGTTAGCGCAACTAACTTCAATGCCAAGGGTTCCAGACTTGACTCCTGGTCAGGTCTGCAATTTTTCATTTTACTTCCCAGTTATTGCTTACGCACAAGCCAAGGTTTATATACAAATCATCATCAATAAAATAGAAATACCTACAAACATCTGTGAAAAATAAATAACAGTGTGGCTCTATAGCGTAGTGGTAGTGTGCTAGCCTACAATACTGAGGTCTTAGGTTCAATTCCTAGCTAGGGCCTGGAAATTATAACAAGTCACCACCCACCGTTCCAGTTATATAACCTGATGTAATCGATAATAACCAAGCTGTTGATGCAATTTTAAATAAACTAAAGAAAAAAAGTCCTTTTCATGAGACAATACGTCTCACGGCAGGTGGCAATTTTTAACCCATTGACTGATTATGACGAGTCAGACTCGCCGCCATTAAAAAATACAATGGTGACTTGACGAGGTGGACTCATTACTCCCATCCCTTGACTGTCTTTGACGATAACTGCTCGCTGTGTATTTTTAATGTAATTTCGGTTACGTGTAATAGTTTTGAGATGGTCCAGTAGATCTCAGCACCAGTTCAGTTCTGACGTATATGTATTTAGTTCATATGATAACAGTTTTTGTCGGTGTAGAAAGTAACTATATCATATGCGTTTCATTGTTTACAAAATGAGTTCGGGATATAATATTGCAAAACTTCAGACAAAATAACTGAAGAATTATTATTATTATTAAAGTTGACAAAGAAACATATGATGAAGATTTTAAAATTCAAATTTTGAACATTCAAAATTTAAATTTGAATATAATCATCAAACAAAAGGGGGAATATTTTTTAATTATTTTTCTGTAATTTTAAGTGTTTTTTTACATAGAAATGTAAAATAAAAAAATAGTCATTTAGTACAAAATAAATCATTAAAAAGTTAGTCAGTTAATGAGTTAAAAAGGCTAACCTTTGACTTATGGCAAAAACTATTAGTGATTTTTGTACCTACTCTTAAAGCGGAATGGAATTCTGACTCTGATTTCTTGACTTCCGGTTTTGGACCACTTCCGGTCAAAACCGGAACTCAAATCCAATTTCGGCTTACTAATTTTTTGTTTAGATTACGAATCTGAAAACCATTTGCTGCTATCTCTTGTAGTTTCTGACATCTGGGTGTGATGGACAGCCAAAGGAAAATGACAATTTTTAAAATTTTCACCAATAAACTTCTTATAAAGTATCACCTTTCGTGGGACTATTACATTAATACTAACTAAATAATCTAATGCTACAGTTAAAATTAATCACTTTTGGTAATTTATTACCATACGAGTCTTAAAAACAAAAAAGATCATTTTCTTTTCTTTATGACACAACTATATACAGTTCTTACTAAATTTATCCATTTGAATTCAGATGACAAACAATTTTGAATTTGTTTTTCATAGTATGATTCCTTATCATAATATAAACATGAAAGTACAAACATAATGTTCTTATTTAACATCTTATGCAAAGATAAAATTTCTCAGTTTGTTTCTATTCAAATTCATTTCACGAAACTTAATATTTAACACAGCAATATGTTAAATTTGAAATAAGACTTTCCTAACCATGCAAAATCTAAACAGATTTTTGGTCTTCAAATACAGACATAGCTATTCTGTATAATTCAGGAAACCCCATTAAAAACTGTACTTGTTATGCCTATATAAATTTTATTGAAATTTATTTTGAAATAAAAGTAAGGAATAAAATATTATTACAATGGTAACAGTAATTTAGTTTCGACAATGAAACATTTTAATTTTTTTTTTACTAAATTGTAAAACAATCAGTACTTTGTTCAAATAGAAAAACAAATTTTTGATAATAACATTTTATTTTAAACCCACCGGGTTGGTCTAGAGGTAAAGTTGTCACCAAAATCAGCTGTTTAACAGCTGATTTTTGGAGATGAAGGTTCCCAGTTCAAATCCTAGTAAAGGTAGTTGTTACTTTTATACGGATTTGAATATTAGACAGTGGTTACCGGTGTACTTTGATGGTTGGGTTCAATTAACCATACTCTCTCAGGAATGGTCGGCCGGGGTCTGTACAAGACTACACCTCATTTACACATCATCCCTATCTCATTGGGTCATGGGGTTGCTTATTGTTCTGAATTGAACAGATTGCAACGTACACAAATTAGGAATAAAAAAAAACATTTTATTTTAACAGGTTAATATTGCAATAAGCTCAAAATTATTATTATTATTATTATTTGATTCAATTATCAAATCATATTATAATGTAATAATTTCACATATTTAACACAGGACCTAAGAATAATATTTAGTGTTAATTTTACATTAAATAAATGAAAGAGAATTAAAAAATATCATAATGATTTTCTTAAAACACACAAACACCTTGTTGAACAAAACATTCATTCAGTTTGTTTACTCCGATAATGTCTACTAAAAATAGATATGCACTCGCAGACAACTTTAGGCTTAAAAATAGCACACAGTGTTTTTAGTAGTAACACAATTTGTTTATAAACCAAATCAATGTCAATAAGAAAACACTATCTGTAACAGAAGCAAACAAAAATGTTCTCTTGCATAACTAATTTAATTCTATTTGAATTACATAGTACATGTTAAACAAATTGTGTACAAGCAGAAATAAGTATCAAGGACATTATTAAAATAAATAAAAAGAAATACTATGAAAAACAAATACATTTGACAAAATAAGAATAACAACAAAAAAATAAAACGCCTACAGAACTTAATAACTGTATAATGTTTAATTGATAAGTCCACTTATTCAAAAAATTAAATAAAAAAACAAAATCAACAGCAATTTATGACTCCTACAAATCTTTCAGTATTGTGACAAACAAAAAAATCTAATATTTTTTTAAATAAAATAATCAAATTTTACTATATTTGAATCCTTAATAAGTTTAAAATTTATCTATTACTTATAATAATTTAATGAGTTAGTGCAATAAAAATACTATTGTTTTATTATCAGAGTTACAATTAAAGTCTCAATTGATATGATCAATTTAAAATTAACACAGCCCCTTTGTATAAAAAAAAAACATTGCTTATAATATGAACTACATGATATATCAGTTACATAAAACATTACAAACAGTTTATATAAACAATATAATAAATTTATTATAAAATATCATCAGTAAAAAAGTAATAATTAACTGTTATCAGTCAAATACACCTTTGCCTTTTAATTATCTTACAAATGGTACAAACGCTTACAAAAAAAGTACAATTGAAAGAGCAGGTTTTAAATTATTACATTTAATAAATTTTTAACCTTATTTAACACATAAAATATACTTAGGAGACAAAATATTTGCAAGGAACCCTTTTTTTGCAACCAGTTAGGTAAATAGTATTTTTATATTTTTGGTTGATTTTGTAAGGAATAATCTTTAGATTACAAACAGTTTTGTTGAAAAATATACAAAATTTTAGTGTGATGATATTAACACTATAAACTGATGTACTGTATATTCAAGACAATACTCTACTCTTTTATGAATTTTTTGGAAAGCCATTTTCTTTACTTTAGTTGAAACGGGAAAGAATGGAATTTTTTGGTCATAAAAATCCCAGTTAGTTTATTTCTTATAAATAAATGTCACTACAATGAGACCAACATAATAAACAACTTAATAAAATCAAAAAGAGGTGTTAAATACATTATTAGAAAACAAAATTCAACTTAATCTTGTTTTTGTAAATCATGAGAAAACAACAAAATGAACCTTAAAATTGTTGAAAGGGTTGATCAGGGATAAAATATGGTATTATAATTGAGGAGGTCTTAGTAAAACGATTATGTAC
Organism: Catonia carolina; assembly: GCA_035578175.1. Taxonomy (NCBI): domain Eukaryota; kingdom Metazoa; phylum Arthropoda; class Insecta; order Hemiptera; family Achilidae; genus Catonia; species Catonia carolina. Next base: position 70,931,595 of record JAQMRL010000008.1, read on the forward strand.
TGGTAAACACCATTTTTACAGAAATGGTGTTTTTGAATTCTCTACGATTTTCTCTACAGGACTGAAAAATTTTATTTCAATGTCTTTGTCTTTAAGTTGGAAACGATGAAATGAAGAAGGCAGTGAGCACCTTTTGCTTGTGTTTAAAAAAAAAAGGTAAAAAGGTTAATCAAAACAGTAACTATCTTATATTTTAGTATTCAAATTACAGAGTTTATGAACAATTTTGTTAACTTTTAATAATATCTTTGATTCAGTGTGAAGTATTATTACAGATTACAGAATTACGGTTTAAATTTTCTTGATTACAGTAAAACATAACACTCTATGTAAAAAGGCCATGTAGCCCTTGATGATGATAATCTCCCTAAATAGGGTGCATAATTGTAATATTTATTTAGTATATTTCTTTATTAATTTCCCAAAATAAGTTATATTCAGTACAATATTTCAAATTGTTAGCTTTATTTTGAAAATATTCAATTAGATGCCTGTTCCAAAATATTGTACCCTAAAAAAGTTTCAAACCTCATTTTCTCAAAACATAAATTTCTAACATACGACCTTTTTACATAGACCTCAATATTAATTCTAATGGACAATTAACAATACTGATCAGATTCTTTAGTAAAATTTTATACACATGCTGGATAATTTCAACAGTAAGAGAATGTTATAAAATCCCACACAACAATTAATTTTAATGAGATACAGAACACATTTACATACCTGAAATCTCCAAAGGCTCGTAAAGGTGCAAGTTGTCCTAACAGCCTTTCCATGCGAATTACAGTATCGTGTTCATTATGAGGATGTTCCCGAAGAATACGATTGACTTCTTCCAGATTATCAGTGTTATGTTCTATGCTAACTTTTTTTGCAATCCAAGTATCAGAATCACTAAGAACACCAAGGACAGCCTGACAATCACCGACATTAGCAATATGTAAATGAGGACCATCGATGTGTGCGACACAAGCAACAGCGCCCGATAAACCGACAGACAACGTTTTCATATTGACTTTTGAAGTTCTATTAGAATCTAAGGCTTCTTTTGATAAATCACTATCTAATCTAAGAAACGCGTTTTCTAATGCCTGTTTCATTTCAAAATCTTTACGATTACTTTCGGTAAGTTCTTTAACGAACTCTTTGAAACTAGCTGTATATAAACCTTTCAGTTCATCAACGAAATCATAATTATCGTTGTAATTTTCCAATAAAGGAAATGCATTATTTTCATCTAATGACTGTAAATATTTGTACAATAAATCAGGAGGCAGCAAGGAAATCGTTATGTAATTAAAGAGCCGTTTCGCCACAACTTGGGCACACGCAGCACCACCATGCCCATCAAAGACACCCATTAGCATACCTGAAAATAAAAAAAAAAGAAACTGTTATTAACCAAACTATTAAAACAGATATAAAAAATCTGGTAAGAAACACTCACACAACTTTCTCTTGCTAATGCAAATAATTAACAATATAACCTAACATTAGTAATAAAACATTAGAAATAAACAAAAAAAACTAACCTCAATAAACAAAACCTAATTTTAATTGTGAGTGAAAGACGCAAAATGAAAATCAACCTTAGTTAGGCTTAAAAATACGGAAAATCACTCTTTCACGCTAAACTAGGCTCTGTAGACAAAAATGGTCTACATAAAAGTTGTGTATTTCTTAATTTTCTATAAATTTGATTATAAAACCTTTTGTCATAAAATGCATACTAAGGCAGAAATCTTAAAACAACTAATTTTTTTTACACATTTTCGTGAAAAAACCAGAAAATTGTTAACCTAAGCGTTATACAAAAAATGTTTGAAATAAAATTTGTAGGTCTTCAAATTCTCTACAACTTTTATTATATACATTTTTGTGCTAAAATGCATACTAAAGCCGCGATCTTAAAAAAACAATTTTTTACGAGAAAACAGCATTCCCAAGAATTTCAGCAAACATGGCACCAACCTATCTTGTAGACCATAAAAAATTTAGTAAATGAAGCGATTTAAAAAAAATTGTAGGAGCCGTTTTTAAAAAAATCATAAAAGAGTGAAAAATTACACAAATTAACTACTACTTCCGGTTGACCGATTTTGATAAAAATGTTCGTGTCGGGTCCTCTAGTGGTACCTAACTTAAGTTTCAAGTTTCAACTTCGTACGATGTTCCTTTCTTGAGATATTGAGTTACACACACACACACACACACAGACAAATTACTAAAAACATGTTTTTTGGGTTCAGGGGGTCTGAAAACATGTACATCCAGTGAAAACTTAATTTTGAAAAATCAACATGAAAACAATACTTGTCCTTCCTATATATTCATATAGGCAAGAGAAAGTAAAATTTACAACTTAAATTAGTGTGACGAATTTAATTTACACAAAATATTATGTTAGTTATGTTATGTGCTGCTGTCTTTGAAAGAATAAATCACTTACAATAATATCTATTAAAATTGAATCCATGCATTAAACAACACTCACGAAGAATTTGAAACAAATTTGTAAGCACTATGTTAGTTTTTTCACTGTTGTACTTTTAATTACTAAGTAAGAGGAAAGTAATATTTTTTCTTAAAAATAAACAGATTAAAATCTTTTAACAGTGATGCATTTCAAAATTCCTGATTTGTAAAAAGAGGATTAGGCTACACCAAAATGAAATAAATTCCCTCCGATATTTAGATTTTGGAAGCATTTAAGGGGGTAGTATACCCAGAAAATGGAAATGAAAACTTCTGGCTATAATTTATCATTATTTATTTTAAATGAAAGAGTAATTTACTAGTAATGATCTACCATTTGAACCAAGCCAAAAAATTAATTACAGCCCCTAATATAAGGGTGAGGTTGGAAAAGCGGGCTTTTACGGGGAATCAAAAATCTCAGGAACCAAGAAAGATATCAACATGATTCTTATGCTACAAAATACAGAAAATTGCTTTCTATTATCTGTTGTATGCGCTTGTATGTATTTTTTCTTACAAGAAATTTATTTGAAGAAAAACCATATTTGGAAAAACATTTATTTTATGTATTCACAAATTATTTTTTAACTAAATCCCTATTAAGGTTTTTGTAATAATCATTCCATAGATAATAGAGCAAGAATTTATGAAAATTTAAAAAAAAAACATCATCCACATATCTCCAATACTAACCAAAATATTTAATTCCCAAAAATGTACAATCTTGTAAAAACCACATTCCCGGAAAACTTAAAGTTGAAGGAATAATTTCACTCACCTTGCTAGTGAGCTTTATTTTCAACAGATGTTTTTATAACTTTTTTTCAAAGCATAAACAAAGTAAACAAATGTTGTGATTCAGAAAATTTTAAACTTCAAATAAATACAAAAAATCGAAATTTAAAAAAAATCATCTTCTGGAGTTGACTACCCCCTTAAATTGCATTTGATGGATACATTTGCTTAGCAATTATACAAGGAGAGAACTTGCCCTGAAAAATATCAGCCCAGTTGATGTAGTGATCAGAGTAACTGGCTTCCATGCCAGGAGTCCTAATTCTGGCATTATTCATCACTTATTTTCACATATCATTATTTATTACCTGCATTAGCATTAAAAGTCAGCATTAAATTAGCATTAAAAGTGTATTAGCAAAAAGTCAGAATGCAATACAAAAAAAGGAATTAAACAAATTAACACGATCATTCCTTCAAAACAATATATATCACTGAAAATACATACAGGACAAAGATTGAACGTTAAAAATATTAAACTTATAATGAGTAAAGGTTTTGAAACACAGATTTGTTACAGTTAAAGATGGAACAGATAGATGGAAAAAATTTATTATACAAGATATTAAAATAATGTTTGCTAAAATATACAGTAATAAATTACTGTAGTTTTAGTTCATGAGAAAATTATCGAAAAGAATTGCTACAGAATAATAAAACTGTCCTCACAATGTCAACACATAAAATGTACTCCGTGCATAATTTCCCACAATACAAATAATCATTCAAAAGAAATAACGATATGAATTTGTTCCAACACATGCTGGATAATTATGTATGAATGAAATACAAATTTATTAATAGAAATTCAGTACAGGAAAACACAATTAAAGTTTAATAGCTCTGGAAAAAATATCCTAATATTTATGATTATTTACACACACAGAAAAAAAACTGTTCTCTATAAAAACCTTGGATAAAAATAAGCAATATGCTTCGCATATTTTACTGTTTTAACTGTTTAATGTCAACTGTTTTAATGTCAAGATATTAGAAGAAAAATGTAAGACAAAATGGTATTTAACTAAATTTCATGAAATATATTGAATAGAATTGAAGTTAATTTTTTATATAACTATTAAAGATTCTGATGATAAATTAATTTTACTAAATAAACATGTGACAAAATTAAATTAGTTGATAAATTCAACTATTTAGGACAATTAATTGAGAAAAAACCATTTAAATCAAAGCTGCAATGGAAGGGAGAATTAGGAAAATGGAATAATTTTTATTTTACTCCAAAGATCTATACAATAAGAAACATTTTTGTAAATGTTATATTTAAACTGGTAAATTTAAATTGGTAAATCTTTATGCCAGCCATTTAAACAAAAAATTGCAGCAACAAAAAACATTACCTTTTATCATAATCAACAGCTGGAAATTGAATAACTGGGATTTAACCAAATTGAATATTATTGATAAAACTACGCTCAGAAGGAAATATTTTATAGACTGGTGATTTCTGCAAAAAAAACCCACCAAGAGAAAAAGCAGCCACCAAAAGATGCTAGAAAGTCCAGATCAGAAAAAATGGAAAAAAATATTGCGGTACTTAGAACAAGATTAAAAAAAATAAAAACAACAAAGAAAATGATAGGACTTTCTGACAAAGCAATACAAAGAAAAATTGATAAAATGAAGGCTAATTGGAGGAAATTGAAAATCAGCGAAAGTAAAGATTTAAAAGAAAAATTTTGGAAAGGAGAGGAATGTTGATGTTACTGAGAAGCCCATTGGAACTAAATTCTTGTAAAAATCAGACTTAAATCTACAATAATGAAATTTTAAAAAACTAGCTACCAATTTAATCAATAAATAAATTAAATCAGCCTAAAAATTTGTTGAAAAATTTAAATACAGAATATTTCTTATTAAGCGTTCTCATAACAAGGTAACTTGCACAAGACCAAACATACAGTTATTCTAAAAGATTTTTTCACATATATTTACCTGAAAAAATAAACATTGTAGGAAAAAAGTAAAATGTTTACAGTATTTTTTTACTTTTACATTTTCATAACTGAAGTTTGAATTTACAATCATTAAAAGTTTAGGGTTTTTGACTAGATTCTTGTAGTTACTTGTTTTTTTAAAAAGAAGAATCAAATTTTTTGAATTTTCAGATGCTGAGGAATTCAGAAATTTGTATTTGAATTTTAAACTGTACAAAAAATTAAGATTAATCCAAATCTAAAAACACTGTAAGTTTTCATTAAGCTTTTGCTACTTCAAAAAGTTGCTTTTAGAAGCTGGAAATAAAGTTAGTGAAAACTTATAGTAATTTTACAATTGGATTATATTTTGAATCAAGTTCAGACAAATTTCAGCAAAACATAAAATAAATCAATAAAGTTTTATTATTTTTAAAATGTAAATATTATCATAATACAGGTTAATAAGGCATGTAGGTGAAAGCAATTAACATTTTTTTATTGGTATTTGTTCCTTGTTAATAATAACTGCACATAATTTGGAAATGTATGAAATACAATTATACTAAAGTAGAGCCTCAATTATACGAGGTAATGTGAACCAAGAGTACCTCGGATAATCAAAAATTTTGATAACACGAACTTTGTCAAAAATTGCGAGGGAAACGTATGGTAAACTGGTGAAATGAATGAAAACGTGGTCAAAGATTTGAAAAGTGGCACTTACTGTATTACCAAATAAAAATACAAAATGAAATAAGACATACAGAAGTAATACATGTTCCAGTTAAAAAAGTTATTTCTTGAAGAAGTCCATAGGTGTTTTTTGTTTAATGGAACTCGCTCTCTTCTTTCCTGTCTGTAATAAACACTTTGCAGTAGCATACACATTGCCGTAACCCAGTGAGTTTGAGTTTTATTGAATAACGTAACGTGTAATGTACACACTGTATTTCATCTTATTCTAACTATCTTAAAAAAGCATTAACAAAAATGTATTGATTAGCAAAGCACTGATATTACTGGACTGTAGAGTATTTAATAATGATTAAAAACTTTGTTTAGCTGTTTTATTTACCGGAACACTTTTTGACGAAACTGGATGCGACTAAAATAAGTACAGTACAAAGAGTATTATACTATGCAGTAGAGTATTATGATCGATTTGCCGCTATACGAGGTATGATCAAAAATATGGTGAATAATTTTATTACCAACAAAGAATAAGCTTACATCAAATTTGAATTAATCTCCTTCAAAGTACTCTCCTTGGTAGCAATGCACCTATCTGAATGTTGATTCCATGATTGGAAGCATTTCTGGTACGCTTCTTTCAGAAGGGTCTTTAGCTGCTCTGTCGTGGCCCTCTCAATGTTGGGAATGGTGCCAAAATGTTTTCTTTTCAGTACAGTTTTTATTTTTAGGATAGGCCAGAAGTGGCATGATGTTAAATCTGGAGAGTAAGGCGGATGTAGACAGACAGGAATTTTTTTTAGCCGAAAACTCTGGATCAAAAACAAGGTGTGGCAAAGGCGTCAAAAGTCAGAGAACAAATTTCACACTTGCTCATCTCATATGCAAATTATTGATTAAAATGCTTCGTTTGGATTAGTATAAGATGTTCAGTTGTTCATTATGCTCTTTAATAGTCAGTCAAATGTTTAAACGAACCAGTTTACCATTTTTGCGTCTGTTTTTGAGGTCAAAAGATATCCCGACCATTCCTCGTCTTCAATAGACTCATTTCTGCTATTAATCGCTTACACAACTTGTTAATAGTCTTCAGAGTTATCATACTATCGTCATAAAACAAAATTAATGTTAACACGATGTTCAAAATTCATGATGCATGACAGACACAGTCTGTCCTCGCTCTTCCGGCTCTGGAAGCCGACTAACGAGTCGCAACTTGTTCAAACTTGAGACTGATTATCTCAAAGAACCAGGCTATTGAACTTTTTACTTCAAATGGATGTAGTGTTTGCAGTTCATTTGTAGTAAAATCATTCACTGTAGTTTTGGGTCACACCTCGTAAGCAGATTTCGCTACGGGAGGTACTATTCGGAACTACCTCGGTTAACCCTGAACTCAGTTAGTTGGGGCTCAGATAACCGGGGCTTTACTATAATTTTGTCAATATAAGTATTAGTTTATAATTCTCATTATACTAATTAGTTGCAGTATAGATATTCAATATCTACACCAAAAGGTAAGCTAATAATTATAACAATCACCCCATCATGTTAGAGTTAAATTGCACTTGGGTTTAATAGTAATTGGTTAGTTAACTATTAAAAAATGTTAAAAATACCATTAAATACTTTTGAAATTCCACAATTAAACAATAATGAAACAGTTTGCAAAAATTTAATAACCCTGATAACTACAGAGCTTAAAATATTAAAGTAATTGTTTTACACAGCTCATAAAACTGTCATTTTATCCAATAAACAGGTATAAAAGGCTATAGTTTTGAAGAAAACTGTTGAATAGGCTACGTGTTTTTAAACCAATTAGATCTTTTTTTTTGTTAAAGCATACGAAGATAAAACACCTTAACAAAATTCTGTGTCATTTAATATAATGCCAAAATCAAGGCCATCAAGTAGATTACCTTCAGAGTATGGTGACCCTAAATAAAACAAATTTGAATAAAAGAAACCTTGTTGTAATTTTATTTAATGAATCGTTAATTAATTTGTAAGAACTTTATGAACCAAAAAATAATAACATTTAATAGAAATTATTATGAAGTTCAAGTTGACATAAGGTAGTGAATATAGTTTACTATAATTTAAATAATAAGATATATCTATGAAGGAATTCTTTCCCTTCAAAAATATACTCGAAGATACAAACAGAGAAATAAACTGTGAGGGTTTTATTTATTTAAAAAATTCATCCAAGAAACTCCCAGGGGAGTCTCTAGGACATGCCAAAAAATTATAACACCTGAAATATAAATTACAATCACACATTGTTCTACTACTACTATTTAGAAAGAAATCTTGTACACTATAAAAAATTCACCAATCAAGTAATTTTTCAGATTTTTTTTAAAGGAATGCAAATTATCACATTTTAAAAATTGGGGTAATTTATTGATGTATTTTCTCTCCTGCATGGTTTTTGTTCAAATATGTTCTGGTGTGCCACATAATAATAGTTTCTATTTCTTGTGTTATGATAGTGGACATTGAAATTTTGCATAAAGTATTTTCCCTAACATATATTATCACCTCAAAAATTAAAAGTAAGGGAACTGTAAGCAATTGAAGCTACTAAAATAGTGGTCTGGATAAGGTGAGCTGGTTAGCTCCCACCATACACCTAACAGCTTCCTTTTGAATTTTAAAAACCCAATTCGTATTACCCAAACTAGAATTACCCCAATGAAACTTTACTACTAGTTTGTAACTATTACTTAGTTCGTAATGAACTTTTATATAAAAGAACACTTACAACTTCAGAGTTACTATAGCTTGACCATGTTGATACTAATCAAATCAAAAAATAATTATTCCCTTTTATCAATAATTTTGTAATATTACCCATAAAAAATTTCAGCCTCTACAAAATTATTTTCAGACAGAAAATAGACACTAAAACTAACTACATTAAACCAGTACCAATTATTATCTCAATTGTTTATCAAGAAACATCTAATCTATAAAAGATGTTTTTTTTTGGTTTGAGCGTTTTTATAATATGATTCGGACAAAATAAATACACAAGTAAATCCAATACAAACTGTTATCAAATATCTGATGTACTATTCACGGAGATAGTACTTGCACCACAAAATACAAACAACTTAAAACATTCCAACTGTGGCAATAACATAACAGAATCCTGAAATATTTTACTGGCCCAACAACTTGTATTTTATAGCAATTTAATCATACTTACAATTTGTACAACCTTTGGAACACCTGAATGGTTCATTAGACAATCACGGTATGATACCATTGGATTAAGTACAAGTTTTCTGACCAGAAAAGTGCTTTGGAATTCTAAAATATTATTATTTAAGTATTTTAAATTTTTTGTGCAAGTGCTATTAAAGTTAATAGACCATCTGATATCTGATAACAGTATACTGGATTTACATGTGCATTTATTTTGAGTGAACTGTATTATAAAAGAAAAAAAATCATCCTTTATACATTAGATATTTATTGACAAACAACTGAAATGTTCGCTGGTGTACGTTAGTTCCAGTGTCTATTTTACCCTCTGAAGACGGTCTCGTAGAAGCTAAAACACATTAAGGGTATAGATATTTGAGTCACGAGAATGCCTTTTGTGTATGGATGGGCTGTGAGCAAGGGAAGAGAAATTCACAATGACAGTGCAGCCAACCTCAACAGTAAGACACTACACTTCACTGCAGTGCAGTTACAACAGAAATTTTGTAAGCTGTGGTTTATTGCAGAGAAAATGTTTTCTTTATAAACCTTATAAAAAAAAAATCTGACCTGTAATATTGCTTATAGTTTAATCACATGACTAGAAATATTTAATTTACTGTAATTAACAGTTTCCTCTAGGAATGAATCACCTTATTTGCTATCGCTACCATTGCCGTCTTTACTACCAGTTTCAATAATATTCTACATAACAATTTCTTTTTTATACCAGGTGTCAATAATAATATAATAATAATTCATTGCCTTTATTTAAAACATATTAACAGCATATCACAAAAATAACAATACAAAAGAAAATAATACAAAAGAAAATGAAATAAAATGAAATAACCAACAAACTCAGCATAATCTTGACATGACCTATAGATGGTCGTCTGCCAGGATTAGTAAATTCAGAATAAATCAAATTAAACTGCCTGTTTTCCTTGAGCGTAGCGATAAAATAAACAAATAACTAAACACTTAAACTTCTATTATTTTAACATAAATAAATAATTCTAAAATTTGATAAGAACATTACAAAGAATTCTTTTAAATTGTTCAATAGGAAAAATAGGCCTAGCCAAATCAATAATTATAAAAATAAATCAGTTGTTAATCAACAGGAAAAAGAAATGCAACGGGTCTTTCAAGCAAATCAGCATCCAAAATTCAACAGCAGATAATACAGATATGAAAGGGTGCACACTGGTGATTTACCATCTCCCATCCTCACACGCAATCTATCACATACTCTTTTACACCACATACACATACTACATAATCACATACACATACTCTCACGCACTCTGTATTTTTTTTTTTTATCCTGCACATTCATATAATTAATAATTAAATTCGTTTACTAGCCCTCTTCTATAACAAAGTGCAACTCGTAAATATCCCGCTAGTTTCTTCCAACTTTTACCATTTAACCAGTCCAACACTTCCTCATCATTCAATTCAGATTTAACCAGGTGTCAATAGATCTGTTGATGAAGAATTAGTTTCATCAATGTCTTTAACTTACTGCTGTATATTTTACATTGTGGAAAGAGAAACATCGCAGTAGTTAGCTGCTCACTCATGGCTTTTGTTAATAGGGGCGGACAGGCATTTTTGTTAGCTTCAACTTCACAATATTTTTTCACTGTAAATGTTCAACCAAATTTATGAGAAACCAACATTTCTGTTTATGATAACAAACAGTTATATTTGTAAAATTATCCTACAAAAGTTTCCGCGATATGCTGCATGTGCTCTGGGTATAGTGTTTGATGTTGTGAAACTGAATTGATACCAAAGCAGTTGCGCGTGCGCACTAATGCTATCCCCTCTGTATCCCTTTTAAAATCAAAGGCATTCTCATAACTTCAGTAACTGTAATATTACAATATATTCTTGGTAAAGGGAAGTAAAATTTTGATCTAACAAACTTATTTCAATAAGTACTTAGAACAAATCCTTTATTCTGTGAATTAAAACGCCTAGAAACAATACCTTCAGGTGTATCGAAAACATATTAAAATTTTCTTTGAACATGATTTTTAAACATATATAATTTGCTGCTGTAGTTGTAGCAATAGTTTTCTAAGTCTAACCATTATATAATCAAACATACACTTGAACATCATTTAGAATTAGTCATGATTTTTATTCGTTTAGTTAAATTAGCAGAGTACAAAAAATTGTAATAGATAAGGAGGTTTAAAAAATAATCTGTAAATTTATTTAAAGTTAATATTGAATTATCTACAAAGGGAAGTTGAGTTTCTAGAATTATATCAAATGATTGAAAATAAGTAGAAAATCATACAGCTCACTGTAGAGAAAAGGTACAAAAAACATGTCTAAGAAACTCATATTTATAATTGATAATGTTTAGAACTGATTACAATTGCTCACAACTACAACTAACCATAAAATGTGGAATTCCTTCTAGTCTTGTTACTCTCTACTTCACATAAGCAGCCATTATACCTTTTGAATAACAATTAAAGTTAACTAGTAATATGTTATTGAGCAAAATTTTATAATGAAGCTTGGGATACTGAAGCAAAGGTAATTTACCTGTAGCGGTATATTTTAATGACCAGTTCCCTGTTAAAAAATTGGTCTCAACTTATAACACAGACATGCTTAAATTCACAATTGAACACAAATACAAATTATATTATAATAACCAAAATTGTTATTATAATAAACCAAAACAACTGCATTAAGTGCTAAAATTGAAATCGCTGGGACGTGTAAGCTGAAACTAACCTGTTGTGACCAGACTTCTAGCTTCACTGCGAGTATCTTCAATTGGTTTATTTGAAGGCAGTTGATTAGAATCATATGATTTTATTGATCCATGAACATTAAATTCTCGTGTGAACTCATTTGCACGAAGAATTGATGTGACCTTTAACAAAATTAACAAAACCAAACATAAACCTCAAATAAAAAAATAACTGTAGACAGTATTACTGCAGTTTACTTTGAATTTAAGCTGTTAAATGAATTAAGAGAATCTAAAATTTCATAACATAACGAACAATATCGTGGCAAAATGTATACAATTAATGCTAAAACTAAGAAATTTGGTACAAGCCCAGCAGTGTATCATAATAATTCAGCATTTATACAGAATATTTACCTCTTGAGGACTAAGTCTTGGCTGGTTCAGTAGCTGAACAGTAGAATGAAGTTGATGACAAAAGTTAATACTTAGTACTTGTTGACTTAAAATTTTCGAGTTAATTATAGAACTTTGTAAACAGCATTGATTACTGCATATGTTGGAAAATAAATATTTATAAATGGAGGAGCCCACAGCCATTTTTAATAAAAGGCCGGAGCCCTAAAGTGGATGAGGTTTTTGTAAAAACATTCACATAATTCATTCAAAAAATAACATTTCACAGTAAATCGCAATAAGCTGAGCCATTTTAACCTATGAAACTACACACAGCACATCATGGACTATACACTCAGCTGACCGACTAGCCGACTAACCGTGAATGTTTCCTCTGTCAAGGTCAAAATTGATCAGCTGATCGTAATATTCAAAGCAGTTTTTCAATCCACGTTTTTTTGAAAAAATAGAAAATATATCAAATACTGTAAAAAAAATGTTTACTAAAAATACATATTTAGAAAAGAGAAATATATTTACCACATTACAAATAATTACTATGAATTTTTGTTAAAGTATTTGGGTATTAGGAAGCCTACACTATGTTTCGCGCCAATTTGATAATGAAATCGTTCAATTTTGATTGATTGGACATTCAGTTAAAGTTATTCGTTGTTTACTGATATTTTTGTTCAGTTTATTGATAAAATTAAAAATCTTAATTCTCAAATAAAGATTAATCTCTCAGATAACTTTATTCTTTCAAATAATTTTAATGACTTTAGTCCTAGAAAGACTATTCTATGTTTCGCGCCAATATTTTTTTCTTTAATAACTTCATTTGCAATTACTTTACTGTATGTACTAAGATACAACGAGCGAATTCGCGCCAATTTTATAATGAAATTGTTCAATTTTGAACTGATTAACTTATTTATTTTTACATATAATTTTTTTGATTTACAAGGGAGTTCAGTTGAAGTTATTCATCATTTACTGATATTTTCCTACAGTTTATTGATAAAATGAAAAATCTCTATTCTTAAATAAAGATTGCTCTCTCAGATAACTTTATTACTTCAATAACTTAAATGAGTTTCTTCCATTGAGTTTTCTATTTATAGTACACTCAAAGCTTTATTCTCAAATAAAAAAGGAATTAATTTTATTTTTTAAATTGAGGAAAGGTATACAAAATATTGTGTTGTATGAGTTACAGATAACACAATTTATACTGTAGGGCCTATATACTTAAAAATGAATTTTCTGTTAATACATTTTGTCTTCTCTCCAGATAAATGAGGAGTCTATTGGGATGGATTTATTTTGTCGTAAAGTGAACTGTCGTAAAGTAAACTTACTTGCCTTGATCTTAGCTGTGAGGTTAATATCAGTCAAAACAATTAATTGATTATGATTGCTGTGGTTTAAAACCTTGTTAACAAAATTAATAACTGTGGTGTAGAAATTTAAAACTGCATATTTCTAATCTTAATTAGCTCACCAGCATTAGGCCATATATATATTAGGACTTTTGGGTTGAAATTAAGATACTACTGAATAAATTTCATTTATCACAAAGGCAGGTCTGACCTATCCTGATTGAAGTGGCATCTTTATTATGATTCAAAAGAATTCTGTTTCTGATTTGTTAACCAATACATGTCACCAATAATATCATTATCTTCAATGTTATTGCTTTCTTTAAGCAGGGATCCTGTAGCTGCTACCGCACCTTAATAGCCACCTTGGACTGTTTCACCAGTCCTCCTCTTCCAGCCCTCTCTGTTGCATAGCAACTCTCACTCATTCTTCCCAAATTCCGCAGGGTCTGTCTCTCTTCCTACGAGCGGCAGGCTGGTAGTTAAAGATAATTTTTCGACCTCCTTTCCTCTTCCATTCGATGTACACAACCATACCAAACCAATATTATCTTTTCTCTATCCCTTCCACAATTGTATCACGCACCTCTGCTCAAGCTCTCACGTCTTCATTTCTCACATCTTTAATGTTCTAACAGGGACAAAGTAAAAAATTGGTCCAGATTCTTATGTAATATTTTACTTTACGTGCTTTGTGTCATGAACAGGAAATTTTTAACATATTCATCCATTCCAGTTATGAAGAAAACTGTAATAAGTTTGTACGAACTTATTACACTGTGTTTATTCAAGTTAGATTCCTATATTATAGCAACAGAGTGGCCAAATAAGAGGTTTTATAGTTACAACTCTGCAAAAAGAAGCAAAAATTGTTTAAATAATGTGATTTCTGCTTCTATCATTGCCAAAATATTTACTTAAAACCAAGTCAATAATTGTATAATTAGAATTGGAGCATGAGATGATTTGTTGGCATAACCACTTCATGTCCCTAACCTTACCAGAACCCACTACTGTATGCTAGCGTAGACATAAATCTGTGTAATTTTTCTCTAATCATGTTTTTGTTTTTAACTGTTCTTATGAGTTATCTACCGTACAAAACAAGTGATTTTTTCAGGCTTCCAATCTCCCTGTCATCTCCCACACTGTGTTACCTACAGCCAGAAATTAAAGTCTTTAATTTAAGTAAAACAGTCCATACTTGCATATATTCACTTTTCCTTATTGCTCTTTCTTTCTAAACTTTTTATTTACTCTACTTTCTATGATTAATTTCTATATTATATGTGGCCATTTTCTCTTTAATATATTCAGTGATACGTTCTCGCCTAGCGTGTTCTATTTTATTAACATTTTATGTAATTCTGTAGGGAGCCAATTATCGGATATCAATTTTTTTGCTATTGTGTAGCCCTCAGAAAGGGGTTTTCTTTGTAATCGTGCAGTTTGTTTTTAAATTTACGTCACACGAACTTATACCCTCATAAAGTAACACTCATACAATATTTTTAATGGTTTTCAGGATTCAGTTGAAGCTGTTAATATCTTTGCAGGTATCGATGCAGAATAGCTTACACTTTTGGATTTACTTTAAAAATATATTGTAGTCTAAAATTATTATGATAAATTATGCGTAAATTGTAACAGTAATTGGAAACATTCAAACAAGAAATACATTTTTTATTACAATACGTGAAAATCATTCTAATTTTCCAAGTATGATTTTAATAACAGCTGATTTTCGGAGACAAAGGTTCCTGGTTCAAATCCTAGTAAAGGTAGTTACTTTTATACGGATTTGAATACTAGACAGTGGTTACCGGTGTACTTTGATGGTTGGGGTTTAATTAACCATACTCTCTCAGGAATGGTCGACCTGAGCCTGTACAAGACTACACCTCATTTACATGTCATACATATCATCCTCATCTCATTGGGTCATGGGGTTGCTTATTGTTCTAAATTGAACAGATTGCAACGTACACAAATTAGGAATAAAAAAAAAATTTTTTCCAAGGTTCTGCAGTTTTTTTTTATAATTTACAACAAGAAAATGCACATAATAGGTTGCAAATAAAAACATTCTATAAAATACATAAGGAGCATACAGTTGTAAATAAAGCAAGGAGAGAACACGCCGGATGAGTATCAACCCGGCGGGAGAGATATTTCATAATTGTTCAGCATTAAATGTTTTAAGTAAATGATTTTTTTTTCAGATACATATTTCTCTTACAGTACTTAAAAATCTTAACTCAGTATTTGTTACATGTTGTATACAACATGACAACAATAGCCATAATAATGCTCTATAATATATTTTTCATAAAAATTACTAATTTTGATAATGCTTCATATAATTTTGTTTGGTATTAGTATACAATATATTTTGAACAGTATATTTTTTGAAACTATGCTAATTCATCTGTACAGGGCATAAGTAATGTGTGGTTTGACATTAACACATTATTTAAGTACAAGATAAACTACTTAAGTACTACTGCTGTATATATTATTTATGAGATTACTCACAACAGTGAAAACTATTATGCAATAAAAAAATTCTATTCATCAATAGAAGATTTCCTTGCAAAACTACATTTTTATTAATTTTTTCTTTTTATTTTAAATGAATTGTAACTAATTTACTAACATATTACAAATTCAAAAGAAAAGTACATGTGGATTAAGAAGAAGTATGAAAAACTGAGTTACTAAATTGATTATTTATTCTAGTTGTATATAAATATATTCTATGATTGTATTGGTAGATGCGTTGTGAATTTCAATGAAAGAAACCTTCAATATCTGATCACAAAACATGTTTTGCATATTTTACTGTAATTTTTATTAATATAATTTGATTAAAGTACAATATACAGAAGCAGAAAGCTGTTCTAGTGCACGTTTACCACAAATGTACAGCAGCCTGGACTTATTTAGCCCTATTTTGAATTTAGGGTTTATTGCAGATGTGTGGGTAAAATTGAGCAACCATTTCAATAAATTATCATCATTTTATTTAAACCTCCTGAGTTTATATTTACTTAGTTGAGAGAATATAATTGAATAAAAATGTTTTACCTTTTTTAAGGTTAGTTGTTTTTGTAGAAAATCTATTTGTGGTAAATACAAACAATTTTTGTTTTCAAACACAATAAGGTGATAATTTTTCAACCAACCATAATACTGCAATATCAAATGAATGTAACGTTATTGAGAATTACATTATCACTTCTTCCAATTTTTTTTTTGAACAGCAAAAGTTTTGTTACCATTTAATACTTATACTTTTAGTAATGAAGGATATGAATGAATACATTACAACAGGTTGCTAAATAGATATTGAAAGAATGTTACTGATCAAAAGTATGTGTATTATATGCTGAGTCAAGAATATCTATAAAGTTCTGTTAGTAGAACAACATTTCAGATTATATATTACAATGATTTTTCACCGAATAATTCTTAAAAATTTCTTAATTGATTTTTTGATTATTATTGTCATTTCTGTCAAGCAAAAGCTATAGAGAGAACTTGTGAACCACATTAAATAACAATGTTTCAGCGGGGCAGTGAATTGTCTTTGTATATATTAGTGATTCAGACAGGATGAATCCTATGAAAACAAGATACCAGATAATCTTCTACCAAAATTCAAGCGGGTGGAATGAACTTGCGTATTATAGAACTTGTATTATGTACACTGGTATCCAGATGACACAAACACAAAGCATATTATACTGAGAGGAAAATTTCTGAGCATTGCAGCAATATTTGTGTCATAATAAATCAGCTGTTATTCCACAGAGGCAATGGTAATTTAATATCTGTGAATGAAATTCTTTCAGTTATATTCTTCCCATCGGGTTGGTCTAGAGGTAAAGTCATCTCCAAGAGTCAGCTGTTAAACAGCTGATTTTCAGAGACGAAGGTTCCTGGTTCAGTTCCTTGTAAGGGTAGTTACTTTTATACGTAATTGAATACTAGACAATGGTTACCAGTGTACTTTGATGGTTGGGTTTTAATTAACCATGGTCTCTCAGGAATCGTTGGCCTGGGTCTGTAAAAGACTACACCCATTTACAAGTCATACACATCACTCATCTCATTGGGTCAAGGGGTTGCTTATTGTTCTTAAATTGAACAGATTGCAATGTACACACATAAGGGACAACAAAAGTTATATTCTTCACTATCTAATGCTGTCATGCCATTTAAATTTTACATTACACTTTTTATTATTTTCTATAATACATTGTATAATTATTTCATTATACATTGTATAATTATTTCCTGTAATATTAAGACTAATTTTTCTTTTTCTTATTTTTCAATCTAAATTTAATACAAAAATTTATCAACTTATGTTCAAAATTTTTAAATTTTTGTTAAAAAAGAATATTAAATTAAGCTCGTTATTTTTTTAATTCCTAATGTGTATACTGTATACTATTACTGTTGTATACTGAACTGTATACTGTTCAATTTAAGAACAATAAGTAACCCTTGGACCCTAATGAGATGAGGATGATGTGTCAGGCGTGTAAATGAGGTGTAGTCTTGTACTACAGGCCGACTATTCCTGAGAGAGTGTGCTTAATTGAACTCTAACCATCAAAGTACACTGGTAACCACTGTCTAGTATTCAAATCTGTATAAAAGTAACTACTTTTACATGGATTTGAACCATAGAAAATAGAAACTTCATCATCATACAACAGCTATCAAACAGCTGACTCGCAGTGATGGCTTTACTATTAGACCAAACCAGTGTGTTTAAATTTTTTATGAGTATTTATACAAAAATCCTGTGACAATGCAATGGTGTTGTGACAACGATAGATTTGTATAAGCTTTAACAGGTGCCATTTATTGCTTTTCACAGTAGTTAGTCCTTTCATTCAATTCCTTTTTTTCTAATAATGATTATTATTATTCTTTGTTATTCTTAAAATTTGATGACCGTTTATTTCAGAGTTGGTTTCTTTGTTGTGAATCAATTGGTAAAATAGCAGTGTAAGAGGATTTTAAGTGAATTACGATCAAATCATTTATAGTGAATAAGGAATTAGTTATTAGGCAAGTTAAATAAAGTGAGTTATTGAAAACCAGATTGTACTACATGATAACACAAGCACATTGTAAAGTACGACTGCATACGTTAAAGATTGTGTGCAAATTGTTGGTTAATTAATTTTTTTTTTTTAGTTTAGTTTAAGTCTCAAATTTACTTTTATAATTGTAATGGACTTCTGTGTACTACTCAATAGTGCATTACACCCAGTTTATACCTAGTTTAACAATGTAGCTAGCGAGTAAAAAATAGCCTGGAACAGACGTTAAAATACTTTGTAATGTTAAATTAATAAAATAAAATTATTTTTCATTTGTTTTGTTTCTTTGTTAATGAAAGTATAAATTGTATTTGACAATTAAAAGTTGACTTATGAATAAGAAAACTGCAGAATATTAAAGATTAATTTTCAATCAATCAGTTTTAAATTTAAAAAAAATATAAAATAATTAATGAATAATTAAAATTTAAAGACGACAATTTAATTAAAGAAGCTGCTGCCATCTATTCTAAGTATAAACGAATACAGACATGAAATTTAAGATAGTTTTAATCTAAATGACTGAATGGAAATACCGCTCTAAGTTTTAATTTTTAATTTTAATAATATTGCTCTGAAGAAGGTGGTACCACCGAAATGCGCATAAGTTTTTTAAATTTAAAAAGCAACCAAAGGTAAGGTGATAAATTTCATATATTATACTGTAAATTATATTAATGGTTGGCAGCATGCATTTTAAAAATTTATTTGTCAAACAGTTTTAGTATAATTTTGCAGTTTTCCTTGGTCACTCCTAGCAAATGGCTAATGCATAAAATTAGCCTCCTTTTTGTGTTCTCTGCATTTTTATAATCTTTCTATTCCTTACTCCAAAAGTTTTATGTTATATTAAAATGTATATTCTTTTATGTGGTAATAGTGTTTATTTATTTATCTATTTATGTACAAGTAAGCTAGACAAAACAATTTTGTTCAAACTGCTGCTTAATCTAAAAAAGAAATAAATCATGTATCATTAATAAAAATAAATATCCTGGTCGAAGAAAAGAATGAAAAACAAAAATTAAAAAGTGTTAAACAAAGAAATATTTGAAAAACATCGTGTTCAGTACATCTGTTTCAATAAAATAAAGAGTCGATGAACTCTGTAATAGTCTATTGAGAGCAACATTACGTTGTTTAAACGTACTTTATGATGTACCAAAAAGAGTTAAAAAAAAATACGGACCATGGTACTCTGTAATAAAATCAAAATTAAAAATTTCAATAATTTCTAACATAAAAAATGGCGTAGACTATAAAAACTACTAATCATGTAGTTTAATCAAGAGGTATGATAATGTTTATTATCAGGTTTGTAGACTGCTTTGCATCTACATTAGAATAACCTATAGTACAGACTACACTAGTAAATCATACCGGTGTCCCAAGAAGAGGTTACTATTTTTGATAATTTATATGCCGGACGTATTGCACACTTTACAGACTGGAAACTTTACAGTTCGAGTATATAATAAATAGATAAATGTAAAAAAATACCCTCAAGTTTCATTTGCTTATGATTTATCAAAACAAAATGGTGGAAAGTAATTTTATTTGCATAACCATTTCAAATTGGTGATTTGTTACAATGCTACTTAAGTAATAAAATGAAAGAAATATCAAAGTGATAAATTAATTATGAACACAATTTGTTTCATTAACCTTTATTCAAACTGATGTCCATCAATAGCCATGCACTGATAGCAACGAAACAAAAAAAAGTCTTAAGCGTTTTTGAAAAATTGCCAAGGTACCTATCAACAGCAGTTCCTCTTCAATCAGCCTCATTAATTCATCGTCTTTTACAATTGTGTGAGAATAAACTTTTTCCTTCAAAAAGCCCCGTAGGAAAAAATTGCAAACCGAGAAGTCTGGTGATCTTGGAGTCCAGTTCATGAGACCGCTGCCACAACCTATCCAATGGTTTGGAAAATTTTAGTTTAAAACCACTTTGGCCACTTTAGCATAATGTGGAGGAATTCCATCATGCTGGGAAAAAACATCCTGCATCTCTGCTTGAGAAACATGAAGAACTATGTGATTAGCTAAAATTGATGCGTATCTGTCTCCAGTCATTGTCTGATGGGATTTGTCATATGATAAAACACCATCCTTGGTGACATCAACCCACGCTGTTATACCCTTTGATTTCAAGTTCTCTTCGTCTAAGATAACTAGATTTTGAGTGTTATAATAATGACAATTATGTCTGTTTACAGTTCGTGTGGCAAATGAAACTCAAGGGTACTTTTTTACAATCATATCTATTTATTATAACTGTAAAGTTTCCAGTCTGTAGAGTGTCCAGCATATTAATTCAAAAATAGCAACCTCTTTGTGGGACACCCGGTATATTTTAACTATGCTCTTACCCTCCATAAACCACAACACTGCTAAGTTACTTCATTGATCTACTTCTAAGAAATCCAGACTAGATTTTTTTTTTTTGGTTTTATGTTTGTATATTTTGCAATTGCTACTAATGCAGACGATGGAGGATGATGATGTATGAAAATGAACGATGAAAAAATGCCTGACTGGGAATCGAACCCGGGACCCTGGTGTAGAAGCCAGTTGCACTAACCACCATGCCAATGGGCTGACCAGATTAGATAGAATTATGATTCACATACTATATAAGATCCACAAATTCAAATGATTAAATACCAAGAGTTTTATTTTAGTTTATTAAAAGCTATATTAAGAGCTTGCTTATTAGCTACTGCAGTGGGTTATGGTTACAGAACAATAACCCGGTATATTTTAACTATGCTCTATTACTCCATAAACCGCAACACTGCTAAGATACTTCATTGATCTACTTCTAAGAAATCCAGACTAGATTTTTTTTATGTCTATATATTTTGCAATTGCTACTAATGCAGACGATGGAGAATGATGATGTATGAAAATGAATGATGGAAAAATGTCAGACCTGACTGGGAATGGAACCCGGGACCCTGGTGTAGGAGCCAGTTGCGCTAACCACCACGCCAACGGGCTGGCCAGACTAGATAGAATTATGATTTACATACTATATAAGATCAACAAATTCAAATGATTAAATATCAAGATTTTATTTTAGTTTATTTATAGCTATATTATTAGCTACTGCAGTGAGTTATGGTTACAGAACAAAAGCAACACATTTTAACCTTCCAGACCCTACTAGGGAACTACCCACTATTCCAACACTCAGAAGTATAGCATGCTGCTGGTATTACACAAAGGTGGTAAAAAAAATTTGTATGAAATTTTAAGATATTACAAGGCCAGGATATTCAACACTGCAAACTAACAACTCATATTGCATTTGGCGCACTACAGTAAATATAGTAATCTAATATTTTAAAATTTATTTGAATGTATTTTAAAAGCACTAGGTCTAATTACTTTTCCTTGAAAAAAGTTATCTAATAGGAATACTCCAAGCTGATATTAAACTTCTAGAATAATTAAAAATATTATTCAGCTATGAAATAGATCCATTGCAGGATTGAAAAGATTGAAAAAGGGATTGTAAACATAATGATTTGATTGTGAATATTTTTTAATGGTAATATACTGGAAGAATTACTGGAAGAGCTTCCAATTTCTTTTGAGAATTTCTTTTTAGAATTACTGGAAGAGCAGGATTAGAATATAACTGAATGAATCACAATAGCAGAATCAAAGAATAGTACCTCAAATCATTGATGTCTTACATTTTCAAAAAATAAATTAAAAAATATTGAAATAAATAAAATAGATGATAAAAGAATAAAATGATACTTTCAAACTATATCTATACTGTATTCATTGAACGTCGGAAGTAAGTATTTACTTCCAATTCATTTATATACAACTTTTTCAACCAATGACTGGCATTTTTCTTATAATAATTGACATAAGTTCCCATGCAGAATTCATTCACAATGTTAAGTTAATGTAGCGTTTATTTATCTAAAGTATCTGCTACAAATACCTTGTTTATTAAACACATCTGTCTATGAACTAGTGCTTCCATTCTTACGCCGTGAGCATTAATATTTATCTTCGAATGAATGAATGAATAATAATAATAATAATAATAATAATAACTATAAATTATGATCCTAAATACTTTACAAACTTAGTAATCTATATCAAAAGCCTAACAACTGTTAGGTCTAATATTTTAGTTCTACAATAAAAAAAGGTTATTGTAATTGAGGAAAACTATTCTAGTAAAACATAATAAAAAGAAAAGTGTAGCGTATGAGCCTCATATATACAAACATTATTCTATAAACAAAACAGATACTACTTGATAGCTTTCATTTGGAATATGACACTACTCATAGTTGCATTAAAAAATTAGTGTATAATTATAATAATCAGTGTACAACAATAAATTATCAATGATGGCTCATTGTTAAATATTTATTAAAAGTGTAAAAGAAACAATTAAAATTGAGTATGTAATCAGTGTAGATGAAACAAAATTTTTATAATCTTTAAAATTTGTAAGAAAAAACTGGTACCATTTACTCTTTACTTTTTTACTGCTCATTTAAGTAGGAAAATACCATAAGTTTAGTTACAAAAAAATAAAAATTTAAAGTTATACAATTGAGAAAATTTAGCTAATTTAGCAACAAAATTGTTCGCAGCCTTCAATATTTATTTAAAAAAAATTAACACTACAAAAATGTAAATTGAACAATTTATAATAAAATATTTAGCCAGTAGTAGGTTAATTTAAACTGAATTGAGAAAAGTTCATTCGAGTAAGTTTTGATTATGAAATGTAAATTAAAAATTATAACTGAAATCTTACTTGGAAAGTAGTGAATAAAAATCTATAATATATTAAAAGGTAGGGCCTACATAATTTTTTATACTAAATGAAATCTAAGAAAACTGAAGAAAACAGGGTGACTGAGGATATATGAAATAAATGATAATTACGACGCTTTTTGTGACGTCACATTTAAAATGTTGAGGCTATGATTCTTGAGTGTTCCGCAAGATATCAAACGAAGGAACACCCGTTGTTTACGGAAAGTGAAAGTATGTTGGATACGAGTTGCGCTTTAGTTTAGCTAGATCTCAGTTGGTCAATGGACAATTACGGTTAAAAATGAAAGGATTTGAATAAGAATCTTTTAAACGGACTAAAAAATCTGTACACATTAATTTAAACCTTGAACACAGTTTATGAAAATATTTTTAAATTTAGTTTGTAGGCTTCATACACTTGCTATGCTTGTATAATAAGTTAAATAAAGGTTTTTGTTGAAATTTTTATAATTTTCTAATCAATAAATTATTGCTAAATATTATATACATTATGTTCTAAAATTACAATCATTTTATTATAAATTAACACAGTGTAGAAAATTATAAACAATCCCGTCACCGACAAACTATATTTCCGACAGTAAAAACAGCCGAACTTCGCAATATCGTCACCAGAATAGTAGCACCAACAAAATTTTGTTTTTTACTCCACAAAATCTCATTATGGCATTCGCCAATTTTCATTTCCAGATTTTTTTGCAGAATCCGAAAATTTTCTCGTTACAAAAATTAAAAAAATGTTAAATTTTTTTGGTAGAACATTATATTTAAGGACAAACAGAATCTCTATTTAAAATGGATTAGACCAGAGTTTGTGGTTTAAAAATGTGATGTGTGTTGTAAATTTACCCTCGTTCACAGCCCGTTTAAAGGCTTCTTTTTTACCCTTCTGTGTGTCACATATATTCTGGTTCTACTCGTCGTAGACGCCCTGAAGTCAATTCTCGTAATCTGAACTTTGCTCTATGAAACTTGTTTTCCCGGTTAATACCAATATTTAGGTACTTGGTCCTACCGAATTTCTAATGCAGACTAAATTTTACTTTTGTGTAGTTTTTCTCAATGACAGCTAAGCCCCGCTAGATTTAGAACATGTTAACGTAATATTATTGGGTTACTTATAGACCTTACGCGGGAATTGAAGCCGGGACAGCCGAGTAGCTGCTTTAACTGCTGAACTTTTCATTGATAAATAAAAAAAACCTTAACTGCTTCCTACAATCTTTATTTAATGTTTCAAGAATGCAGTAGCCTATAAGTACGCTTTACACAAAAAAAATAAATATTTTTCTGTAGTTCCGGTACTGATGTTTTCTCTCAACAATATTTCTTTTGTTAGCTACGACCTCAGCAAATCGTATACAATTGAAAACGAAAAGTCGATAATCTAACCTTTTTGTTACAGTAAAATTCGAAATATTGGATGACCACGGTGGTGGACAGTGCAACTGGCTTCTATGCCAAGGGCTCCGGGTTCGATTCCAGGTTGAGTCTGGCTTTGTTTTATTACTCATTCTCATCGATCACCCTTCATCGTTTTCATTAGCATTAATATGCAAAACGATCAGAAGTAAAACATATGTATGTATAATATATTCATGCGAGGATTTAAAGCCCTAGCCGTATCTCGCTTCCTAAGCACCACCTCTCTCTGTCTCGCCAGTCCTCATCGGAGAGCCGCCGCAAAGACATTGCCTCCTTAACCCCATCCAACCATGTCACTTTTGGCCTACTCCTCCTCCTTCTACCGGCTGGCGTCCACTCCCATACCCTCTTGGCCACCTACCATCCTCCATCCTCTGCAAATGGTCAAACCATTTTAACTGCTTCCGGGATATGGTATCCACGATATTTCCTTGAACGCCGATTCTTCTCCTAATTTCAGAATTCGGAATTCGAGACACACCACAGCTCCGCCTCCAGAAACCTATCTCCACCGCTTTTAGGCGATCCTTCTGTCTCTTTGACAATACCCACACTTCCGCTAATGCATACTTCCGGAAGTAAAAAATAAACAAAAACATCGAAATATTAGTCATTATGGTCTCTAGTGGTCACCTCCGTGGCGTAGTGGTTAGCGCACTAGACTTCCAAGCGGAACTTTCGGGATTCGATTCCCGCCAAGACACTGGAAATTATTACAAGTTAAAACTGTAGTCTTAGTAACCAAGCTGTTGAAGCGACTTTAATTAAAATAAATAAAAAAGTAGTTAGTTTTCATAATATTAAATAACATACGCAATAAATCTTTTTTTTATTTATTTAACGTCGCATC
Organism: Catonia carolina; assembly: GCA_035578175.1. Taxonomy (NCBI): domain Eukaryota; kingdom Metazoa; phylum Arthropoda; class Insecta; order Hemiptera; family Achilidae; genus Catonia; species Catonia carolina. The sequence continues at coordinate 70,957,442 of JAQMRL010000008.1, forward strand.
AACTATAATGGACGTTGGTTTGTAACTCTGTGTAGTGAAAGATGAAAATGATTTTTTTGCAACGTATGAAAATATGCCGTGCCTGAGCGGGATCCGAACCCACGACCGCATGATGAGAGGCAAGCACGCTACCAACTAGGCCAATGCGGCCGGCACAATGAATCTTTATTTTGTACTAAACATAAAACATAAAAATACGAGCCCTACGTACATTGCAGTGCTATTCAGTACTACCCTCAATTCTACCTGAAAATTGACAATTGACTAAATTTAACGAAAAATTCGTTAACATTTTGAAAAAAAAACATATTCCGTTTTACTTAAACATTGAGGACAAAGACCATTACAAAGAAAATTAAATGTATAAAATAATCTGTAGTCATACATAAATTTAACCTTAATTTTAGTTTATTATATTATTTATCGGCCGTAACAGGCAAGTGGAGTGTTAAATTATTTGCACCCGATCTCTAGTTCCAGGGCTACAAAAAATAGTTATGTTTCTTATCACGTAGTCAGCCAATTATATAACTAAACTATTGAAGAACAGAAGAGGTAGAGGTGTAAAAGATACTAGTCAGAGTTTTCTCCTCTGAAAGAAATAAATTTCATTATACAGCTAGACCCTATGGTGAATGAAATGAAGGTGTCATTTGCAGGGTGCAGAGTAGATTCTTTTCAAAGGGCCTGGCATTCTGATAAGCATAGGCTATTTTTGTACTCAGTGAGGAAGGCATAGGTAAACCACCTTACTCCTCGTTTTACTTAGTAAAACCTCTAGAGGTTCAAACCAACCTTTTGGCTGTTGACCTAAACAACAACTATTATTTTATATTTTTATCATTATACAGCCCAGACCCTGTGGTGAATAAAGTGAAGTTGTCATTTGCAGGGTGGAAAGTAGATGCTTTTCAGAGGGCTTAACATCCTGATAAGCATATCTTTCCATTCATTGAGGAAGGCAATTGTATACAACCTCACTCCTCGTTTTACTTCGTAAAGCCTCTAGAGGTTCAAACGAGTCTTTCGGCTGATAACCTGAACAACATTTTCACTATATTACTCATATTTATTTTTATAGTAAATAGTAATATTTTGTTGTATTATGTTAAAATGGCGTTACTATATATTAATAGCTATAATAATTTTCTTCTTAGTAGATAAGTAAAATTTATAGGAGTTATAACTACATTAAGTATTATTAGTTGTTTAAAAACTAGCTACGTATAAGTAACTTTAGAAGAGTAGTTTAAAAAACTAACTTATCAAATTATAACTAGATTATTCCCAAGCTTAGAATAATTATATAAATTATAGCTATTATTCACGCTAATAATTTTATGGTAATAATTATATTATCAAAGACCTAATAAATAAATTAATAAAAATTAGTAGGATTAAGAATTTACTATTTTGACATAGGTTTTCTATATCATTCTTTTATTATGGAGACATAGTACACAAATAAACTATCCATATCCCGCTCGCTTCCTTTCACCCTCAATGCCATTATTGTGTAGATCTGTTGTTGAATCCTGGCTGTTGCGTTGTCCATTAGTGAGTGAAGAGGAGAAAATTTAAATTTATTGTTACACTACATTATAAATTATGTGTGTAAAAGCCGCACTAGTGTTTACAACTATTTATGCTGATTAAAGGTAATTGTGTATTGTATTATCTATTTAAAAATTATTATATATTTTACATTGTATTATATTTTTATTATAAATTACATCTATTTTAGTACAAATTTGTGTGTATAGTACCATTTACACAATGCATAAACTTTTTTTTTAGTTTATATAAAGTTACAACAATAGCTCGGTCATTAGCAACTACAGTGGGATACATAATGGTGGGTTTTGATTTTTGCAAATTTCCAGATACTGCAGGGAATCTAACCCGGGACCTCCGTGTGGTAGGCTAGCGCGATACCACTATGCTACAGGGGCAGCCAATGTATAAACTTGTTAATAACAATAAAAATTTTCATGTTAACTTACTTTTGAAGATTGAATTTTCTTATTAAATCACCAATATCTTGACAAAGTCGATTTTCATAAATAAAAACAAAATAAAATTTGAAATATTTTCCAATTTCATTTACGGACACCATAACATCTACGTATTGAATTAAAGGAACAATTAATTTTATCACATCGAAATTTCAATTGTGCTCAAAGTAGATGTTTAAATTATGAAAAGTTGTGAATCGGGGGATTCCTACCAGCCCCTTAATACACTCCTTTTGATTATAACTGATGAGCTTAAGCTTTGTCCATGTCCTTGAGGACTGAATGGACGGGTGTCTTAAAAGGGACAAGGCGAGTGGGCTCAAAAATACTACCTGTACTACTGTATCTGCTGACAATATTCCCGACTGTAGAGTATAATTATTGATGAGAATGGTATAAGTGTATTGGACCAATGCTATTTTGTTGACTAATACTCTAGGCACTAAAGCTCAGCAGGGGCAAAGCCATCAGTTATATGGCATAGCTTATAATAATCCAATACTCCTGAGATTATGACAAAGATATTGGTGAAAGTTTCACCAAAATCGGTTCAAAAGTTCCTAAAACTTTTGTGAACAAGCAAACCAAATGTTTCTCTGTTACATAATCATGGGATAAGATCTGAAAGAAATCTTTTTTTATTGTTTTCTGACTACTAGGGAAATGTTAATTGTTTATTTAATTTGTTATTAATTTTCATAAAAATTAATTTTTTTTCTCAATGTGGTTCCATTAATTCTGTAAGATTAGTCTGTAAAATTTTAATCTTACTCTCCTGATAATTTTTTCACAATCTTCATAAATTTGTTAATTTATACATTCCATTTTCATACTTTGGTTAATGAATTTTTCTTAACATTTTCTGTTCTGCTTTACTTACTATTTCTTTGAAGATGTTAGTAGCCATTTTGCACCATATAGGGCTTTTGGAAGAACTAAGTTTTATAATGTCTTAATTTTGAATTCTTAAATATAGAATTTTTTTATAAATACTTTTGTAAGATAAATGCAATATCCATTTTCTCTAGTCTACTGAGTTTTTCATATTACTATTATTTTTTTCATTAATATTTTTTTATTTTTTATTATAATGTAATTAATTACAATAGATTCCATTCAAAGAGATATACGAAAAAACTGAAAATATAATCCATGCAATGAGAAAAAGAAGACTTGTATTTTTCGGACATGTAACAAGAATGAATGATAGCAGTTTGATAATTTTTGATAAAATAATAAATTTCAAAACCATACCAGCATGGTTCACAATAATGTTGAATGACCTTAAAGATGTAAAAATTGACACAAAAGATATACAAAATAAAGAAATTTTTAGTAAAAAACCAAAGTGATCTTTGAAGGAAAAAACGTAGAGAAGAGATATAAACCCCAAAATATTTAACAACATAAGTAGGAAATATCCAAAAGAATGAAAAGATTGTGAGAGAAAAGGTAACATGAGTAAAAGGTGAATAAGCAATTTAAATATTGATTTGACGTGCTATTTCTAATGGGCTATTTGGAAAAAGTAATTAACATATTAGTAGGAGAAATAATTTTATATTTCTTATCAGCTTAACTTTCCAGTTGTAAAAAAATTATGTACCATTCATGGATAAAAAAAAAAATGGAACTAACAAATTTATTATTTTCTTAAAGATGATTAATAAATCATGTACATACATGCAAAATAAATTACAATAAATGTACATACAAAATAATATTATTTTGTTTTATATTTATTGCATTAAGAAAAAAATAAAATAAAAAGAACGTAAAAAATCTTTTGAATGAGCTAAACTTAAGAATGTTGTTAATTATCAATAACTTAATGAAAAAAAAAGAAAAAAAGAACAATAAACTTCACTTAGAGAGAAAGTTACAAGTTAGCTATATGTTAGAAGCTATATCAGGTGCTAGTCAAGTATATTACACAATATGAAGGCCTACATGTAATGTCTATGCGTGTGTCTGCATGTGCAAGTTGACTAATAAATAACATGAATACTCTGAATGAAACATTAAAGTACATTTAAAAAAATACAGTTGTATGATAGTATAGTTGGTCAGACAGTTAGAGAAAGCTTGTTTTAAAACAGATGAAAGTAGAAGGTAATGTCTTTGATTATGGACAGTAAAAGAGAAGGGGTGAAAAGAGAAAGATAAGTAGAAAAAGTATTAGAGTAAGAGAGAAAACGATATGAACACTGGTTAGGTTTTTTAAAAACTATTATGATAGGTACCTTAACACTGGAAGAGTGGCAAGATATTTTGTTAGTACTACCTAAGTAAGGTGGGTTAGCTGTGAAGAAGGAAACAGTTGATTCCATAACAGAATAGTTGTAAGTCAACACAGGATGTAGTGGATGATACAACATTATTACAGACTAAAGAGAGAGTTGAATTTGTGTTACAATCAGTCTACTATACTGCAGTGGTCGTCAGTGCATAAATGTTACCTGACTATACTGTAAAATTATAATTTAAAAATAAACCATCTGTTTACTATTTTTTTTTATTATTAGTTTTTATTAATGTTAAAGTGAAATATACTAATACTAAAAATTTTAAGAAGTGTGAAAGGTGTTACGAAAACATTGTATTATATTTTTATTGTATGGTAAGTTTTTGAAAATTTTTATTACTAATGTAATTATTGTATATATATTATTTCCTTTGATATATAAATAAAATAAATAAATAAAATTTGTGTTAATGTTGATAATAATAATTTTACTAAAATTATCAATAAATTCATAAAAATTCGTAGTTTTTTTAAAAACAATATTAGTTTTTATTAAATTCGCATGAACAGCTCGATCATTAGCGACTACGGTGGGTATTAACTTGTGAAAATTTCCAGACTCTGGCCGGGAATCAAACCCAGGACCTCTGCGTGGTAGGCTAGCGTGCAACCACTACACTACAGAGGCGGTCACAATATTAATTAATGCAAATAAAATTGTTCTGATTTTATATATATATATTTTTTTTTATAAAAAATATAGCCTACTCATATTTGTAACCAAATAAAAAAATAAATTTTTTTGTTATTTCAAATTATTTTTATACAATTTTAAATTATCTTATTATGATTTAATCAAAGTATTTGTTAAAATAATAATCAAAAGTGTTTTGAAATTTTTAAATAATACTTTTTTATTTTCCTGATTAAAACTAGTTTAAACGACCATCCATTAATTTTACTTTTGAAATATCTTAAGACTAAATATTTAAATGTATAGTTCATCCATCAATGTCCTATAACTTAACACTAGATATGACTTAATTTACTACATGTTGCAGTGTGCACTGCTCTGCTGTTAATACTGTCACTTAGTTGTAGTGAATCACTAGCTGGAAGGAGTTGATTCGATTAAGAACGCATTGTTAAAAAGTTAAATTGCTTTAAAATCAATCTGAACAAGTAGATGAACTTCAATAAAACTTAAATATTGTTTTTAATTGATTGAATCAACCCACCGGGTTGGCCTAGAAGTAAAGTTGTCGCTGCGAGTCAGTTGTTTAACAGCTGATTTTTGGAGACGAAGGTTCCTGGTTTAAATCCTGGTAAAGGTATTTACTTTTGTATGGGTTTGAATACTAGATAGTGGTTACCAGTGAACTTTGATGATTGGGGTTTAATTAACCATACTCTCCCAGGAATGGTCGGCCTGGGTCTGTGCAAGACTACACCTCATTTACACGCCGTACACATCATCCTCATCTCTTTGGGTCATGGGGTTGCTTATAGCTCTGAATTGAACAGATTGCAACGGACGCAAATTAGGGATAAAAAAAATATATTAAAAATTAATTGAACATTTACGCCAGCCCACTGAGTCAGCTGGTATTAATTGTTGAGTAACATCAGTTTGGTGAGCAAACCAACTCTCAGCTGGTCACAATACAAATTTGATAAAAGTTACTTTATATGCCAAAAGTAAAATTTGGTAGGGGTAAAAATAACTATAGTAAAAAGTAACTTTAATAGTAAGGGTCCCAGTTCAAATTCTTGTCTAAACCCAGTTAGAAATACTATAAAAAAAAGCACCAGTCAAATTGGGTGGTTGTCAATCGGGAGCGGATCTAAAATTTTCCTGAGGAGCTGCAAGTGTCTTAAAGGAAAGCAGCTGGGTGCCAGGAAAATTTTACAGTCTTTCACAAATATTAAAATTCTGTTAAGTTAAAAAATTATAATTTTAGACTAGTCCAATGATTTGCGTGGATACATTTTTCTATAATTTATAATGTTCCAAGGGTAGTGCCCCCCACTCCTTGCTGGATAACACCTCTATCATGCACACCATGCTGTTTGACTGTTGTCTATAGTATGCAGTTTCTGATAAATAAAAAAATAAATTCATTTTATTAAAAAATTGTACTTTATTTCATTCAATAAGTCTTTTTAAAAAAAATAAATACATGAAAATTATTTATGAATATTTAAAATTAAAGTATTATAATTTAATGACAGCTTTCAAGGCTTTTAGAGCATCCTGGTACATATTAATTTAAGTATATTAAGCTATTAAGTACATCCATTGAAGTGTAATAATGTACAATACAGTTTTAGACTTGACCTGAGAATCAACTGACTTAACAGTCAAGTTCACTATTTATTAAACCACTGATGTGATAGATAATAAACTAATTTTTGTATGCATTAATGCTAATACTTATTAATTACATTATTAATTACTAATTACTTATTAATTACATTGATTTATACTTATTTACAATAAAATGAATTAACAATTTTTTATAATGCTTGGATCTAAGATGTTGAAAATGGGGGATTTTTTGTTGAGGGATAATGCCAACATAAACCTTGGCTTGTGTGTAGTAAATACGTCGTGATATACAGATGAAAAAATGCCAGATCTGGCTAGGAGTTGAACTCGGGACCCCTAGGATAGAAACTAGTTGTGCTGACCACTACACCATGGGCCGGATCCAATTTGTGTTATTATTTCTTACACAATGTTATTTTTATATTAAAAGTTGAATATATAAATTTAAAAAATGCAATTAGAAACTATGCAATAAATAAGTTTATGATCTCACTCGGTTGCAAAACTGCCTGATAAATTAAAGCTTTCAATTCATGGCTGGAATCTGGAGAACAAAATTTTTGTTCTTATTGTGCCATTTAAATACTTAATATCATAATAAATTAATTCTATTATTTATGAAGTTTTGAAAACATAAAAACTTCATACATCTTGAGATCTAATAAAATTGTTGAAAATTAAGGATTTGTTAATTAATGGTACAATTTTTTTGCATGTTGTGTAATCTAAAATTAATTTTACAGTTTTATAACTACAGTATAATAAAGATATTTAATGTTATTTTTAATTTTTCAAACAAGGAACTATTAGTACATGAAAAATCTTTCAGAAAATTATTAAGAACATGGAGTTTTAATTTCTCAAATAATTAACGTCTTATTTTGTTGAGTTAAATTACAGGAAAAATTAAAAATAAGATTTAGAGAAAAGAGAGGACCAGTTTGATTAATGTCAGGGTAAATAATTCTGGAAATATTTGTAATCATAAAATGTAACAATAGAAAGAAATAATGTCACGGACAGTTTGTGATCATTAAGAAATCAAGTGTAATAAATAAAAATAATTAAAATTTACTTGAATAGAAAACAAGATAAATCATATTAAAACTTTGTTAGTTAATATAACATAATTATTAATACAATGTAATATATTAAATAAATAAATCTACAGTAAACAAATGTAATATGTTAAGGTATAATATAAATAAAAGCATAATAAATTAAAAAAAGTATTAGGGAGTATAGTAATCTATATTAAAGAAAAATATTTCTTAATTTACATTGTTACAATAGGACCAAGGACACTTGACTTAGTTCCATTGAGTATTGTCACATAACAATATGTAGTTTTTTAAAAGGAAAAGTGAGTGTAATAACATCTACCTCCACTGATGGAGAAAGATAAATAAAAATAGAAAGAAAAGGTAAGAAAAAAAATAAAATAAGAAATACGTGTTTGAGGATAAGAGAGAGAGAAAGTAAAAACAAAAAAGATTCTACTGGTATTGTAGTAAAGAAGGACAGAGATTGTAGTTATTGATTGAAATTGTATTAAAGTAATACCTTTACTTAATCTTCGTAATAAATTATTATGGAGAGTAGATTTTTATGGTTGAGTTAACCTACTTTCAGATAAATTTAGAATATTTTGGTTTAAATTACAACTGATCAACGTTGTAATGTATAGAGTATTAAATTTCTTTGAAGGTATAATAAATTTTTGTTTCCATAACAATAAAACCCTTTGATTTATTGTTCTCACATTGGAATGTTGCGTTTATATTAAAGTTAATGCAGATGGTGAAGGGTGACAGATATAAATGAGTGATTAAAAATACCTGCTGACCGTGGATAAAACCTAGGATCCCTGGTATAGAAGTCAGTTGTGCTGACCACTTCACCCATGGGTTGGCCAAAAACTTTTGTTGTATAAATTGTAATCTGTGTATTAAAATTATACAAGTAAAAAAAATCAATATTTTAAGGATGTAATACATCTAATACAATCATAGTTTTTGAAAATATTTATCAGATTATTTCTGAAATATAATTTGATACTTGTAATACGAGGTGTGGCTATTAAATAACGAGACTGATGTTGTAAAAAATTTTATTTTAATTTTATACATAATCACTAAATGTCAAATTCAATATACACTCCCTTCTCTATCACTACAATGCTCCGTGCGAATTTTCCATTGTTGGAAACTGTGCTGGAAGTCATCTTCTGTCAGCTCCTTCAGGACACGTGCCACTTTCTCTTTTACAGCTTCCACTGACTCAAATCTTGTCCCTTTTGCAGATTGTGAAATGCAGATTTCACCTTGATCTGCTAGTTCTAGGGCTACAAAAAATAGTTATGTTTCTTATCACATGGTCAGTCAGTTATATGACTGAATCATTAAAGAATTGATGAGGTAGAGGTATATAAGACACTAATTAGAGTTATCTCCTCTGAGAGTAATGAATTTTATTATACAGCCAGACCCTGTGGTGAGTGAAGTGAAGGTGTCACTTGCTGGGTGAAAAATGTGCTTTTCAAAGGGCCTGGCATGCTGATAAGCATACTTTTTCTCTCAGTGAGGAAGGCAGTTGTAAACCACCTCACTTCTTGTTTTACTTAGTTTTGGCTGATGACCTATACAACAACATTAATATGAATGATACTTTTATTTGTTTATTGAATGATTTATTTGTGGATAGGTAATGAATGAGATGAAAAAATGAAAAATTGCCAGACCTGATTATGAATCAAACCTCTGGCATAAAAGATAGTTGTGCCAACCCAATGGGTAGGTCAATAATATGTTTAGAGAAACAAGTTTATAAAGCATTAGGAAAATGTAACTAATCTCATTTAAGTAAAAAAATATTATTAACAATTATGAAAAATTATACTTTTTACCAATATTAAAGCCAATTTAAGTAGGTTTGTTTCTGAATTTTTGTGACTAAAATTTTATCGACAGGATGAAAATATGTATTCTTAAAATTTTAAATCAGACAGAAAATATAACAATTTTGTTTTTAAAAGCTATTAGTACCACTGGCCTTCGGGCAATCTCAGTTAATCAAATGGTAGGCAAATGGTAATAGCAAATCAAATTGCTATAAATGTTAGGTAACATCATTTTGGTGATTGACGAGCTGACATCACCAAAAACAGTATTCTTATATATTATATTTGATGGTTTTACATGGTGACCAGTAGTCAATCACACATGAACAATCTCCATTCCTGTTAAAGTTTGTCTGTTCTATATAAAAAAAAAACTAAGAATAGCAATCAAATTGCATTGTTGTCAATAACACACAGTTTTATTAGTTGAAAAAATACTAATTGATTTAAAAAAAAAAATACATTTCTTTTTATTTGTGAGCTATATTTAAGAAAAACATGTTCATAATAGTATGCAATATTTATGTCCATTTAATTATACATTCATAGACTATCAGTGTTAGGTTTTTAACTCACTTCATTGTAGATTATTGCGTTTAACAGTTTTATTAGTTGTTTTGTTTTTTAAATTGGTTTTAAAACACAATAATTCTGGCTATTTAAAAATAATATATTATTTAAATTTTTACAATTATTGTGTAAATTAAACTTTCTTTATTTTGTTGTTGTGTTATTTATGTAGTAGCAATAACGAATTATTTGTGCTATATTTTTCTGTATTACAGTGTAATGTTATTCAAATAATTTGTGAATGTCATTATTTATTAGTAAGTTTATAAATATGTAGTATTTATTGTAGTTATATAAAAATAGTAAAAGGTGTAGTAGTTTTGGAATTTATTATACAAATGTTACAATTTTTTATTCATCATTTGTCAGTGTCAATTGCCTCTATGTCGAAGTGATTAGCATGCTAGAATTCAAAATCAAAAGTCCCCAGTTCTTTATCCAGCTAGGGTTTAAAAAAATACTATGTTTTAACCCACATATAATTATATTTTATTGTGCTGTAGTTGCTAATTACCATTTGTAGCTAATTTAGTTTGAAATTAAAACTAAAAACAAAAATTAAGTGTTATAACAAGACAAAATTTTTTAGCTTTTTTGATACTGTTTTTTAATTAAAAAAAATGTTCTTCATCGGTAAAAAGTAATAACTTTATAGATTGTAGTTTCACAGATTGACGCATGATGCCTGTGAAAAATTTAAAAAAATTAAGGAAATAAGTGAATGGATTAGATAAATTATATCGTTTTTTGTTGAAAAATCTTTTTATGGTTTCAGTGATTGGAATTTGAGTGCTTCATATCTTATGGTTTAACTAAATGATTTTTAAGTGGGTTGATTTATTTTTAATTAATTTATTATAAGTTTTTTGTAGGATATATTCTTTTGATTTTTTTAAACTTTTGATTAGCCAAGTGATATGTTCTTTTTATAAACATTTTTTAGTTAACTACCTTTGAAAATATCAAAACCTCATTAGAAATTTGATAATTTTATAGGATGAAGTTATTTAAATGATTTATCATTATTTTATGTTCAAATAATTTGCTATTCATATTTTTTTTATCTGGCTAATTTAAATGTTTTGTGAGACTGTAAAATAAGTATAAATATTACATTTTTAAAAACTTGAATTCACAGTTTAAAGTATTTTATTGCATACATGTCATTTTTAAATTTTAATAGAAACGTATAAATTTAGGCTATAATCCAAAGTTTAAAGGTGTATAACAAGTATTTGAAAACAATATTTTAAAATTGGAAGAGTACCTACAATATTAAACAATTTTAAAAATAAATTATATTTTTATAATTATTTTTTAATTATATTTTTATATTATTAGGGTATAACTGTACATATGTTTGTTTATATTGTTGAAATATGTCATTGAAGTATTTAAAGATAATATTTTACGCATATTAAAGCAGGAAGGACTAACACTTAAAAAGGACGGACATAACAACTTTTACATATAAGTAATGATAAAGAAAACAAAGATAAAAATTAATATTTATCTACAACTTCAAAATTATTATCCGACATGTCTCAATCATAAATCCTTACCACCATCAAGGACCATGAATATAAAACATTTACTGACATCATAGAGTAAAAAAATAAAAGAAAACAACGTTAATAATTGGTTCCAATTTACGTACACAATCTTGGATAGGTATCTATTGTTTTATTAATAGATTTATTTGAAATAAACCATAATTTTTGAGTTAAGAATTAATTTCAATAAAAATTTAAACGTTTAACATTATAGAACATTACGCGGCCCTGCATTTTCGGGTGCTAAATCTGAATATGACCTCCATTTTTTTCCACCATTATAGGATTCTTCTCAAAAATCTTTAAAAATTTTTAAATTATGAAAAAAATTTTTTACTTAATTTTTAGTTATAAAAGATTTGAAAAACAAAATTACATTAAATTGTTATAAATCTAATGAAAAGAAATAGTAAAATACTTTTTTTTAAATATTTATTACCTATATTATTTATTTATTTTATGTCCTTATAGAATTTTTTCGTTTTCTTTCAATGCTTCAATCTGTGCTTTTTTCTGTGTTCTTGCAGCAAGTCGTTCCTTTTTAACAACCAGCAGTGGTCAGCTATCATACTCATGTTCCATTTTACTTGGTATCTATTCTCCATCTCTTTTATTTATTGGTGGAATCTACCCTCACATGGATTTCATTTCAGAAAGTAGTTGAGATGTGAATCTAAAGATGCACATTGAAACTCATACTACAGGCTAAATTTTTAAATTTTCCAAATATAATTTTGTACAATATTTTTATAATTTTCATCTATTTTTGTTGATAAAAAACTTTGTAATTAAATCCTTGAAGATTTTTCACGGTAGTTTTACAGTTACCTTGATTTTACAATTTTCATCGTTTGTAAGCTTTCTTGTGTCCAGTCCAAGAAGAATGCCCTTCTTTTATCTTTGCTTTTAATTAACCTCAAAACTGACATTAAAGATTCTTTCAAATCTTTTTATCTCTTTTTACATAAATCGTTTTCACATACGTATTTTCTTTTCACAAATTATTATATAAACCATAGTTTAATGTATAATGAAGAAAGCAAAATGTTGATTTGCTAGAATAAAAATCTACAAATTGTAAAAAAAATATTACAGTATTGAATTTTTTAAATATTTTCTCCATTTTCAGCAACAAAATTTTTATTATTATTATTATTATATTATAATGATTAGATAGATTCCAGACAATTTTACCAAACCTGTGCTATTAAGCAGGCAAATATATTTGACAAGAAATTGATTAAACATTGTATAAGGTATGTTTAATCAAATAATTGCGTTGAATATTATAATAATAATAAATTCATTCATTTCCAGTAGTATTTTGACACTGCTGTTGAATAATTCAAAATGAGAGAGACTACTTTAAACATAGGCCTACTATGAATACATAGTATATTTAATAACTCTTTCAAGTTTTTTCCATAGGAAACTCTTGTGTAGTTAATTTTCAATCTTAAAAATTACATTACAAAGTATACAAAACTATAGAATGTATTGTAATAAGTAATACATTATACTGTTAATTTTAAATGAACATGATGACCTAGTTTTATGTTCAATGAATAGCAAACTGTTACTTAATATTCTCAAGAATTCTTTGATTTGTATTCAATGTCCATTTATTTAAAAGTTCTGTGAGTCCATTTATCAATTCTAGTTAACATATTTGTTAAAGTTAAATTTCAAGATAAATATTAGTAGTACAACTAGAACTTAGTTCGGGGATCATAAGTTATAGTACCACAAATTTAAATTATTGTATGAATATGTTTAATTTTTTTACTGTCTCTTGCATTGTATAATTATATAGGGAAGGAAAGTATTGTTTGCATGTTGATTTTTTAAAAATCAAGTCTTCATCAGAAATACACGTTTTCAGAACACCTGAACCCAAAAATCATGGTTTTAGCAATCTGTGTGTGTGTGTGTGTGTGTGTGTGTGTGCATGCGCACGCGAAAAAATATATCAATAACGGATTATTGTGCATACCTAATTAAAACTTGGAAATTAAGTTTATTACCACTAGGGGGCTCAACACAAACGTTTTCATTAAAATCAGTCAACTGGAAGTAATAATTAATTTAAGCAATTTTTCACTTTCTTGTAATTTTCTCAACAACAGCTTCTATGATCTTTATTTAAATTATATCATTCACTACATGTTTTATGTTCTACTAAATAAGGTAAGCACCATGTCTGCTGAAATTCTTGGATGGGCTGTGCTCTTGTAGTCATGAATGGTTTGTTTAAAATTTCGGCCTTAATATGCATTTTAAGGCAAAAGTGTATAATTAAAGTTGTAGGAAATAAAAAAACCTGCAACTTTTATTTCTAACATTTTCTTCTATAATGAAGTTCAGCATCAATTAATTTTTCTGCACTTTGTTCATAAAAATCGATAAAAATAAACAAATGGATTTTATTACCTTAAAAATTACTATTACTATTAAGTAATTAAATTAAATATTCATATATTTCGTAATAAGTCGAAAGAGGTCGATTTTTATTTTGCGTCATTTATCATGTAGGAAAGTTAGAGCAATTTTACATCTGTAGAGATATGTAATGGTTGCAAAATGACTATGACCTTTAATTCTGATAAATCCAGTTTCATAATGTTTAATTTCTGACCTTTGATCAGTTTTCAGAAAAATTATAAATTTTTAGATTATTCTTTTACATAACTATTAGTCTATTATTTTTTCTACAGTTATATTTCTACAGAATTACTATTCCAATACAAACATGACCTTACAATAGCAATTGTATATTTTTTAATATACAAAGTCTGTTTAAGATTGCTCTCTATTCAATTGTAAAAGAAACTATAATCTAATAACAGTTATCAATGTACTATTTTTCATTTAATGAATAGAATAATTAGTTAAATAGATTATAGATACATTATAGCAATGACTAAATAGATAACATTGTTTTAACATTACATTGCAACCTTATTGCATTTTAACAAAACAATTAATCACTAATTAAATGAATAAAACAATAGTAAAACAAAAATAGACTAATAAAGTTATCTTTGCTATTAGTAGCATAGTAATACCTGAATTTGGTAGGTTAAACATTTATTTGACCTTTAGGAAATTGGTTTTTTTATGCCAATAATTAAAATAAAAAATTTTGTGAGTTATGTTCTGGAAATCACTTTATACAATTAGTTGCTTACTGTTTTTCCTACTAAAGAATCTTTATTTAGCAATGTATTATCATCATGAAACAATTTCACATAATATATAATGTTGATAGTAATAAATTTATTTTTAGTTTTGTATTAAAAATTTCTCTTAAAAAACTATGGGTTTAGGGCTTTACGTTGATCACGGTAAGTAAGTTTTAATGTGGTAAAATTTTTTAGACCATTAATGGAAATAGAACTGAAGACCTTTTATGTTGTAATTCTGTTAAATTTTGCACTCTAAACCACTAAGGTGGATCGTGAGCTTTTCGAGACTATTAAAACAAGAAAGACTGGGTACCTTGGACACATACTGCGTGGGGAGCGTTATCATTTCCAGCGGCTTATTCTTCAGGGTAGAATAGAGGGAGGAGGAAGAGGAAGAGGTAGAAGAAGGTTATCCTGGCTACGGAACATACGGCAGTGGACAGGGATACGAGACTTCCAGGCATTGCAGGAGGCTGCAATTGATAGAGTAATATGATGTGAGCGAGGATGGACGCCTACGCAGGAATCTGCATGGCACTTTAAGAAGAAGAAGAAACCACTAAGCCATTATGTTCACCTTTTTTAAAAAAATTAACTTATATAAAATATTTAAAAACTTCTAATAAAAATTTCAGTAAGGAGTTTTTTTTTGTTTATATTTAAAGTCACATCAACAGCTTGGTTATCAGTAACTTTAACGGTGGATTTAGACTTGTAATAATTTTCAGACTCTAGCTGAGAATCGAACCCGGGACCTCCGCGTTGTAGATTAGTGCGCTACCTCTATCCCATATAGGCAGCCAGTGTGGAATTTATTAGTTCAACTACTTGGAGTAGAAGAAAAAAGTTGATTTATTTAAGATTATATCTACAACTTGGTCGTTAACAATTAATTAGGCTATTTTTTGTTTTAAAACGGTGGACTGTTTTTTAGCGTTTACATATACAATGAACTATAGACTATTGATAATTGAATTGTATAGTTTTTCTATATTTTTGGCTTGGAGTAAATGTGAATTTGAACTGGAGTATGTTCTTGTATGGCTATTGTCACCATACATGTTTGTCCAGCCACGATTACTAAACAATTAATAATAATAATTTTCTACCAATAAACTTACTGGGCTGGCCTGAAGGCCAGTTAATTTCCATGCTGTATAATTTTCAGAAGCCAGGAGTTGAAATCAGGACCTTTTGTTTTATAGTCTTGCATGTTAAACATTATGCCATAAAGGCAACCTGGGAAATAATTTAACTAATATAATTAAATTCTATAATTGATAATACCGGGAATTTTTTTAATGGAAATACTTTTGTCATAAAAATACTAAAACATCATTTCTAGGTTAAATGATAAAATATTTGCATTTTAATTTTATTAAACTCTTTCTGTACGTCAGTAAAACAATTAAAAATTCTGTTATCATAATAATAAACCAGAACTACATGAACCAATTATTTAACCTCACTTTAAAAATTTAATCAGTTTCAAATATTCTAAAGCTAATTTCAAATAAATGACATTGTATGTTTTGAGGCCATTATCAAGTTTTTGCAATCTGTTAAAAAATATACAAGTGTTATTTATATAAACTGAACAAAATATATAAATTATAAGTAGGTCTATTGAATTTTGTAACCGTTAATAACACAGATTACAATTTATATTAAAAAAGTTGAATTTCAAGTTTTTTTGCAGTTAGATAATTGAAAAATATAATCAAGTGAAAGTTGTTAAAATTCAGAGCTGTTTGGGCTTTTATTAATGCTCTCTCTCTCTCTTTCTCTCTTTCTTTCTCTTAATTCCTTCTTTTTTATCATTATTTTATTAATGAATAATATAATCCATTTGGTTTATTTTAAGTCTGTTACATAATGATTCCAAATAACTTTCATTTCCTTTCCTCAATAAATTAATTTATAAATTTGAAAATGAGAATTAGGTAAGAAATATTGTAATGTTATATTAATAAATTTTAAATGAACTGAACTTGTTCAAGTAATAATTCCATCCAGATTGTACTCATACATAAATAATCTCTCGGATAGATTTTGAAAAATTAATGTAATTTATGAATATTTTTACTTTCTCTTGCCTGTATGAATATACATATAGGAAGGAAAGTATTGTTTTCATGTTGATTTTTTGAAATCAAGTTTTCACCGGATATACACGTTTTCAGACCACCTAAACCCAATAAACATGTTTTTACCAATTGGTCTGTGTGTGTGTGTGTGTGTGTGTGTGTGTGTGTGTGTGTGTGTGTGTGTGTGTGTGTGTGTGTTTGAACAAAATATCTCACGAGCGCAACATCGTACGAAGTTGAAACTTAAAACTTAAGTTAGGTACCACTAGAGGACCTGACTCAAACATTTTCATCAAAATCGGTCAACCAGAAGTAGTAGATTATTTGAGTCATTTGTCACTTTTTTCCAATTTTCTCAAAAACGGCTCCTACAATTTTTAAAAATTCACCTCATTTTCTAAATATTTTATGCTCTACAGGTTAGGGTAGGCACAATATTTGCTGAAATTCTTGGGGAGGCTGTGCTCTCATAGAAAAAATGGATTTTTTAGATTGCGGTCCTAATATGCATTTTAGGGCAAAAGCGTATGTAATTAAAGTTGGAGGAAATTTAGAAACCTACAACTTTTATTTGAAAAATTCTTTGTATAACCCTTAGTTTAGCGGTAATCAGTGGTTTTCTGTTTTTGTTCATGAAAATCTGTAAATAAATGGATTTTTAAAGATTTCGGTTGTAGTAGGCATTTTACAACAAAAGTGTATAATCTATTTATAGGAAATTAAAAAACCTACAATTTTTGTTTTAAGCATTTTTCTCTACAGAGCCTAGTTTAGAGAGTAATTTTAGAGAGTAGTTCAAAGAGTAATTTTCCTTGTTATTAAGCCTAACTGACTTTGTTTATTTCTAATGTTTTATTACTAATGTTACATTATATTGTTCATTATTTGCATAGGCAAGAGAAAGTCGTGTGAGTGTTTCACACCAGATTTTTGAACCAGATTTTTTTGAACACCAGGGTCTGGCTGTACAATGAAATTCATTACTTTCAGAGGAGATAACTCTGATTAGTGTCTTTTACACCTCTACCTCTTCTGTTCTTAAATGATTCAGTCATTTAATTGGCTGACCATGTGATAAGAAACAGAACTATATATTTTAGCCCTGCAACGAACAGATTGAGCGTAAATAATTTGATACTCCACCTGTCTGTTATGGGCAATTCAGTGTATATTAATACTTTATAATTTTTGTTACTTTCGTCAGATTATCATGATAATACGGAAATGCGTATTTCTGGTGAAAAATGGTTCATTAGTCATTTAACAAAGTCTTTGGGCATCAAACATAGAAGACTGTTTTTCTAGTAAGACTTTTTACATATTTCATCCTATTTCTCAAAAACTGCTAACACTACAGTTTCCAGACTGGTTTTATTCAATTTTTAGGTGATTGTCAATATAAATTAAATTTACCATATTTGTTGCAAGAAGTAGCCCCCAAAAAATTCAATATCACTGTATTTCACCAGGGGAACCGAAATTGGGGAAAATTTTTCACTAACTAACGCTAATGAAATGTTTGCGGACATATGTTTATATGAACTTTTTTCTTATTTTTATCTCTACAATCATGTACTAAATTATTTTATCATAATATAGAATCACTCTGTATATTCATATGGGGCAAGAGAAGGTAAAAAGTAGTTCAATTTCCAATTAGATTACTGTTAATAATAATCAAATCAAGTCATTTAGCTGAATGATTCTAAATAAATGCATTAGATAAACTATTGACTTAAATAAGAATGTCAAAATATAAATAATCAGTTGATGAGTAATTTCTGTAATTGCAAATTAATTTCTGAATAATCGACACTTTTATGAATAAATAACAACATGTCTTTCTCATTCTGTCTCTTGCGAGACAATATAATCATAAACTGTCATAATTATTATGCTATATTTTGCACAATGAATATTTTTACAAAGAAATTATAAAATTACATAAACTTTTATGTTATTTTTCTAACATTCTATTTTTACTAACGTTAAAAAATAAGTTGTTATTAACTTGACAATAACAATTATCTACTGTGAGTGGAGACAACTTATTACTAGTTTAATGAAAAAACATTATTAGTAAAAAGTAAATAAAATAGTCATCCCAGTTTTACAATAATTTCAACCTTCATTTTAGAAGTACAGTTTATTCATTAATTTGTGATTAACATTTTAATTATTGTAATAAAATTATATTGTATTATCTATCCTTTTCTATAAATTTGTTAAGATCAATTATTTACAACAATTTTCAAGGATTTGCCTTCTAATAAATAACACATAATTTAATTAGTCACTGCAACATTTAAAATAATACGGTATCTCATAAAACATAAATTGTACTTCATTAAGAAAAATTAAGGAAATAGATTTAGTATTTATTACATAAAATAATTTGTCATGATTAAAATAAATCAACAATATTTTGTATATTAAAAATATTTCTGAGTTTAGTTGTAAAATATTGCATGAAAATTTTGAATGAATTCTATTGTACAATATATGGGTGACTATTCTCAAATAGTTTTCCTATTACATAATGTTTCTATGTTTGTTTAAATTATGTTTACAGATTTATAATAGATAAGGTTGTTGTTTAGGTCATTAGCCAAAAGTCTGGACCTTTAAAGACTTATGAAAGAGTGAACCTCTAAAGGCTTTACGAAGTACAACTAGGAGTGTGGTGGTTCACCATTGCCTTCCTCACTGAGTGGAAAAGTATGCTTATCAGGATACCAGGCCTTCTGAACAGCATCTACTTTCCACTCTGCAAATTACATCTTCACTTCCTTTACCATACCGTCTGCATTAGCAGTAATTGCAGAACAGTCGGACGTTAAACCAAAAAAAAAAAAAAAAAAATTCCTTTACCATAGGGTTTGGCAGTAAAATTAAATTCATTATACTCAGAGAAGATAATTTTGACTAGTGTCTTTTACACCTTTACCTCTTCTGTTTTTAAATGTCATATAAATTGGCCCTGCATTTGATAAGAAACAGAACTATTTTTTGTTGCCCAGCAATTAGCAGATTGAGTACAAATAATTTAACTCTCCACTGGCCTGTTATGGGTAAAATGAATAAGTTATTTAATACAAAATCATTAAGTTGCCTCTTTTCTTCTGGGTACATAAAAATTTTCTCACTATTTTAATGAGTATATATCTAACCAATCTGGAGTTCACCTGGCTAACCATTGGTTAAATTGTCAATACAATTGGCTTCTATGTTAGACGTCCTGGATTCAATATTTAATATTCTAAATTTTTGGATTTAATATCCTAGGTCATGGCATTTTAGCCATAGTTGGGTAGGTCAATTTCCTCCACCTTGTACTTTGTAAATTGTTGTAAATGTATTATAGCTATTGGAAAGAATGTGTAAGAGTAGTCTAAATATTGTAAAAATTAAGGAAATAAATAAAGTTTTTTATTAATTCCAGTCAGCTGCGACATTTTTTCATCACTCATTTTCATCTATCATGTTTCACCATTGCATTAACCTTAATGTGCATAAAAGTTGGATGTAAAACTAATTAAAAAAAATTTGAAGTGAAGTATGAAATTTTTAGTGCACCAGTAGACTTAAGGTGTTTTTTCATTGAAAATATTCAGAAAAAATCAAATAAAGAAATGGAATAAGCTGACAAACCATATTGGACTAAACCAAATGTACATCACAAATAGGATAAAAATGTGAATAGGATAAAAATGTGAATAAACGAATGCTAAAAATGTGAGTTGCAACAAGAGATCCAGAAGTGTTTAAAGTAACGTAACATGGTCAAGAAATATATAAAAATAAAATTATGCATGCTCTTACATGCTGATATAACATTTTTTTTTTAAAGCTGACGTGTTTCTTTACACTTATATAATATTCTAGTGACAAAAGTTTAATTAAATTAAAATTTTTAATTGGCCTCAGGACAATAACATTTTTGAGCTTTATTACTGTTGCGTACTTTCCTTGTGTTAATTTACAATCAAGAAACCAAAAAATGTTGTTAATCTTGTTCTTAATTCATTTATTATCATTTAAGAGTGCTTTAATAAACTTAAAATATTTTAAAATAAGTTGTACTGGTTGGTTTAAATCAAATATCAATTTAGCTTCAGAGTAATTCAACAATTCAGGAAAGATAAAAAGAGTTATGCCATGGCTACCTAAAATTTTTCTAAAAGAATTATTAAATAAAAAAGGTTATTTCCTGAATTAATGGCATACCATTTTTTCTCCTTCCAAAATATTTAATTTTAACATTTTAAACTGTTAACAGTTTATTTCTGTGTATTGTACTTAACTGCGTAGTTTAGTGTATTTTATGTATAAATCCCAGGTAAAATTTTGTATTTATTATATTAATAACTGATCTAATATGAAAAATAAAACAGCAGATATTATTCAGTATATGTTTTTTTAAATTAAATAATTTTGTAAAGCTATTGGATAATTATTCAGTATCTCTAATTGTTTCTAATTTAAACAATTTTGTAAAACAAGTATAATTTACAATATCTTATGCTAATTTGGGGAAATTATATCACGGAAATTTAATTTCATGAAATTTAGAAAGTCTATTGTTAACCTAAAGAAATTATAGTTGATTCCGGACTTAAGTCTGGAAAATTTTCCTCTCTGATCCTAAATCTGTTTTCATCTTTAAATCAATTCTATCGAAAAAAAAGTCGGTAATCATTTCAGCATGTGGCTAATAGTTTTCATGTTTAAATATTTTTAAAAATTTGTTTAGTTTATTTAAATTTGTATCAGCAGCTTGGTTGTTAATGACTACGGTAAGTTTTGATACTGTAGTGTTGTAACGTGTTAAAATTTCCAGACTATAGCTGGGAATTGAACCTGAGACCTTCCGCTCGTAGGCTATCACACTAGTCATTACGCTATGGAGGTGGCCATAAATAAACTCCATAGCGCCACCTCCATAGCGTATGACATAGCATATTACCACCTCCATAGCGTAATGACTAGTGTGATAGCCTACGAGCGGAAGGTCTCAGGTTAAAATTAGTATTAAAAGTTAGTAGTTAAAATTAGTATCTCAGGTTAATTTTTTAGTATTTTGATTTTTAAGAGCACAAAAATAAAATATTAAATTTCAAATATGTAAAATGAATTTCAGTTGATATAAATTATCTAGGGTTAAAATTTTTATAATTATAAATCTGGTGTAAAACGCTCACATGACTTTTTCTTGCCAGTGTAAATAATAAAAGATATATAGCCTATGTTAATTAATTAATTATCAGTTAACAATATAGGGCAAGCGAAAGTAAAAAAATTATTATATTAATTTCTTTTAATTAAATCATTATTAATACAGTATAATAAACAAATAAACTAAGTATAAAGAAAATGAACCCATAACAGATACAATGAGGAAGAAAAGGATTTCTTTTCTTGGACATCTTATCAGAACACCTAAAGACAGAATTTTAAACAAGATGATTAGAAAACTCTTTCCAATGGTAACATCAGGAGCATGGATGCAAAATTTTAAAGAATACATATCGAACTCGGATTAACTTTCGATGATTTAGAAAACAAAAGAGGAAAAATTAAAAATCTTAAGAAATAAGGAAAGTAGATTTGAAACAAAATCAGATGAAAGAATGAACCCAAGCAGGAAGAAACCGGTTGTTTCAGAGGAAGTTCGGCAAGCAAGATCAGCTTGAATGAGAGCATACTAGCAAAACATCAAGCTAAAGAATATCAAAGGAAGAAGCGTTCTAAATTTGACTAAATGATCCATTGTGGTCATTAAACAAAACAAAAAACAAATAAATATTGAATGTATTGTGGGCTTGTTTGAAATAAATCCTGCTGGAGGCAGGTGACTCATTTCTGTTTTAGATAAACTACAAAAAAATTAGCCAATAAAAAGACTGTACACTTAAGGGAAGGCAGCTAGTAGAAATTATTCCTGGGAATGGTGGGGGTACTTTCATATGCCATATGAAATGATATACATTATACAACATTATTTTGACGTACTGGTACACTACTCAATTTAAAAATGAAAGTCTTTGGTTCAATTGCCAGAAGTATCTAAAAATGACCTCTCATTATTATTACATTGTGCATTTTTTAGAGTTATTACTTCCATTATAAAACTTAATGTGAATCAAAATTAAGAAGTAATAAACTATTTACAACAAAATGAAATGTTTATTCGAATTTGAATTCCTATTAAATATTAACAACCACACGTATTTCAGGGACAATAAATCTTCCTTGGTGTAAAATATATTCTAGGTACTGTATTTAGTTGCATGTTACAACAAACATTTGCATGTTGTATTACAAAGTTGCATGTTACATGTCAACATATTTGCAAAGTATTTGTCAGTTTTTGTGAATCATTTGTTATAATATGAACACAAATTCAAAATGAAATGAACATTTATTATTAGCCAATACAACACAGTTTTATGCTCACAATAAATATTATACAGAACTTTATTCAAGACCAATATGTTTACATTTAAAATAAAATTCATAAACATCAATTATACAAACAGGTAGATTATAAAATGAATATTATAATAAAATAAAATAAGTTACCTAGTTAAAAATCGACTGTTATATTTTTGTGGTTGTAAAGATTGTAATGCAATAACTACGACATAAAAAACCCTTGAATTTAATGTGAAATTACAAAATATAAGATAGTAATATTGATGACTTTCTATTCTACATCAAGATTTTTTTGTAAAGTAGCTTGTTGAAATTTAAAAACATACTTATAGGTTAGTAACCTTCATTACTTCCTAAAACATAAAAGCTGAATAATGTGTTAATAAGAAAATTGCTTATCACACTGCCATCATTTTAACAAATATTTACAAATGAATTATCGTTAATATTTTGGCCTAATATTTATCTCGTATTAATTACCTTACATACAATGAACATAAAAAATAAAATAGGTACCATTTGTTATGGATGAAACTCATTCAAATAAATTTATTTGGTAAGTATAAACAAAAAAAAATTAAAAATTATATTTTTATTAACAACTTTCTATAGTTTTAAAAATTACCAAATATTTTATTTTAAAAATGAACTATACTTCTGAGTTTGTGTCTGGTTGTATAAAATAAGTTTCAGTACAGAACATTACATAAAAAATTAATAATTATTTTTTATTTTTTTATTTGTTGAAGTTATATTGTTTTGAAGTGTCATTTTCATAAGCCAACTGTCAATGTAATTGTTATTTGGATTAATTAGTCGATTGTTTGTTTTAATTTATGTTTAAAAAAATAATTTTGAATAAATTATTTTGAGCAGTAAAAATTAGATACTGGCCACCTCTGTAGTGTAGTGGTACCATGATAGCCTACAATGTGGAGGTCTAGGTTTTCAGCTAGGGTCTTAAATATTATTACAAAACCCACCGTTAAAAATAGATAACTCACCATAGTCATTAATAACCAAGATCCGACTTTGAATAAAAACTAAAACTAAGTATTTTTTTTAACCCTTTCTAGACCACACAATAATAAAATCTCGGAAGTTTAAGTACAACACTAGGTTAGACGCACGTGTACCACATGTGATGGCTTCATTCAATACACAGGTGACATGATCTAATGTATTTTTGAAGCCCTTACAGTTTACAGAAAAATCAGACCAGGCGGGATTTAGAAGTCCCGATGGTTAACTAGGCAATTTAAACTGTTAATGCACAGATAAATGCAATGGTACTAAATGGGACTCGTAAGTCCCGATGGTCAAGAAAGGAAATTTTTTTAAATTTAGTTTATTTAAAGTTGCATGGTCATTAGTGACTGTGGTGGGTTCAGTTACTTTAACAGTGGGTTTTAATGTGTTAAAATTTCCGCACCTTATCCGGGAGTCGAAGTGGCAGCGCGCTAGTCTACAACGTGAAGGTCTTGGTTTCGATTTTTGGGTAGGGTCTGAAATTACGTATTATGTCAAAAAACCCACCATTAAAGTTAGATAACCTACTGTAATTGCTAATAACCAAGCTGTTGTTGCGACTTTTAATAAAAACTAAAAAAAGGTATTTATTTTTTTTTCAGTTTATTTAAAGTTGTACGGTCATTAGCAAATACTGTGGGTTTTGGTACTGCAATGGTGGGTTTTAATGTGATAAAATTTAGCTGAAAATTGAGCCCAGGATCTTTTGCTTTGTAGGTTAGCGCACTTGTCACTACGCCACAGAGATGGTCAGACACTATTTTATTACTTTTGAAAAACAACAAAAATGCAAATAATTTAATGTAGAATCAATCCATAAATTATTTATAAAAAAATAATATTCTATTTGCTGTTGTATTTAACAAGCTAAAATTAAAGATGAGCTAATTTTTATTGTAATAAGATTATGTCATAATTTTATGTCATCGACCTGTTATACTTTCAGTTAAGTGAAAAATATTATTGAGGAAATGAAAAGGGAACTTCTACATTGTAAGAGTTAAACTTGTATTCAAAACTAGTTATATTGCTTGAAGCAATAGTCGGCAATAAACTGTAATAGTGACGGTATTAATTAAACTGAAACAAGAAGTAACAGGTAAAAGAATATAAAGACTGTGCAATCAGATATATGTGCAAATTCTCTTACACACTTTACTTTCTTATTTTTCTAGCGGTGTAGATTTCTTTGCTTGGATTGCTACTTTAAAATAACAACACACTGAAATCAATGACTGCAACTTCTTACTCAATACCACAGTCTTAAGAGACCTAATTACATATTTTATTTACAATAATTATCATTTATCAAGACGTTTAAGACATTAAAGTAATTTCTATTGAAAAATTACATTTCCCATTCAATAGTAATAATGATAAACAAACAAATGATTACATGGATTTATCTTCATGAAATTTATTATTATATTTTATGAGTTTATTATGTAATAAAACATTTTTGTAACGAAAAACATCAACTTACTGTTAATTTAAAAATAATAAAGTATTTACAACAAAAAATTGATAAATATTTTATTTGTATGGCGAAATCACAGGAAAAGAATTTGCACAATAATTTTTTAAGTGACTACTTCTTTTGGTGTGCCTGGACTGTATTTTTTTATGGGAAAAAATCTTTGGTTTGCTGTCATGTCACACTCGGCTATCAACAAATTACCATTAATTAATTAATTTACAAAATTATTTTTATTTTATTTGTTTACTATGTTTTCACAATTACTTTATTGAATTCATATTTCTTCAAAATAAAATTCAATTTTGAAGTGACTACTTCTTTTGACGCGCCTGGACTGTGTTTTTTGGACGGGAAAAATCTTTGGTTTAATTAATTAATGAATTAAGTAGTCATTTCTGTTAGTTAGGCTTGCGACTGCCAATTTTTTTATGGTTATCAACAATTACCCTTAATAAAAATAGGGAAGAGAATTTTTTATTTGCAGTTCCAAAAATTCATTTGGTAAAATGCTTTTAATTTATTTGGTATGGAAAGGCTATCTTAATTTCCAAAAATTTTTCCAAAAAAAATTCCCAAAAATGTCTCCTTAAGGTGAACATGTTATGAATATTATTAAGAAATGTTGATCTTAAAATTCCAAAAGTAAAATTATTGGCTAAAATAAAATAAATTATTGTTAATAAGTATTTACCTACTCACCCTTGAATCCATTGTGCTGTATTTTCTAAATGCAGACATTTTTGAAGTTTATCTTGACATATGGTGCAGTATTTATTTGCATTACTGATAAGACTAGAGTACGGATGAATTTTTAATCCTTTTGATCCTGAGATATTTAAACTAGAGTACACAAAAAAAACCTCGCCCCTTTTTCAAGAGGATTGCATGCTGGTTTTCAACATTGTAGTATATTATTTATTTTCTATTAACAATATTTTGATGATTGTTTTGCAACACTAAGTTGAATAAACCACTTTTGGCCTGTGGTATAGTGTTCAGCAAGGCTTCTATGCTGGGGTCCTGGGTTTGATTACCGATCAGGTTTGGCATTTTTTCATCTGTATTTTTTCATCACCTCATATCATTAACTACCACTAGCCAAGGCTTATGTAGGCATCACCTCTCAACAAAAAAATTCTTGAATAAAACTCCTCGTCCATTCATTAGTACAAGTGTAGTATTAGTAAAGTATTAGTTCAATACCTATACAGGTTGCGAAACTAAGATAGAATAGAATGACTCAAACAGATAACATAATACAAACAATATAAACATTAAAGCAAGTGAGTACGGTTATATACAAAATACGACATATGGCATCGTACGAATAAGTGCAAAGGTATTGCATTATAAAATTAAAAATTTATTCAATTACTGGTTTACCAGATGCCGATATTAAAAGGGTCAATATGTTACCATTACACCTAAAACTGAATCAAGAAAATAAAATGACAAATGTGAATATGTTTGCTTTACATTATTATTAAAATTAATTATCTTTTTATTTACAGATGAAATGATCTGATACAAAAATGGCTCATCCAGAAAGTGTAAACATGGAATCTGTAAGCGAGTGTGCATTGGTCGTTGATAGTGCATACAAACGCTACAGTGTCACCAATGTTGTACTTAAAGGACTTAACATGAATGTACCTAAAGGAGCAATGTAAGATATTTATCATACATTTATTAGATTTAATGTTACTATTTAATTTTACTGTTCATGATGCAGAAAGAAAAAAATATTTTTACAATTTTTGTTTTTTATGCCATATGAAATAACACATTTCATGAACATATTTATGTATTATTTGTTGGGTTCTGGCAGTTCTTTCTCATGCATAAATATGTACATTATAATTTACTATGACTATATAGTCTAAATTGATTCTTCCTTCGTTCAAACTGAAGCTACCAATAGTATATTCAAACATTTGGATCTTGAAAGCATAAGGGATTCACAGGAAAATTTATTTTACTATTCAAACGAAGAGATAGGGGCAGAGAAGAATTAAGAGAAAACTGATAGAAGATTTTGAAAAATAAATTAACTATGATCTGAAAATGTATTGAGACACTATTACTGTGGTTTTCTTCTTTTACTTTTTACTTTTCTAAAAATTTTGTCTTCCTGCTTTTATGGAACATTTTATTTAAAACTCCTGGTCCAATTCTGATAGTTATTTTTACATTTTCTCAGCTCATTGAATTACATGTACTGAAAAATTGCATTTGAAAGAAGTGTTTTATAAAAATGGAATTATTTTGCAAATTAAGAGTTACCTAAAGTGGAAGGTAAAAAAAAAATAAAGAAAGGATTAAAAAAATCTTAGAATATGCAGTAAGATTCAAGGAAATTGCTAAAAATGTTTCACTTTTTGAAGTGATTACGTTTTTTGGCGTGTCTGGACTATGTTTTTTTGCATGGGAAAATCTTTGGTTTGCCGTCATGTCATGCTTGGCTGTCAACAATTACCACTATTAATTTACAAACAATTTTTATATTTGATTTGTTAATTTGATTAATTAATTAAGTAGTCACTTCTGTCGATCAGTCCCGTGACTGCTGATTTTTTTTATATACATTCATTCCTGAAAAAAATGTTTATAATGTATGAGTTGTGTAAAGATTTCGGGTCCCCATAAATATTTTAAGTAGGTTTGGAAGAAATAATTTAAATTTAATAACACTTGGCATAATAAAATGGTGTGTTGCCTATATCATGTTTAAATAATCTATTTTTATTTTTATGTATACACCTGCTTGTCAGTTAGGGAAGTTGAAATCTTATGTGATAGTTTAAATGGAAAAGAAATGTGTGATTGTAATGTTGAATCATTTTTTAAACATGTAAATTTGGTGAACCCCAAATTTTTGGGGCTTTAAAACACGTTATTAAATTCTTTTAGAAAAATATGAAATAGAGCAGAAAATACTATCAAACATTAGTTCGGTAGTAGGTTTAAAGTACGTCAGTATGGTTGGTAGGTTTAAAATTACAACCAATTTCTTGGAGCATCAATCTCATAAAACGAAAAACTCTTTTACCCTTATATTGGGGTTGTTTTATTTCTTTTTACCTATTAATCACATGAAAGAGTATGATTTAATGGAGACTAATTTGTTGTTCTGGTCATCAGCTGAAAGGCTGGTTTGAAGCTGTAGAAGTTTTACTAAGTAAAATGTCTGGTGTTTCCCCCATGCCTTCCTCACTGAGTGGATGCTTATCAGCATGCCTGGCCCTCTGAAAAGCACATATTTTCTACTCTGCAAATGACACCTTCACTTCATTCACCACAGGGTCTGGCTGTATAATGAATTTCATTACTTTCAGAGGAGATACCTCTAATTAGTGTATTTTACACCTCTACCTCTTCTGTTCTTAAATGATTCAGTCATTTAATTGGCTCACCATGTGATAAGAAACAGAACTATTTATTTTAGCCCTCAAACGAACAGATTGAGTGTAAATAATTTGACACTTCACCTTTCTGTTATGGGCAGGGAGACTAATTTATATGAGTTTAATGAAGTATTTCTATAAATAATGTAAAATTAAACTTTTGACTTAACTTTAGAAATAAACGACACACTAAAGATGTTTAACCCAAAACTAATTTTATTTTAATTATAAATTTCAGTTATGGATTATTGGGTCCCAGTGGTTGTGGTAAGACAACTTTATTGAATTGTATAATGGGTAGGATTAGTCTTGACTCTGGTCACATACGAATGAAGGCCAAAAAGAAGAGTGACGTTGGCTACATGCCACAGGTATGTACATAATTTTTTAAATTCTCTGATGAATAATAAACAGTCTGTTTAAATTTAAATTTTTCTTTGACTCAGTTATTTGCAAATGAATAACGTTCAAATTTGTTTAGCTAGTACTTACGTTCAATGCAAATTAAATTACTGTACTTAATTATAGAAAGTTAATGTATGTTGCATTTACTTCTCATATAAAATCAAATGGTAATTTTAAGTTATATCTAATTGAGGATTTAATTATCTAAGCCTGTTATCCAAGGGTATAAAAGTTATTCAACATAACCTCAACAAAAACTTTATGATCCAATAAAATTATTTCACTCTTTTGGCACTAATTTAGGACAATGACACCAATAATACAATAAAAAATGCAGAATTTAAAGAAAGATGTTTGTTAATAATGCACATGAGACAGATAATTAAATTTTAAACTGCAACATTAATTCATGAATTCATAAAGCTTTGAATATCTAATAGAAAAATATTATGCATTTGAAAAAGTTTAATTTAAATAGTATTATAACTAGTCTACAAAAAACACAGTCATGAATAAACTAAAGTACTATCAAAAAGTTTTAATTAATTTGGGGTATCAAAAGAGTTTTTTTTAAAAAATAAGTATTATAATTTTCTTAGCAGATCATTAATAAATACAACAAGCCAATAACCTCATAAAATAATGATGTTAAATAAATGAAGGTTGTAAATGCAACACTTACAATTTTCAATTTTTAATTTATTGACTTAACTTTTATGAATTTATGAATTTTAGTTTCTAAAAAAGCTATCAACATGATTTTGAAGCAACGCTCACTCTGATCAATGGAAAACATTGAAAAATATGGTTTCTGATTTAAAACTCACATTATCCAAAACTGGGTTTGGAGCAAGTCACACCATCCAGTTGACTAATTAGAGAGTTCCTTTTACTGAAAAAATTGTGGGTAATTTTTCCTTTTTCCTTGTTTTCTGGTTATTAAAATGGTATTAAAAAGGAAGAAAATACTCAAAAAGTAAAAGGTGAGTATACTTACAGGAATGAAACTGGTACTTACAGAACAGAATTGATTACTATGTTGCTTATCACAAAACTAAATTGTTTGAACAAAATCTACATTTGCAGGTAGAAAATAAATCAATAAATTACAAGCTTAAAAAAGTTGCGGTAATTTAATTTTGTTTAAAAATACTTGATTGATGAAACATTTTACAATGTACATGAATTCCTTTCTAAATAGTTTTCGTTGAAAAATATATAAACTTTTAACAAAATGCTGAGACAAATTGTATATTATTTGATACATTCTTGGTTGGACACATTCTTATTGAAGTAAGCAAGTAAATAGAGGTAATAAATGAATTGGTAAGTAATGAATATATTGTTAAACATATTGTTCACATTTAGACTTATCAGTTTTATCTTGATGTGTCATATATTCCCTTTTGGAGTATTCTGGATGCAGTTTAAAAAAATTAAAGAAAGGTAAAAGGAAGCAAAATATAAAGCCTAACATTATCCAAGGAACAATGACAAAGAGGCAAAAAAGGGATGCTGAATACTTACTAAAGAACCACTTTAAGGTTTATAATGAGAGGATTACAGTTTTACAAACAGATAATAATTGATTCAGATGAGGAAACTCCTGTGCTTGAAGAGGAAAATATCTTTGGTATCCTGAACAATTCTGAATACTTTTTGACATTGAAATGAAAATTTAACATATACATTAATCTCTTTCAGGATGTTGCACTTTATCCAACTTTAAGTATTAAAGAAACTTTCATGTATTATGGTGGCATGTATGGAATGACAAAAAACCAAGTTGAGGAAAGAACAGATGAAGTAATAAAGTTGTTAGAGTTACCATCAGAAAACTCTATTGTGGAACATTTGAGGTAAGTAATTAATCGACTGTTTGATTTTAATGCGTATTATTTTAAATTGTGAGAGTTAGTGCCGTTATTTGAAATTTGTTAATGATTCAGACTAATTTATAAAGATTCTGTGTACAGCAATTAGTACACTGTTCCAGAAAACTTCATCATTAGAATTTTGTTTTGGCTTAATCCTCCTGGCTTGTTCAAACTTTAAATTTAGTAATCTGCCATTTCTTATTGATATTGGGAAGCCTGTCTCTTCTGAGGATATCCAATACTATATTGTCTGGTTGACTAGTAAGTAAATACTTGTTTGGGTGTTCAAACATTTAATATCCACAAAAAATGACTATACTACTCTTGCCTATATCTGATTGGTTGATATCACTCCTGACAGATTAAGTACATACCATAAAATATCTTCATTTCTTTTTTGATCCAATGATTTATACTCTGATAAAGATCTATACAATCTAATCTCAGCAACCTCTATTCTTGACATCAACCGAGCAGTCAGGTTCAAACACTATGAATCATAACAACTGGAACAACCAAGGTGTTAAAATCTTACAATGTATTTGACCAACCAGAATTTTTTCAGAGTGTATGAACCTTTTCCAGTTTAAAAAACAACTTTTGGTTGTAAAGTTAATCTGGTTGGGGAAATGGCTTTTTGTGGTAATTAGTCATAAAGAAATATCATTGAGTGTTTGTCTCCTAATTGAAGCTATCTAATCTAACCACAAAAGCAGTTGTCAATTGTCATCAAATGATGTAGTTTTTGAAATAATAAAGTCCACAATAAAGACATTTTAATCAAAGAAATATTAGATTGTAAAAACTATCAGAACATTTAATTTAAAAACCTATGGTGGAAAAACTATATGGATGTATTGTAGTGCGCATATTGTGAGATGTCCTGCTTTCTTCTATAAAATAAATGTCTTTTGTGATTCCAACCGCAGGTGACGTAGTATTCAGTATCACCTACTGAATCTAACCTAAAAATGCCTGCCTGTGCGGTATTTAGTTGTAATAACATTATCAAAAGTGCAGATGAAAGGGATCCATTTTATGTGAGTAATGTTGTTGTGTAGATATGAACAAATTGAGCAGCGAGATAAGTACACTTATATTGTCTTTCTGCTGTTAAAAACAAATATTTATAGTAAAATAGAAATTTGAGTATAAAATGCAGGAAAAAGAGGTGGTTTAATACAAGTATTTGGGTGTCAAGCAATACAAGAATTTTTATATCATCATAATAGTCTCTTCTTCTTCTTACTATCAAGGATTAGGCATAAGCCTGTTCCGAACTCACAAACAAATAGTATCATAATAGTACAATGCTATTTTTGCTTAAGTTTGAGTAATTTTGTTGGTGAACAGAGAGAAGCTCTTAAAGTATCAATCTAATATAATACTTTTCAGAGATCTTTGTTTGATGATGGAGCTTGTGAAACTTCAATCTAATCAAATAAACTACATACCTCCAGGTATTACCTAAGTAAAATAATAAGGATTTTCATGATTACAAATTAATAGACTGCCCATAACAGACAGGTAGAGTGTCAAATTATTTATACTCAATCTGTTCGTTGCAGGGCTAAAATAAATAGTTCTGTTTCTTATCATATGGTCAGCCAATTAAATGACTGAATCATTTAAGAACAGAAGAGGTAGAGGTGTAAAAGACACTAATCAGAGTTATCTCCTCTGAAAGTAATGAATTTTATTATACAGCCAGACCCTGTGGTGAATGAAGTGAAGGTGTCATTTGCAGAGTGGAAAATATGTGCTTTTCAGAGGGCCCGGCATGCTGATAAGCGTATATACTTTTCCACTCAGTGAGGAAGACAATGGTAAACCACCTCACTCCTCGTTTTACTTAGTAAAACCTCTACAGGTTTAAACCAGCCTTTTGGCTGATGACCTAAACAACAACAACAAATTAATAGAATATGAAATAGGTTAGTTAGTTTTTAAACTTAGTTTTTTAAAATTCATTTAACTTGACAAAATCATTCAGTTTATTTTCTATAATAATGATGTAAACAAATTATTTTTGCAGTGGTGGTCAACAGAGAAGAGCATCATTTGGAGTTGCTTTATTACACGATCCTCAGTTACTAATACTTGATGAGCCAACAGTTGGGCTTGATCCACTACTTAGCCAGAGGTAATATTAAAAACAAAGAATAAATAAAATTTATTGTTATTACTATAACTTTTTTTTGAAGAGACTGCTTCTTTTGGTGCACCTGGATTGTGTTTTTTGTATGGGAAAAATCTTTGGTTTACCATCACGTCACACTTGGCTATCAAAAATTATGATAAATTCATTTACAAAAATATTTTTTATTAAATTTGTAAATTTAATTAATTAATTAAGTAGTCACTTCTGTCAGTCAGTCCCACAACTGCTGATTTTTTAAAATAATAATTCAGTTGCAATGGTAACATTAACTTTCCCCTATTTCTTACTTTTCTCATCTGGATTTTTACCTTCTCTTATTTTCCTTTCTCTCCAATGAGCCTTCAATTTAACAGTTTTACTTTCTCTAGCTTCCTTGGAAAGTCCTGTCGTTTTCTTTGATGTTTTCCTTGTCTTTAACTTCTTTCTTTGCAGTAATTTTTCATCTTCTCTAATCTGGATTTTCTCACATCTTCTAGAAGTAACTGTTTCTTTTTGGTGGTTTTCTTAATCTCCAATGGACTTACCAATCCATACAGTACGCTTCTCAATCTAGTTTATCAAAATATTTAGTTTCATTAAATCCTATTGGTCCATTTTCAGTTGTTGTTTGTAATTGAATATAGTTTTATTTTAGTCAATGCAAAATACTGAATAGCTTTTTGTTTAAATGGCTTTTGTTCATATTGTTTATATATTTTATGTAAAAAAAATCTTGCAAATCTTATATTTTATCCAAAAAATCTTACTATTCTTTTTGGTGGCAGTTTTTTAAATTGTCATCTATCATTTTCCTTTGTCCGTCCATCCGTCACACCCAGTTATAAAAAAATGCAAGAGATAGCTACAAACAGATTTCGGATTCGTAATCTACACAAAAAGTTAGGGGACCTAGATTGGATTTGAAGTTTCGGTTTCGACCAGAAGTGGCCCAAATCCGGAAGTCAAAAAAATCAAAACTGGAATTTGGAAACAAAAATAAAATCATTCGAATCCTCTTAAAGATTAGATACAGAAATGATTGGGTTTGAAGTTCCGTTTTTGACCGGAAGTGGCCCAAAAATGGAAGTTAAGAAATAAATTTCGGAATTTGGAAACGAAAATAGTGTCATTTGTCCTCTTAAAGATTAGATACAGAAATGATTGGGTTTAAAGTTCCGGTGTTTACCGGAAGTGGCTTGAAACTGGAAGTCAAGAAATAAAATTCGAAATTTGAAAACAAAAATAGTGTCATTTGATTCCTCTTAAAAGAATAGACACAAAAATCACTAATGGTTTTTGCCATAAATCAAAGGTAGGCCCTGAAAATTTAAAAAAATTGCAACTAGCCCTGAGACATTATCTCATGAAAGGGATTTTTATAATTGTGTATTTTAAAGTCTCAGTGTCTTTATAAAGTTCGTGGCTTGGTATATTTTGTCTTTCTTCTGTTTCTAGTATATTTCTTCCTGCATTATTATAATTATTAATATTGTTTATTACTATTTAATATCAATACAAAACAATAAATAGTTTCAAGTAAGGTTGTTTAAAATAATCAAATAGTTGAAAAAATAAAGTTAAATTTACTTAGACTGATAAGAGAAAGTATAAAAAATTTAAACAATTCTTTAGTGCACAAAATAAAAAAGAAAGAAGATTAAATTAATAAGAAGGGAAATATGAATGTAAGTAATGAATAACTTTCTAATTATATAACTTGTTACCGTAGGTCAGTAACCTTGAAATATTGCTTTCTCTTTAGAAGCTACCGTTAATACATCTAATATTATGTATTGTTTTGTACATACAGGTCAACATAAAATGTAATTATTTTCATCAGCTATGAAGACTAGACAATGAATTATCTAAACTCTATTAATTAATGGTTTAAAACCAAATTTAGATATTTCTTTCAAATATAATACAGCCTTATAAAAATAAAAGTTCTTAAATAAAAAGTATTTACACTAGGAAATAAAAATAATGAATTCCTGTCAAGATAACAAAATGATATGAACAATTTTGCAACTGGTACACACAAATATGGGCTATAAAGAAAATTTGATACAAAAATTATGTATTATTGATATAAAAATTATACATTATTAGACTGCCAAGATTAACTTTTTTTGGATTAAACACAACATTCCAACTGATCTAAAATTGGTATTGAATGGCCACAAACTCACTGAAATATACATCAAGGAATTACAATTACACAATACAATAGAACACCATCAATACATCATTATGAAACTTAATACATTCACATGAAAATAAATACTATTTTTTAAAACAAATAAATTTAATTTTGTATTTTTTCACAATTTTGGACTGTATAATATTGTTAAATTTTGAAACTTTTTAAGACTAAAATTCTTAAATTGTTTAACTTCTAACACACGTCTTGTTTTTCCATTTGTTTACTGTATAAACTTGCATTTTCTTAGTAGTTGCTAATGCCTAAGGTCATTTCAGAAAGCATATAAATCAGAATTCTAACTTTAGATTTATGTTTTTCCTGAAGTAAAAAAGAGTAAAATGCTGACTAGTTTCTGAATGAAATGCTTTGTTAAACAACCACAAGAAAATGATGTTATGCAATAATAATATTTTATTTAGCTTATTTATTACACTAGTGACTTGAGGAATCTTTTCACTGCAATAAAAATTGATTTTTTTTGACTTTAAAAAGAAAATTGGTTGTCTGAAACATTCACGTTTTTTGTCATCATCATCAATTTATAGTAGTTTTCTCCTATGAACAGATTTTTGAGTAGAAACTTTGTATTTTCTAAAGGTGTAGGACTCAGCTTCAAAATATCACCCATTTTATTTTTAACTGGAAAAAAGGCTTTAGGATAACCTTTTAACATAAAAATAAGCTCTTAGAATTATTTTAGTGAATGAAAACCATACCTATGTGATATCTGTAGGAAATGGTGTGTTTACATTCAACCAATCTGGAAATGTACTAAAGCTAAAAAGGCATAATTTTGACTTATGGGCTTTCTGAAATGATTGATTCAAATAGAAGATGTAACAGATTTGAATTTTTATTTAAACTAAATACTATTTTTAAATTATGGGTAGAAAAGTTTAATAATATTAAACTTTAATTCATATTATGAATAAAAGTTTTAATATAAAGGTCAGTAACAAAATACTGAAACATTGGAGAAATCTAGAGAGGCATGGACTCAAAAAAAACTAAAATATTCAAATAATTTTAAAGTGGTATACAGTGAGATATTCAGTAAAAATATGGCAATAAAAACATAAATATAATAAATGTTTCATTATCTTCCATGGTAGGAGTAAGAAGTTTTAAATTTTGATGTGAAAAATATTTTAAAAAAATTTAATTTACTGAAGATGTGTACAAGATACACGAAAGCACTATAAACATTGGTAAGTGTTTTCTGTTACTGTATTCTGGTGGTTAGAAATATATTTTTAATTTTAAATAATATGGTTGTTGATAATCCTACATAGGATGTTTGATAAAATAAATATAATAAAATATATATTACATTTTTGAGCTAGATGTCAGCATTAATTTGTAATAATTTATTGATGAAATAGGAAAACTATGTTGAAATAGGCACAACAAAAATACTTTAGGAAATATTTTATTATTTTTATTACCATCCTGAGAACTTAAGTAAAATAAAACTTTTTAGTGTATTAAAAAAATTAAATAAATTCTAATTTGTTTAATTTTATTTTTATTTAAGCATTTGGGAGCATTTACTAAAGCTGGCTTCTGGTCACCAGAAGAGCATTATTATAACGACCCATTATATTGAAGAAGCAAGACAAGCCCAAGTTGTAAGTAAAAATATATTTAAAATTAAATTTAGTTGGTTTCACTTTAAACAATTTTTATTTATTGTCACTAAAGATAAATTTTTTTTTTTGTTTAACGTCCGACTGTTCTGCAATTACTGCTAATGCAGACGGTGAAGGATGAAATGATTTTTGTAACGTATTAAAATATGCCGTGCCTGAATGGGATTCGAACCCAAGACCACATGAATTAAAGATAAAGTGTAGTAAGTAGATGATGGATTATATTCAATGTAATCTATGCTGACGATGATTTCTATTCTACTGAAATTTATATACTGGTACTTTACTGAAACAAAAGGTTTTGTCATTAATATCAGTATATTAAAACAAAAAATTGCAGTGGCGGCTACAAAGTATTCCTGTAATTAAAATTACTAGCAACTTGTATAATTTAAATTATATAATTATTTATTCTTTGCGCAAACACCATTCGTTAAGTTATGACAGTGATTAATTATAATTTCAATTCCAATCACAAATTACAAAGTATAAAATGTTATAGCTATGTACTACAGTCAAGAATTCAATTCAAATATATTCAGTTATCATTAGCTTTAAAGTTTATTACTTAGTCTGTAATTTATTTGATGTAATAAATGGTAAGAAACATTTTACTATCCTTGTTGTATCTTTAACAAAGACTAAAATTTAGTGCTAATCAATTTTCATGATTCTGTGTAACCTCATTATATGAAAAAAAAATTCAGAAAATTACTTAACTGTTGTTAATTGTGTGTAATCAGTTGTGTAGAAATTTTCTGTAAAACAAATCAATTGATTTCAATACAACTATTTTATTATGAAGAGAAATATGCATTTTGATAAATTATCTAGTAAAATATTAAATACAAAAGTAGTTTTAATAAAAGTAGTTTCAGTAGTTATAATTTTTGATTCACGCTAATATGTACATTTGATCTAGAATGCATGTGAAGGTGTGATTTTAAAAAAATATAAAATTTACCAACTATGCCGACTTATTGAGTGCAAAAATATTTGTGTAGTATTTGGAGGAAATGTTATTCACATACATTACTATGAATCTTATTGTAACAATAATAAATGTTTCACTGACCTGTTACAGCTGATATATCGCTTGCTTTTTTACCTTTTTTTATTTAATCCCACTTTCTACTTACATGTTTTGGTGGATCCACCATCATCAAAGTACACAAAATTGAACCTAATTGTTTAAAAAATTTATTATTATTTTTCAGAAGATAATGTATCTTCAGTAATTTGTATAAAACATCACATAACATTTTTTTTACAAATGACTGAAGATACAACACCTTCTGAAAAATATTAATACATTTTTTTGAAAGTTTAGTTTCAATTTTGTGTACACTGATTATGATGGATCCACCAAAACTTGTCAGTAAAATGTAGGATTATTAAAAAAAGGTAAAAAACAAGTGATATAATAGCTGTAACAGGTCAGGTCAGTGAAAAATTAAATATTTTTACTATAGGGTTGAATACAGGCTGCAGGTTGCATTTTAAAGCACACACCAAAATAATGAAATAGGAAATTCTATGAATATTCTCAGTGACTTTAATGAAAAAACAAAGCTGCTTGAGGCCGGTTCTGTAGTGCAGTGATAGTGTGCTAGCCTACCATGTGGAGGTCACTTGTTCAATTCTCACTCAGGGTCTGCAAATTTTCACAGGTCAAAACCCACTGTTACATATCCCAGAGTAGTCGGTAATGACTGAGCAGTTGATGTGACTTTAAATAAACTAAAAAAAACTGCTTGAAAAGGGTGTTCAACTGTAAACCAATGTTTTCTGTTTACTAAGTTCTGGACAAGGTTGTATAAAGCTAGATGGCTGAAACTAAGTGGAGATGTCACTTATAGTTCAACTATAGAAATGACTCCTTAACCTTTTCCAAAATATACTTCTAAGGGGATGACAATAGTGTTCAACCCTTGAAACCAATATTTATTGTTTGCTAAGTTCAAAATATTTTTTATTTGCTAAGTTCTGGACTAGTTAGGTGGATGAAACTAGGTGGAAAGTCCAAATATAAATCTATCAGATTTTTCCAAATCTGAAAATGGTATTTTTGATTTATACATAACCCTAATTTAAAAATTATTGAAATAAAACAATATTATACCCAGGTGAAACTGGGACAGATAACTTAGTTATACAGGAAATATGAAATAACATTAACTAACATTTTTATCATTTTGTTAGGTTGGTATGATGAGGGGTGGAAGTATTTTAGCAGAATCACCACCACTTCAGTTAATGTCAACACATAGTTCTTCTACTTTAGAACAAGCGTTTCTCCATCTATGCCAAAAACAATATAATTCCTCAGAAGATGATTTCAATGTAAGTACAACATTTATGAATATTATTTTTTTAATAAGTCTGCCCCTTGCCAGACTTAGGTTGCAAAATTAATAACATTTTACCTGGTAATTCCTGGGTTATAAAAAATACTTTTTTTTTACATGATCAGTCAAATAAATGACTAAAGTGTTGAAAAACAGAGGAGGTAGAGGTGTAAGTGATACTAGCTAGAGTTATCTTCTCTGTATGTAGAATTTCGTTATTCATATTAAAAAGTCACTGTGGTGAATGAAGTAAACATGTCATTTGTAGGCTGGAGAGTAAGTGCTTTTCAATAGGTCTAGCATACTAAAAAAAAAGTCATATTTTTAACATAATAAGGAAGACATGTAGAAACCTTCGTAGTTAGTAAAAGTTCTAGTTTTAGGGGTTCAAACCAGCCTTCTGTCTGTTGACTGAAACAAATCATTTCAAGTACAATTTTTGTTTCAAGATTCAAGTACAATTTTACAATTTCAATTACTACTATAAAAGTAGTATACTTGGAAGCAGTCATACCTGACTGCTCAACTATACTACATGTAATTTCAATAGAAGCTTGCACTGTAAACGTTTCCTCTACTTGGCTTCTTATTCTGAGTAGTCAGCATAGGTTCTGGTTGTTAAAAAAGTAGGCCTATGCCTCTAAACTGTTGCCAGTGGTTAATACTTTTGTATGATTTATTTCTTGTAATGTAATCGTTTGTTAATTGTATAATCCTATTTTAGTTTATATATACCATGTACCGATCGGGACATGTGTAAATTACCACGTGCACCATTGACCAGTACTGTAGTCCGCTTTAATCTCTTGTGCACTGAACGGAAACCCAGACTGAACTGGTGAATTTATTTGTACTGTAATATAAACAGCCTTACATTTTGTGTTGATAGTTATAAAAGCAAACACTCCAGAGTATAATACAATCTAATTAATAAACTAAAAGCAATTGGCCTATTCTGATATAAAGTATTTATTTTGACATTAAAATAATGTGACAATATCGAAGATGAATATGGTTCATTTATAAAATGGTAAAAACGAATATTCTTCATTTATAAAATGGTAAAGAGTAGATAATAGAATGAAAAAGTAACAATAGGGTTAGCTATAAAAGTACACCTATTCATAAAGGTTATTTAAAAGGACCGCGCTATTGTGTAAGATAAGGTAGGGTTATTGTTGTACAACTATTTATGAAAGGGTTGGTTGATTACCTGTAACACCTTTATTCTATTTACAATAGATCTATTTGCTTCTTTACAATAGTTAAAACTTTTCCAGTAAAAAGGTTTTTTTGTACTTTATTATTTGTAGCCTATCAAATTTCTCTGTTTTGCTAGAATTATCTTTTTGATCCCATATAAATAGAGCCTCGAGTGCGGTCAGTGAGTTAGTATCCGTTTGATCTTTGACGAGTGTTTATTGAGTGGCTAACGGTGCGTAGTACAGGTTACGTATCTGAGCATTCTAGTGTTTAACTTTTGTTATATTACCTTGTGTATGTGCATTATATTCAGTTCCATTGTGTATGTGTATTCTATATAAATGATTGTAAGTAGTAATAAGTAAATTATTAAGTTATTTATTGTATTACTTCATTATAATTCGTTTATTATTTATTTTGTAAATCTTTTAGTGTAATAAATATTTGTAATTGTAAACTTTAGTGTATTAATTATTTAATTACCTAGATTCCGAAACGGACCTTAGCGATAAGTGTCACAATAATATATCAATAAAAGTAGAATTAGATAGTGATTTATATTATTATGCCTATTACTCATTTGTTTATAATCAAGAGTATGGGTGTAGTAGTACATTTTAAAGCACACTATACAAACTGCTGCAACCACTTTACCAGTGTGGGAGTGCAAAGATATATTACAGAAGCTTCTATTGATATCACATTTGGTATATTAAGGAAGGAATGGAGAAACTATGCAACTTAGTAACAATTCTAGGGATTCAAACTAGTTTTTTGACTGCTGATAAAATGATTTTGGTAGATGTTATTGTTAAAGAAGTAATAAATTCTTTAACCAAGATTCAAATACAAATTTCAACAAATGCTAGGTTTCTACTGTGAGACAAACTGAGTTTTCTAATAATTATAAAAACTGTAAAGAAATTTGTAAATGTAAACTTCTATCTCTAGAAATTAATATAATGAAAGATGTCTTGGTTTTTTTAGGACAATACGACAAGTAGTTACCCAACAGATGGACCTGTTTCGTCTCCATTAAGTGAAGGATCTGTATTCTCATGTTCCAGATTCAGAGCCCAACTTATTAAGAATTTACTTTTTATGTTACGCAATAAACCGTAAGTTGTTATTGAATATTATAGTCATTAGAATGATTTTTTAACATAATTTATGTAATCTATAATTTATGCACAATGTAGAAGTAATTATGATATGAAGTGACTTTAGAAAACACCTGAAAGTATTGGAATAAGGCCAGAAATTATTTTAGATTACAGAACAATATTTTAGAAAACCATTATAGGCTGCAGATTATATAACATATAACTAACAGCTTGTTCATGAAGAACAATGCCTGAATTTCAGATGGACAGAAAAAAGAATAAGAATATGAAGTGAGAAAACACTGAGAATATGGAAAACTAGAAAAAGTATTTGGAAATAAGTAAAATTTCTTAATTATGCCCCTGAAAAAAAATTAAATCATACATTTTGATTCTCAAATTTAATGTTGCAATTAGCTTTGTTCAAGGTTTTCAGGGTGTTTTATTATATTTATATTAGTGGAAAACCAAAGGAGTTATATGTAAGGCCTGATGAGTTAGAGTGTACAGGGCCCTAACATGAATGGGCTTGCTAACTTGTTATTAAAAAGTTAAAATAACCTAAAACTTAAAACGTTATATTTATTGTAGATTATCACAAACTTATAAATTAAAAATCACAGACAGATTATTGTCATATACACACATGTTAAGTACTGAGATCTCAGACATGTTGAAAGCACCAAAGTAGAGGCCACAAAGGGACATCTAAGATGGAAACAATAGGTAAAACAATTCTTATAACAAAACACAAATATTAAAAACAAAGCTAGAATGTAAAGCTTAAAAACTAAAATAACAGCGATTTAAAAACTGTTAATACAGCTATATGTAGTTGGATTCTTCTTCTTAAAATCCCTCTCCTATTGGAGGTCAGAAGTCTTCATCATTAGGTGGACCTTATTCGCTACTGCACGGAACAGTTCTGTTACTGCAGCCAAATCAGTCCCTCAGGGTTTTTAACCAGGATGCCCTATGTACCGCTTGCCCAATATCTTCCCCTGCATGACTCATTGTAGGATGTGATATTTAGGACCTCTCATCACATGTCCAAGATATTGATGTTTTCTTTTCTTTACTGCGCCAACCAACTCTTTACCCAATTTATCAAGCACATCTCATTGTTATTCTATCTGTCAATGGAATTCACCACATCCTGCGGTAGCACCACATTTCAGATGCCTGTATCTTCTCTAAATGGATCTTTTTGAGTGTCCTCGCCTCCATCCTGTTCAAAAGAACAGAGAAGACATAACATCGCAGCATACTCATTTTAAGCTCAATGTCAAGATAGTTGTATTAGCCTAATCCGTATGGACTGTTTAGAAGTTACAGATTGAATGGCTACATTAATATCATTAAATAAATGTAAATTTACAGTTGAACATAAAGAAAAACAAAAGAAACCGTTTGTGTATTCTTATATTATCTTATACAATCTGATGTACAGGAGGAATACCAGGGTAACATCAAATCTGTATTTATCGTTGGCATGAATATCCTGAATTTGTCCAGCTAATTTAAATCGGGGATGCTATTACTAATCAACTTGATTTAAAAATCTCTTTGCTGTGTTGTATGCACAT
Source organism: Catonia carolina (assembly GCA_035578175.1). NCBI lineage: Eukaryota > Metazoa > Arthropoda > Insecta > Hemiptera > Achilidae > Catonia > Catonia carolina. The sequence goes on from JAQMRL010000008.1 coordinate 71,001,184, forward strand.
CATACTTAATTAAATTTTTTTGTTTTACAGAATGATGATGTTTTTATTTGGATTACCATTACTACAATGTACATTATATAATTTGGCGATAGGTCGTGATCCAGAAGGTTTAAAAATAGCTGTAGTAAATAGTGAACTTCAACATGGTTTATCAGATTGTCTAATGCATTCATTAACTGGCTGTAATTTAAATATACCTCTAAGTTGTCGATATATACAAGCGTTACGGTCGAAAACGATACATCTGGTAAGTATATTATTTATAAATTTTATAATAAAATATTAGACATACAATTATTTGTTGATTGAGTTAATAATTTTCATGAAAATATTTTATAATTACAGTTTTTGTCTAGGATAAAATTTGTGAATGAACCTTTAAAATGTATCCTGTAGCTTTTTAATCATTTAAATGACAAAACACTACTGTAGTAGTTTTTATAACTCGTGTTTTTCTTTATACAGCTTTAATTTTCCTCTTTTCAATTTATGTATAGCTATTAACATGTTTCGCGTGATCCACCATGTTCAGATTGTATAAACACCATTCAAATTGAAACTAATTAATTAGTAAGATAATAAAACTTTTCTGGAAGATGTTATCTCTTCAGTATAAAACATCTTTTAGAAAAGTTTAATAGATAATTATTTTGTTTCAATTTCAATAGTTTTATGTATTCCGATGATGGTGAAACCACCAAAACATGTTAGTATAAAAAAGTAAATTAAAAGAAATTTAAACCATTAAGAGGAGTATAGGTTAATCAAGACTAGTAGTGTGTTATCATTTAGATTGGATACAATTTGGATGAGTTTTGATTCTTTCAGTCCATACCGGCCGACCATTCCTGAGAGAGTATGGTTAATTGAACCCCAACCATCAAAGTATTGTGGTAACCACTGTCTAGTGTTCAAATCCATATAAAATTAAATATCTTTACTAGGATTTGAGCAACAGATCCTGTGTCTTTTAAAGCCAGCTCGTAAAACAACTGACTTTTGGCGACAACTTTATCACTAGACCAAACTGGTGGGTTTGCAAAAGTAATGAACAAAATTTTTATTTTAACTTTGAGAAAGTAAATTAGTGCCATATGCAACCTAACCTATAAGTTTCCAATGTTGGTTTATGATTTTTTGTATCGTGTTTCATTTCAGGATGCTATTATAAATCATTACAAATAATTTGTATCTTACCATTCCATTGTCATACATTTAATGAAATGAACTTAATTTTCTATTTCTCTTGAGTTTGTTGACAAAATAGCAGAATGCATTACTTGTGTGTATTTCTCTCTCTCTTCTTTTATGAGTTAAATTTAGAATTTTAGGGGATAGTTCTACTTCCTACAGTGCTCTTAATATTTTTTTAGTTACTTGTCAAACGAATACAATGAATTAATTTTAGCTGGCAGATAAAAAGTTTGATAATATAAAGGGGTTAATAATGAAACTCAATACTATTACAGAAAATCTTTCATTATATTATTTGAAGGGATTTTTTTTGTTTTACACATGAATCAAATTATTTGTGTTATTGTGCTACTAGATGCACAAAAAGAATTCTAAATTACCCCACTACTTTACATTATGAATTAGTATCTCCCAAAACTTTATTGTTATGTAAAATCTACCTTGCACTTTTAGCCTTTAAAAGAGGCCTTTAAAAGAGCCTTTAAAAACCTTGCACTTTTAGCCTTTAAAAGAGGTTTTGGATCACTGTGCCATCTTTCAGCAAAGGTTCAAAAACGAACGACTGGAGTGTATTCATTTTTTTTCTAAGAAACTAATAAATGACAGAAACTAATGAAAATGTATTTATTATATTTTGTCAGGTAGAATTTGATGAGTTATCTAAAGCCAGGCATGTAGTTGAGCGGAATGAAGCTTGGGGGTTACTTCATTTCGCTGCTAACTATTCGGAAGCACTAATGGAAAGAATAAACTCAACGATTGATTCTTCATCTAATGTCGGACTAGATAATAGTGATGTGAATGTTTGGATGGACATGTCAAGTAAGTATTTTAAATAATATTATAATAAACAAAATTATTTGTATATTATATTTACAATATGAATATTACTTCACCATTGTGAAAGGAATTATTCAAGTGAGTCACACAACTGATGGAACAATTTCACTTTTGAAATCAATTCAATAATTCTTAATTATTAATGATAAGTTGTGTCATGATAAATTATTATTACTATAAATTAGTATTACTTTGATTCATGATCATAAGAGTATTAAATGTTTTAAAGTTTTAGTAATTATGAAGTGGATAACTGATGATTGCTTTAACTTTAATAATAAACTACCTTTTGTTTTTATTTTGGTGATAAAAAACTGCTCCAAAAGTTTCACCATTAATTCATTGATATATTTTTAAACTTAAGTACATAAATGTTACAGTACATTCAACAATATCACATACCTTAATACTAAATATTATATTTTGATAAAAAAATGAACAAAATTTCTTTAAATCTCACTCATGATTAAAATTTGAATCAGTTTTATTATTTTTTCGCTTTTTAAAATTTACAATCTGCATAATCAGTAAATATTTCATAGGTTTTCTTATATCCAGAGGTGGCTTAAGGCCGTGCAACCCGTGTGCCCGCAGAGGGCGCTAACATTTAGGGGCGTCAAAATTAGTTATAAAAAAATTAAAAAAAATTCATTTGTGGATTTCGTAAATATAATTTTACGAAATCTGAGGTCAGGTTGTGAGTTTTTCATAAGAGGAATTGGAGCTTTGTTGACCTTTAAAGCTAAAATCCTTGGATTAAAGTCAAAATATGGGTTGGGCTTTTAGTTTACGATGGTACATTATGATTGTAAATAGATAGGAATGACTTGAGATTGATGGTTAAAATTTATATATTTGTCTGAAAACAGAGCGTTGTATCAGAAAAGTTAGGTCAAATTACATCATAATACAATAATATTAGACAATTGGGAGATGGGAACCCAAGGGGGTGGGGGGCGCCAACTGACTACCTTGCAAGGGTGACATTTTTCTCTTGAGCCACCACTGCTTAAATCACTTTAAGTGATTTACAATTTTAATTCTTAAATTTTCCAATATTAAACTTCTTAATCATCCCCAACAAGTTTTTATCATTTTATACACGTTTTGAATGACATTTGATGTTCAGTTTGTCAATAAAGTTTTTACCAAATTATTCCAATAATTTTTTATAATATAATAAATTCATTAATAATGCCTTTTTGATTAGACTTTAATGATTAACTTAATGAACTAATATCTTACAATAAATATTTTTCCTTAGATCAATACATTGGTAATCAACTGAGGAAAGATATAATCACCAGCTTCGTAAGTTTTCTTCGAGGTATATACAGAGATTGTAGATGGCCAGAACAGATAGCAGACATTCCAATAAAGGTAATCTTGTTTTTAAATACAAAATCATAATCAAGGATATTTTAAAATTTATAGAGTTATTATTATTGACACCAATGACAAAGTAGTTTTAAACAGGTTATTATAAATACTTAATAGAACTAATAATATTTATATTATGTTAAAAATGATTGTCTTACCAAAATATTGAATAGACTGATAAATTATGCATACAGAAACATTGGAACCAATTGTCACTGTGGTGTGCATCACAAAAGAAGTCCATTGTGTTTGAAGAGCTGTATCTCAAAAACAACCAAACAAAAAGAATTTGAACGCTACATCAATTAAAGCCTGTTCTTCTCTACGTTGATTGGTTTAACTTGAAATTATTTTATTTAGAAATTCAGAGATACAGTAATTTACTTATAAAAAGTAGGTACTCTCAGTTTTTAGCCAGTTTTCCATTGATCTGTTTAAACTTCAGTTACTCACACTTGCTTTACATAAATAAAAATGGCGTTTAAGTATGTTAAAGATCACAGTTTTCTCTATAATGTGCATATTTTAAAAGTGAAATCTGATGTTCCGTTTTAATATGCCAGCAATTTTCTTAAAAAAGTGTTATTTTGGCTCCATGTAAAGATAGGGGAATGATTTTTGGACTGAACGATGCAGTTATACAACAATATTTAAATTACTGTATCTCCAACTAATTTGTAAATAAAATAATATAAGTCAAACCAATCAACGCAAAAAAGAACAGGCTTTAATTTGGTGTAACGTTCAAATTTTTCCATTAGGTTGTTTTTGAGATACAGCTATTCAAACACAATGGACTTCTTTCGTAATGCATACTATAGTATCATATTGGTAAGGCCACATTTTATTTACAATCATGATTGATAAAATTTTAAGTAATCATGATCATCCTTTAATTTTGGTCAGATTCAACGAAATAAATGTTATGAATAAAATTATTTAAAATTTAATTAATTATGGGGACTACATGAAGTGCATTAAGTTGTCTAGGTAGTCTGGTCAAGAGCAAACGTGAAGGTCAAAAGAGATGTTTGATTTTTGGCAGTGATTCAGGAAAAGGCTGCTCATGTTTCATTAATATGTTTTATTACAGCAGCAGTTGACATGCATCAAATTCCAAAAAAAGAATACATTTAATCTCTACATAAAATTATAAATTGATATTTGATTTCTTAATAAGTTCAGATTCAAATAAAATATAAATTATTTTCTATTATTTAATTTTGTTTATACTAGGTATATATTTCTAAAAATTGTATTTTTTAGACAGAAGATCCAATTTACGGACCAAGAAATCCAAGCTTCATTCATTTTGCTTCCCCTGCCGTTATAATTGTGTAAGTTCTTGTGATTTAATATCTCATATCAGTTTACCAATGTATCATATGTGATTATATTTTTAATAATGAATACAGTCAATGAAGAGTCAAAAATAATTAACAGGACTTAACAGGTGTTACTACAACTAGTAGTTCTTGTGCGCCTTCTAAAGAAATGTGTGACACACATTCACTTTGGAAAAGATTAAACCAAAAAACTCTTTATAACTAACATGTATTTAGAAAGAACAGCAAAGTAATCATAAATTATTTTTGGATTAAATTACTTAATATGAAAATACACTTAACATAATGCTACTGTTCCTCAGAAATAGGTACTCAAAAACTGTCTTATTGTTTTCTTACATCTCTGCCATTCTCAGAATTATTAGCTCATTGAATAATTCAATTTTATGATCTAACATTATGATCTAAACTTTGCCCATAACAGACAGGTGGAGTGAGTAAATTATTTACACTTGATCTGGTAGTTCCAGGGTTACAACAAATAGTTCAGTCTCCTATCACATGGTCAGCCAGTTATATGAATAAAGCATTTAAGAACAGAAGAGGTAGAGGTGTAAGAGATAAAGTGATATTTCCTTTTAGAGTAATGAATTTCATTACACAGCCAGACCCAGTGGTGAATGAATGAAGACGTGAAGGTGTCATTTGCAGGGTGGAAAGTAGATGCTTTATGGAGTGCCTGGCATGCTGATAAGCTACTTTTCCAATCAGTGAGGAAGGCAAAGATAAACTACCTCACTCCTTAATTTACTTAGTAAAGCCTCCAGAGGTTCAAACCAGCCTTTCGGCTGATGACCTAAACAACGATCTAACATTAGTCAGATCTCCAATGGAGGTGTACATAACGTTAAAAAAAAAAACTGAGAGGAATAAAGAAATGATTTAGAAATTGTGGTAGAAGAATTAACAGAGAACCACAAAATTTTAGTAATATCAAACCTTGTAACTTTATAATGAGTGTAAATTGCAATTATGTTGTTATAATTTTTAATTGGCTGAATTTAATTATTCATGTTTCAGATTTGAATTCTATTTGCCAATGATGTTTACTGTGGGTGTAATTATTCAAGAAAAAGTTGCAGGAATATTGGAGAGAAGCATGGCTGCAGGTAGGCTTAATAACACAAAAGTTTTTTAAAAACTTTTGTTGCAGGAAATATCTACAACAAAACAATTTTTAATCAGATATTTTACAAAATTAGTTGGTTATTACTTCTTGTATATAATTTTTAAAACAGTTTTTCAATTTTATAATTATGTAGCTCTAAAAATAATTCACAAAAATGTGTGTGATATATATAATTATAATGTGTCTTGTAGAATAGCAGTCTATCCTACATAACATCATAGTTAATATTTAATTGTTGGATTTTAAAAAAGAAATAATTTCAAATAATAATCAAATATAAACAATTTCTAATTAAAATTTAAATTATTCTGAATCAAAACTAAATTATATCAAGATAAATAATAAGAAGAAAATATCTAATTTTAAATAATAATCCAGAAGCCAAATATCTAAATTTGAAACAAGAAAACAAAAGATAGTATAATTTTAAATTAAAAATTTGAAACAGTTAGAAAAGATTTAAAAAAAATTACAAGAATATCAAGATTTAATTTAATTATGGAACCAACTGAAACAATTTTGATTATTTTATAATATGCAGATAAAATTTAAATAAATTTGTCAAAAACTATAAAACCAAGTGCAACAATGCATCGACGCCCCCATTTGATTCCCGATCAATGGATGGACAAGAAGAAACCAGAGGACTGCAAGCAATCCAGAACAATTCGTAATTATATTTATTCATTAATAACTGAGCTCATTAAATATCATTAAATAAACTTAAAGATTTTCAGAATAACAAATTGCAATATATTTAGAACAGTAAATTCATTAGCATAATTAGAAGTGTAACAAGAGTGTCATCAATAAATTTAATAAAACGATTACAATTTCAATTTTATATGTAAAGTTCAATTTATTGGTTAATATTTGTTGATATTAAAATTTATCATTCAATCATTTCATTTATTTCATTTTATTTATTTCATTCATCCCATTGTATTTTTCATTCATTAAATTCGTAATTAATTTCAAATTTCAAATCCCTTTACAGTCTCATAGATTTGGTAATATTATTACCAAATCACTGCTACTACAGTAAATGCCATTGTAAGATAGTGGACAGGAGCTTACCATTGTAAGAGGGAAAAAGTGTTGAATCTTTATTAAAGTGTTTTAGTCCTCCTTATTAAACTTGCTACAAATACAAATTAATTTGGATGTAATATTCTTTCTTGTTTTGTTTTATATCAAAATTTTCTGTACATTAATAATGTTTTTCTGTGTAGTAATGCAGACACTGAAGGGAGAAAATGAAAATGACTGATGAAAAAATCCCTGACGGGAGTTGAAATAAAAAACTATTAAAAATTTCACTAGTAAAATTAATTCAGTTTTGGAATTTCATAAAATTAAAATAAAACTTGCAGAAGGGCCGCCTCTGTAGTGGTTATAACGCTAGCCTACAAAGCATAAGGTTCTGGTTTCAATTCCTGGCTAGAATCCGGAAAATATAACAAGAACCTCTGTACCAGTTCCATAACTTTGCTATTGTCGCTTATGACCAAGCTGAAGATACAACTTTAAAATAACACTAAAAGAAGAAAGAAACATTTGATTTTAAAAGCTTTGTAACAATTTTTCTACGTTGTTGATGTAGGTTATTCTAATTTCCTAAAAATTCCTGAAAAAGTTTTGTAGAATTTTGAGTTTGTAAAAACACAATCAGTTATGAAATTTCCATAAAAATGTTAAAATGTAACGATACTACTAAAAATAAAATTATTAAAATTTTTTCCACAATACCATAGAAACTCCAACAAATGTTTCAAGGTTGGCTTAGTTACAGTTTAGATTTCATTTGACTTAACATTTCATTTCGTTCTAATTTTTACTTGAAATTCATGAAATTGTTCTTTTTTTACAGGATTAACAGCTCTGGAAATAGTGGCTGCACATTCTGTAGTACAAGCTGTGGTACTATGTGTTCAAACTGCAGTAATGATTGTTGTAATGTACCATATATTTGACAGTCCATTTGTTGGAGATTTTTATTGGACGACTGGTTTACTGCTTCTTCAAGGAGTGTGTGGGATGTGCTATGGTAAGCAACTATTAGTTCATTTATTTTTTATTTTTTTTGGTTTATTAGTATAAGTATAGTCTAATAAATTTGTTTCCAATTACCAGAATGGGTTGGGTAGAAAAATTACAAAAAAATTCATTGATTAAATTCTTCTTCTTACAAACCTTACGCCTAGCCTTCTAGACCTGTTAAGAACATTCGTACATCTACATCTATACATCGTTCATCTCTTCTTAGGTCTGCCAACATCTCTCTTCCATTTTGGAGCCTCTTCTCTTTTAAATTCAGATTTTGATAATTTTTACCATTAATTTGCATTACCAGGAATAGAAATGAAGTGTAGACATTAGAGGGAAACCACATTACGGACAAAGATGTATGAAATTATGTATGTATGGACAAAGTTCTTTAGAATACAGCGTTTGGGAAAATTTTGACTTCTGCCTAAATTAAGATTTTAACATAAATATGTAATAATTGTGATTTTTATCAAGTTTCTTTATGTACTGGATATTAATCCTTCATAAATTATTGATGGATATATTCCCCAAAGTATCTTTCCCACATTTTTTGTGTGAATATATTCGTACATTTACAATTTAAATCAAAAAAGATTTTGACTAAAATTATTTTTAATAATTATCAAAATTATGCCAAAATATCTAAATATTCCAGGAAATTTGTGTCTTTGAAAGCTCAGTTGACAGCACTGCCAGTGTTTTCTGGCTGCCACGAGGCCAGTGTTCCATATCAGTCGAATCTCCTCTGTCCATTAATACTTACGTTTGTAACGTTCATCCAGTTTAATTATAATATTTCTTTAAACCAGCTTTGCATTTGTAGATTTGTTTTCTCTTTTTATTCTGCAATTCAATGTACAAATAATTTTCTTTAGTCAGTTCTATTTGTGGATATACCTGCTTACGTAACACCATCCAGGAACTAAGATGGATATGTCCGTATCCATTATTACAGAGTAAAAGTAAAGAGAAAAATATGTAATGAAATTTGCATGTATTCTGAGCCTTTAAAAACAATTTTTTATCCAGAAAAATACATTTGTCTAAACAATATTTTTACCCCAATCTGTTATTTAAATGTGTCTGTGACACGAAACTAATTCTGTCCACGAAGAAATAATAAAAATAGATTTTATAAGAGTCAAAAACCAGTAAGTTGAAAGCAGTAGACTGATAAATGTTTGTTAGAACTAATATGATAGAGAATAGAGACATAATTCAGTTTAATGTATCTGTAGAAACAGTGCTGGTAAAAGAAAACATAGGAGGAATAAATGAAAACTGTCGTCAACTTTTAACCATTTCATGTGATCCTTTTGATCATCTGCTTTAGCAATAATGTGCAAAACAGTTGAGCATAAAACCAAAGAAAAAATTAATCCATGGTGTATGAAGAATAAAGGTAGGCTAAAAAGTTGT